>CM038675.1:802211436-802811436 GCA_021605145.1 Aegilops bicornis
TCAAAGGTCGCCCTGTGGAGGAAATGCCTGAGTCAACGGGTGACCAACTTCCCGAGCTGGTGCAATTGCTCGAACGTGTTCGGCAGGCGATGAGTGGCGTCGTTCATGCTTTATGGCCATCCGTCTCCCTACCCGAGGGCCTTGGTGAGCTTGCTAAGAAGCTTCAGGGAGCACGGCGACGCCTCCGTTTGTGGAAGATATCGGCCTGCCGTCAGGGTGCTAGGGAGGCCTAGGCCATGGTGAAGACACGTTACCCGAAGGCTGACCCAAACCACATGGCCGAGGTCGGACCTGCGGGGCCTGATGGGAAGGAGATCCCTGTGAGCTTGATGTACGGCCAAGTAGAACTGTCCGCGAAATATTCCCAACAGGACTGTAAATTAGACAGCCTGTTAGATGGGATTGAGGAGGAGTACAATTAGTCGGTTTGACGATGTAATTTGAAATGACATGTAAAATGCCTTCTAGCCGGATTGTAGATCGTTTGTCCTTGCGGACCGTTCGCTTCAACCTCGGGACCCAACAGTCCGGAGTGTGTCCGAATACCCTTACGGTTATAAAAGAACCGGGCATGCATGGAGACAAGGCGTCGGGGTCATAATTGCTTTATCAGACAAGTGCCCAACTAGTTATGTTATATTACATGGTTAGTAAGAAACATCTTCCGGGGAGAATAGTTCCGTTAAGGGTTCCTTTCCACAGGAGGCATGCCCTAAAGTGCAATGACGGACTTGCGAAAATAGCAGGAAAAAGCATCGAGGGGCAGATAAATAAGTAAGTAATAAATCATCTTTCAAGTCACCGACCGAATATTCTCTTAAGAACGCTAGCTTTCGGCTTCACCCAGTCTGAGGTACACATCCGGCTGACCCGGCAGTAACAATCGCAGAGGTGCTCCCTTTACCTCCTAGCCAAACAATCGGGAACGTAGGGGTAAGCACAGGAGCCAGGCAACCCAGCTTGGCCAAAACTTAAGTCATATCGATGCATATAATGGTGAATAAAAGGTACATGCGGAAGTATGACACATGTATTGGGCATGAAGCCCATAAGAATAAGCACATTAAAGAAGCCCCGTGTATAATGAGTGCCAGAGCACATTAAGTGTATGCGAACAAAGCGCAAATCAGCCTATAAAAGGTATTGAAAAAAGTGGGAAGAAGGAGGGGACAAGAGGCGGTAAAAAATATAAAAAGGATGGGCCGGGGAGTGAGGCGAACCCGGAGTCGGCGTTAAGCGTAGAATCTTGGAGGCGGGCTGCGTTCCATGGGTTCGGCTCGAGTCGGTTGTCGGATGTGTTACGTGGGCGGTATGCTCCGCGGTCAGGACTTGGTCGATGATGAAGGGACCTTCCCACTTGGGCTTAAGTTTGTCCTTTTTCTTGTCCGTGAGCGTAGAACAAGTTCGCCAACATTGTAAGTTTTGGCCCGTGCTTCTTTGCTTTGATATCTTGAGCCTGCTGGCGATAAAATGCGGAACGAGCCTTTGCCACATCCGCTCCTCCTCTAAAGGCGTCCACAGCATCCTGCCGATCCAACTCGGCTTATCTTTCTTCGTACATGCGCTACGAGGTGAGTCATGAACTATATCGCAGGCGTAACTGCCTCTGCGCCGTATACCATGAAAAATGGTGTGAATCCAGTAGTTCGGTTTGGCGTGGTCCGCAGCCCCCGTGAGTACGGAGTCGAAGCTCCTCTACCGGTCGTGTTAGATTCCACGAGGGACCGCACTAGTCCGGGTTTGATGCCGCTCATGATTAGACCATTTCCTCGCTTTCGAGTTGACCGTTAGTTTGGGGGTGATAGGTGAGCGTAATCGAGCTTGATGCCCATGTTTTTGCACCAAAGTTTAACCTCGTCGGCCGTGAAGTTCGTGCAGTTGTCGATGATGATGTTGTGGGGACGTAAAGCGGTGTACTACCCGGATATGAAGTCTATCACCGGTCCGGATTCTGCCGTTTTAGCCGGCTTGGCCTCAATCCATTTGGTGAATTTGTCCACCATGACCAATAAGTATTTGTGCTTGTGGGCTCCCCTTTAAGGGGTCCAACCATATCAAGCCCCGGACCCATGACGGCGGGTAATGGGTATAATTTTGAGGGCGGTGGGTGGCATGTGGCTCGATTAGCAAAGAGGCGGCAACCGACGCATCGTTGGACTAAGTCTGAGCATCTGCCGGGCTGTCGACCAATAAAATCTGTCTGGAAGGCCTTGCCTACAACGGCCCGGGCTGCAGCGTGGTGCCCACGAGTCCGGCGTGAATTTCAGCCAGGAGATTTCGCCCTTCCTCTTGAGATACACCTTTGAAGGACTCGGTTGTGCTTTTCTTATAAAGTTCTCCCTCATGGACCTTGTAGGCTTTAGATCGACGAACTATGCAGCGGGCCTCATTTTGGTCTTCGGAAGTTCCTGCCGCATTAAGTAGGCTAGGAATGGTTACATCCATGGGGCAATTACTGCCATTATTTCGTGAGCTGAAGGTGTTATTTCATTGGGTGAGCCGCCCGATTGTGTCGTAATGGTGCGAGTTAGGTGATGCGGCTGGCTCCGGATTGTTATTTCGGACTCCTCTTCCCATAATACGGATGGCTTAAAGAGCCGTTCGGGAAAGATGTTTGGAGGAATGGCGTCTCGTTTGGCGCCGATGCGTGCTAACACGTCTGCTGCTGGTTATTATCCGGGCTACATGGTGGAATTCAAGTCCTTGAACCGGTGACATTTTTAGGACGGCGTTGCGGTAAGCTGCCATTTTGGATCTTTGGCGTCAAAGTCTCCATTTACTTGGGATATTGCGAGGTTTGAATCGCGCACCTCTAGGCGTTGAATGCCCATGGAGATTGCCATCCGGAGGCCATGTAGAAGGGCCTCGTATTGACTGCGTTGTTGGAGTCCATGTACATTATTTGAAATGCGTATTGGATTGTGTCTCGGTTGGGGAGACGTCGGGGCGACGCTTGACCCCCAAGCCGACCAACATTTTGGATCCGTCGAAATGCATGATCCGGTTAGATGCGTCGTACTCTTTAGGGAGTTCGACTTTGGTCCATTCGGCTGACGAAGTCAGCGAACCTGCGACTTTATAGCTCGCGTGGTTTGTAGGTTATGTCAAGCGGTAGAGCTCGATAGCCCATTTTGCAATCCTGCCCGTTAACGTCGCGATTGTTTATAATATCGTTGAGAGGTACCGGAGGCCACCGTTATTGAACACTCTTAAAAGTAGTGTCGCAGCTTAGGAGGCCATGAACACCGCATACGCTATCTTTTGATAATGTGGGTACGGGATTTGCATGGAGTTAGAGCGGTGGATACGTAGTACACTGGTTTTTGAAGAGGGATTTGTGCCCCTCTGTTTCTCGTTCAACGACAGTACCGCTGACAACTTGATGTGTTGCTGCGATATATAATAACATAGGTTCGCCCGGGTTGGGCGGCCGAACCGGATTTGTTGCGGTATGGACTTTATTTCTTCGAGTCCGTTGTGGCAGCATCCGTCCATTCGAAATGTTCGGTCTTGCGCCGGAGGAGGCGGTAGAGGGCAGAGCCTTTTCTCCCAAGCGGGAGATGAAGCGACTTAAGGCCGCTACGCATCCGGTTAGTTTTGGTATCTGCTTGAGGTCTTTTGGAATATCCAATTGTGACGAGCTCAGATTTTGGCCGGGTTTGCTTCAATTCCTCTACGGATACGATGAAGCCCAAGAGCTTTCCGGTGATACGCCAAGACGCATTTTCCGGATTGAGCTTAATGTCATACGCTCGGAGGTTGTCGAATGTCACCCTCCGGTCTTCTACTAGAGTTCCGGCGTGTTTGGTCTTGGCGACCACATCGTCTACGTATGCCTCTCTTGTTTTGCCTATCTGGTAGCGGACATGTTTGAATCATGCGCTGATATGTTGCGCCGGCGTTTTTCAGTCCGAAGGGCATTGTGTTGAAGCAGAATGGCCCATATGGAGTAATGAATGCCGTTGCGGCCTGATCTTTCTCAGCCATCATGATTTGATGGTATCCGGAGTATGCGGCGTGCCCTGCGGTAGCATTGATGATTTGGTCGATGCGAGGGAGGGGGAAAGGGTCCTTTGGACAGGCCTTGTTAAGGTCTTTAAAATCGACGCAGAGGCGCCAGGATTTGTCCTTTTTTGGTACCATTACTAGATTGGCTAGCCAGTCCGGATGTTTTATATCTCGATGAATCTGGCTTCTAAGAGTTTGGCTAGCTCCTCTCCCATTGCTGTCTTTTGGGTTCGGAAAATCGCCGAAGAGCTTGTTTGTTGGCTTGAATCCTTTTAGGATATTTAGGTTGTGCTCTGCCGACATGCGTAGCATTCACAGCATATCCCCGAAGGGTGCCGAGCAAAAATGTCCCAATTTTCCCGAAGGAATTCTCGTAGTCTTGACCGACATCAGGACTTAATTGTGCCCCAATGGAGGCCGTCTTTGTGAGGTCCGTTGGATGGACCTGAAATTTGACAATTTAAATGCGCTGGTTTAAAAGAGGTGGACTTGGACCTCTTATCGAGTATCACATCGTTCCTATCCACCGTGGAGCGCAGCGTAGTTAGTTCCTCTGCCGCTAGGGCTTCGGACAATGCCTCTAGGGTCACTGCGGCTGTCTTATTTTCAGCACGGAGTGTTGTATCTGGATCACTAGCGAGAGTGACTATCCCATTGGGTCCGGGCATTTTGAGCTTCATGTACCCGTAGTGGGGTATAGCTTGGAAGATTGTGAATGCCTCTCGCCCTAACAAAGCGTGATATCCGCTTCCGAATGGGGCCACTTGGAACGTGACCTCCTCGGACCTGTAATTGTCCGGTGAGCCGAACACTACATCTAGCGTGATTTTTCCTGCGCAGCGTACTTCTCGACTAGGGATTATCCCTCTGAAGGTTGTGCTGCTTCGCTCAATGCGGCTCCAGTCAATTTCCATTTTTTGAAGGGTTTCCTCATAGATGAGGTTTAATCCGCTGCCGCCATCCATGAGTACCTTAGTAAGGCGAAACCGTCCACTATCGGATGAGGACCAATGCGGTGGTGCTCTAGCTGTTCGAATTTAGGTTCGTCATTTGGCGTTGAAGGTGATAGCCGTGTCGCTCCATGGATTTGTTGGTGCTACTTGGTAGACTTCGGCGAGGCTGCGGATTGTTTGTTTTCGCATGTTGTTTGATGTGAAAGTCTCGAAGACTGTTAACACCGTACTGGCGTTGCTGGGCTAGGATTCCGAAGCTAGAAGCTCTTCGCCAGTTTTGGCCACCTGCCGTAGTATCCAACATGCTCGAAGGCTATGAGTTGGAGTGGCGCCCTCTGTGCTATGAATTTTGCAGGTCCGTTTAGCCAACCCTCGATGCAGTTCCATTACCCTTTGGGGGTTTTGGTTTTTGGTATTTAACCTAGGTGCTTGATAATGATGCACCCTTTTGTTTCGGACTAGGGATGTATTCGGGGCGGATTATCCCAAAATTTACTTTTGGTTTTGAGGCGCTCTCCATCGCACGATACTTTTTGTACTATGGTCACCAAGTCGACCAAAGCGTGTAATCTCATAGCGACTTATGGCGTTTAGGATTCCCTTGTCCGTGCAATTATTGCAGAAGATTGGGATTGCGTCCTCCTCTCGGCAGTCTTTTATCCTGTTCATAACCAGGAGGAATCTGGACCAGTAATGATGTACTGTTTCGGCGGGCTCTTGCCGAATTCGAGAGAGATCGCTAATGTTTGGGTGGGCGGGTGGTACTAAATCCGGAACCCCGTCCAATTTAGGACTCAGGGGCCGAGAAGTTTCCGAACTCGGAAGTTTGGATTTTTTAGGTTCAGGGCTTGATCGACATCCGTTCCTCCGCGGGAATCCGGCATGGAGGGATCGGGAATCCGGACGTAGCTAGTCCTTAAGATAGAAGAGGAATCGCCGCATTGCTCCTCTATCACAGCAATATGATGGGTAGCCTGGGAAGAGTTGATCTCTCTCAGATCGGTTTTAGGCCCGATCCGGTCGTAGTCTGTGGCGACTCCCAGGGCGGCGATTCGATCCAAGAGCTCGTTTACGGAGGAGAGCTCGATCGGATCTAATTGTTCAGAAAGTTCCGAATTGACATGAAGATTGGTTTCGATGACTCGAGAGGTCATTGTTGGCGCGGAGGCCGGACAGGCGGTCATAAGAAAACCACCCAGTCGAAGAGTCTGGCCAGCGGCCAAGGCTCCTTTGGCGGTAGTATCGTCTTTAAAGACGAGATGAGGCATCCTACCTGATGGCGACGACTCAGAGGAACTCTCAATGAAAGCACCAATGTCGGTGTCAAAACCGGCGGATCTCGGGTAGGGGGTCCCGAACTGTGCGTCTAGGCAGATGGTAACAGGAGACAAGGGACACGATGTTTTACCCAGGTTCGGGCCCTCTTGATGGAGGTAAAACCCTACGTCCTGCTAGATTAATATTGATGATGTGTGTTACAAGAGTGGATCTACCACGAGATCAAAGAAGCTAAACCCTAGAAGCTAGCCTATGGTATGATTGTTGTTCGTCCTATGGACTACAGTCGTCCGGTTTATATAGGCACCGGAGAGGGCTGGGGTTACACAAAGTCGGTTACAAAGGTAGGAGATCTACATATCCGTATCGCCAAGCTTGCCTTCCACGCCAAGGAAAGTCCCATCCGTACACGGGACGAAGTCTTCAATCTTCTATCTTCGTAGTCTTGGAGTCTGGCCGATGATGATAGTTCGGCTATCCGGACACCCCCTAGTCCGGAACTCCCTCACGAGCGCTCACCATTCCGTACTTAAAGCCAGGGGAGGCCAACTGCCGACCTCCACGATCACAGGTAATCATGACCCGCTTTGCATGCAGGACTTGTCAGTTCGTGTAGTTGCCGAGGCGTCTTGGGGAAGTGGGGACACCCACGTCCAATCAACCGCCACATGGCGCCCAAAACCGCATGAGCTGTTAGGGCCGTAACCGCACTTGCCCTTCGCTTCTCTGCTCGGCCAAGTCCGGGCGCGCCTTGGGCAGGGCTCTTGTCGGCGTGCAGGAGCAGGGGTCCCAGACTTGCACTGCTGCAGCTGCGGCGTGGCTCAAAGGGGGCCCATCACGGCCCATCTTCATCAACACAAGCTCAAGACCCTCGCGAGGCCAAGCCTCGTGGGGCGGACTACGAGGGAGCTTCCTCGAGCACGGCCTCATCAGGCTGGCTCGCGAGGAGGCGGAGAGATCAAGCGGGGTACCTCACGAGGTGCCCATGGCATAAGCCATGGCGACCAAGGGCGCCAGTGGCGAGGCGCCCGCCCTTGAAGGTCCTCCTTTCCTCTTTGGTGCAAAGGGAGCAAGCGCAGGCGAGAGCATCAAGCAAAGGCATCCATTTCGGTGCAACAAGACCAAGACCAGCCCAACAGCAGGAAGGAAGTCATTGTGGAGCCCAAGCAGGCGTCACCACCAGAGCCTTTGACAGGCGAGGACCAACTTTAGTCAGGATAAGTGTACCAGATGTTCCCCTTCAAAATGGCCAATTGTTGGCGCCCTTCCCGCTCAATATTTGGGGAGAGGCCCAGGGCCTTTGCCTATAAATAGGACTAGCCACCCACAGGATAGAGAAGAGAGAAGATCGAGAATCGCATCGAGAATCGAAGAGAGAATCAGATCAAGTAGCATCTCAAAGAGAGAGAGAGAGAAGACGGCTGAACTCCTCCTAGCAGTTCATCGCCCCGGCCAAGAACAGACCCTCGCGAGGCTGTTCTTCCTTGTATTGTTCATCACCATCAGCCCAAGAGGCAATCCACCACACCACAAACTAGAGTAGGGTATTACACCACAATGGTGGCCCGAACTAGTATAAACCTTGTGTCTCTTGTGTTGTTCCTTTTGTAGTTTAGATCCTAGCGAGGCGAAGGGGTGCAGGTAGGTAGAGGGCGAGATCTCCGCGCGCACCCCAGTGTTTGAACCTCAAGGGTCTGCCGGAACCTGAAATCCGACACTTTTCTTCGAAACACTAAAATAGGCATAAAACAACAAATCTGGGCTGGGCTTCCGGGTAATAGGTTAGTCCCAAAAATAATATAAAAGTGGAAAATAAAGCCCAATATTGCCCAAAACAGTATATAATATAGCATGGAGCAATCAAAAATTATAGATACGTTGGAGACGTATCAAGCATCCCCAAGCTTAATTCCTGCTCGTCCTCGAGTAGGTAAATGATAAAAAGATAATTTTTGATGTGGAATGCTAGTCGGCATAATTTCATTGTAATTCTTCTTTATTGTGGCATGAATGTTTAGATCCAAATGAATACAAAATAAAAGTTCATATTGATAAAAGAAATAGTAATAATTCAAGCATACTAATCAAAGTAATCATGTCTTCTCAAAATAGCATGGCAAAAGAAAGTTCATCCCTACATAATCATATAGTTAGGCTATGATTCATTTTTGTCACACAAAGATGTTCCCAACTTCTATACCCCCGATGACAAGCCAAGCAATCGTTTCATACTTAAATAATCTCAAACTTTTTCAACCTTCACGCAATACATGAGCGTGAGCCATGGATATAGCACTATGGGTGGAATAGAATATGATGATGGGGATTGTGTGGAGAAGACAAAAAGGAGAAAGTCTCACATTGACAAAGATAATCAACGGGCTATGGAGATGCCCATCAATTGATGTCAACATGAGGAGAAGGGATTGCCATGCAACGGATGCACTAGAGCTATGAATGCTCAACAAAAGAAAACTAGTGGGTGTGCATCCAACTTGCTTGCTCATGAAGACCTAGGGCATTTGAGGAAGCCCATCGTAGGAATATACAAGCCAAGTTCTATAATGAAAAATTCCCACTAGTATAAAAAAGACAACTTATGAGACTCACTATATGAAAAACATGGTGCTACTTTGAAGCACAATATATGAGACTCACTACATGAAGAACAAGGTGCTACTTTGAAGCACAAGTGTGGAAAAAATGGATAGTAGCATTGCCCCTTTTTATTTTATTTTATTTATTTTATTTTATTTGGGCCTTCTTTTTTTTCTTTCTTTTGGCCTTTCTCGTTTTTTTGGGACAATGCTCTATTAAATGATGATCATCACACTTCTATTTATTTACAACTCAATGATTACAACTCGATACTAGAACAAAGTATGACTCTATATGAATGCCTCCGTGATGTAGGGATATGCAATGAATCAAGAGTGACATGTGTGAAAGAATTATGAACGGCGGCTTTGCCACAAATACAATGTCAACTACATGATCATGCTAAGCAATATGACAATGATGAATGTGTCATGATGAGCGAAATGGTGGAAAGTTGCATGGCAATATATCTCGGAATGGCTATGGAAATGCCATAATAGGTAGGGATGGTGGCTGTTTTGAGGAAGATATAAGGAGGTTTATGTGTGAAAGAGCGTATCATATCACGGGGTTTGGATGTACCGGTGAAGTTTGCACCAACTCTCAATGTGAGAAAGGGCAATGCACGGTACCGAAGAGGCTAGCAATGATGGAAGGGTGAGAGTGCGTATAATCCATGGACTCAACATTAGTCATAAAGAACTCACATACTTATTGCAAAAATCTACAAGCCATCAAAAACCAAAGCACTACGCGCATGCTCCTAGGGGGATAGATTGGTAGGAAAAGACCATCGCTCGTCCCCGACCGCCACTCATAAGGAGGACAATCAAATAACACCTCATGTTTCAAATTTGTTACATAACGTTTACCATACGTGCATGCTATGGGACTTGCAAACTTCAACACAAGAATTTCTCAAATTCACAACTACTCAACTAGCACGACTTTGATATTATCACCTCCATATCTCAAAACAATTATCAAGCATCAAACTTTTCTTAGTATTCAACACACTCATAAGAAAGTTTTACAAATCTTGAATACTAAGCATATTAGGATTAAGCACATTACCATGATGTTTAAGACTCTCAAAATAATCTAAGTGAAGCATGAGAGTTCATATATTTCTTCAAAATAAAACTACCACCATGCTCTCAAAGATATAAGTGAAGTACTAGAGCAATAACAAGAACTACTCCGAAAGATATAAGTGAAGATCAATGAGTAGTCGGATAATTATGCAACTATGTGAAGACTCTCCCATTTAATAATTTCAGATCTTGGTATTTTATTCAAACAGCAAGCAAAGCTAAAGAAAATGACATTGCAAGGATAGCACAACTCATGTGAAGAAGCAAAAACTTAGGCTCAACCGATACTAACCGATAGTTGTTGAAGAAGAAAGGTGGGATGCCTACCGGGGCATCCCCAAGCTTAGATGCTTGAGACTTCTTGAAATATTATCTTGGGGTGCCTTGGGCATCCCCAAGCTTGAACTTTGTGTCTCCTTAATTCCTCTCATATCATGGTTTCTCTATTTATCAAAAGCTTCATACACACCAAACTCAACAAGAACTCGTGAGATAGGTTAGTATAAACCAATGCAAAACCTTATCATTTTCTACTGTAACAAATCACTTAAATTATTATTCAACATTGAATACTAAATTTCTCTGCATATTTAATACTCCTATCCTTAAATAGAATCATTAAACAAGCAAACATATGCAAACAATGCAAACATAACAGCAATCTGCCAAAACAGTACAGCCTGTAAAGAATGCAAGAGTATCAATACTTCCCTAACTCCAAAAATTATGAACTAAACTTCCCACTGTAGTAAATTTATCAGAGCTCGTTATGTAAAAAGTTTCAACATTATATCATGCTCTGACTTTTCTAGGGAATTTTTGCAACAGCGGTAAACTTTCTGTTTTCAAACAGCAACATGTATACTAGCAAAATAAGCATGGCAAAGGCTATCCTTGACTTTCTATTGAAACTAAAGATGCAAAACATTAATCTAAATAACAGAAAGAAAATACTAACAAAATAAAATGATGCTCCAAGCAAAACACATATCATGTGGTGAATAAAAATATAGCTCCAAGTAAAGTTACCGATGAACGAAGACGAAAGAGGGGATGCCATCCGGGGCATCCCCAAGCTTAGGCTCTTGGTTGTCCTTGAATATTACCTTGGGGTGCCTTGGGAATCCCCAAGCTTAGGCTCTTGGTTGTCCTTGAATATTACCTTGGGGTGCGTTGGGCATCCCCAAGCTTAGGCTCTTGCCACTCCTTATTCCATAGTCCATCGAATCTTTACCCAAAACTTGAAAACTTCACAACACAAAACTTAACAGAAAACTCGTGAGCTCCGTTAGCGAAAGAAAACAAAAACACCACTTCAAGGTACTGTAATGAACTCATTATTTATTTATATTGGTGTTAAAACTACTGTATTCCAACTCCTCTATGGTTTATAAACTATTTTACTAGCCATAGATTCATCAAAATAAGCAAACAACAGAATGAAAACAGAATCTGTCAAAAACAGAACAGTCTGTAGTAATCTGTATCAAACGTATACTTCTGGAACTCCAAAAATTCTAAAATAAATTGGTGGACCTGAGGAATTTGTCTAGTAATCATCTGCAAAGAGAATCAACTAAATAGAACTCTCCAGTAAAAAGTTCTAGCTAATCTCGTGAGCGCTAAAGTTTCTGTTTTTTACAGCATGATCATAAAGACTTCACCCAAGTCTTCCCAAAGGTTCTACTTGGCACAAACACTAATTAAAACATGAAAACACATCTAACCAGAAGCTATATGGATTATTTATTACTAAACAGAACCAAAAAGCAAGGAATTAAAATAAAATTGGGTTGCCTCCCAACAAGCGCTATCGTTTAACGCCCCTAGCTAGGCATGATGATTTCAATGATGCTCACATAAAAGATAAGAATTGAAACATAAAGAGAGCATCACGAAGAATATGAATAGAACATTTAAGTCTAACCCACTTCCTATGCATAGGGATTTTGTGAGCAAACAACTTATGGGAACAACAATCAACTAGCATAGGAAGGCAAAACAAGCATAACTTCAAAATTTTAAGCACATAGAGAGGAAACTTGATATTATTGCAATATGTAGAAGCATACGATCCTCTCTCATAATAATTTTCAGTAGCATCATGAATGAATTCAACAATATAACCAGCACCTAAAGCATTCTTTTCATAATCTACAAGCATAGAAAATTTACTACTCTCCACATAAGCAAATTCTTCTCATTCGGAATAGTGGGAGTAAACTCAACAAAATAGCTATTATGTGATTGAAATTTAAGATCAAGATGACAAGTTTCATGGATATAATTATTCTTTAAAGCATACGTGTCATCACAATAATCATCATAGATAGGAGGCATGCTTTCATCATAGTAATTTTGCTCATCAAAGCTTGGGGGACAAAAAATATCATCTTCATCAAACATAGCTTCCCCAAGCTTGTGGCTTTGCATATCATTAGCAAAGCATTCTATGTAATTATTTTTCTAGCACTTGAGCACAATTTTCCTTACCATCATTTTCACGACAGATATTAAAAAGATGAAGCATATGAGGCAACCTTAATTCCATTTTTTGTAGTTTTCTTTTATATACTAAACTAGTGCTAAAACAAGAAACAAAAAGGTTCGATTGCAAGATCTAAAGATATACCTTCAAGCACTCACCTCCCTGGCAACGGCGCCAGAAAAGAACTTGATGTCTACTACACAACCTTCTTCTTGTAGACGTTGTTGGGCCTGCAATTGCACAGGTTTGTAGGACAGTAGCAAATTTCCCTCAAGTGGATGACCTAAGGTTTATCGATCCGTGGGAGGCGTAGGATGAAGATGGTCTCTCTCAAACAACCCTGCAACCAAATAACAAAGAGTCTCTTGTGTCCCCAACACACCCAATACAATGGTAAATTGTATAGGTGCACTAGTTCGGTGAAGAGATGGTGATACAAGTGCAATATGGATGGTAGATATAGGTATTTGTAATCAGAAAATATAAAAACAGCGAGGTAACAAGTGGTAAAAGTGAGCGTAAACGGTATTGCAATGCTAGGAAACAAGGCCTACGGTTCATACTTTCACTAGTGCAAGTTCTCTCAACAATAATAACATAATTGGATCATATAACTATCCCTCAACATGCAACAAAGAGTCACTCCAAAGTCACTAATAGCGGAGAACAAACAAAGAGATTATGGTAGGGTACAAAACCACCTCAAAGTTATTCTTTCCAATCAATCCGTTGGGCTATTCCTATAAGTGTCACAAACAGCCCGAGAGTTCGTACTAGAATAACACCTTAAGACACAAATCAACCAAAACCCTAATGTCACCTAGATACTCCAATGTCACCTCAAGTATCCGTGGGCATGATTATACGATATGCATCACACAATCTCAATTCATCTATTCAAACCAACACATAGAACCTCAAAGAGTGTCCCAAAGTTTCTACCGGAGAATCACGACGAAAACGTGTGCCAACCCCTATGCATAGGTTCATGGGTGGAACCCGCAAGTTGATCACCAAAACATACATCAAGTGAATCACATGATATCCCATTGTCACCACAGATACGCACGGCAAGACATACATCAAGTGTTCTCAAATCTTTAAAGACTCAATCCGATAAGATAACTTCAAAGGGAAAACTCAATCCATTACAAGAGAGTAGAGGGGGAGAAGAAACATAGGATCCAACTATAATAGCAAATCTCGCGATACATCAAGATCGTGCCAAATCAAGAACACGAGAGAGAGAGAGAGAGAGAGAGATCAAACACATAGCTACTGGTACATACCCTCAGCCCCGAGGGTGAACTACTCCCTCCTCGTCATGGAGAGCGCCGGGATGATGAAGATGGCCACTGTGAGGTTCCCCCTCCGTGCGGTCTTGAGAACAGACTCCGAGAGGTTTTGGTGGCTACGGAGGCTTGCGGCGGAACTCCCGATCTATCTTCTGTTCTGGAAGTTTTACGATACGTAGGTATATATGGGTGCAAGGGGTACGTCGATGGAGCTTCGGGGGCCCCACGAGGCAGGGGGGCGCGCCCCCACCCTCGTGGCCAGCTCCCATATCTTCTGACGTAGAGTCCAAGTCTATCCGGTGGCCAGTTCATTTTCTTCGAAACACTAAAATAGGCATAAAACAGCAAATCTGGGCTGGGCCTCCGGTTAATAGGTTAGTCCCAAAAATAATATAAAAGTGGAAAATAAAGCCCAATATTGCCCAAAACAGTAGATAATAAACTCCTTGATCGGCGCCCAATCGGATTCGATAGGCACAGACGCAGGCGGCTCGGAGTCCGTGGCCGGAGACGAATCCAGTGGTTCGGCATCACGGCTCTCGTAAGGGGTGAAGTCAGTATCCGGCTCTATCACCACTAAGAGTGCGGCCTCTATGGCGGGGTCTATCCACCCGTCCTCGGATGGCGCAATTTGCTCCGGATTGAAGGCCGGAGTAGTTGCAGGTGTGATCTCCCGAACACTATTCGACGGCAGAGCTAAATCATGCTCGTCGTGATCGTGCGGCGCACCTGACATGGGCTCGAATCCGTCGAAGATCAAGTCTCTACGGATGTCGGCAGTGTAGTTCAAGTTTCCGAACCTGACCTGATGGCCAGGGGCGTAGCTCTCGATCTGCTCCAGATGGCCAAGCGAGTTGGCCTGCAGTGCGAAGCCACCGAATACGAAGATCTGTCCGGGGAGGAAAACCTCACCCTGGACCGCATCGTTACCGATGATCGAAGGAGCCATCAAGCCTTATGGTGATGAAACAGTGGAACTCTCAATGAAAGCACCAATGTCGGTGTCAAAACCGGCGGATCTCGGGTAGGGGGTCCCAAACTGTGCGTCTAAGGCGGATGGTAACAGGAGGCGAGGGACACAATGTTTACCCAGGTTCGGGCCCTCTCTATGGAGGTAATACCCTACTTCCTGCTTGATTGATCTTGATGATATGAGTATTACAAGAGTTGATCTACCATGACATCGTAGAGGCTAAACCCTAGAAGCTAGCCTATGGCATGATTGTTGTTGTCCTACGGACTAAACCCTCCGGTTTATATAGACAACGGAGGGGGCTAGGGTTACACAGAGTCGGTTACAAGGGAGGAGATCTACATATCTGTATTGCCAAGCTTGCCTTCCACGCCAAGGAGAGTCCCATCCGGACACGGGACGAAGTCTTCAATCTTGTATCTTCATAGTCCAACAGTCCGGCCAAAGGATATAGTCCGGCTGTCCGGAGACCCCCTAATCCACGACTCCCTCAGGTAGCTTCATAAGATGATCTCTCACTAAATTATCAAGGTACAACTGTTCCCCCTGAGTATGCACCATTGCGAAAGTTCTTCGTGCTGAGACACCACGTGATGATCGGGTGTGATAGGCTCTACGTTCAAATACAACGGGTGCAAAACAGTTGCACATGCGGAATACTAAGGTTAAACTTGACGAGCTTAGCATATAACAGATATGGCCTCGGAACACTAAGACCGAAAGGTCGAGCGTGAATCATATAGTAGATATGATCAACATAGTGATGTTCACCATTGAAAACTACTCCATCTCACGTGATGATCGGACATGGTTTAGTTGATTTGGATCACGTGATCACTTAGATGATTAGAGGGATGTCTATCTAAGTGGGAGTTCTTAAGTAATATGATTAATTGAACTTTAATTTATCATGAACTTAGTCCTGGTAGTATTAGCATATCTATGTTGTAGATCAATAGCTCGCGATGTTGCTCCCCGTTTATTGTGTTCCTAGAGAAAAACTATGTTGAAAAATGTTAGTAGCAATGATGCGGATTGGATCCGTGATCTGAGGATTATCCTCATTGCTGCATAGAAGAATTATGTCCTTGATGCACCGCTAGGTGACAGACATATTGCGAGGAAGCGGAGATCACGAGGCGTTATGAGCGTTTGGCTAGCTCAATATGATGACTACTTGATAGTTTAATGCACCATGCTTAACGGCTTAGAATCGGGACTTCAAAGGCGTTTTGAGCGTCATGGACCATATGAGATGTTCCAGGAGTTGAAGTTAATATTTCAAGCAAATACCCGAGTTGAGAGATATGAAGTCTCCAACAAGTTCTATAGCTAAAAGATGGAGGAGAATAGCTCAAGCGGTGAGCATGTGCTCAGATTATGCAGGTACTACAATCGCTTGAATCAAGTGGGAGTTAATCTTCCAGATAAAATAGTGATTGACAGAATTCTCTAGTCACCGTCACCAAGTTAGTAGAACTTCGTGATGAATTATAGTATGCAAGGGATGACAAAAATGATTCCCGAGCTTTTCATGATGATGAAATCGATGAAGGTAGAAATCAAGAAAGAGCATCAAGTGTTGATGATTAATAAGACCACTAGTTTCAAGAAAAGGGACAAAGGGAAGAAGGGGAACTTCAAGAAGAACGGCAAGCAAGTTGCTGCTCGAGTGAAGAAGCCCAAGTTTGGACCTAAGCCTGAGACTAAGTGCATCTACTGCAAAGGGACTGGTCACTGGAAGCGGAACTACCCCAAGTAATTGGCGGATAAGAAGGACGACAAAGTGAACATAAGTATATTTGATATACATGTTATTGATGTGTACTTTACTAGTGTTTATAGCAACCCCTCGGTATTTGATACTGGTTCAGTTGCTAAAAGTAGTTAACTAAAAACGGGAGTGGCAGAATGAACAGAGACTAGTTAAAGGTGAAGTGACGATGTGTGTTGGAAGTGATTCCAAGATTGATATGATCATCATCGCACACTCCCTATACTTTCAGGATTAGTGTTGAACCTAAATAAGTGTTATTTGGTGTTTGCGTTGAGCATGAATATGATTTGATCATGTTTATTGCAATACGGTTATTCATTTAAGTTAGAGAATAATTGTTGTTCTGTTTACATGAATGAAACCTTTTATGGTCATACACCCGATGAAAATGGATTGATGGATCTCGATCGTAGTGATACACATATTCATAATATTGAAGCCAAAAGATGCAAAGTTAATAATGATAGTGCACCTTATTTGTGGCACTGCCGTTTAGGTCATATTGCTGTAAAGCGCATGAAGAAACTCCATGCTGATGGGCTTTTTGAATCACTTGATTATGAATCACTTGATGCTTGCGAACCATGCCTCTTGGGCAAGATGACTAAAATGCCGTTCTCCGGAACAATGGAGCGAGCAACAGATTTGTTGGAAATCATACATACTGATGTATGTGGTCCGATGAATATTGAGGCTCGCGGCAAGTATCGTTATTTTCTGACCTTCACAGATGATTTAAGCAGATATGGGTATATCTACTTGATGAAACATAAGTCTGAAACATTTGAAAAGTTCAAAGAGTTTCAGAGTGAAGTGAAAAAATCATCGTAACAAGAAAATAAAGTTTCTAAGATCTGATCGTGGAGACGAATATTTGAGTTACGAGTTTGGCCTTCAATTAAAACAATGTGGAATAGTTTCACAAACTCATGCCACCTGGAACACCACAGCGTAATGGTGTGTCCGAACATCGTAACCATACTTTATTAGATGGTGCAATCTATGATGTCTCTTACCAATTTACCACTATCGTTTTGGGGTTATGCATTTGAGACAGCTACATTCACGTTAAATAGGGCACCATCAAAATCCGTTGAGACGACGCCTTATGAACTGTGGTTTGGCAAGAAACCAAAGTTGTTGTTTCTTAAAGTTTGGGGTTGCGATGCTTATGTGAAAAAGTTTCATCCTGATAAGCTCAAACCCAAATCAGAGAAATGTGTCTTCATAGGATACCCAAAGGAGACAGTTGGGTACCCCTTCTATCACAGATGCGAAGGCAAGATATTCGTTTCTAAGAATGGATTCTTTCTAGAGAAGGAGTTTCTCTCGAAAGAAGTGAGTGGGAGGAAAGTAGAACTTGATGAGGTAACTGTACCTGCTCCCTTATTGGAAAGTAGTTCATCACAGAAATTTGTTCCTGTGACTCCTACACCAATCAGTGAGGAAGCTAATGATGATGATCATGTAACTTCATATCAAGTTACTACCAAACATCGTAGGTCAACCAGAGTAAGATCCGCACCAGAGTGGTATGGTAATCCTGTTCTGGAGGTCATGTTACTTGACCATGACGAACTTACGAACTATGAGGAAGCGATGATGAGCCCAGATTCCGCGAAATGGCTTGAGGCCATGATATCTGAGATGGGATCCATGTATGAGAACAAAGTGTGGACTTTGGTTGACTTGCCCGATGATCGGCATGCCATAGAAAATAAATGGATCTTCAAGAGGAAGACGGCCGCTGATAGTAGTGTTACTATCTACAAAGCTAGATTTGTCGAAAAAGGTTTTTGACAATGTTCAAGGTGTTGACTACGATAAGATTTTCTCACTCGTAGTGATGCTTAAGTCTGTCCGAATCATGTTAGCAAATTGCCACATTTTACGAAATATGGCAAATGGATGTCAAAACTACATTCCTTAATGGATTTCTTAAAGAAAAGTTGTATATGATGCAACCAGAAGGTTTTGTCGATCCTAAAGGTGCTAACAAAACTGCAAGCTCCAGCGATCCATCTATGGACTGGTGCAAGCATCTCGGAGTTGGAATATACACTTTGATGAGTTGATCAAAGCATATAGTTTTATACAGACTTGTAGTGAAGCCTGTATTTACAAGAAAGTGAGTGGGAGCACTACAGCCTTTCTGATAAGTATATGTGAATGACATATCGACGATCGGAAATGATGTAGAATTTTCTGGAAAGCATAAAGTAGTGTTTGAAAGGAGGTTTTCAAAGAAAGACCTCGGTGAAGCTTCTTGCATATTGAGCATCAAAATCTATAGAGATAGATCAAGACGCTTGATAAGTTTTTTCAATAAGTACATACCTTGACAAGATTTTGAAGTAGTTCAAAATGGAACAATCAAAGAAAGAGTTCTTGCCTGTTTTACAAGGTGTGAAATTGAGTAAGACTCAATGCCCGACCACGGCAAAAGATAGAAAGAAAATGAAAGTCATTCCCTGTGCCTCAGCCATAGGTTCTATAAAGTATGCCATGCTATATACCAGATCTATTGTATACCCTACACTGGGTTTAGCAAGGGAGTACAATAGTGATCTAGGAGTAGATCACTGGACAGCGGTCAAATTTATCCTTATTGGAATAAGGATATGTTTCTTGATTATGGAGGTGACAAAAGGTTCATCGTAAAGGGTTACGTCAATGCAAGTTTTGACACTAATCCAGATGACTCTAAGTCTCAATCTGGATACATATTGAAAGTGGGAGCAATTAGCTAAAGTAGCTCCATGCAGAGCATTGTAGACATAGAAATTTGCAAAATACATACGGATCTGAATATGGCAGACCCGTTGACTAAACTTCTCTCACAAGCAAAACATGATCACACCTTAGTACTCTTTAGGTGTTAATCACATAGCAATGTGAACTAGATTATTGACTCTAGTAAACCCTTTGGGTGTTGGTCACATGACGATGTGAACTATTGGTGTTAATCACATGGTGATGTGAACTATTGATGTTAAATCACATGGCGATGTGATCTAGATTATTGACTCTAGTGCAAGTGGGAGACTGAAGGAAATATGCCCTAGAGGCAATAATAAAGTTATTATTTATTTCCTTATTTCATGATAAATGTTTATTATTCATGCTAGAATTGTATTAACCGTAAACATAATACATGTGTGAATACATAGACAAACAAAGTGTCACTAGTATGCCTCTACTTGACTAGCTCGTTAATTAAAGATGGTTATGTTTCCTAACCATAGACATGAGTTGTCATTTTATTAACAGGATCACATCATTAGGAGAATGATGTGATTTACTTGACCCATTCCGTTAGCTTAGCACTTGATCATTTAGTATGTTGCTATTGCTTTCTTCACAACTTATACATGTTCCTATGACTATGAGATTATGCAACTCCTGTTTAACGGAGGAACACTTTGTGTGATACCAAACGTGACAATGTAACTGGGTGATTATAAAGGTGATCTACAGGTTTCTCCGAAGGTACTTGTTGGGTTGGCGTATTTCGAGGCTAGGATTTGTCACTCCGATTGTCGAAGAGGTATCTCTGGGCCCACTCGGTAATGCACATCACTATAAGCCTTGCAAGCATTGCAACTAATGAGTTAGTTGCGGGATGATGTGTTACGGAATGAGTAAAGAGACTTGCCGGTAACGAGATTGAACTAGGTATTGAGATACCGACGATCGAATCTCGGGCAAGTAACATACCGATGACAAAGGGAACAACGTATGTTGTTATGCGGTTTGACCGATAAAGATCTTCGTAGAATATGTGGGAGCCAATATGAGCATCCAGGTTCCGCTATTGGTTATTGGCCGGAGACGTGTCTCGGTCATGTCTACATTGTTCTCGAACCCGTAGGGTCCGCACGCTTAAATTTCAATGACGGTTATATTATGAGTTTATGTGTTTTGATGTACCGAAGGTACTTCGGAGTCCCGGATGAGATCGGGAACATGACGAGGAGTCTCGAAATGGTCGAGATGTAAAGATCGATATATTGGACGACTATATTTAGACATCGGAAAGGTTCCGAGTGATTCGGGTATTTTTCGGAGTACCGGAGAGTTACGGGAATTCGCCGGGGGAGTATATGGGCCTTATTGGGCTTTAGGGGAAAGAGAGAGGAGAGGCTGCGAGCCCCCCCCCCCAAGGCCTAGTCCGAATTGGACTAGGGGAGGGCTGCCCCTCCTTCCTTCTCTTCTCTCTCCTTTCCTTGACTCCTACTCCTACTACTTGGAAGGGGAATCCTACTCCGGTGGGAGTAGGACTCCTCCGTATGCCGCCATAGGGCCGGCCCTCTCCCCTCCTCCACTCCTTTATATCGTGGCGGGGCACCCCATAGACACAACAATTGATCTCTTGATCTCTTAGCCGCAGCGGTGCCCCCTCCACCATAATCCACCTCGATAATCTTGTAGTGGTTCTTAGGCGAAGCTTCTGCGTCGGTAGAACATCATCATCGTCACCACGCCGTCATCTTGTGAAACTCTCCCTCAACACTCATTTGGATCGGAGTTCGAGGGACGTCATCGGGCTGAACGTGTGCTGAACTCGGAGTTGCCGTGCGTTCAGTACTTGATGGGTCGGATCGTGAAGACGTACGACTACATCAACCGCGTTGTGCTAACGCTTCCACTTTCGGTCTACGAGGGTACGTAGACAACACTCTCCCCTCTCGTTGCTATGCATCACCATGATCTTGCGTGTGCGTAGGAATTTTTTTGGAATTACTACGTTCCCCAACACATAGATGCTTCGGAAGCAGCAAATGAAGGAGTATGGATGAAGGAGTTCATATCCGATCTAGGTGTAATAACTAGTGCATCGGGTCCAATGAAAATCTTTTGTGGCAATACTGGAGCAATTGCCTTGGCGAAGGAATCCAAATTTCACAAGAGAACCAAACACATCAATAGATGCTTCAATTCCATCCGTGATCAAGTCAAGGAGGGAGACATAGAGATTTGCAAAATACATACTGACCTGAATGTTGCAGACCCGTTGACTAAGCCTCTTCCATGAGCAAAATATGATCAGCACCAAGACTCCATGGGTGTTAGAATCATTACTATGTAATCTAGATTATTGACTCTAGTGCAAGTGGGAGACTGAAGGAAATATGCCCTAGAGGCAATAATAAAGTTGTTATTTATATTTCCTTATATCATGATAAATGTTTATTATTCATGCTAGAATTGTATTAACCGAAAACTTAGTACATGTGTGAATACATAGACAAAATAGAGTGTCCCTAGTATGCCTCTTACTTGACTAGCTCGTTAATCAAAGATGCTTAAGTTTCCTAGCCATAGACATGTGTTGTCATTTGATGAACGGGATCACATCATTAGAGAATGATGTGATGGACAAGACCCATCCGTTAGCTTAGCATTATGAGCGTTTAGTTTTATTGCTATTGCTTTCTTCATGACTTATACATGTTCCTCTGACTATGAGATTATGCAACTCCTGAATACCGGAGGAACACCTTGTGTGCTATCAAACGTCACAACGTAATTGGGTGATTATAAATATGCTCTACCGGTGTCTCCGAAGGTGTTTGTTCAGTTGGCATAGATCGAGATTAGGATTTGTCACTCCATGTATCGGAGAGGTATCTCTGGACCCTCTCGGTAATGCACATCACTATAAACCTTGCAAGCAATGTGATTAATGAGTTAGTTGCGGGATGATGCATTACGGAATGAGTAAAGAGACTTGCCGGTAAAGAGATTGAACTAGGTATGAGGATAGCGACGACCGAATCTCGGGCAAGTAACATACCGATGACAAAGGGAATAATGTATGTTGTTATGCAGTTTGACCGATAAAGATCTTCGTAGAATATGTAGGAGCCAATATGAGCATCCAGGTTCCACTATTGGTTATTGACTGGAGATGTGTCTCAGTCATGTCTACATAGTTCTCGAACCCGTAGGGTCCACACGCCTAACGTTCGATGACTATTTGTATTATGAGTTATGTGTTTTGGTGACCGAAGTTTGTTCGGAGTCCCGGATGAGATCATGGACATGACAAGGAGTCTCGAAATGGTCAAGAGGTAAAGATTGATATATTGAAAGGTTATATACGGACACCAGAATGGTTCTGAAGAAGATCGGGAATCTTTCGGGGTACCGGGAGGTTACCGGAACCCCCTGAAAAAGTTAATGGGCCTATTGGGCCATAGTGGAGAGAGGGAGGCTTCCACAGGAGGTGGCGCGCGCCCCCCAAGCCCAATCTGAATTGGACAAGTGGTGGGGGGCGCGGCCCCCCTTTCCTTCTCCCTCTCCCTCCTTTCCCCTCTCTGTTAGATGGAAGGAGGGGGGCGAATCCTACTAGGAACGGAGTCCTAGTAGGACTCCCCCCCACTTGGCGCGCCCCCCTTGGGCCGGCCTCCTCCTCCCCCCTCCTTTATATACGTGGGGAGAGGGGCACCCCAAAGACACAACAGTTGTTTCTTAGCCGTGTGCGGTGCCCCCCTCCACAGTTTACCACCTCGGTCATATTATCGTAGTGCTTAGTGTAGGATCTTGAGAAGAGGTGTCTAGAGGGGGGTGATTAGACACTAAGTACCAAAGTTGCAGTTTTTAACCTTTTTAAAGTTTAAGTGGAGTTTAGGCACAAGTTTAACATTCACAACACATATCAAGCAAGCATGCAAAGAGTATATGAGCAGCGGAAAGTAAAGCATGCAACTTGCAAGAATGTAAAGGGAAGAGTTTGGAGGATTCAAACGCAATTGGAGACACGGATGTTTTTGTCGTGGTTCCGATAGGTGGTGCTATCGTACATCCACGTTGATGGAGACTTCAACCCACGAAGGGTAACGGTTGCGCGAGTCCACGGAGGGCTCCACCCACGAAGGGTCCACGAATAAGCAACCTTGTCTTTCCCACCATGGCCGTAGCCCACGAAGGACTTGCCTCACTATCGGTAGATCTTCACGAAGTAGGCGATCTCCTTGCCCTTACAAACTCCTTGGTTCAACTCCACAATCTTGTCGGAGGCTCGCAAGTGACACCTAGCCAATCTAGGAGACACCACTCTCCAAGAAGTGACAAATGGTGCGTTGATGATGAACTCCTTGCTCTTGGGCTTCAAATGATAGTCTCCCCAACACTCAACTATCTCTCATAGGATTTGGATCTGGTGGAAAGAAGATTTGAGTTGAAAGCAACTTGGGAAAGGCTAGAGATCAAGATTCATATGGTAGGAATGGAATATCTTGGCCTCAACACATGAGTAGGTAGTTCTCTCTCAGAGATAGGATCTTTGGAAGTGTAGGTTCAGTCTGATGGCTCTCTCCATGAATGAAGAGGAGGTGGAGGGGTATATATAGCCTCCACACAAAATCTAACTGTTACACACAATTTGCCAAACTCGGTGGGACCGAATTGAGAAACTCGGTCGGACCGATTCAGCAAATCTAGTGACCATTAGGATTTTCGGTGGGACCGAAATGCAACTCGGTAGGACCGATATGGTTAGGGTTAGGGAATAAGTAATATCGGTGAGACCCATTACACAAACTCGGTGAGACCGATTTTGGTAATTAGCTAACCAGAGAGTTGGTCAGACAAACTCGGTTGGACCGATTACTCAAACTCGGTGGGACCGATTTTGATAATGAGTCAACCAAAAAGTTTGCATTGTAATCTCGGTAGTACCGATTGCTCAAACTCGGTGAGACCGACTTTGATAATGGACATACACAGAGATATTACAATCCCATCTCGGTGAGACCGAGATCCCTATCGGTGAGACCGATTTGCCTAGGGTTTGTGGCAATGGCTAAGACACCCAAACTCGGTGGCGCCGGATAGGAAGAATCAGTGGGGCCGAGTTTGACTTTAGGTTTTATGACATATGTGTGGAAGTGGGAAAGTAGTTGAGGGTATTTGGAGCATATCACTAAGCACTTGAAGCAAGAGGCTCATTAAGCAACACCTCATCCCTCCTTGATAGTATTGGCTTTTCCTATAGACTCAATGTGATCTTGGATCACTAAAATGTAAAATGAAGAGTCTCGAGCTTGAAGCTTGAGCCAATCCTTTGTCCTTAGCATCTTGAAGGAGTTCCCACATCCTTTAGTCCATGCCACTCCATTGTTGAACTTATCTGAAACATACTAGATAAAAGTGTTAGTCCAACAAGAGATATGTTGACATTAATTACCAAAACCACCTAAGGAGCACTTGTGCTTTAAATCTCCCCCTTTTTGGTAATTGATGACAACATACATCAAAGCTTTAGATAAAGATATAAATAATAGCAAGTAAAGCTTTGGAAAGACATGTAACAGGCATAGGCTCCCCCTACATGTATGCAATCATGTGAATATGGAATATAGAAGCATGTGATAGCATAACCATGATAGAGCAGGCAATGTGTTACATGTATCTTGGCCATATGCATTAGAGCAAAGAATATTAAAGAGAATACCTTCATGCCCATGAGTCCTTCTTGCAAACAGTATGTACATCAGCAAGAATTCCTCATACACACGATTGTGATGCATATACTTACCTTGTAGTCTTGAGTTGGCTTAGGATGGAATGAACCTGCGTAAACAAGGTTAGATAACACAGATGCACCTACTAGCCAGAGCAAACAAAAGAAACCACAAGAATACCAAGACTGGGATGACATGTAGAGAGTGAGTACTAAGTACTACATTGGATTAGACATGTCCCCAAGAGTAAAGATATGCAATGAATTTAGATGATTTCTTTCCCTTAGATGTCTTTCTCCCCCTGAATCTAGCATGGGATACTGGGAGAAGATAGGGAATAGAAAATCAGAGCTGAAAGATATAAATGAACAGAGCTAATGCAAGCTAATGCAAATAAGCACATATGAACATGTCTTTCCCCTCAAGAAGACATGTGGCATCTCTCCTCTTGAACACCAAGCATCTGGGATCCTTGAGAAATACTTTCATCTAGTATTCTCTCCCCTGGAGATCTCTCTCTCCCCCTGAAGGATCTCTCTCTCCTTCTCGATGTGATCTCTTTAAGTGATAAGCTTTGATGTGATCTCTCTCTCCCCCTTTGACATCAATTTCCAAGAAGGGCTTGAAAAAAAATGTGATCTCTCTCTCCCCCTCTGGAATTTGTCGTGAATGGGTTTGATCCTTGAGTCACAACATAAGGCACTTGATAAAAATGTGATGCTTGTAGAGGACAAGATTCATTGAGTGGAGCTGGGTCAAAAGAAACACAGAATAAGTGGCAAACTATTTTTCCTGTTGTAAAACCGGTGGCACCGAGTGGTATGCTTCGGTGGTACCGAAAGTTTTCGGTTGGACCGAAAATGATAACTTGGTGTAACCGAGTTCATCGCAGAGAAAACACTTGTCACCTCAGCTCACTTGACTTAATAAGATCTCACAAAGATTTGCAAGGAATTTACTGAATGATATGCAATGAATTGGAATGCAGAAAATGCAGAGCAAACAGAAAGAAATCTAGATGAAGTTTTTTTTTGAAAAAGGGGAAACACATATGCATAAGACGAATGCAAAAACACGGAAAAGAACACAAGAGAACTTCATCTAGAGATGGTCGGCAAAAAAGTCACCTATGTTAGAGTATATTGACTTAGGAGTCAATTGAGATCACTTGATCATAGGTCATACTCATCGTTTAAGCTCAAAATGGGGTTGCCATTTTTCGTTTAAGCATCTTGATGTATTCACATCTTGTCGAGTTTCTTTAACTCATGACTTGGAGTAAAGCTTCTCTAAGATGGAATAACATACCTTGGTTGGTGGCGTCGTCCATGTAGTTGAACTTGTGTGGGTTGCTCAAGGTTGATGTAGCTCATCAAGAATTTGGAGCACCACTTGGAATTTGAGTCCATCTACCTACATGGGTTAGTTCGTGCAAGGAAGAGCACTTGTGTATCCAACAATGACAATCATGAAGCTCAACATAGAATTTGTCAAAGGATATGTTTAAATGGTTTTGTGCTTCCTTGGCTTCAACCACCTTGTGTAGAGACTTGGTGATGTAGAGATTGCTCAAGATATGAGTAGGTTACAACCTCATGGAATTTGATTCAACCAAGTACCTACATGGGTTAGATAACATGCAAGATACAAATATATCCAAGACATAAGATTTCCATCATAGGAGAGATATCAAGGATTCGGCATAAGCTCATGTCTTGCATGTATCCAATGGAGTTTCTACTCCAAGTTTGAAGCATCAATGATGTTCAATTCTACTCTTAACTTGCAAAACACTTTCTCATCAAGAGGTTTAGTGAATATATCCGCTAATTGCTTTTCGGTGCGAACATGCTTAAGATCAATGTCACCCTTAGCAACATGATCTCGAATGAAATGATGATGAACTTCAATATGCTTAGTTCGAGAATGTTGTATGCGGGATTATGACCAATTTTGATAGCACTTTCATTGTCACAAAGCAATGGAACATGTTTCACATATATCCCATAATCTTTAAGAGTTTGGATCATCCAAAGTAATTGAGCACAACATGAACCAGTGGCAATGTATTCCGCTTCGGCGGTGGATAAGGATACCGAGTTTTGTTTCTTGGAGGACCAAGACACAAGAGATCTACCAAGAAATTGGCAAGTACCAAGTGGACTTTCTATCAACCTTGTCACCGGCATAGTCCGAGTCGGAGTAGCCAACAAGATCGAGAGAGGCCCTCTTAGGATACCAAATGCCAAAATTTGGTGTATGGATTAAGTATCTCACTATCCTTTTCACGGCCTTAAGGTGACATTCTTTAGGAGCAGCTTGATATCGTGCACACATGCACACACTTAGCATAAAATCGGGACGTGAAGCACATATATATAACAATGAACCAATCATAGAGCGATAAACCTTTTGATCAACCGATTCATCATCTTTGGTTAAGTCAAGATGTCCACTAGTAGGCATGGGTGTAGTCATACCTTTGCATTCTTGCATATTGAACTTCTTGAATAAGTACTTGGTGTACTTCGTTTGAGAAACAAAAGTGCCTTCCTTAGTTTGCTTGATTTGCAACCCAAGAAAGAATTTGAGTTCACTCATCATAGACATCTCAAACTTCTCCGACATTAGCTTCCCAAACTTTTCACTAAAATGAGGGTTAGTTGAACCAAATATAATATCATCAACATAGATTTGGCACACAAAGAGTTCTCCGTTAACCCTTTTAGTAAAAAGAGTAGAGTCAATTTTCCCAATTTCAAAGCCTTTTTCAAAAAGGAACTTGGTCAAGCATTTATATCACGCTCTAGGAGCTTGTTTAAGACCATAAAGAGCTTTGTGAAGTTTATAAACATGATTGGGTTTCTTAGGATTGACAAAGCCGGGAGGTTGCTTAACATAAACTTCCTCCTTTATTTCACCATTTAGAAAAGCACTTTTAATGTCCATTTGGTACAAGGTAATATCATGATGATTAGCATAGGCAAGTAAGATGCGAATGGACTCAAGTCTAGCAACGGGAGCATAAGTCTCACCACAGTCCATACCTTCGACTTGTGTGTAGCCTTGGGCTGACGAGGCGTGCTTTGTTGTAACTACTTGTCCATCTTCATCTTGCTTGTTGCGAAACACCCATTTGGTACCGATGATGTTGTGGTTGTTGTCGGGCTTCTCAACCAATGTCCAAACTTGGTTCCTCTCAAAGTTGTGTAGCTCTTCATGCATAGCATTTATCCAATCCGGATCTTCCAATGATTCTTCAACCTTCATAGGTTCAACGCTAGATATGAAAGAATAGTTTTCACAAAAGTTAGCTAAACGAGTTTTAGAGCGAGTGATTCTCCCGGTTTGAATATCATTGTAGATTTGCTCAACGGGATGATCTTTAGCAATTCTTGCTCGAACTCGTGAAAGCTTTTGCTTGGGTCTTCGTTGAACATCTTCTTCATCTTGTTCTTCTTCTTGGCCTTCTACATTGTTGGCGTTGTCGTTCTCTTGTCGTGGTGGAGAAGGAGGTTGTTGACGTTCATCTTGATGCACTTCCTCGTTTTCTTCATCTTGGTGTGTCCCGTCCCACTTGTGGATGCTTCTGTATCAACTCTTGGTTCACCTAGTCGTGAAGTAGAAGCTTCCACTTGGACAGACGAGGTACTCTCCTTCACCTCCGTTGGACGAACCTTGCCAATAGACAAGTCTTGTATTGCTTCCGAAGGATCTTTGTCTCCTACATCAATTGGCAATTGCTCTATTTGCGAGCCGTTAGATTCATCAAACTTCACATCTACCGTCTCTTCAACCTTTCGGGTGAAATTGTTGTAGACACGGTAAGTGTGAGAGTTTGAGCCATAACCTAGTAGGAAACCTTCATGAGACTTAGGAGCAAATTTAGAACAACGATGCTTATCAAGAATGTAGCACTTTGAGCGAATACTCGAAAGTATCCAACTTGGGGTTTGTTACGGTGAGGAGCTCAGATGCCGTCTTCTTGCCGAGTAGCTTGTGAAGATACAAGTGATTTGTTGCATGACAAGATGTCTCAACCGCTTCTGCCCAAAAGTGCTTCGGCGTCTTGTACTCATCAAGCATCATTCTCGCCATTTCGATGAGCGTCCGGTTCTTCCTCTCAGCAACTCCATTTTGTTGAGGTGTGTACGTAGCCGAAAACTCGCGTGAAATCCCTTCTTCGTCAAGAAAGGTGTCCACATTTGCGTTCTTGAACTCCGCTCCGTTGTCGCTGTGAACCTTCTTGATCTTCACTTCAAATTGATTTTGGGCCTTTCTAGCGAAGTTTTTGAAGATCTTTTGGACCTGCGATTTATCATCGAGAAAGAACACCCACGTAAATCTTGAAAAATCATCAACTATAACTAAACCAAAATAATTTCCACCGAGACTCTTGTAGGAGTTGGGACCAAAGAGATCCATGTGAAGTAGCTCGAGTGGCCTCTTTGTGGTCATGATGTTCTTCACGGGATGCCTTCCTCCAACCTGTTTACCTGCTTGACAAGCACTGCAAAGTCTATCCTTATCAAATATAACATCGTTAACTCCAAGGATATGATTCCCTTTAATAAGCTTGTCAAGGTTTCTCATGCCAACGTGACCTAATCGTCTATGCCATAACCAACCTTTTGAGGATTTAGCAATGAAGCAAGTTTTAGGTTGAGCCTTTTAGTGAAATCAACAATGTATAGATCACCTCTCATTATACCGGTAAAGATCATTTTATGATTGTCTCGACGAAACACTTGGCAATCAATTTCAGTAAATAGGACATTGAAACCGAAATCAGCAAGTCTAGATATCTTTGAAAGTAAGTTGTAGCCAAGAGATTCAACGAGCATGACATTACGAATGGAGCTATCATGTGAGATGGCCACCTTACCGAGACCAACCACCTTACCCTTTGAGTTGTCACCGAAAGTGACATACTTTCGAGGACTATCATTATCAGCAAGCTCACGAAACATGTCTTTATCTCCGGTCATGTGATCGGTACATCCACTATCAAGAACCCATTCCTTTCCTACTGACATATATCCTCGAAGATTTGCCATAAGACCAAAGTGTCTCATTGCATCATCAAGATCGAAATCACTATCATCATCCTCATCATAGTATCCATGTTCAACATCGTCATGTGGTGGATCAAATCCTAGAGAGGGTAATTCGTTAGAGTGAGTTTGACAATGATCTTGCTTATGAATTCTTATAGCTTCGAAAATAATATCACTAATAATACCAACATTTCCTTTGGCATGCATAAGGTTTGTAAGCTCAAATAGACGATCACCAAACATAGGATCACTAGTATTCATTTTACTCAAAGCAATAGACTTATGGAGAATTTCATCTAGATTTTTCAAGGAATAATTTGGAAATCATTCCTCAAGAAATTTCCATATAGTATAGGCACACTTAAAAGTAGGCAAACATCCAATCAAGTTTCTAGGCAATCCTCTAATGATAAGTTCGGCAGTTCTAAGATTCCTAATCATGTCAATAGACTCATCATGGGTAGGATGCATAGGGTCAACATAAGGTGCACAAGGGCTAGCAATGTACTTGTTCAAATGATATTGATTGAAAATTACAAGCATCTCATTTTTCCACTCATGAAAATACTCTCCATCAAGAATAGGCACTCTATGTCTAAGACTCCCAGAAGTAGACTCATCCATCTTCCTCCAATGGTGATTAAAACAAGGCAATGGAGACCAATGCTCTGATACCACTTGTAGGATCTTGAGAAGAGGTGTCTAGAGGGGGGATGATTAGACACTAAGTACCAAAGTTGCAGCTTTTAACCTTTTTAAAGTTTAAGTGGAGTTTAGGCACAAGTTTAACATTCACAACACATATCAAGCAAGCATGCAAAGAGTATATGAGCAGCGGAAAGTAAAGCATGCAACTTGCAAGAATGTAAAGGGAAGAGTTTGGAGGATTCAAACGCAATTGGAGACACGGATGTTTTTGTCGTGGTTCCGATAGGTGGTGCTATCGTACATCCACGTTGATAGAGACTTCAACCCACGAAGGGTAGCAGTTCTTGTGAGTCCACGGAGGGCTCCACCCACGAAGGGTCCACGAATAAGCAACCTTGTCTTTCCCACCATGGCCGTCGCCCACGAAGGACTTGCCTCACTAGCGGTAGATCTTCACGAAGTAGGCGATCTCCTTGCCCTTACAAACTCCTTGGTTCAACTCCACAATCTTGTCGGAGGCTCCCAAGTGACACCTAGCCAATCTAGGAGACACCACTCTCCAAGAAGTGACAAATGGTGCGTTGGTTATGAACTCCTTGCTCTTGTGCTTCAAATGATAGTCTCCCCAACACTCAACTTTCTCTCATAGGATTTGGATCTGGTGGAAAGAAGATTTGAGTGGAAAGCAACTTGGGAAAGGCTAGAGATCAAGATTCATATGGTAGGAATGGAATATCTTGGCCTCAACACATGAGTAGGTAGTTCTCTCTCAGAGATAGGATCTTTGGAAGTGTAGGTTCGGTCGATGGCTCTCTCCACGAATGAAGAGGAGGTTGAGGGGTATATATAGCCTCCACAAAATCTAACCGTTACACACAATTTTCCAAACTTGGTGGTACCGAATTGAGAAACTCGGTGGACCGATTCAGCAAATCTAGTGATCGTTAGGATTTTGATTGGGACCGAAATGCAACTTCAGTAGGACCGATATGGTTAGGATTAGGGCATAACGTAATCTCTGTTAGACCGATTACACAAACTCGGTGAGACCGATTTTGGTAATTAGCTAACCAGAGAGTTGGTCGAACAAACTTCGGTTGGACCGATTACTCAAACTCGGTGGGACCGATTTTGATAATGAGTCAACCAGAAAGTTTGCATTGTAATCTCGGTAGTACCGATTGCTCAAACTCGGTGAGACCGACTTTGATAATGGACATACACAGAGAGATTACAATCCCTCCTCGGTGAGACCGAGATCCATATCGGTGAGACCGATTTGCCTAGGGTTTGTGGCAGTGGCTAAGACATCCAAACTCGGTGGCGCCGGATAGGAAGAATCAGTGGGGCCGAGTTTGACTTTAGGTTTTATGACATATGTGTGGAAGTGGGAAAGTAGTTGAGGGTATTTGGAGCATATCACTAAGCACTTGAAGCAAGAGGCTCATTAAGCAACACCTCATCCCTCATTGATAGTATTGGCTTTTCCTATAGACTCAATGTGATCTTGGATCACTAAAATGTAAAATGAAGAGTCTTGAGCATGAAGCTTGAGCCAATCCTTTGTCCTTAGCATCTTGAAGGAGTTTCCACATCCTTTAGTCCATGCCACTCCATTGTTGAACTTATCTGAAACATACTAGATAAAAGTGTTAGTCCAACAAGAGATATGTTGACATTAATTACCAAAACTACCTAGGGAGCACTTGTGCTTTCACTTAGGCGAAGCCCTGCGCGGATCACATCACCAACACTGTCACCACGCCGTCGTGCTGACGGAACTCTCCCTCGACTCTCTACTGGATCAAGAGCTCGAGGGACGTCATCGTGCTGAACATGTGCTGAACACGGAGGTGCCGTACGTTCGGTACTTGGATATGTTGGATCGTGAAGACGTTCGACTACATCAACCGCGTTACTAAATGCTTCCGCTTTCGGTCTATGAGGGTACGTGGACACACTCTCCCCGCTCGTTTATATGCTTCTCCTAGATAGATCTTGCTTGATCGTAGGAATTTTTTTTGAATTACTACTTTCCCCAACAGTTGTGGCTCTGGATGAAATAACGTTTCTCACATATTATAAACCTTTGGCCGATGTTGCAAAGGCAAGGAATCACCTTGCTAATCCAGGGCCTTGGAACATGAGGCACTTTATGGAAAACTTCTTCAATGCATCTTCTACCCTATGTGTAATACTCCCTCTGTCCCAAAAATGTAAGGCCTTCTATGGTTCATAGGGTAGAAAAATTATAGGAATAGGAAAGTCATAGGAAATGAGATGACATGTATCTCAAATCCTATGAGTAGGAATAGGAAAGGAGATGTCCTTTGATTCACATGATAGGATTTTTTTCCATTGAGTCAAGTCTAATATTTATTTTCCTATGAAATGTGGATGATAGGAAGAATTCCTTCATAGGAATAGGATTCCATTTCTACAAACCAAAGGACTCTAAAGGAATTTTTCCTATAGAAATCCTATCCTATGAAATTCCTACAAGATTCCTTTAAACCGAAGGAGGACTAAGAGGTTTCTTGACACTATGATAGTGTCAAAAAAGGTGTTACATTTTGAGACAGATGGAGTAACAAATTAGTCCACAATCATAGGAATCTAAACATTATATGTCATCCCCTTGCATGAATGCTTTTGAAAATCGATGTTGCGACTCTTTTTGCAACAAACATGCTCCAAACTATAAGCCAAAGTTGGCTCTTGAGGCTGTTATATGTACTTTATTTTGGATTAGCCTGACAAAGTAGCCCTCTTTTAGACGAGTTCAGCTTCCCAACACTAGTAGAAAAAGGATCAAATGTGAAGCACAATAGTGCCGGTTGGAATTTCGGCCGGCACTAATGTGTACACTAGTGCCGGTTCGTGGCGGCGATCAATAGCATCGGTTCGTGGCGAACCTTTAGTACCGGTTCATGCCATGAACCGGTACTAAAGAGGTAATGTCACCGCGGTCAGCTATGGCCTCACCATCACCATTTAGTGCGGTTCGTACCACGAACCGGTACTAATGAGTTTATGGCAAGCTGTTTTAGTCCCACCTCGCTCCCCTAACAAGCCTTTTACCACCTTAAATATGTTATTTCTCAAACTATCACAAGCACTTGGTCTTCATTGAACTCTATGTGTGGAATTTGCGGCTAATATGAGTCTTCATCGGTTTATAAATCGTTGATGACTCATATTGACAATTCAGATTGTACACACAGAGATCATTGATGATCAAAGTATTTTTGATGTTATAAGATCATATTGACAATTTAGATCGTAAAGAAATATAAGATCATGATCTAAATGCTCTTATATTTTTTATGCGTTAAGTATGCACCATTCAAAGCGGCGCCATCAACTTTCAACCGTTTATGCCTTCATTTGCTATTTTTCATGCATTTAATGATTTGTTTTGAGAACTAAATGACCTGGAAATTGAAAAGCACTACAAATGAACTCTGAAAAAGTTGAAACTTGGCATGGTATCATCATTTTACCCACATATCATGTTCAAAAAGTAGAGAGGGTTACGGCAAAACTTGATGCACTTCGTTTACAACCGGACAATCTCTTTCAAGTATTCGGGTTTATGACGAAATTAAACTCATCTGTTACAAAGGCATTTAATTTTTTAAACTTATTACAAGTCTGCATTTTTGTGCATTCAAGATGCACCATTCAACTGCTTGGCGGGAGGCTCTTAAGTACCGGTTCCAACTGCTAGGCGGGAGGAGCTCTTTAGTACCGGTTCCAACTGCTAGGCGGGAGGAGCTCTTTAGTACCGGTTCGTGGCGAACCTTTGGCACCGGTTCGTGCGCGAACTGGTACTAATGAGGTTGTGTCGAGGTAAGGCTGGGGCCCCACGAGCACCTTTTTAGTACCGGTTCATGGATGAACCGGACATAAGTTGTTTTTAGTCCCACCTCGTGAAGTGAGAGGGACTAGGAGCGGTTTATAAGCCCCGAGTGCAGAGGCGATGAAGAAGAGGCTCAATGCTCATGTTGTTAGCTTCAAGCCTTCAGAATACGGTAGAGACTGCACGGAGCTATGCGCAGTGCAGTTTACACTATTCAAAGGCTTGAAGCAAATTAATCTAGCATTGCACCTCTTTTTATTTTAATAACTTATTACAACTCCGGACTTCTTACATTATGGCAAAAACTAATTGCACTTCTAAATTTATTTTTTTAAGTTATAACTCCAGACTTTGACCATCAAGTTTTGAATAAAAGAAAAAATAGCAGAAAAGAAGAAAAACTATAGCTGAAAAGAAAAAAATATATAAAAAACTACTCAGAAATAAATAGAAGAAAATAAATATAGCAGAAAAGAAAAAACTACTCAGAAATAAATAGAAGAAAAAATAAAGCAGAAAAGAAAAAAATTATATTTGCTATTTTTCAATCGTTTACAAAATGACCGTGAAACTGAAAATTACTAAAAAATGAACTCTGAAAATGTTGAATTTTGGCAAACTAGATGAAAAACTACTCACAAAAAAATAGAAGAAAATAAATATAACAAAAAAGAAAAACTATACAAAAACTACGAGAAATAAATAGAAGAAAATAAAGCAGAAAAGAAAAAAACTATAAAAAAATTGGGCGCTGCCTGTGGGCTGATAGGCCACAATTGTGTCATTACAGCCTTAAAGGCCCAGCAGACTCACAGGGCAGCATAAAGTTTAGGCCCACAAGCCTGCTATATAGAGGAGTTGAAGGGGTAGCCACGGCTGAGTTTATAAACCAGTCTGGCTGCCCTTCGCCCAGCAGTGAGACTAAACTTTGGGGTGGCCTTGAGCCTTTAGTACCGGTTGGAGCCACCAACCGGTACTAAAGACCCCCGCTCCAACCGGGTACTAAAGGCCTCGTCTTCCGCCTCTTCGCCTCGCCAAAAGTTGGCCTTTAATCTTGGTTGGTGGCTCCAACCGGTACTAAAACCTCTCCTATATATACAACACTTACGAAAATTTCAGTTACATCTCCTACTTCTTCGCGTCTCTCCAACCTCTCGCGTCGTCGCTCTCGCTTGTCGCCCGCCGTCGCCGTGCGCCACCCCTCGCCCATCGTCGTGCCGTCGCCCGTGCCGTCGTCGTCGCCCGTCGCTGGCAGTCATGTCATCGCTGCCCGTCGTCGCCCGCGCATTGTACGTATACGTACACACATACACACACATACACATGTACACACACATACACACACACACATACACACATACACACACACACACATACACACACATATTTTTTTACTTATTTTCTGTTTTCTGTTTTTTAGAAAATTTAATTAGATATTAATTAGCTAGGTATGTGAGATTTGAACTAGTTGAATAATTAATATAACTAGTTTATTTTTAATAAGAAAATTGTTGAACTAGTTTATTTTTAGGTATTTGAGATTTGAACTAGTTGAATAATTAATATAACTAGTTTATTTTTAGTAAGAAAATTGTCGTATCTGAGATTTGATGATCTAATTAAAATATTATTTGTTAATGAGTTTTTCTGTTTATTTAATGTTTTTATATATTTTGAGTTTATATAAATGTTAGATTAATGTCCAATGTTAGATGAATTAGATAGAAAAGTTAAATATATAGTAATGTCAATTGTTAGAGATAAATATATATAGTTAGATATATATTTGAATTGGCTAGATATTAATTAATGTTAGATAGTAATAAGTGTTTAATGTTTCACCTATATGAACATATAGGAAATGTCATCTGATGTGAAAAAGATTTCATTATGTGCTAACACTGTGAAGACCAGCGGCTGACGTGTAAATTTCCTTGTTGATGGTAGGCGCTTCAGCATCAAGCTGAATGAGACATTCGAAGTGGATACGGTAAGTCAAAACGGCAATTATTATTTGAATGCAAAACTTATGCTTCATTTGCTTCAACTTATAATTTTAAAGCATGACTTATGTTTCATTTGCTTCAACTTATAATTTTAAATTTTCACTATTCTACTAGCGCATCCCCTGCCATGCAAGAATTTTTGTCTTGGATAAGATAGGTTTTAGTGCTATAGATGATATGGAGGTAAAGAGAGTTTACTTGAAGACGGAGCATGGGTATACTTTCAACGTCAAATTATATAATGGAAACACATACACCCATTTTGAATGCAAAACTTGGCAAGCACTATGCAAGGCTTATGCATTTGAGCCTGATATGGTTATCACCTTTGATATTCGTCCGGAAGATGATATTGAAGGTAATATAGACATCTGGGTCGAATTGCAAACGCCTCCAGTTCTACCATTATGTGAGTTTTTTTCAACTATGGATGCATATGTTTATGTCTTTGATACAAACTATACAAAAATAGTTGACAACTAATTTGTATTGTCAGCTTATTTCGGTTCAAGCAAACATGTCCGGCGCTTGGTAGACAGGACCTACTACTGCCCCGGGGCTCAACTAAACTGCAAGGAAATAAGTCATTATGTTTCATGGCTTGAGGATCTTAATACTATCAAGACAATTTTTTTCCTAAACTTAGAAATGTTAGTACTCAAAACGTGCGACCAATGGTGATCGTATTGAACTACGGTCACATCTATAATCGAAAGATGGTAAGATTTTAACTATTTGTCCTTAATTAGTGCATCTTTTGCATACATTATTTTTGAAGCTAAACTTTCATTGCTTAGTATATTAATTACTATACGATGTTTTTTCATCAACAGGGACTTCCGATGACAGTTGTGCCTCAGTGGATCGAGACAAAAGGTCGCATGTCAATGGTTAGCTTATGACCAAGATTTCTTACATTACACATGAGTGCATTCAGGATTTCTGAAAGCGAAGAATGCTTAATAGTGAAAGATTGGAGCAAAATTGTAAACGATCGCAGAGAAGTACTAGGGGCAGCAAGGAGAAGCGCAACCCAAGATTAGGAGACAGATTCATCTGCATGCTCCAAAGATGATGAATCAGGAGAGCTATACATGTTCTATGCTATTCTACCCGAGAGGGAGCAGCAGGAGTAGCTAGTTCATGCTCTTAATTAATTAGTACTTGTCCTCTCTCATGCATGTCCGTATTGTCCTGAACTTGATGTTGGTGATGATTATGTTGAACTCAATGATATCTTTGCTTCATTACAAAGTGAACTTCGATGATTATGTTGGTGATTAGATAGCTAGCGGTAATGACTATGATGATTAAATAGTGGTAACTAATGACGACTATGATGATTTTTAGCTAGCTAAAGTTTATTTATTTATTAATATGCGATGATGATGATGATGATGATGATGATGATGATGATGATCACGATGACCACTACAACTCATTATAACGTAAAACAATCCTAAATTAAATTGATAACACAAATTTAATTGAAAAATAAAAAATAAAACAAAAACCCACAAACATTTAGTACCGGTTGGTGTTACCAACCGGTACTAAAAACTCCTGCCCCGAGCTGCCTCGTGCCACGTGGTTGGCCTTTAGCACCGGTTCATCTTTGAACCGGTACTAAAGGGGCCTTTAGTGACCACACTTTAGTGCCGGTTGTGAAACCGGCACTAAAGGGCCTTACGAACCGGTGCTATTGCCCGGTTCTGCACTAGTGCAATCCTTTATTCTAAAATAGTTGCAACCCACTACCTATTTTTCCTCTTCATGCAACTGCGCCACATCATCAACTCATCTATGTGGTCATAAGTTACAATTCATGCACCGATCTATCCATGCGACCACGCCACCTCAACAGTCATGCATGTTATTTTGTTTCACTATTTTTTGCGTTCGTGCATAGCTGTGACACTTGGAGAAAACGTATGTAGGTCATACTACACATTTTTGTTATGTAGGCACCACATCGACTTCAATCCAATAGTTTTATCTTTGTATACAACATTTGATCACATGCTTCATATGTTTTATTGTTTTTAAATATAAACCGAGAGCAATCTTAAATTTGTCCTTGCAATAGTTTTAGTTTTTAGCATCTATTTATGCATTTGTTGCATCAAGGTTCATGCAGCAACTTGCGGGGCATCATCTAGTTTCTTTTGCCTTGATCACCTTCAGCGTGAGCAGCTTCTTGTACGTTTGTAGATATGAATCCATCCTCTCCTTCACATGCTCGATGACTTTCCATTTATTATTTGTCTACTACTCCCTAGAAGCATCCATCAACCCATGCTTTGCACCCTTACCTGCAAGGCCGACACTATATAGAGCAAATAGTCGTCTTCGTTGTGCAAATAAACTTATTGATAAACTCCAACGGGCCATATGATGTGGCTCCGTAGCATCATCCTACATCATTTTCATCACTACCCTCCTTACCATTGATGCAAGGCTCACCACATTTTTTCAACGGTGCATGTGACGTCAAAACGCCACTCTTCTCGAAAGCGAATATGGCCTCGAGCGAGTATGCTCCATTGCCATAGACGAAACATGCACTACAAACAACCCTCATAGCTCAAGCATGATCTGCACCTCCAGAGTCTCAACCATAATGTTGGCCCTACATAGGGCAATGTGGGAAGTGATGACCAATTAGTATGAGCACAAGGATATTATGAGTGTCAAAAAGCTATCCGCTAATACTCAAATCATGCTTGCTGTTTCTTAGTCTTGTACTCCCTCCGTCCCAAAAGCTTGTCGACAAGCTTTTCTAGACGAAGGTAATATAAAAAACCATCAAAATTACTTCCAACCCCAAAAGTTGTTGGCCAGTGATGTCTTTGTTCTTTGCCTCCCCCATTTCTCTCCACCAAGAGACCACCATGTCAAAATCCCACATAGTCGTGCTTTGCTGACGACTCTCTCTTTGGTGAGAACACTGACAAGTGATGTCAACGTGCTCCCTGCGACGCCACGCCATCCCAGGCGCAAAACGCCACGACGGCCGACGGCCCGCCCACCGCCGACGACGACTTTACGTTACCGTACGTCGCTGACAGACAGCGGCGACGTTACTGGTCAGGTTAAAAAAGTCAAAGCGAGGTCAGGTCAGAAACGCCCACTGCAGCGTGCCCCTCACCAACCCGTTCGCTCACCGGAGACGCGACCCGCTCCCACCGCCAGGCGGGCCCCGCGCGTCATCCTCCCCACCCACCTTCTCCCCCGCCGCGCCGGTATATTTAACCCCGCTCCCAAATTCCTCCCTCCCCAGGAGCCGGAGCAGAGCACGCCCGCCCACGGGATCCCGGCCCCCCATTTCTTGCCCCCACGCCACCAGTTCCGTCCGCCCGGAGGCACGCCGGCGGCGAGATCCATGGGCTCCGTGGCGGCGGACGCGCCGGAGGCGCCGACGGAGACGGTGTTCCGGTCCAGGCTCCCGGACATCGAGATCCCGGCGCACCTGACTCTCCAGGACTACTGCTTCGAGCGGCTGCCGGAGGTGGCCGCCCGGCCCTGCCTCATCGACGGGCAGACGGGCGCCGTGCACACCTACGCGGACGTCGAGCGGCTCTCCCGCCGGTGCGCGGCGGGCCTGCGGCGGCTCGGCGTGGGGAAGGGCGACGTGGTCATGAACCTGCTCCGCAACTGCCCCGAGTTCGCCTTTGTGTTCCTCGGCGCGGCCCGGCTGGGCGCCGCCACCACCACGGCCAACCCGTTCTGCACGCCGCACGAGATCCACCGCCAGGCGACCGCGGCCGGGGCGCGGCTGATCGTCACCGAGGCCTGCGCCGTCGACAAGGTGCGCGCCTTCGCCGCCGAGCGCGGGATCCCCGTGGTCACCGTCGACGGGCCGGCCTCCGACGACGGCGGCTGCCTCGCGTTCGACGACGCGCTGCTGCCCGCGGAGCCGCTCGCCGCCGACGAGCAGGTCGACCCCGACGACGTGGTGGCCCTCCCCTACTCGTCCGGCACCACGGGGCTCCCCAAGGGCGTCATGCTCACCCACCGCAGCCTCGTCACCAGCGTCGCGCAGCAGGTCAGCTCACCTCAGCTCACTCCCCTTCCCGTTACGCTCCCATCCCCATTGCTCCATTGCCACTGGCTGGACCGAGCCGCGGATCCTTCGGGGCCAGGCCAGGAGAGCTTCCCATTTACGTTTCCCCTGGACTCGCTTTACGCTTTCCAGCCCGGGACGTTCCTTTTCCCATCACGCGCTTCTCCGTCGGCGCCGGAGCCAAGCGACCGACCAATTACTCCCCTGCTTAAAATAACGCCGCGCCATTTATTACTCGGATCGGATCTGATTCGACGGGGCGACGTGACCCACGTCGGCCCCACCAATCAGCGCCAAGATTCGGGCCGACGCACGATCACATTTTTCAGTTCAAATTTTTTAAGTAAAAATGATTCAAATTTTCTGAACATTTTGTTTCTGAATTTTGTGTGTGCAGGTGGACGGGGAGAACCCGAACTTGTACTTCGGCGCGTCGGACGTGCTGCTGTGCGTGCTGCCCCTGTTCCACATCTACTCGCTCAACTCGGTGCTGCTGGCGGGGCTGCGCGCCGGCTGCGCGATCGTGATCATGCGCAAGTTCGACCACGGCGCGCTGGTGAGCCTGGTGCGCGCGCACGGGGTCACCGTGGCGCCCTTCGTGCCGCCCATCGTCGTCGAGATCGCCAAGAGCGACCGCGTCACGGCGGCCGACCTGGCGTCCATCCGCATGGTCATGTCCGGCGCCGCGCCCATGGGCAAGGACCTCCAGGACGCCTTCATGGCCAAGATCCCCAACGCCGTGCTCGGGCAGGTTCGTCGCGCATCGGCCCTGCTCTCACACTTTGAATCCATGCCCAATGATTGGTTAGTGTCATTTCACGCCAGCCGCTGTGCACTAGCCTAGGTACAGCAGTATACATACATCAATGGTTGTTGGGGCATCGGGGAGGCGATTGGGATGGGTCGGGTGCGCGAGCCAAGGTCGAAGTTTTGGTGGGTGGGTGGCATGGTGGCGTCGTGCTTTTGGGTGCGGGATACGGCGACATCCCAACCTTTACGCTTCGTGACGGCATCGTCCGAGCTGAAGCGAACGCACGCCACCCCCATGACCCCATCCCGGCGGGCGGGTTGCCGTCCCCGCAAGCCAGAGTTTCGTTGGTGGAGACTTTTCGGGTGGGCAAGTCACTCTCACCACGGATCGATCTCGGCCGTCTGAATCTTTTTTGCAATGCAATGCGCAGGGGTACGGGATGACGGAGGCCGGGCCGGTGCTGTCCATGTGCCTGGCGTTCGCCAAGGAGCCGTTCGGGGTCAAGTCGGGGTCGTGCGGCACGGTGGTGCGCAACGCGGAGCTCAAGATCGTGGACCCCGACACCGGCGCCTCCCTCGGCCGCAACCTGCCGGGGGAGATCTGCATCCGCGGCAACCAGATCATGAAAGGTACGTGCGCACGCTCATCCGAACCACCCTCCAACAAAACAAAACAGGCTTATTCATTTCTCGAACAAAATGTCCAGCCAAAAACGGCACAGTGCCGCCATGTCTGGTCACCGCTCAGGAGTGGCAAACGATGTGGATGGCACGACGATCCACGATTCCATGGCCAGTTAATCAGGTGAGTGGTTGGCGGCGACTAGGCCGGCATCGGTAGGTCATGAGCAGGTGCTGTGCTGCTACAGTGGTTTGGTGATCGGTTCGGACAGCTGCGGGGCTCGAATTATTGGGCACGCCTAGCTAGGACAACTGCACCCACATTGCTGACAGCAGTTTCGGGCAGATGGATAGGCAGGTACCGAACATGCTGCATTTTCCGAGCACCGGCAGCTCAGTCACCTGCACGCATGTGTGCTCGTGTTCTGTCCACGTCTGGCACGTACGTTTGGCCACTAGCCAGCCAGCGAACGGACGGCTCACTAGTAGACTAATCTGAGTGATCGGTAGCTGCACGGACCAGAGCTTCTTCCACCTTCTGCCCACCAGATGCTCGGTGCACCGGTCGGTCTCCAGCTAGGTGCGTAGCTGGTGACCGGTGAGCCCGCCCGATCCAACCTAACACGTCTCCTGCTAGTCCTCTGCAACTGTTGGCAAATCGTCGTCGGCTAGCCCATGCCCATCGACGGCGACGGCGTCAGTCGATGGTACGCCGTCAGCACCCCCTCAGATTCAGATGTACTTGCACCGCTTGGGCATTGGCGACAAGGAACCAAGCCGGCAGACGCGCGAGCGTCTCCAAAACCTGGCCTTGGCATGTTGCCGCATGTGTCGTCCAGAGCGTCAGCCACCATTTTCACCGAGTCCTCGGATGACCAGTTCATTTTCTTTGCTCTGCATTCAAGAGAAGCAGAGAGCTAGCTACGTTTTGGCTGCCAGCCTTTGAGCCTGGCCCATCATGGGACCTACAGGGCCCACCACGGCAAGGTTCGTCTAGTCAGTTTTACTGGACTAGAAAAGATGACATCTTATTTTTCAGGAAGAAATGGGATTTTTTTTTTTGAAATTCAGAAATGGGATACTTTTGAGGTGCCGCCAATCGGACCGGATGTCCAGCATTTTTGTTTTAGCTAGACTAGAAGGCCGCACAATCACACGCCGAAGGTTCCGAATTAAGTCGCAGGCCACGATTGCGCTACATGTACATTGGGGTTCCAGCAGTGCAACCAGGCCTCTGAGTAGTACCGCCAAGAATCAAACTTGGCATCATCTTGTAGATGGTCCATACATGCTTTGTATAGCTTGCACTCATTGATGCAGCATGCTGGCCATGTGAGAGCATTTTCCCCAAGTACTCCATTCAGAATCCACAACAAACTCCCATATGCATGACCAGTTATCTTTGCTTGAAAGTCTATGCTCATCTTTTTGGGGGAACATGGCCAAGCTTAGGTGTATCATTAATATAAGAAAACAAAGCCTGTCTTTCTGCTTGTTTTTAATAGTTACAACAAGTACCAAGCTGTTTGACCTAGCACATGTGGTGAGGTGGAGATGTGTAGCTCCTCCTGACTTGGCGTATGGATGGATACCTTGTACCATGAATGATTGCATACGTTGTGGCAACAGGCTGTCCTGTGGGCTATAGCCACACATGATTTCATACAACCACACATGATGGCAACTGGATGGGAATATTGATGATTCCTAATTTTGTCCATTTCCTATGTATGCCCGTTCATGGTCTCAAACTAGTAAGGGCAGAAGAAGCGCTCCCTCACTTTACTAATACATGAGAGTTTGCAAACTTTTACCCAGCAAAGCTAATTTTTTGCTTCATGATCCCCATATTGATGTAACCCTTCATTACATGGAGTGTCGATTCTTTCTTCTGTTTGAAAACCATCTAAATACATCTAGAAAAAGCTGGTGAAGGCTTCGGAGAAGCAGCAAGCTGACTTTCGCAGACAGATGGATGTGTGTTCAGTGACTACGACATTGAATAATTACTCAGCATTTTATTTTTCACAACAATATGTAAATTCCCCCAAAAAATACAAATACTTCCATGGATAATAACTAGCACCATGTAGCATGTCTACCATGTTTCAGACCTGAAGTTGATATTCACTCCATTCAGTAGCATTTTTACCGAAAATTCTAGCACTTGGACTATGTCTGTAATTTATCCAACCAACTGCACCAGTCTCACAAGCTTCGCCATTGGTACAAATTTTTTTTTGCGGGAGAGAATAATAATAATCTTAATATGCACCAAGATGCTCAGAGGTATCAACTCATGTAAATGACCAAGCCTATGGTTTGCAGGTTACCTAAATGATCCGGAGGCCACAAAGAACACCATTGACAAGGACGGTTGGCTGCACACTGGAGACATTGGCTATGTCGATGATGACGACGAGATCTTCATTGTCGACAGGCTCAAGGAGATAATCAAATACAAGGGATTCCAAGTACCTCCTGCAGAACTCGAAGCCCTTCTCATCACACACTTGAAATCAAGGATGCTGCTGTCGTATCGTAAGTTGATAGACTGTTCAAAGGGATTTAGGATCCATTTGGTTCATGTTCAAAAGTAGGTGATTAAATTTAGCTGGTCTTCAATTTTTGCAGGATGCAAGATGAACTTACTGGTGAGATTCCAGTTGCATTCATTGTGCGGATTGAAGGCTCTGAGATCAGCGAGAGCGAGATCAAGCAGTTCGTTGCAAAAGAGGTAATAACGAGTCGTCCACTTTCCATATATTCAAGTATGCCACACAAATAGAGAAACAGACAAAGTTGCCACAAACAGTACATTTTTAACAAAATTCTGAAGAGAGCATAATTTACAACATGTGATTTGTGAACTGTGAGGCATACCGGCCATCCAGCATGCTATTTTACAAGACTGAAGAGAGCATCAAATGTTTGCACTGGTTCATGTATCTTCACCAATTCGGTGCAGATCTGAGAGTTCAAAAACCTAATAAACTGTACAATGTTATTACAGGTTGTTTTCTACAAGAGGATCCACAAAGTTTTCTTCGCGGACTCGGTTCCGAAGAGTCCTGCCGGCAAGATCCTCAGGAAGGACCTGAGAGCAAAGCTTGCTGCAGGCATCCCAGGCAGTGGAAGCACGCAGTCCAAAAGCTGAGTCCCATCTTACACACACACACACACACCTCTGTCCAAAATCATGTAATGTTCTCAATGAAATGGCAATAATATTATTATTATTACATATAGAAGGGCTGGCTGGCACATGGTCGTCGATTCTTTCAATTAGATGGCTAAGTTATATGATTTGTTTGTTTGTTCGTTCGATGATGTGTATCCTGTCATGTATAGATACCGAACTCTTTTTGACAACAAAGGCTGATTATAATGTATACCGCTTATGATTTATACCACAAGTTGAATTAAACTCATTTGTTCCCGTGGATCGGCCGTTTCGGGGTTCGAGTGCTTGCTGCTCTTATTAATTTTTCTCCCTGTCTTTATAGAATTATAGAAGGACTTCACTTCTGGATCGGGATTTCTCCTTTCACGGATAAAATTGATGTTCTCCCATGAAGAACAATATATTCTGCTTAATTTTCGCACAGTTTGGTTTTTTTTTAGCAAAAGAGGGTTTCCCATCCGATTTCCATTAGAGAAACCATCAAGCATCCGACAGGTTTACTGTTAATAATCCGACCCTAATACAACCTAGACAAAGTTCAACGCGAAGACAAGCAAGAAAATATAAACAGAAAGGCCACTGCCTAACAGCAGGCACTCGATCGAAGCCTAAGAGATTACAGGCTCCAGGTGAGCCAAGCGTGCCAGACTTCAAGATCCTGATCCCGATACACCAAAAGAAGCTTCTTTCACTGCTAAATTCGAAGCACGCCAAAACGCCATCCTTGCGCCGCCTTGTAAACATCACTTGCTACCTGCTCGATGAGTCTTGCTCCCAGCATCAACATTCTTTCCTCTGGGTCATTTCTCTGCAAAATAGCCCAATCAGAAATCCAACCACACATCATTTCTACAATCCCCATTGGGCCAGTTATCTTTTTTCTGTCAAAGACCTGTCATTTCTACATCTCCAGATTGCCCATAAAAGGGCTGAAGAGCCAACCAAGATCAGCTTCTTGTTATCTGTTTGGATTTTTTTTAGCCAATTCCCAAGACAATCATTAAGATCTCTAGGAGTATGTTTTAGACCAAAAGCACATCTAACCAAAGCCCAAATTATTCTGGCTATAGAACATGAAAAGAACAAGTGATCAATTGTTTCATCTTTACCACACATCACACAATGTTTATCTCCCTTCCATCCTCTCCTTAATAGGTTATCTCTAGTAAGGATATTTTTCCTAGCAAGGAGCCATAGAAAGAACTTGATTTTGGCAGGGACTTTAGTTTTCCACAGGAATTTCCTGGGGAACCCCACATCAGTCCTAATCAGATGCCTGTACAAAGATTTGACAGAGAATTTTCTGTCTGCAGTCAGCATCCACATAGGTTTATCACTCCCCCCATACATCAAGACTTCCTCACATCTCCCTCTCAGACTACTCCAAAGCTGTTCAGTGTCTCCAAAAAAGAGATCTCCTGAAAGTGAAGCCGCCCCAACTTTTATCAATAGCTTCTCTAACTGAAATCCCATGGTCATTGCTAAAAAAAATTAGAGAGGGATAGGCCTCTTTAAGTGGTTTATCTCCTACCCACCAGTCTTCTCAAAACCTGGTATTTTTTCCATCCCCCAATTTTTTCTTAACATGGGGGTAAAAGTATTTTTTGACTTTCAAAATGTTAGACCAAAATTGGGAGTCTCCATTTCTATGTTCAATCCCAAAGAGACATTTGTTCCTAACGTAGTTTTCCTTAATAATCACCTGCCAGAAACCATCTTCATTCTCTAATTTTCACAGCCACTTAGCTAATAAAGCAATGTTAAACATTTCAAGGTTTGTAATCCCCAGCCCCCCTTGCTGTTTTGGAAGACAACAGGTTTTCCAGTTCACCAGGTGGTATTTTCTTTTATCTTCCTCAGCTTGCCATACCATCCTGGCTTTGTAAAAATCCATTTTCTTTCTGACACCAGCAGGGAGGAGGTAAAAGGACATCATATATATAGGAATATTAGAAAGACAAGATTGCACCAAAGTAACTCTTCCTGCAATATTAAGTAATCTACCTTGCCAACAGACACATCTTTTCTCAATTTCTCAGTAACATTCTTCCACATACTATTTCTGATTCTTTTATTAGACACAGGCAAACCAAGATATTTCAGAGGGGTTTCCCCCAGGATGCATGTGAATATTTCCTGATACAAATCATTTTTCTCTGTACCCCCCCCCCCCCAAACAGAAATATTTCACTTTTATGAAAGTTTATTGTCAGCCCAGACATCTGCTCAAAAGCAGTCAAGATAAATTTGAGATTTCTAGCGGAATTTTCATCATCTTGGATCAAGAAAATGGTGTCATCAGCATATTGTAGAATGTTAACCCCATTTTCATGGTAGTCAGTGAGTACCCCTTTAATAAACCCCTCAGTTCTAGCTTTGTCTAATATAATGGCAAGAGCATCTACTGCCAGGTCAAAAGGCAGAGGAGACAAGGAATCTCCTTGCCTGAGTCCTTTGAAAGTTCTGAAGTAAGGACCAATGTCCTCATTGACTTAAACCCCCACATGTCCCCCCTCATAGTGTGCATCACCCAATCACACCATTTATCTGGGAATTTTTTAAGTTTCAGCATCTTATGTATAAAAGGCCATTTAATTTTAGCATATACTTTTTCAAAATCAACTTTGAACAGCATAACACTTTGTTTTTTGGTGTGAATGGAGTTTAAAGCCTCATGTAAAATCACAACCCCCTTCATGATGTATCTTCCTTTCACAAAAGCAGTTTGAACTGGGGAAACAATGGGATTGACCACTTTGCTTAATCTGTTCATCAACACCTTAGTGATAATTTTGAAACTAACATTCAAGAGACGGATGGGTCTAAATTTTTGGATTTGTCTAGCATCTTTGGTTTTAGGACTAGAGTGATAATCCCATAGTTCAGCCTAGCCAAATCAATCTTTCCACTATGAAAATCATCCAGGATGGCTTTTAGATATGCTTTCAGCAACTCCCAAAAATGTTGGCTGAAGTCAACAACAAATCCATGAGGTCCTGGACTCTTGTTCTTTTCCATATTAAAAACTACCTCTCTGTCTTGGATGTCAAGGTTGATGCTAGAATTCTCAGCTTGTCCAAACAATTTTTTTGTAGTAATCAGTTACATGTTCTATGAGTTTAACATCCCCCTCAATGGATTCCCCCTCATGTTCCAAAGTAGTGATTCTGTTTTTTCTTCTCCTCCCATTAACCTTGACATGGTAGTATCTAGTATTAGAGTCTCCCTCTCTAATCTCTCTGTCTTTATATCTTTGCAGCCATTTGATTTCTTCCATTTTTTCCATTTTAAGAATGTCTTTCAGTTCTCTTCTAAAGGCTTTCTGAATCTCTCTATCTTGGGCACTAAGGCCTCTGATCTCAGCATTCTTGTCCATCTCATCTAATAATCCAAGTAGTTCTTTTTTCCTTTTCGTGTATACAACATTAGCATTGATTATCCAACCTTTGATTTTTTTGTCTGATATTTCTCAATTTACTCCGCCAAATGTCTAAGCTGGATCCTCTACATTTAATATTCCAAATTTTTTCCACAAATTCTCTAAAACCCTCCATACGCATCCAGGCATTTTCAAATCTGAAAATAGGCTGGGTTTTCTTATGCTCTCCAGTATCCAAGAGGAGGGGGGTGTGATCAGAAATTTCCCTTTCCATGGCAGTTACCATGGCTAGGGGATATTTATCTTCCCAGTCTGGGCAGATCAAAATTCTGTCCAATTTCTCATATGTGGGCTCACGTAAATTATTGGCCCAAGTATATTTCCTCCCATTCAAAGGGAGGTCCCTGAGACCAGCATGTTCTATGATTGCATTAAAGACAAAACTAAAATGATCCACTCCCCTAGACTTTTTTTCTGAGCTATTTTTAATTAGGTTAAAGTCACCTCCAATCACACAGGGTTGTGGGTTATCCTGATAGAATCTGGAAAGTTCATCTTGAAAGGCTGTCTTTCCATCTTTTTGTGCATCTCCATAAACTGTGACTAGATTCCAGCTAAATTTAGCTATCTTGTCAAACAGATGTATTTTGACAAAGTAAACCCATTTTTCCACATGTAATACCTCAAAACAATCACTATTAACCCCTACCAAAATTCCACCAGATTTGCCCCTAGGGGCAATCCATTCCCAGAGGAAATTTCTCCCTCCAGAAAGGTTATGTAACAGCTTGGTGGTGTCCAACTATAAACAGTGTTGGGACTGTTGGATGATCCTGATCAAAATCAGTCCAGACGAACTGAGTGAATTTAACTAGAATCAGTATGTTAACGAGAAAGCTAAAATCCATAATGCATGAATTCTGCAACAGGCGCGTACGCCGGCATTGCCGCATGATTCGCATCTCGCGGCCCACCACAGTTTTCTTTTTTCTGATGTATGCACGCACGATTCGCTCCAGATCCGATTTTTTCCACGATCAGAATAGTAGGCCCTCCTCCCGATCCACCTTTTCCGCCTCTGAACGATCTCCTCTGATTTTGATCCATTTCTTTCGCTCGAGATTTTTGCACATAACGTTGGGTTGTTTGTTTTTTCACACAAAATTTAGTGTGAACAGCAGGATCCGAACCTTGCACCTCTTATGAGGTGACTCAACTAGCCAACCACCTCACCTACGTTCCCTTTTCTTGAAGGAATGAAATTAAATAAGCTATTTAACCCGTCTCATGTACCACGTTTGCATAAAAGCAAGTTAATTCAGTGACCGGTTTTTTCCGCACTTAAGTAGATATTTTTACCAACTCATCTTGAGTTGGTGACACTATGTTAACTTTTGGAGAGGCGGGAGGGGGAGTTGATGAAATATACCCCCCTGGTAAGTTTTCTATGGATAGCATGATAATTCAGACATCGCAGATCTAATAACTTATATACCCCAATCATGGTAACTTTACCGACTGGGGGGGGGGGGGTTGAAATATCCCCCCGGTAACTTTTGTTGTGTGAATAACATGGTAACTCACACTTCGCAGACCTAATTACTTATGTACCCCGGTCCTGAAAACTTTGTCGGCGAGGGTGGGGGTTGAAACATACCACGGTAACTTCTATTCAAATAACATGATAATTCATACATGCAGACCTGATAACTTATGTACCTCGGTCATGATAACTTTGTCGGCCGGGGTAGGGTGGGGGAGTCGTTGAGACATACCACGGTAACTTCTATGCAAATAACATGATGACTAACACATCACAGACATGATAACCCAACATGGAAAAGTTGTTTGAAAACATGTTTCCGGTAGCTTCTATGTAAATATCATGGTAATATACCACATCTAAGATGATAAACTATGTATAAACACCGCCATAACCTTTGACCCGGGGAAAAAGCTATTGTAAACATATGTCTGACCACTTTTGTCTAGATAGTATGAAAATTTAGAAACAACATAGACGGTAACCTATGTACAAACACCACGATAGCTTTTGACTTGAGAAAAAAGTTGGTAAATAACATACCTGATAACTTATGTGTAAATTGCGTGGTAATGTATGCACCGCAGACTTGATAACTTATGTATAAACATCACGATAACTTTGACACGGGAGGGGGAGAGTTGTTGAAACCATCTTTCCCTCCTCCCAATAACCTATGTGCAAATGGCATGATAATTTACGCACACCAAAGATGATAAAATATGTAAAAACAACACAGTAACTTTAGACCCAAGAGATTTTTTTATTAAAAACATACCCCACCCACCCCACCCCATCCCCGACAACTCCCGTGTAAGTAGCATGATAATTCACAAACATCAGAGCTGATAACCTATATTACACATGTATGCATGCATTAGAGGAGGAAAAATTGATATCATCCTAGATTCTCCAATATTTTTGAAACTTCAAAATGTTTTATAGCTCAAATATCGGTCCGATCGAAACAACATTTTCACATAAAAATTCCACCCCGGCGAGACCTACAAAATTGGATCTCATGTTGATATGTTCTGACATTTTTTTGCGTGCAAAGAATGTTGGAGGAATCATGTTTAAGCTTTGATAATTTCTGTGTAATCAACATGATAACTTATCTCAACTCGCATGATAAGTTGCATAGAACACATGTGGTAACTTTTTACCCAAAAAGAAAGTCGTCGGAACATACCAACTATGGATCTAGTTTTGAAGGTCTCGTCGCGATGAATCTTTTATGTGAAAACATTTTTTTAATTGGAGCGACGGTTTAAGCTACGTACAAAGTATTTTTAAAGTTTTGAAATAAAGAGAATCTTTGCCGACATCATCTTAATTTTTATTAGTTTCAAGCACGTGTCAACCACGCTGCATGCACGGGCATGCAGATGCGCTAGGGATAAGAGACGGGATTGCATGCGTTTTCTTTAGCGATGGATGATTAGCTTGGTTAGGATCGTTCGGATTTGTTGTTTAAATTCCGACTAGTCGGAAGTTAGTCCAGTCCTTGCGCGAATGAGACAGTTTTGCAGGGATTTTTTTCACTGTTTTTTCTTTTGCGAGTAGAACACTTGTATTACTCAATCACCGACATGATTACAATCAGCTAAAGACAGCTCAGCGGCTCTTGGTGGTCAATAACCCAACCAAGTCATAGTTCTACCTTCTTACCTTCTAAACGAGTCCTTTTCTAAAAAAAAAACTTCTAAACGAGCACAATTAGCTAAACAATTGCTTGACTTTATTCTGGGATCGACTGATATGAGTAATACTGGTTCCACGAAGGCTCATAAGTTGCTGGAGGAGATTACAGTCTATGAACTTACACGGAGAATACATACTCCCTCCGTTCGGAATTACTTATCACAAAAATGGATAAAAATGGATGTATCTATAACTAAAATACATTCAGATACATTTATTTCTTGGACGAGTAATTCCGAACGGAGGGAGTACATACAAACACACTGATACGTGTACTTTTCTTCGGCAAATACGCTACTGCAGTACACAGTCACGATTTCTCACACTAGTTTTTTTTAGAGCAGTCTTCTTAGCAACATAACGAAACAGAAGAGAAGCCCAAGAAAAAGTAGTCACTTGGGCGATGCCGGGCCGAGTGTCTCTTTCCGGCCCAAGAGCACTAGCTAGCTATCATCGGGAGCCCACCGTATGGTGTGGTACTGCCGGGGTCGATGGGCCGGGCCGCCTACTTTGTGGGGGAGGAGCGGTGCGGGTGCGGGTGCGGGCGGGAGAGCGACGGGTAGAGGCGGAAGAGGTTGCGGGCGGAGAGCGCGGAGAGGACGGCGGTGCCGGCGGCGGCGAGCCCGCCGCAGACGAGGCTCCCGGCGACCTGCTGGCAGAAGCGGGTGAAGATGTTGCAGACCTTGTTCCACTGCAGCGCCTGCGCGCCGTCCAGCGCGATCAGGCACGCCTGCGCCGCCGCCACCGTCGCCGCGAACGTCACGTACGCGCACCCCTGCACCGCGCACGTCATCAGGCACATACAGTTAGTTTTACGTGGTTTTTCAGATAATAATTCCACTAGATTAACTCGATGAATGCATTTTGACCCTGTTAACTCAGCAGTAGTAAGGTGTTCTTTTCTTTACAGAGGGAGCAGCAAGTTAAGCAGTTAACCCAGGGGAATATATCCTGGAATAATCACAGCCAACTCTTAAATTTGTAGCAAAAATGGTCAATGTGGCAGGCCATATCTCAGACACCAAATGAACAAACCTCTCTTAAATTTGTGAGCTACTAACCCACCCACCCATATGACTTGTGCCGCGGATTGAGTGCATGCACTCTACCTCATTTACCATTTGAGTCCTACTACTATGTATGGCTAGATTGTTTTCGCGGCTTTTTTCCTTTTTTTGTAGAAATTGCGTGTTTGTGTCTACATGTGAAAAGAGATTAGAAGAGCTCCAATGCTACAAGCAGAGTATTTGTCGTCTTACGAATGCACGGTAATATCCTACAAAGTTGTGAAAGTGAAAATTTTGGGAAAAAATTGAGCAAGTCAATAAGAGATTTGTCTACAATCCCATAAAATTTAGACCACGATAAATCCCGAACGTTCGGATTTTAAGCACTTCACCCCGAAATTTTTTCATGGCAACTTTAGTTGACGCGAGGTGGCAAGTTCAGTTGTTAAGACATGACAACTTTGTTCCAATTCATTTTTTGTCTAAAAATTGCCATGTTTGCCAACCTCTCGTGTGAACTAAAGTTGGCATGAAAAATGTTCGCGTTGCCATGCTTAAAATCCGAACTTTCAGGATTTATCATTTACGAAAATTTGAAATCCAAATTCAGTTTAAATTGACAGAGACAAAAAAGACATTCTAGCCCTCCCTTTTTTTTCAGAAAAGATAATTTTAGCTATGAATAGTATCCAAAGGGAAATAGGGATAAACCATAATTCTAGCTATAGATAACTGAAGATGTAGCTGGTTGCTCCGTCTTGACACGACAACGAATATGCTATCCACAAACAGTGTAAGATCAAGAAAGAGACCATAAATAGTTTACCTAAAAACACGCATGGTTGTAGACTAACCTAATTAGCGTGGAGTACTTTATTTGTATAAGAAACTTAAGAGCTTGTATGTTTGACCAAATTTATAAATAAAATAGATTATCGACATGCATGGCACACGAAACTTGATTTATCTTGTAAATCAGCTGCACATAATTGGATGGAGATGCATGTGCAGCACCAGGCCAGGCACTTGGAGCTTGAATGCGCCGATCTTTTCCGATGGGGAACCAAAAATGATTTGGGATGGCCCTCGACGTACGCATTGATGGAAGCATGAATGAGAAACAGCGGTGCAGCTGCAACAGTTAACGCAGCAGTTCACTGCACTGTCCTGGTCTGATTTGCCAGTCCGGGAGACCTGCCGTGAGGAGCCGTTGGTGGATGGCAACGGTGACGGCGAGAAAGGAGGATGCTGGTCACCATTTGCAGTAGAATCGTTGTTATCACGACGGGACCGATCGATCACACGATAGCTCAGTGCTAACTGTTAATTATGCATAGCCTCTGAAAACTGTTTCCTATTCCTGTCGCGGAATTGAAGGTTGTTGGTCCGGTCGCCGTCGGGCGATCAATGAGCTGCCCAGTTAGTGCCTATCTTGTTTAATTCACCGGTGCTATTCAGAATTCATGCATGCTGTGTAGTGTGTAGTGCTTGTGTTGATTTTTTAGGCGCCGGGCACAGAACGGTCTCTAGTGTGTGTGGAAATGAGTACAGTGACATGGTTTTCACTTTCAGTGAGACGATGACATTCACTCGATTTCAATGATTTTAGCACGCGCTAAAATATTTACCTTCCAGTCAAAATATTTCAGCTGTTACGTTAGTACTCAGGAATTCAAATATTTTTCGAGTTTGTCAATTTTTTAGTTGAATTTCGAGTGAATTTTTTGGCCACAAACTGAAATCACTGAAAGTCGGTGGTTCCGGTTGTGGCTCAAATATTTCTGATGAAACCAAAGGTGACAAAGGGACTGGCCGATCATGGATACTGGACTGGAGATTTTTCAGAAGAAACATTCAGGGGCACTTGTGTGTGCTACGGTGGCCGTAGGTGAGGGCAAAGTGATCGGAGCAGTACCTTGTCGAGGAGGAGGAAAGCCCAGGCCAAGGCCCTGCTGTTGCGGCAGGGGTTGTGGGCGAAGCGGCCGAGGTAGAGGCAGCGGAGCAGGTGCAGCAGGTGGTACCCCGCCGCCGCGCCGGCGGCCGCCGTCAGCACCCTGCAAGCACACACGTTACACGCTCGATCGATCTGACGGTCACACGTACACAGATCACGGCCGTACGTGCTAGCTAGCTAAGCAGAACTCACCAGAGGGCGTGGACGTCCTTGACGGTGGCCTTCTTCCGGATGAGCAGCACCGTCTCCGTCTGCGTGTCCAGCCCCATGAGCAGCGCCGACGCCGTCGCCAGGGCGGCGCACGCGCCCCGCATCAGCCCCTCCGCCCTCACCTCCGACGAACCCCTCCTCTCCGCCTGCGCCGCGTCCATCGCGCTCGAGTCGACGGTCGATCTCTGCCTGAGAGCTCTAGTGTTTTGTCTCGTGTCTAGCGCACGCACGCCGTAGAGAGCGAGGGGGGTCACGGGAGCTTTATAGGCGCCGCGCACGGCGAGTGGAGCGGGAAATGAGTGGCTGCTCTAGGGAGTGCGGCGATGGTCGAGAGCATGTGCGCACGGGTACGGCGGCGGGGCGACGTGGTCGATCGTGGCGGTGTGCGAGGGGTGCTCTGTGCGTGGGTTTAATGCACTGCGGTTAACGGGCCTGACCGCCCCCAAGTCCGGCTTCACCGTTCTGACCCTTTTGACGACGTTTAGCATGACCTAACCCCTTTCCGTAAATATTTTTGGGTCTAACCTTTTTGCTACTGCTGGCGGTAGTCGGTAGAAATATGTTGGCTACCGTCAAGGTCAACGACGGTAAACTTCTGCCAACGCCCGCTGACCCCACCACAGGCTTTGGCGGTAGACCTCGAAGCTATGAATTTCATGTCTTGCCATGTACTACCGAATGTCAAATCCCTAGCCCAATGTGCCGGCAGCTTGATGCCAAACAGTTGTATCTTAACATGAACAAAAAGTTGTATCTTAACATGAAAATCCCTTTGAGAAGTCCCAATAATGTCAAATATACATGATTTAGCATCCCCAAGGACCGCTCCTGATTTGCCTCTAGCTGGAATGCAGTGCCATGAAATTTGATCAAGAGGATCAATTTTTCTGAAAAACTGGGAGAGTAATTCCTCTTCATTTTCTCTTGTAACCCCACAAAGTCAACCTTAAGGTCTCTTATAATTTCATGTAAGTAAGTAGCCAACCCTTTCTTAGTATGAACCCTACAATTCCAAATGAGACTTATCATTGGAATTTTGTATTTCTTTCTCTTTGTCTGGCTGTGAGATTTCCACCATACAAAGCATGATTGATTGCAGCTGTCAGACCCTTTTTTATGATACCTCTGGTTTGAATACCACCACTCCTCACAAGAACTTGTTTATCTTTCCTGTTCCTCATATTTTCCATCTTCTTCTGCGTTTTCAAACTAGATTTGGATACCACCAGAGTTAAATCATCATCCAGGCCCCTTCCCTTTCTTTCCCAATGCAATTTTTTTACAGGACTATTATCCTCACCAACACATATATCAGCATTATCATGAAAATTAGATCTAGCACATTCTAAGTCCCTAATCACATTAATAGTATCTAAGTTTGAAGAATAGAATCCGAAGACCTTGATCCAAGATTCCACTGACCGAATCCCTTGTGGATTCTTCGTTGACTTGTTACTCTTGGAGTTGTTCTTGTTCCTTGACAGTTGGACTCACTTGCGGATTTCCAATGGATTAGCCACGGAAAAGTTTGTGAAGGTTGAAAATCACCTCAAGATATACCCTTAGTGGTTGATTTAAGACTCTATGCACACAACTCAAGGAGAAGAAGGTTAGGCCTTGGTGGCGGGAGCCTTAGTGTCCAAGCTCATGTATGATCATGATGGTATTTTAACACGAACAATTTTCTAATTGAATTCGTATCTGATGGCTACTGCATTATGCGCAGCTGCGAGATTTATGGTTCTTGGATGCAACTTATGGGAAATGGTAACACATGGTTTAATTTATTCATGCAATTTCTTTACGTGGTGTGTTAGTATGATTCTAGCACCAATTCATGAGGAATGTCAAAGCTTGTTGAATGATTCGGGAAGGTTTTCATTGCACATTGTAATAGAGAATCGAACATGGTAGCTCATGTGTTAACTCAACATGGATGTGTTGATCCATCGTCTATGTGGTTGGACTCACCCCCTGGTTTTATCACTAAAAATTTTAGGGGATGATGTAAGCATTATTTAAATTAATAAAGCTAGCCATGTAGGTCTTTCCATAAAAAAGTAGTACAACACGTGATGCATAAATTGCATCATTTAGTCTGTTATCGTTATCGTTCTCACACATAATTGGATGACTGCGTTGTTATCGAAAAAGGCTTTTGCCCTGTTTTATACATAAAGCACCGACCATCAAACAAACAAATACAAACGCATGCCGTCCCCAACAACCACCAAGTGAACACATATGTGCCAAGAAGAACCGCTTGGAGCCGGTGGAGACCTCCACCAAGAGCTAACCATCGAGGAGAGGCGAGATGGACAACGACGGAGCATGGACTCTAAGATGGTGCCTCAAGAAGGGCACGACCACAGATAGCCGCCGCCGCCCGATCCCGAAGGTCAAGTTTTCACCCGGAGCATCACAAAGGGAATGGGAACAACCGCACGACGGAGCCTTCAGGGAGGAAACGACGTCCGCGGCCGCCGCCGCCATCAGCCAGTACAAAAAATGGGCAAGTAATGCACCCCAGCGCTCACACCCCACCGTCGCACCTAAGCTATGTCGAACACCAGCAAGCATGCCACCCGAGCGGCCATTGCTGCCCGCCCGGACCAGAGACGTACCTCCACCATGAACACGGCAACTCCCACCGCCAGGGCCACCGCCCGGCATCTAGACACCCCCAAGATCAGCCAAAGGAATCGGCTTTTGTCCAAAAGGTAGCCCCCAACCGACCGAACAACAACATATGCCCCGCCTCGAACTTCGTCGGAGCTGCGTCAGCACACACACACGGCCGAGGAAAGGGGGAGGAGGGGGAGCAGACACATCCACGACCAGCACACCCCATGTGCCAGCGACGAGTGGCCCGGCCACACATCGGCACCGGCCATCCCTCCAGCCTACCTCCCCACCGGACACCCCTATGTCGCCCCACCTTGACAGCCGACACAAATCCACGCGAGGCCACAAACGAACACCCGTCCACCAGCTTGGGAGACCCCATGGACCACCACCGTTAGCCAAGAATGCTCATGAGGGATGCCAACCCACTCGCTTGGTGCCGTCCCGCCGGAACAACTGGGGTCCGGCCAGCGCACGCGCCAGCCCTCCGCTGTTGCGCCTCCACCACTACCAGCCGAGGCCACGACACCGGTGGACGGCCATAGCCCGCACCGCCCTCGGCTTGCGTTCACCTGCACCCAGAACAGGCTGTGCCGCCGTCACAGGAGCCCGAGGTGCGACCGTCTACCTTGCCGCTCGGACTGGTTGACGGACCAATAATTGTCCAAGTTGGATGGCAATATGTTGGAACCGTGCAGTCTGGACGATTGCAGACGGATTTGAGAGTCGGCCTTGGGGTGCCCTAAGAAACAGTTTGGGAGTGGTCTCATTTAACACTGCCACCAGAACCTATACCCAGCTCGGTGAGACTAGCCACTTCTCAAGTCTTCTGAAACGAAAAGAAACCACTCGTCAAGTCCCATCGTAGTTTAATCAGTTTTATGGTTCAAAAACGACCGATCGCTTTTGAAAGGCAAAACAAATGCGGTCTTCTCCTCCACTTGCAGATTAACTGTGCCCTGGAGCTGTTGACGAGCATTAATTCAGCGTACGTCAAGGAGCACACGCACAGTAGCACGAGCTAGAACAAGAGGGTGTTTGGATACGTTTTAGTCCCATGACTAAAAGAAGTGGGACTAAAACCTGCTAACCTTACCTATGCTTGGATCCAAATACTAAAAAGACTAAAATCAAGTTATTGAGCATTTATTATCCTCCAAACCCTCCAATTCAGAACTCGCATGTGTTAAAGAAGAGGAATTAAATGAGGAGAGAGAGGACCAATACATATTTTAGTAGGTTTCCTATGACTAAAATTTTTTACCCTCAAGACTAGTCCTAGCCTCTCTTTAGTCAGGGGTGCTTGGAACTTTAACCTCTAAAAAAGACTATTTTTTAACCTCCAAACCCTCCAATTCAGAACTCGCATGTGTTAAAGAAGAAGAATTAAATGAGGAGAGAGAGGACTAATACATATTTTAATAAGTTTCCTATGACTAAAATTCTTTACCCTCAAGACTAGTCCTAGCCTCTCTTTAGTCAGGGGTGCTTGGAACTTTAACCTCTAAAAAAGACTATTTTTAGTCAGACTAAAAATAGTCCCTTAGATCCAAGCACCCTCCAAACTACAAGGCTCATGGCAGTAGAGCGTGCGTAGACCACAACAACATATCACATGCTACAACTGTTCAAATTTACTACTGCACATCCATTACTGCCCCTCGTATCTTCGCCCATTGCACATGATACTTCACTCTCTGAGCATTTATTTATCCCTTTTCGATCTTTGGTACCCAACAAATGCAGGCCCATGGTTTATCGCCACTACAGTGGGTTAACCGTGTAGGTACTCGTACAAGTTCGTATTCTTATTCTATTTTTGCGAATAAAGTTTGTAAATTGTCGAGCCGATTAACTGACAAGTGAGAAACTGTCTTTTAAAGGAGGGTTTTCCCCGACATCTACATGAAGGATGCACAGAGCCACAAGTGAGGAACAGTTTGGGAGTGATATCATTTAAGTAAAACTAATCACTTCTCAAGTCTTCCAAATGAAAGCACTGGTCAAGTCACATCGCAGATTAATGGTTCAGAAAAGACTAATCCAAAAAATGTGACTACACTTGAAATAAATCCACCACACCAGAGACTACTTAATCTTCTGAGGGCTGCCCCTCTAGCGTCTTCTCCTCCACTTGCAGACTTTGTTACTGTGCCCTGAAACTTATCGGACAGCATGCATGTATTCCTTGCAATCAGCGTACATCAAGGAGCACATGTACAGTACCACGAGCTAGAACGAACCACAGTGCTCGTAGCAGTGGAGCGTGCGTAGACGGCAACAGCAGAACAGTTACAGCACTGTTCGATTTTGCTAGTACTGCTACATCCATTAACTGCCTGCCTAGCTTTGCCCTCGGCTCTGCTATACACACGACGCTAATAGCCGATTTGTGGACGACGCTGGAGATCACACCATACGTCGCACGGCAGCAGCACCGGTGCACCGTTGGATATGTCGTTCGGCTGTATGTCGTCTGTGCAGTATCGGCTGCACAGCAGTTTCGCTTTGCCCTCTGCACAGGGCACCTCACTTTCAGATAGCAACCAGAGAATTCATCCATCCGTCCTTCCCGATCTCTGGCACCCAAACAAATTCAGCCGCATGGATTATTAATAGTACTCCAGCCCTCCATACACGTCTACTGTGGCCGTGTAGGCAGTAAAGGTAAGTAGTACTAAGCCACCAGAACTTCAGACTGAAATGAATTTGGAGTAATTTGTTGAGCTGACGAACTTACATGATTCTGGGGTCCTGCTAAGCCACCAGAACTTCAGACTGAAATGAATTTGGCACCTGATTGATCTTGTGGTACTATTTCCATTACCTTCAGAGAGTGCTGACATTTCTCCATGGCTTGGGCGATCTGGCGTATCTTGAGAATTGATGGAGCCTGGAAGTTAGGTGTATTTTGTCTGTGTGGTGCGTTCAGACACTGTTATTATCCTAATTGATGGCGGAAACAGTGTTCAATTAGTGTGTCCTTTCGTATCTTCAATGGTGGCTACAGTCGGTGTACGTGTTGATCAAGGGCTACGTTTCACCAACGGCCGTTGAGTTGGGGCAAGGGGAGGGGAGGGGAGGTACAATTGTTATTGCAACGCATCATGTCGCTCTTGAAGACAAGAAGAAGAGAGAACGTCAGGTAGCTGGCCTCTCGCCATGGAGAAGATGGGTACGAGCAATTGTTTTTGCTTTGTTAAACTGTTGGTAATTCAAAACTGCAGCCTTGGTTTTGCAGATGATCTCTGTGCCCATGGCTGAACTGACAGCGCCTTCATTCGTTCATCCCCGAAGATGACAGTCTTTTTCTTTTCCGAGAGGAAGCAGAACACCACCGTTGCACTGAAGGAAAAAAGAAAACTCACAATAAGGGACAAATTCAGAAGACAAGTTTACTGTAGCCATGGCTGAACTCACAATCATGGGCCATGGCTGCATCTGAGCCATGTATATACCCAAGCCACTATATCTCCAAACGTTTACGCTTCCACGTTTTACCACTTGGTCGACAGCGACTTGAGGGTAGACGGGGCACGGCCACGTGTATTTTTTTGGGCTCCTGGTGTGTAGATTTTCCTGGTAACTGTAGGTCTTAGTTTCAAATTTTCGTAACGTGGTTTGCCCGTCTGTGTGTCGGCTTAGCAATTTTCATTGCGCGTGGGCCATGCTGCCCCGTTGACCTGTATTTTTTTTTGAGGGAAATACTCATGATTATATTATGTTAAGGAAAACATTACAAGGAGACATACAGTAGATACGAGTACATCCACGCAGGATACGGAAGAACACCAAATCCAACTCAACCACACAGCCGCCGCTACCCCCATCTCGCCGTCGTCGCCGCCGGAGAGAGAAGAAAAGCGACCAACCCCTCTAGATCCGGAGAAGCACCATCGCTTGTAAGCTTTGTGAGCCGCACAATCGTAGCCCGCTGCGAGAGGCGAGATCTTGAGCAGAGCTGAAAAGCCCAGGCGGCCGGAGCAACGCCCATGCCGCACCGGATCCGCATCGGCCAGCTTCGCTGAAGCTCGACCTGATTTATTTTAGACAAAGAACAAGGGTTTTCCTGATTGTATATGCTTCCCTTCATGCGTGTGTGCACGTGTGGGCTGGTATGAATTGGGCTTAGTTGTCCTTGTGGCCTGGTCCGTTCGGGTGCGTGTTTGTTTCGTATGATCCACGTGCGATTGCGTGCCCTCGCACGTGGAAAGACTGGAAGCCGTCGCGGGAACATCGACAACAGGCCGATGGGTGCGCAGTCAATAGGCTGCACAAGGACCAGTGATCTCCCAGGGTGCGGCTGCAGAGTGGGGCTCTGTCGCCGCCATCAGGGCCTGTACTGAAGAGCCGCGTCGAGCCGAGGCCGCCGCTGCTCTGCAGAGAGAAAACTTGCATCACGGTCCCCACCAATCAAGGCTTCCTCGCGCCTGTCTCTCGCCATTCGGCGGAGTGGCGCCCGGTCTGCCGTCGGGTATCTACGATGAAGGACCAAAGAACCACCACCATGGCGGAGCCGGCGCATGATTCAAGCTGCTCCACCGGAAAAACCGTCGCCGGGGAGCTACTTCGCATTGCCATCTCGAGGCCCCACCTACATGCTTTGCTGCCCATGGACACCCGCGCGCCTCCCTCACGACCTGACAGAACAAGCGCCTCCCTGTGCTGACGTTCCTCTCGCACGCCGCCATGTTGCTAATCTTCCTCCCAGGCACGTATAATGAAAGTTCATCTCCTTCCTTCAATTCATGTGATATTTCCTATTATGTGGGTTCGTCTCTTATGGAGTATGACGCCTCCTCTTTCTCCTTTAGGCACTACATCTCCTGATTTTTATCAGCTACTCCCTCCGTTCCTAAATATAGGTCTTTCTAAAGATTTCAACAAATGACTTCATACGGAGCAAAATGAGTGAATCTACACTAAAAAATATGTTTATATGCATCCGTATGTTGTAGTCCATTTGAAATCTCTAAAAAGACTTATATTTAAAAACGAAGGGAGTAATTCATTTTATTTGCCTGGCTAGATTTCCATTTGCAGACTTACGCTTGTATTATTCTTATTTGAGAGTTAATTAAGGGCCCCTCCATTTATGAGGGACGACTAGTACAGAGAAGAGATGCATGCGTGTATGTACACTTCACTTCGCTTACCCCTACAGTCCTACTTCTGCGGGTGGTCCCGTTACGGATGCAGGAACTCTGTACACTATACATAGTCAGCCAAGTACATACAATTATCGATTGGGAATTTCCTTCGAAGTCTACTTTAAAAGTTGAAACCCTATATATCTCCAAGCGTAGGTGCTCAGTTTTAGTACTCTCTCAGTTTTTATTTACTCCGCATATTAGCTTTGGTCAAAATCAATCTTTATAAATTTTGACAGAGTTTATAGACAAAAATGTTAACATATAAAATAACAAATTAATACCATTAGCTTCATTATTGAACGTACTTTCACATCATATTTATTTTTTATGGTAAAGGTTTATATTCTTTTCTATAAAGTAGGTCAAACTTTACGAAGTTTGACTTCTGTCAAATCAAATATGCAGAGTAAATAAAAACAGTTTGTCTAATTCACATTTAGATATTTTTTAAAGATGTCACATCTAAGCTCCCACAAATATATAATGCAACAAAAAAAACAAAAAAAATTAGAACAAAAAAATAGATCACAAATAGAATGGACATCAGCTTAGATGTGACATAACTATGTCACATCTAGATGTGTCCTAGATAGGCCCAAATAAAAATGGAGGGAGCACTGTTCTACTAGTACTACACTGTTTGCAATCTTTTGGTCATGTATTTCGTGGGGAATCTTTTGGTCTTGTTATTTTCCAGCCATGCTGAGGCTGTTGGCGCGAAAACTATATATATACACATTAATTAGTTGTCCATCAATTCCTGTGTATAGGCAGTTAGGCACGATGGCGACGGAGCCGAATAGGGCATCCCTCTCTGACAGCGGAAGCTGAAGAAGCTAGCGAGCTCCGGCGGGAACAAATTTGTTGGCAAGCGGAGCTTAATTAAGTGTCACTTACTCCAGCCATCCTGAAGCGCAAGATGGGTCGATCGAAGCATCAGAGCATGGTTAATAGAAGCGCCGGCTACTGGCTGTATACAAGCTCCATGTCAGCAGTTGCCTTCATGAAAGAAATCTCGTGCAATAAGACTGGCTCTATACGAGCTGCTGGATAGTTAAAGTAATCAATGTTTGCATGCATGCAAAACGCTGTTCATTGGACAGTGGGACGCTGGGAACAGAAAACGGCAGCGCTAGCGCTTGCTGCGGGCTGCAAGCAGGCAGAACTTTCTCGCGTCTTATGGTGTAGCCGGGCGCTTGACGAAGCGCTTGCTACCTTCTCTCTCCTGTTTTAACTTTCCTCCAGCTCAGAATATTGCTGATGTGGAATCCTTTACAGCCTGTTTAGGCTGGTTGTAATGGGGAGTATCATATATTAGTATCATGCATATGATACTAGTGCATAATACTACCTTCCTAATGCATAGTATCATATATTAGTATCATGTTGTACTCTATTTATTGACATGCATGACATAAAGTAGCATAGCATTTAATATGATACGGTATCATGATATGATACTACACCCCCTCTTTCTTCATTTAATGCTATGACACATCATCAAAATTGCCTAGTTAGCATGCATGATACTAGCTATGATACTACCATTAGGCTGGTTGTAATGGGTAGTATCATAAGTTAGTATCATGCATATGATACTAATATATGATACTACCTCCCTAATGCATAGTAGTATCATATGGTAGTATCATAGATGTTTTTATTTATTATCATGCATGACACATACTAGTGTAGCATTTATTATGATACGGTATCATGATATGATACTCAACTCTCTCTTACTTCATTTAATTCTATACCACCTCATCAAAGTTGTCTAGTTGGCATGCATGATACTAGCTATGATACTCCCATTATAACCAGCCTTACAACCAGCCTTAGTAGGACTATTGTACTACTTGCTCTCACGCATCGAGCGGTCGAGGGACCAATCCAATCTGCAACCTCTGGAATCAAACTTTTAAAGATACAGTAGCTAGGTAGCTAGCTCTGAAAGCGATGCGCCGATGGACCGATCATGCGCGAGAGCGCGTTAATGCCGCGGCGGCCGGCAGTTGGTCGACGGACCATCGGGCACGCCGCGCGCATCGCATGGTCGACCGAGGGGTACGTGCCGCGGTCCTGCAACTGTGGCCGGAGGTGCATGGGCCGCGCTACGTACGTACAGTACGTGCGCGTGTAGCTCGCTCGGCCACCGCTGGCGCTGGGCGCCGCATGGGAGACGAGTGCGCGCGCGCGTGCTGCTGGCATGCATGTCGATTATTGTTTCGCGTGGAACATGTCTGTAATCAATGTGCAAACTAGTAGCAGACTGCGTCCGCGCACGGCACGGGACGGCAGCCGCGAGATGGACGGATCAGCGCGCGCGTGCGTGCGTGCGTGCATGGATGCCGTGTGGATCATTCCATGTAGTAGTAGCAGCAATGCTACACCTACGTAGCTGTTGTACGTAAACTCACTACAGCACGTCCGCTGTTCGAAGGCGTTCTGAAATGCCACTAAAGGTTGTAAAAACGCCTTTGTATATCTTTTGTGGCGTTTCTCTAAAACGCTATAAATGGTCACGAAGCGAAAGGTAAAAGAAGGCATTTTCCAATAGTGCCTCGATAGGTCTGGCGTTCTGTGGCATTTTGAAAGCGCCTCCAAAGCTCCGGCGCTTTGCGGGCGTTTCTTGTAAACGTTGCGTAAGTCCCCAGTTGAAAAAAAGAGATACAATTCATCCTCCTCCACAGCACGTTCGCTTTGCGGCGCTTTGCTATGGTACTAGTGGTTGGGGCGCGTCCCGGGCGCGCCTCTTGAGGCGTTCTGGTGCGCACTAATCATGTTGGTATACTTGTTTGTGTTTTGGAAGTGCATATAAACAACATTGATTAGAAGTATGATGCATGAAACACAATTGCATCAGAATAGTGTTCATTCATCCAACAGAGCAAGCATAGTAATTTCATAGAAGCTAACAGGTTCATATTAACATAAAAGGGTCGGTCTTAGAAGGTGTTTGATCGACATTAGTGCCACTTCTCCAAATACCATAAGAATTACGTTTCTTATGGCAATACTGAAGTTGTGTCTATTACCACTAACTAACGAAGTGCCATTACAATACTCATCTATGACCAATATATAAGGAATAAATTTGCCAATTGTCAAGCACACTGAAGCATTAGATACTTAATCGGTATACAATAAAAGAAAGAGCTGGGTTCTAAATCACATTCTATTTTGATAATTGATGGAATAATTGTCAAGCACACTAAATTACTGAGTCCTTTCTAGATTAACAGGTCTAAAACAAAAAGATTTACAGTCTTATCCCATATGCATAATGGTTCTTAAGAGCCACACTACAATCCAAATAGATTTTTCTTTCTTGACAAAGATCATGCTACTATAGTGGAGAACAAAATATAGCTCAATAGAACCGAGAAATGAAGCAAAGACAATCAGTATAGGACTAAGGGCATAATTTGCATTACCTCCCTCATTGTAGAGACAAAGCGGCATGGTGATAGTGTTGTACGATCGAGATGCCTACACACCACAAGATAAGCCTGATGAAATTCTGAATTGCAAAAAAGTTACAGATGATTCAAACAAGCAAGGAAAACATATTAGAAAAATAAAAAAACAAAAACCAAGTATCCAATGTTAAAAATAGAGTGCCTAGGTAACACTAAAAGGATATATGAGACATGTGAACAACGAGTTAGATTAGCCTAATGGAACACACATGTAACCTTAGCAAGAAAAAGTATGACTACATGAAAGTTAAAAAGTATGATGACTAACTACGAAAACTCGCTTATGTGCTTGGGCTCGCCTGATCCTGAAGTGTGTAGTAGACATTAGTAGAAAATTTGGCCTGACTACCTGAATGCTATTTCCAAAATGGTAACAGTACTATTTTGCAAGCTATTCTGTTTTATATCTACAAGTGTACATGAGAGAACCGATTACTTCGGTTCTATTAGGTACAAACTTCTTTCTTCTCTTCAGAGAAAAGAAATGCTTACTGGTGAGCGAAATCATGATCACCTTCAGATTTTTATAAAAAGTACACAAGAGCACCACAAAAAATATTTATATTCTTCACAACAGATAAAAGTACCCAGAGTTCTGATTCACACTGCTAGCCAACAAATTAACAAGTTAATCAGATTTTCTAACTATAATTCGACAAACACCTTATCCCCATAAAATTCTATGTAGCTTTCCAAGTTATAATAAGCAACAACAAATGTTTCATCATCACCATGCTTCTGCAAGAACCTGTGTAGACCCTTGTTAGACTTGCTATTAAAAAAAATAGAGCGAAAACCAAAGGGACCTATAATGTATCCTCAAACCTGTCCAAACCCTTCAGCTTGAACATTACTGAAATACATGCATAAAAAATCAAATAGACATATTTCTAGCAGAAAATTAGTAGGATCTAATCTGATAATCAAATATAAATTCTTCACACACAAAACGACAGTATGAGTTGTTTAGCATGGGTTAATTTGGCACTATCATGACAGTACAATAGAGATAAGCAAACCTATTTATCTTCTTCAGCCATTGATTAAGGTTGTCAAAGATAATTTCACAGCTAACTTGCAACCATGCAAATGCACATCATACAAATGACAATTGGATTAAATCTGCTACATGTAGACACAGAAAGTACTTGCCAAACATCTAAACAGCCATAGCTCGAAGGCTAGGTCAGGGAATAGAAAAGGAAAGGGAAATCAAGAGCTCACCAAAGGACACGGCCGTGGAAGCAATAAACAACACCATAAAACCAGTAGTTTGGACAAAAACGTTGGGAGAAATAATAAGTAGGCCTCATGCGAGAGCTAAACTCCAACCATCATGGTAAGGCTATGAAGAATTTAGTACAGAAGTCTGAATGTGGCCTCCTATAAAATACTTTCCAGATAGTTATATTGTACTAAGATGCTAAATCAGGAAGAAAAAATATGTTTCAATGAAAAAACACTCTTCACGTTGATCTTTATAGAACAGACATACTGGATATATATACATCAAAATATAACTCCAGTATAGTCAGGGATGGCATGAACATATGCAGTGCTTCCTGTAGTATTTACCTTGAAATGGGTTTAGTTTCGAAAGAATAAATTGTGTGCTTCAATCCTGGTTAGGGTGAGAAGGTCACCTGGCCGTGCGCAAGTGCCACGGGAACCTAGCAACAACGAAAAACAGATTAAGGTGAGGACACCTGGTTCCTCACCAGTGAGAATGATTGCAATGTTACGTCCGATGTTCGCGTCGTGATTAATTGTGCCGCGTAGCACTGGGAGTCCGCCGATGCTCGTTCCCAGCCCGCAAGCTGACTCCAAACGTATCAACCACCCCCTTGCTGTAGATCCATTCTGTGAACACAGAAAACACTAATTAATTCAACTCCAACTTCACAAGAACTCAACTAGAACACAGTCTTTCTTCGGAGAACAAGCCAAAACTTGATGCAGCAGTTGTGTGTGCACCTGCCATTGCATGGATCAGTTGTAACTGACACCCACTGGTCTCTGAATTTCCTTGCCTTACAAGGGCAAGTTTGAGCATACATACTGAATCAATTAATCTGGACGATGGCTGCCGTCACATCCTTCGGCGAGACTCCACCACCGGGCATTGGAAGTAAAACCAAGATACAGTCGGTGACACTTGGGTACACCGACAGGAAAATTAGTGAGGCATATTATGAAATTAAAGCACGTCAATAAATGAGTGTGTGCACATGTATAAGAGGATGTCATCATATACTGAGAGCACCGGGCATATTAACTGCTCGTTTCTTTCTTATGATTGACGATCAGTTTAAATGTCTGGTACTGAGTTACCTAACATGCTTAGGTAAAATAACTAATAGGCGTGATAGGAAATGAAGCAAATAAATAAGTAAGTAATAGTCATTGCCGTGTTATGTAGCCCATAACAGTTTAGAGATGAAACTTCAGTAGCAGATATATGATTTATGTGTGAGCAAACAAAATAGCGTTTACGGTAGTTAGCTGTCAGAAGTGGACCATTTGCAAGTACGTAGGATAGTTTGATAGTATGAAATGAGTATTTGTGTGTCAGAACTCAGAACTGTTAGCAAATTGTAGAACATACATATTAACTTCTAAATGAGTAGTTATGTGTCAGAATTGTTATCAAATAGCCTCAGGTCAACATTGCTGACACCAATCACCAAATCCCAAGAAATAGTTCATGTATCGGATGATGGCTTAAGATGATAGACATAAGTTAAATTCCTGCGGCTAAATTCAGATGACACGGAAAATTGCAGACATATATTGAGGCTAATATTTTTGGTATTTTCTGCCAAGTCTGATGAAATTGTCTGCAAGTAAAAGACAACCAGCAATTCTGCATGTACATACAACCATCTAAGCCCAAGTTCCTTCAATTGCACACATGCAGATGGAGAAGGCACGAGGAAGCTCCCGTAGCCGCGTATTCTCTGGCTACTATAGATCCGTCGCCCAACCAAGGCCCATCATCATCAATCACACAAACAGCACAGTTCATCATGAGGCAGTCACGCACCAACTACACAAACTGACACACTGCATGGCGCTGTCACAGCTTACGAATTTTTAATGAGAGAATACGCGGCTCCTCTTTTAAACCAGTCAAAGTTTACCTCCGTAGTCGGTATGGGACTAAATAAATGGCTACTCTAACTAGGAGTGGATCACCTAATTAAAAAAAACCAGCAGCCTGGCTCGAACTAGCGACGTCAGGCTTACCTGAAGACAAGTTTGCCAACAAGCAATAACATCGGTTCCTGCTTATTTATCAAGGAAGTTTGGTTATATAGACGCGGAGGAATTGATCCCGGGCACCGGTGATCCCGGATGAACAGTAAAATCAGAAAAAATAGTAAAAAGTTTCAAAAAAATCTGAACTTTTTTGTCAAGAAACTTTGAAGGGAGGTAATCTAAGGCACTTTTTTATTGCCTTGTAAAAAGTGCCTCTGTTTCTCTACCGTGTTGTAGTACTAACGTAACAGCTTAGGTGTCTTTTTTGTGTTGGAGGGAATTAGGGGAGGGATCCCACCCAGTTGAAATCAGGGGGCGGAGGGATTAGTTGTTACCCTCAAAAAAAAAAAGGAGGGATTAGTTGTTAGTCAAGTTACGTACGCGTACGTAGTTTCTTTAGTAAGTCTAGCATTTTTGGTAGTAGTAGTACTAGTACGAAGCATGCGCGCGCGAGATGGATGGGTCAGTGAGACAAGTAACTTGGACTTGGAATCTCGCCGGCGAGTTTGTACTAGGTACTACACGTTTTGCACGGGGATGAGAAGAGTCCACGTATGTACGCGAATAAAGTACGCAAGTAGTAGCATTGCCGACATGAACGAAACAATAAAGTAGGCGAGTAGCATTGCCAACATGCATGTACTACCTACGTAACAAACACTCAGCTCGTGGCCAAGCTAAGCCACAGCCTGTGGTGGGGAGGGGAGGTCAGGCTAGCTCAGAGAGTTGCGGCGACGTTAAGCAGGCAAGTTATGAAGCTAGCTCCCAGCTGCCAACGCCAGGAGCCGGCGCCCATACGGCGCTATGCATATCTAGCTTGGTGCTCGCCTGATCGCCTCGCACGAAGCAAGCAAGACGAGGAGGGCGGAAACAAGGGAGGGAGCGCGGTGAGTGGCCGAGAGAGCGCGGGGACTGCGTGTCTCACCAGCCGGTCGGTCCCCGAGGAGAGGAGGCAAAGCCCAGATGGCGAAATGGAAACAGCTCCCTCATCAGAGTTGGATTCACACGGTTACATGTACTGATGTACACCAAGGCAGGGTGCTTGTGTCAACCGTAACCTGAACAGAGGCACGCCGCGCATGTCGATACGTTGTATCCATATATGGAGTGTGTTTACTATTTATAACAAATGTTACTACTTGATTAAGGTAAAAGAACCATGCATTTAGGAAGATAAATTGAAAAGAGGCATATTTTTGGAAGCATGCATGCTACAATACACATTAATACATCTCTAATAATTTTCATTTATTCTCGCTATGCCATTCTTTAAGACAAGGGTATGCTATGATGGTAACTTCCTTTCATTAATTTCAGTATATGAAGGCACTTATTTAAAAAAATATCACAAGGCACCATTAGCCGAGGGAGTGTCATATAAGTAGTTAACATGATAGAGTTCATACATGGGGCAAACAATGTGCATGAACCTATGCCTGAATCAGTAATTTATGACCATATATATAATTAAGCTACAGAAACACTAACGCCCACACGTGTGGCACTTCTCCAACTCACGCACACGCCTGGATCGTCGTCCAGTGCAATTTGCATGAATCTTGATACGAAAAGGCGAATTTGGTGTGCCACGTAGGATGGGGCTGGTGTGTGGGCGTTGGAGAGTTTGCCCACACGCCCCGCATCATGCTGTTTGCCAGCTGTGTGTGTGGGCGAACTAGTTTCTGCCCACACAGCCACCACCTAGTCCATGCGCGTGTGGGCGAACTACTTTTCGCCCACACGACGAGTCCTACGTTGTGGATGGCAACTGCAGTTACGCGAACGTGGCAAGGCAAACACACATGGCAACTATAATTCATTGCTAGACGGCAACTGCAGTTGCGCGTACGTGGCAACCAGATAAACACACATGTCAACTATGGTTGGACCACACGTGACAACTAGGTAAACACACATGGCAATTACTGTTTGACCATATGTGGCAAGTAGTTAATCACATACGACAACTACGGTTTGATTACACGCGGCGACTACCATAAATTAGACATTGCAACTATAGTTAACCAAAACAGATAGAATTGCCATGCTTTTACAACTACACTTGCCATCCCGGATAACTACATCTGCCATCCGGATGGCAACTAAATCGTCATCTCGCGGGTACCTAATGTTGCTGCGCCAGGACGTGTGGGCATTCTTACTTCGTGCCACACGCGCGAGGTAGAGATGAGTAGTACTTGCTGGGCGTGTGGCACGAAGTAGCTGCGCCCACACGTGTGAGAAATTTTAATGTCCGCCCACACACAGCTCGTGTGGGCTGCCTCGTGCTCATGTCACACACGGTGTATGTGCGGATGCCTAATATACCACAGGTGTGGCATTTATCGGCGTATACATCAAGTTAATGTTTGCGTATATTGGAGGTGCCAATTTTTATGTATACGAAAGAATACCAATAGGTACTCCCATCTGTTGCAGTTTTTTTGTTTGACTGGTGACTAACTTGTATTCATGACATAGCAATTGATAAACATTTTCTTAGCCTTAGCCAGGCAAAAGTAGACACATTTCACTGAGCTTCTAAACTGGTCATTATCTTATACAACATTAAGAGGAAAAAACATATACAACAATAAGAAACATAGCTAGTGCAATGCATGGGAATACGCCACACAAAGAAAAAGCACAATGATTGTAGTATAAACCAAGTAGACCATGCATACAAATCTTCATTCATGAGCTAAGTTTTTTTCTCTCCAAAATATGCACTGGAAGAGAAAAGTAAGCTTTCGAAATCATATACTGGGAGAAAAATGTAAGATGTCTGTGTAAAGTTGGTGTGCTGCAGAAAAGAATGAATACTGAAAATGACAACTTACAACAACACAATGCATTATCATGTTGACATGGTAAGCATTTTAACAGCTAAAACATGACGGTACAAACTTTACATTTCTCATATGAGTAAAATCTAGCTCAACCTGAACCTAAAATATGCAGCAGGTCAAGAGGGCCATTAAAATACATCGTGTTGTTCAGCTTCACTAAAAATAGATTGTTAATACCTTGCCATTGCTTGAGTTTTTTCACCCTTAAGGTTCTTATTATATAAGTTAATAGTGTGTCATTCAAATTCATCACAGATTGATGCCTGCATAAAACAAATATGAGAAGCGGATAAAACCATATCTTTAATTGATGCATGCAAATAACAAATATGAGAAGGGGTAAACCCATATTGTTTAGTATTGATGTCGGCATACTACAAATATAAGAAGGGGGTAAAACCATACTGTTTAGTAAGTATACATAATTGGTGAAAAATAAGTTTACAATAAAAATCTTGAAAATAAACAGTTTTCCCTGGAATTGCTCCATAGACCTTGAACCACAAATTGTTTTCAGGGAATACATTACTTTAAGAGATATATAACACCAATTGTAACTGATTCTCTTCCAATCCTGGTCATCTCAAAGAGCATATCATCACAAATCAACAAATGGTGCAATTGATTCTCTTCCAATCCTGGTCATCTCAAAGAGCGTATCATCACAAATCAACAAATGGTGCAAGTGACACACGGAACCAAGAAAAACATAATCCACACCAGAGCAAAGCAATCAAAGTAGTTGTAGAATTGCACATAGAGAACATCTCTACTGCATGGTTCAGTTATTAATTTAGTCAAGTGACACGTATGTTAGTAAATCATAAAAGGCAACTACTATCAGAAAAGCATGTAAATTGTGGGCACATCAGAGGAAAACCACATATTGATCGATATCAAATTAAATGTAATACAATATAAGATAAAAGTTTACAATGTCTAGGTGCGGCCAGCATTGCTGCTTGCACTTGAATCACGGAGAAACAATACACGGTTTCAGGATGGATTGAACAATGCATTAGGGTTCAAAAGCTTGTTTTGTTGCCTGACGCTACGAGAGCCATTATGCTGAGCTCTAGAGAACTTTAAAAAAAATATTCTCCATGTTTGTGTGCCATGGCATACTTAGAAGGCAAATAGTACAAAGTATAGGCACATGTAATTGTAGTTAATATGATTTAGTGATCTAAAAAGTCTTATATTCTTTTTACAGAGGCATTATATGTGTGTGAAGTATGAACACTTGGTAAAGTCCTTTAGAAGATCCACTGCAAAAAGAACATTTTCTAGAAGAGGCCATTCCATGATTAGCAATTACCCTATATAGAGTGAAACAGTAGGATAAAATTCAAACTGGATAGTAATTATTCTCTATAGAGCGTGGCATTAAGATGTAAAGTGGGAGATGATTTTTTCTGACGCAAACGTGCAAAGAGAAAGAAATATAACACAACGATAATCATTCCCATGAAAACTACCAATACATGACTGGGAGGGAGCCCGCTGGGGCTACTTGTTTAGCATGGATTGAAAAGGACACCGATCCAAAAGTGTATTTTGTGCACTCGCGGTGAGCCAGACTAAATAATCATCTCTCCATCCAATAAAATACTGACCCCCTGACAACTAATTAAGCAAAAACCCTACTCCTACAAGGAAAGGGAGAAGCTAAACTGATGCGGAAAGAAAGCCAAACTGCCGACCAAAATTAGAGATGATCAGATCATAAACAGAGCACTCACTGAACAAACCCAAAACTTACCGCAGTGACACCATCTATATGTGGAAACGCTTTCCACACCGGCAACAAACATATCGCACTCCAGCTCCAGCTCCAGCTCCAGGTCCACAGTAATATGCAAGCTAGCATCCAGCTTTTGCCGCGGTCACACTACATGCATGCAAGCATCCAGCTCCAGGTCTCCCGTTTTCCTGGCCACCTACTGTTGCAGCAGCTCGCTCTTCTGCTCCTACATATCCTTTGGCCAGCGGTGACTACAGTGAGGTGCTTGTGTTGTGGTCTCTCTGCTCGCGTGCTCCTGATATTCTCTCCATGGTGCTCCATCTTCTTCATTCCGGCCGATCGAGTGCACCACGCCTGCCCGAGGGTACTCCATTACCGCTGCTCGCCCTGGTAACTCCAATTCATTTGACAGCATTTTAAAACAGAACAATATGAAATTATGCAGAAATATGACAGTTCATCATCTAAACATACTCAAGTTCACCATCATCATCTAAACATACTCAAGTTCATCACATCATCTAAAGATCATCACCGACTCAAATTCATGAACATAAAAGTAGTGCAAGACATGAAACATCATAAAAGTAGGAATATGAAAGGCATGGCACGACGGCCACATGCACGGAATCATCAAGCAAGACCACCTCCGCCAAAACCACCACCACCTCCGCCAAAACCGCCATCGCGACCACCACCACTCTGCCAGATCGGAGTGACTGGGGTCGACGGAGCAGGAGTCGAGCCACCGGTCCCCTACATGTTTCAGAAAAGATTCTAACGGTAAATATGATATGATAGTGTTGAATGAACGAGAACTAGTTTGTCAGTAGTTAGGCAAATGTACTAACCGGACCATCACTGCCTAGTGCCACCCATTCATCGAACGTGGGCACGTGTGGGGGTTCTCCCGCAGGTGGTGGTGGGGGTCCCATTTGTGGTGGACCCGTGCCGTTACTCCAAGACGCCAACATAGCCTGAATGTTAGTTAAACAAGCAAACTAGAAGATCAGAAGGAATGAAAGTGCAAAATTTTAGCTTGGTTTTAAGAGGGCAGAACTAACCGTCATCATCTGACGGTTGTAATCATCGTTTGCCTTCACTCCTTTCAAGTACTCCCGCACCTCGAGATTCCTATGCTCGACAAACTCCTTATATGCCTACATAATTTAGATTGTTTCTAAGTGAGCAATGCTGAAAATAAACTGAGAATGATAGATAGAAAAAGATAAAGAGGAAGTACTTACATCATCTTTGGCGGGCTAAGGAGTCTGTGAACGCCTGTACTCTCTAATCGGCTCGGGTTGGTAGCCCGAAGCTGTGTGTCTGAGATCGAAGGAGTGATCAAGCCGTCGAAACACGGATACCGCCATTCTTCTTCCCTGGATGGCCACCACCGCTGTGTCGCCGATCCGAGACTGGGCGACCTCGGCAACAGGAACATCCGGATGCAACTCCCGATAGTGATGAATGTAAGACCCAGTGTGCTCCTCGGTCTTGCCGTAATCTTGGCTCTCGCCCTCCTTGAGACGACTCCACTCGCGGGCCAGCTTCCACGACTCCATGTCTGAGAGCGGCCTCTTCAACTTGTCCTCCTACAATGTCAAATAGAAGTTAGCCATACATAAGAACATGACGGTAAAGAAGAACAAAAATGCATCATGCACATAGATATACCTTCATGGCCTTGAAGCTCCAGTGGTTCCTGTTTCCTTGACCGTGTGTCCCGTCGGCTCCACGGTTAGTCTGCCCTTGATGCTCTTGGCAGCAAACTCGTGCATCGGCGCCGAGCCACCTATCCACCAAACTCGCCCATCCGTCATGCCTTCCATAGCACCAACGAGGAACAACCTATGCAAATTTTGGAAGCATGACATGTGAGCACGAAACATAGAGTTGACTGCTTGAAACAATGAAAAGTTAGTAATAGTTACCATCATGAACTGCTCCCTGTTCAAGGTAAGTCGTAGCTTCTGCGCTTGACTTTTGGTCATCTTTTGGTGCAGGTAGTAGTGGTAGTACTGCGAGACGGCAACCCAGCGCACCTCGTCGCAAGAATCGACGAGCTTTCTTCTTCGCGGCCGCTTAAAGCAAGACCACGTCGGCTCTGGCCTTGTGCTCGTCAAGAACTCTATAGAGTTGCTGCATAAACCAGAAGCAAACAAGGCATGAGTTGAGTGATCCAATGATAAACTATGAACGAAACTGAAGACAAGTGATTTAGAAGAGAACTTACCCAAAATTTGGTGATCACGGCCTTAGCGGCCGTCCCGTACTCCGCGTTGTCGCAAGCCTCGTAGTGGGCCCAGCTCGTGGCCAAAACCCGCAGCTGCGGGTCCCCTCTCGTCATGGCAGAATAGGCCAGGCCAAAAGTGCTTCAACAGACAGTGATAAGGCCGTTCGGTTTACGGCCCTTTCATGAAGGATCCAGTTTCTGCAAAAGAATCAAATGATTGCCATGTGTACAATAAGAAAATGTTGTCATGTGTTGAAAATATGATTGAGAGGCACTTACTTTGTCCCCACAGGTTCAATGAGCCACTTGTGCTCCGCGATAGAAGGTGGTGTAGGTAGGCCGGCATTACCACGCAGCCACCCCTGCGGAGCACCCGGTGGCAAGTCACCTCACAACTCGGGATCAACCTCCCCTCCACCCTCCTCGCCCTCCTCCTCACTCTCCTCCTCGGCCTCCTCCTCCTCACCCTCCTCCTCGGCCTCCTCCTCCTCACCCTCCTCTTCCTCGCCATCAGGAACATACTCCTCCTCCTCAGACTCAGAAGGTGCCTCTGTATGGGAGGGCATCGAAGAAGACCCTCCTATTTCGGACACGGCCCGGAGTTTTTTGCCCAGCTGCCTCGCCCCCACCTCCTCCTCCTCTAGGGGCTCTCCCCCACCGCCTCCTCCTCACGGTCTCCTCCCCGACCCTCCACCTCCCTCGTGAGGTGTCATCCTCAGCGTAGTCGGGAGGGAATCTTGTGGGCTCGTCCACTCCGAGTAAGTCCTTTAAATTTACTGAGGAAACTGGCACCACTGGACTTGCCCATGATTAGCAAACCTGCATTGAGAAGAGAATAAACAATTAGTAAGGATATCAATTAAACAAGCATACAGGAAAAACATTAATACCAGAAGAGCACATTAAGCATACTATTGTAATGATCATTAAAAGAACTTACATTTTCTAGAACCCATATGAATCATCACTATTGTAATCTATTTGTGGAGCGGTCTCATCATCACTATCACGCATATCTTCTTCGTTGTGTCGACGGAGGTGGAGGCTCTTCCTCATCGCCGCCGTCTTCATTTAACTTTTCAAGCATAATTATGTCTCTTTGATTCACAACTGCCTCGCCATCAATCCGTGCGTCGTCGTCGTTTGGGTCCAGGTCAACATAACCCAAGTCATCATCCTCGTTGTTTCGGACCACGTCATCATGTTCCTCTTGATAGAACACTCCCTCGTATGTCATGTGGTTTATGTTGTAGTAATCATCATCGTTCGGGTCCGGTAGCTTACCATGCGGCGACACCTTGAACACAACTTCCCAACCCTTTAGGTACTCTTTCTGGCATGGGTAAGGCAGATAATATACTTGTGTGGCCTGGGTAGCGGCGATAAAGAGATCAGCTCCGGCATAGACGGTTGATGGTTTAACTTCAACTAAACCAACAAAAGGCGTATGTCTCAGACCCTTTTTGGAATCGACATGAAACAACATGTCAAATTGCAAAAAAAATCTTTATTAAGTATTTTAGAAACCATGTGCCTTGATTTGCTTCTTATATATGAATCAACATTACCAAAACACTATCTTGACCAATATCCATCCATCTATCACAAACTTGCCCAACATCTAATTCATCTATATTCACAAACTTAGTAAAAACTATCTAGTATGTATCTAAATACCTAATGAAACTACACAAAACTATCTATTATGTATCCATCCATCTATCTATTCATCTAGCATCCATCTACCTATTCATCTAGCATCCATCCATCTATCTAGCATCTATCTATTCATCCAGCCACCATGAACACAAGCAACGGCAACAACGATTTGTGGGAGGGGGTGCTCACTGGGGCTGGGAGGGGGCACGGCGGCGTCCAGCGGTGGAGGGAGGTGCTCACTGGCGCGGGAGGAAACGAGCAGGGCTGCCAAAGCCAGCGCCACGCTGCGTTGCCGGGCGGCCTGCTGGCTCGGGAGGACGAGCTGGGCCGGGAGCCTGCCGGGCGGGCGGCGCGAGACGGGTCGGCGTGGGGCGGCCGGACGGAGGCGTTAGGAGGCCGGGTGGGTCGGTGGACGGCGACGCCAGGAGGGGGGCGGAGAGGGTCGGGTGGAGGCGGGAGGCGAGGAAGGGAGGCGCTGGGCGGCTGGGAGCGGCGCTGGTGGAGCGGGCGGCGAGGAGCGGCGTTGAGCGGGCGGCGGGTCGGGCGGCTGTCGGACGCAGTGCGACCGGGATTGAGCGGCGAGTGGATGAGGCTACGCGCGGGTAGGAGAGAACGAGTGGATGAGGCTGCGCGCGGGTTGGGCGGCGAGTGGATAAGGCGCCCTATGCCGAAGGCTTAGCCGTCGGCATATATAAATAATGCCACGTGGCATATATGCCGACGGCTAAGCCGTAGGCATAGGTTTATTTCTTTTTTATACATGTCAATTACAAACTAGCCATATACATGTTAATTACAGCATATATTATTAGCTGTCTTCAAATATATTTTTAGTGTATATTATTTTCATACGCATTGAAAAGTTTCATATACATATAAAATGTTTGTACATATTAAATATTTTATAATACACGTTCTTGAATTTTTTTTGAACCGAATTTTTTCTATGGTCAGCAACATTTCATTATGATATAAATATTTTCTATGGTCTCGCGAAAGGTGATACATAGGAGAGCAACTGACTGAGGGGTACCGTTACCGAGTGCCTGATCCGGTAACTATACGAGTGCCTGATCCGTCTACTACCGTGTCATCGCCGACCGTGAGGGGCCACAGTTGTGTCAGTTCGGCCCATAGGGACACCCGGGAGCAACATCCGGGCCAAACACACAGCTACATCCACTCCGTGTAGACCCGACGCGTCCGTTTCCCCCCTCCAGGTGCCGGCGGCGGCGCCGTCCGTGACGGGGGCCACACCCCGGAGATGCGTGCCGCCTCTTCGGACATGCCACAACACCACCCCGCATGTATGAGGGCCCCGGACGACGCTCCGGTGGCATTGCTACCCCCAGGGCCCCCGTCCCGCCTAACCCTGGAGCTATTGACCACGAGATCTAGCCCTTTGACTTCCCACGGACGGGCTTTGACCAGTGGACCTCTCAATCCGGTTGTGTCAGGTCGGCCCATAGGGACACCGAGGAGAAACATCCGGGCCAAACCCACAGCTACATCCACTCCGTGTAGACCCGACGCGGCAGTTTCCTCCCTCGAGGTGCCGGCGGCGGCGCCGTCCGTGTGGGGGGCCACGCACCGGAGACGCGTGCCGCCTCTTCGGACATGCCACAACACCACCCCGCATGTATGAGGGCCCGATGACGACGCCTCCGGTGGCATTGCTACCCCAGGGGCCCCGTCCCGCCTAACCTCGAGCTGTTGACCACGAGATCTAGCCTTTGACTTCCCACGGACGGGCTTTGACGGTGGACCTCTCCACCCGGTTGTGTCGGTCGGCTCAGAGGGACACCCGGGAGCAACATCCGGGCCAAACCCACAGCTACATCCACTCCGTGTAGACCCGACGCGTCCGTTTCCCGCCTCCAGGTGACGGCGGCGGCGCCGTCCGTGAGGGGGGCCACGCACCGTAGACGCGTGCCGCCTCTTCGGACATGCCACAACACCACCCCGCATGTATGAGGGCCCGGTACGACGCTCCGGTGGCATTGTTACCCTCCAGGCCCCCCGTCCCGCCTAACCCTGGAGCGGTTGACCACGAGATCTAGCCCTTTGACTTCCCACGGACGGGCTTTGACGGTGGACCTCTCAATCCGGTTGTGTCAGTCGGCCTAGAGGGACACCGAGGAGCAACATCCGGCCAAACCCACAGCCTACATCCACTCCGTGTAGACCCGACGGCGGTTTCTCCGGTGCCGCCCGGCGCACCGTCCGTGTGGGGGCCACGACCGGAGACACGTGCCGCCTCTTCCGGACATGCCACAACACCACCCCGCATGTATAAGGGCCCCAGACGACGCTCGGTGGCATTGCTACCCCTGTGGCCCCGTCCCGCCTAACCTCGAGCGGTTGACCACGAGATCTAGCCCTTTGACTTCCCAAAGACGGGCTTTGACGGTGGACCTCTCCACCCGGTTGTGTCAGTCGGCCCATAGGGACACCCGGAGCAACATCGGGCCAAACCCGGCTAAATCCATTCCGTGTAGAACCGACGGCGGTTTCCCTCCGGTGCCGTGGCGCCTTCCGTGAGGGCCACGACCGAGACGCAGCGTGCCGCCTCTTCGGACATGCCACAACACCACCCGCATGTATGAGGGCCCCAGACGACGCTCGGTGGCATTGCTATCCCTCAGGGGCCCTCGTCCGCGTAACCACAGGCGGTTGACCACGAGATCTAGCCCTTTGACTTCCCACCTGACGGGCTTTGACCAGTGGACCTCTCAATCCGGTTGTGTCAGGTCGGCCTAGAGGGACACCGAGGAGCAACATTCGGGCCAAACCCACAGCTAAATCCACTCCGTGTAGAGCCGACGCGGCAGTTTCCCCCCTCCAGGTGCCGCCGGCGGCGCCGTCCGTGTGGGGGGCCACGCACCGGAGACACGTGCCGCCTCTTCGGACATGCCACAACACCACCTGGTTGTGGTAGGTCATCCGATATATATATGAACACTTGGGAGCAAAGTCCCCTTCGTATAGACCCGATGCGGCTGTTCCCCATTCCAGGTGCCGGCTAGCGGTGGCACCGCTTCGTGGAGGTCACACCGCTGTGTACAGAACCGAAAAATAATGTATGTATGCTTATTAACACGTACTATATGTAAGTTAGTCAAATAATAATATTTAAGAAAACATAAAATATAGCTATGAAAAAAAGAAAAAAAACTAACAAGTGGAGGGGGTGACCGGGAAGTGGATAAGGGAACTATGAAAAAAAAGATCGATGACGTGGTAAAAAAGGAAAAAAACTATGAAAAAAAATATAGCTATGAAAAAAAGAAAAAAAGAAAAAAAAAAGAAAAAATTGAAAAAAAACTATGCCGACGGCAAAGCTCATAAAGCTGACATAGGCGAGATGGTGGCGCGCGCGGATCGATGATGTGGCATCTATGCCGACGGCAGCCGTCGGCATAGGTGGTGGTCTGCGCCTCGGATCGATGACGTGGTAAGGGCATCTATGCCGACGGCCTCCGCCTCGGCCGTCGGCATAGATCGGACGCCGTTAGCCGCCGCAAGACGGCGGGATCGCCCGAACGCAACTATGCCGACGGCCCGTATATGTCGACGGCTGCTATAGGCGTAAATTGGAATAAGCCGACGGCCGATCTGGGCCGACGGGGGCCGTCGGCATAGCTCGGGATAGCCCGACGGCTTTATTACGCCGACGGCCTGGACATGGCTGTCGGCATAGACCAGACAAGGCCGACGGGGGCCGTCGGCATATATATGGCTGTCGGCATATGGCCCTGTTCCGGTAGTGCGTGATTATTCCTACGGATCGAGAGCCGCATGCAGCTGCAACTCCAGCAAGCCACAGTGAAGATGTGCCAGTGACGTACGACCGGTCGCAGCAGATGCCTACTCGGCTAGATAGCATGCGGCCGCTCCATCATGCCTTCCCAGCTCTTGGAAGGATGAATCATGCACTTGATACAAACGGAAGAAGAGAAACAAACGCCGCAGATCACCTGGAAAATCAAGATGAGGGCCTATTTATAAGATAGCCAGAAGAAGGAAACAGAAACAAACACGACTAAGCCAGCAGCGACGCTTCGAGATCGACCGAACTAAGCGGTTTAGCGGCAACCAGATGGAACGAATTAAGGCTGCTCATAATGGGAAGTAATTTAGACTAGTGTCATATGCATGATACTAGTCTAAGTTTTTTGCGGGGAAAAAGGAGTTCTCATTACTCAAGGAGGCTTCTCAGCGAGAGCCAGGTTTACAACAAAGTCCATCCCGGCAGTAAGCCAGACTGCTGTTCGCGGAGTTCTACGGCCATAGGCGGCCAGCTCATGACTAATCCCGTTCTGCAGACGGCTACACAGAGTAAAAGAGATCTCCCTAGCATCGCTTCCAGCCAACCTACGAATCTCCTCTATAAGTGCATGATGTGACGATCTATCCATCTCGCGCGCTGTAATCATCGACACCGCCTCCGCGCTATCCAACTCAACCAGAATAGGTAGGTTAGATCGGTGCAAGGCCAGCTCCAAGCCTTCTTCAAGACGCTGCTAGCTCCGCCTCTAAAGCGTTGTCGCATGTACGTAGCTCCCTACATGCGCTGTAGATGATCTCGCCTGTCTCCGCAGATCATACCTCCTCCCGCCGCACTGTGGTCGCTATGTAGCTCCCATCCATGTTCAACTTAACCCAGCCCGGCTGGGCGGAACCCAGCAGCGCGCACCTTGAGCGCCGTACTTTCTGGAGCACGTGGTGGTGAAGGCAGGACCACCATCTTCCCTTTCTCTAGGTTACCATCAGGATGTTGGTGTATGCACAGGAGTGAGTTGATGTATCCGCAAAAGCGCCGAGAGGCTTTTGCAAGGGCGGCGCCTTTGTCGTGTGTGATTTCATTCCGGACATGCCATACTCTCCACATGGTCATGAGCACCACCAGTCTCGCCGTCTCATCCAAGGGGTCCAGAAGTGAAAGATCCACTGGGCCGGTGTTGACGATGGCCTCCACCTTGGAGATGTTCCACCAAGGCCATAACTCGCCAGAGCTCTCTTGCCGGGGACACCTGCAAAGCGCATGGAATCCATCCTCGCGTTCAACACCACGGAGGGGCAAATGTCAAGAAGCTCGAGGTGTCGTGAGGCTTTATTGGCCCAAGTAGCAAGTGAGTTGGTGGCGACTCTCCAAGCGTAACACGCTGCATTTTAGGAGGAGCAGGGCACCCCCATATGATCTTCCAGATGGCGCGACGACCATCCGGTGCCCTGCTCATGGCGGAAGCCGAAGGACGCTCGCGCTCGTCCATGGCCAGGCGGTAGGCGGACCGAACGGTGAAGATACCGTTCCTCTCCGGTGCCCATGCAATAATATCCTCGGTGACGCGGGTCGACGTACGGATACTGGTGATGACGTCGACATCCGCAGGGAGGAAGTAGCGGCGGAGCAGGTCCATGCGCCAGGACCCCTCGCCATCCAGGAGCTCCGCCACCCTCCTTAGGCGGCACGTACACTACCTTCATAATGCAAAGTAACATGATAGTGTTGGTTTTGATCTGACGGCTTAAACATGCCAGTTAGATCTATTAGTTTAACAGAAAAAAAGGGAAAGATAACGTTAATGAAAAGGCCCCACGCACCAACGCTACGTGAGGTTTTTATCTCAACTAAGGCGCCCTGATCGGGGGCACCCAAACCAACTGATGGTTTAGGTCCCCTGTCGCCAGCGCTACATAAAAGGGAGCGGGAGAGGGTTGGCAGCACGCGCGATCACAATTCACGTACGGTTCCACTCCCCTCCCTATATTCTCTCACCCCATCCGATCAGGGGGGAGCGCTGCAGCGACGGGAAGACCTACTCCAGCCGCCGCTGCCGTCCCCGGACAGTGCCGGTGGCGTCCTGAGGGCATCAGAACGTTGAGGAGGACTTCTACCTCGACTACAACACCCCTGCATCAAGCCTGCACCAAGCAAGCGATCATGTCCACTGCCGTGACACGTAATGATCCCCTAAACCCTTCTCTGTTCATGTTTTAGGTGATCTAGATGCAATCAGTTCCTGCTAATGGCATCCCAGAGATGCATAATTAATCCAACAGATAGTAGTGTCATAGGTGGCTTCATTTATTAGCTTGTAGACTCATCTTGTCTTGGGAAGCGCTATGTTACAGTAACATATTATGTTACCACCTCACATTAATTACTTGCCACATCAGCAATTTTTTTTTAAAATGCGCTATGTTACTAGCTAAGTTATTTTCATTATGACTAGCCTAATGAGCGACCATGAAACCGACGTATGAGACACCAATTAAACAAGACCCTATGCAATAACATGGCAAGGAAGGCAACCTATTTATAGCCCTAGCATGGAACGTGGATGTATATAACATGGCAAGAACGACAGCAATAGTCGGCAAGAACTCCACAAACCACGACAACAGCGGCAAGATGGCAGGCTCTCAAATCGACGGTAAAAGCGGCAGCGACGGGACACGCCAGTAACATCTGGACAGGGCGGTCAAAGCGGCATTGCTGGTTGGAGGAGTACGAACGGGGACACGGGCGCCGACCGAAAACGATTGGAAGCCCAGGGAAGCACCGAACTGTTGGGAAACCAAGGCCACCACGATGGTGGCGGCGCGCCTCGTGCGTATCGCACGCGGTAGCCCCTTCCGTTTCCCCACTTTACGTTAAGTAGGTACTTATCCCTAGACCATCTAGTCCCTATATAAAGCAAGGAAAAGACATCATTGTAACACTTGATCATTGATTAATAAAGTTGGTCTCCTCATATCTCTCTTTGTCATTTACTTTCGCGTCTACGACTACTTCGACTACTTCGTTTCACGACGCCGCCCCGCCTCGCGAACCTTGGACCGGACTCGCGGCGGGAGTTGCGGAACACGTTATCAAGACGCTTCGCTTCCATCAACTCTCCGTCAAGCTGCGTCAAGCATGCATCACGCAGGCTTTCGCCGATCCCGCTGGAGGTATAAGATCCGATTCCACTCTTTGCAAAAATGGATTCCTCTCGTTACTACGATTCCGCTTTTGGCGATTAGATTATTTTTCGGATAAATTTACCTATGGTGTGGATTTCTCTCCCAAAACCGAGCGGACGAATACGCCGACCAATGTCGATGTTTTTGGATCACGAGACTTGTTGACTACACTATACGGGAGTTTGCAGATCGTGATCCAGATGATCACGGTACCGCCACAACGCACCCGCTGTGCCACGCGCCGCCAATGTTCCCGATGAACACGAATGTTTTTGAGATCCCGACGCCGGCGTTGCCGTCCCAAGCAGCATGGCCATACACGTGCCCGATGCACGTTCATGCCGCCGCGGGCCCCGCCGTCCCGGCCGCCGCCTGCGGCGCTGCGTGAGGTAGCCGCGCCGCAGTCGGGCCGGGTTTGGCACTTGTCGCCGCCGCCGCGCTGCGGGTTACAGTGCCCGCCGCCGCTGCCGCGTACATCGATGCGCCGCGCTGCGGGTTGCAGCAGGGCTGCGCTTCGCTGGCCGCAGCGCTTACGGTTGCGCGCTGGCCGCGCGCTGGTGGGCTCGCCGTGGCCGCCACGCCGCTTCGCCTCGCCGTCAAGGCCGTTACACACTGCGGCGGCAAGACGGGTTCGTCGAGGTCGCCGCCGGGCGCTTAGGAAACCCTAGCGACTCGAAATGGGCGAAAGGTGCCCACGGGCTGATGTGGACCGGGCCCCTTTTTCCTTTCCCTCTAAAAAAACAACTGGGGGGAGGGAGGTGGGGCTGGCCATTCGGGCCGACGGCCCATTTTCGGCCTGCGAGCGCACTGGACCAGGCCACAGAGCACACGCACGCGCGATTCTTTGCATTTTAGCCCCCGTAGTTTCCAGATTTTACGCGAATCTTTATTCCTGCTGTAATATTTCGCGTAGAAGCCCCTGGAACTGTCTGTTTTCGCTGAAAACACGTATTTGGGCTTAAAAATGCCTCGGGAATTCACTTTTTGGGCTATTTTTCACGTACGAAATGCGCTTAACATGCTATATTATGTAAACATGTTTTATTGTATGATTTTACTGCTGTAGATTAATTGTTTAGCACTCTTAATCATTTAGTAAGTCATATAATAGCATGTTTTAAATATTGGAACGTCCTTTTATTGAATAAGTTTATCAACATCGCTTTGTGCAAAAGATTACCTGCTGTAATCTCATGATTTTTGCATAAATCGCAGATGGCCGGAATTGTCCACAAGGAGTTTGCTGAGTTGGCCTGCAGGGCTGAACTACTGTCATGGTCCTCGACTGCGAGATTTTTCTCCGTGGCAAAACCCTCCGAGAGCGATCGGTAAGGGGGGCCCAGCTGGCCGCCATCGATCCCATGTTCGAAATCGAGAATGCGCAGGCTCGCACTTTCTCCGTCATCACCTGTCACCTACTCGAAAGATGAGTATATGGCTGAGCGATGCTTCGCCTTTGGACCGCTCTTAAGCAGCGATTTGAGCGGTGAAGTACTGTAAAGCCACGTGCGGAGGCAGAGTGGATCCGCTTTGAGGTTTGCGGACTTCAAGACGGTTGGGGAGTACAATTCGCTCTGCACCGGATTTGTACGACTCTTGATTGTGTGGTACCGAGATTACCGACTCCCGGAAGATTGAGACAACCCTATCCACTTTCCACCCCGACGCAGTCCAGTCCTCACGTTACTACCGCCAGTGGAACTACACGAGGTATTCAGAGTTGATTGACGTCCTCCAGGTGGCGAAGACGCATTATGAGGTTCTCAAAAAGAACTTTGTCGCGCAACCACTTGGGGGGAGTTCCCGCCAGGAGGTGAACGCTCTCAAAGTCCGCAAGCCTCAACAGAAGAAGAGGAGCCGCAAGGGCAAGAAGAAGGGCCCTCACCCTCCTGCCCCGGCTAAGCAGAACAAGCCGGGCAAGGGAGGACAGCGGCCTCAGGACTGCTTCCGTTGTGGCTCGGTGGAGCATTTCTCCCGCCAGTGTCGCGCACCACCGGAGGTCGTTGAAGCATACAAGGCTCGGAAGGCGCGTGAGACGCACCTCGCCTTGGTTCAGAGGGAGCACCACCGGCGCCCAAGGCGGCACCCGTGATGATCGCTACTCCCCCTGTTGCGCCCATAGAGGCGACCCCCGTGGTGCCCATCGCGGCAGCCTTGGCGGTCTCTACCGACGCCCACGTCGCCATGGAGGTTGACCACATGGTCGGCGGCGGCGCCGCCACTAGACATTGATGCTGCCTCCAAGATGATTTCTAAGGAGGATCAGCTCACTAGTATGGAGATTGCGGCTGAAGTGAATGGCTTCTTCACCGAGTCCACTTAGCATACCTCTTTGGTTGTCATGATTCCGTGATTTGACAGGGCGGTCAAAGCGGCATTGCTGGTTGGAGGAGTACGAACGGGGAACGGGCGCCGACCGAAAACGATTGGAAGCCCAGGGAAGCACCGAACCACAGAGAGGATGTTTTTTTTTTGGAGGGGACCACAGAGAGGATGTTGGGATGCGAAGTCAACCAGCCCTGCGGGCCCACATACAACTTAAAACGCTAGCCGACCCAAACCAACCTGCGCACACGTTAAAATATTTTCAAACAAAAAACTGAACACACCACTCATTTCTACACAGCCAGGTACCAAAAAAAAAAAAATAGCACGTGCCACATCCAAAATTCATCATGGGTCATTTTCATCCAAGTGTAACAATATTAGAGCGTAAACGTTGCCGGATATAGAGACTTGGGTATATATAGGGAGCAGTAAAGCATCGTAACCAGTAGTACTAGTACTTACAAAGAAGTAATCACCCCGCAGATTGTATTGGCTATGAAAACTTGTCATGTCTACAGTAAGTTTCTCTAGCGATGCACGATTTTCTTTCTTTGCAATCATTTGTTATTTCTCTTGCATTATGAACTGAGATGAGAATGGTAATACTCTGATTTCCTGTTCGATTTAAACGTTAGAGTTTGTAGAAAATATATGGGATCGATTATATGTGTTGTATGAACTCGATAACCACGTAAATTTCATGAGATTTCGTCATTTTTCCGTAGGTGAAGATGAATCACCTTTTGGAGGAACCAAGGGGGGAAGAAGTCTGCGGAGGGGAACCCCCGCAGACACAGGCGTTTGAGGAGACAAGATATCTCTCTCATCGCGAAGGTGAATGAGGCTTACCACAAATGATGCGCTCGCGAGGTAGTTCCCATGAGGTGGATATACGATATACCTTCCTTAATCAACAAGGACTTGTCACGAACTTCGACTGTATGGCGTAAAGTGCAGGCACTACACACCGAAACCTACAAGGGGATCACCCACGGGTTTCTTGCCCCCTTCGAGGATAAACTCGATATCAGGCAATGGTGGAGCGTGGGTCAACAACGACTGGGTGGCAGCAACGACGCCGATTCACATGGAAGGAATCATCGGCCTCATTGTGCCTATCCTACCCTAAGAACCCAATCATACCGAAACAACACAACATCACACAAGAACAAAACAAGTTCAAAATTTCATGATCAACACGCACACAACAACATTACAGAAGAACATACCAGTTTCAAAAAGACACAAGAAACATGACAACAATGTTTGTCCATCTCGATCATACAACAGCTCGATTATGGTGAAGTTTAAAACAGAGCTACTAATATAGAACAATAGTGTGATCATGATCACTTGTCTCTCTCAATCATACAACAGCTCGATCACTCTAGCTAGAGCATCATGCATTGTCGTCAGCAGCTGCAAGAGGGGCCTCGGCTCCATGAGCGGCTGCAGGTGCGTCACCGACTGTAAGAGGGAACTCGTTTCGTTTTCCTGATCGTTGGGTTCTTTTTGTAGGGTTTATTTAGAACAACACCAATTTATACTAAAAACTTTTACTTTTTGTAAGGCACTTTTGAACTAAATCTTATATTTAAATATAAACTTCATACAAAAGTTTAATTAATATTCTATTGTGTTCAACGAGATTGAAAACAAAAATATATTCGTCATAGTCTAAATCGTGGTTCAGAACTATAAAATCCATCAATCATTTTAAAAAATACACTAGTGCAAAAGTAGAAATACATTTTGCAAGGAAATAATAATACTTTACTGCCTCAGTTTGGAATTTTTTGTTGAACTGAATTATGCCAACCTAAGAAAAACACAAAAATATGACAAAATCATATTTATCTATGGATTATTTTGCGACGCTTGGATTTGGTGTGGTGTGTTTATATTGATTTTAGTACCTCTAAATATCTGGATAAAGTTTTGTACAATGCACAGGTTCAACAAATATCCTATCAAAGATTTGTTGACTAGCTTAGTCGCAGAAACAAAAAGATTCTGGAGCATGTGAGTGTCTACAAGTTATTTTTCATCAGTGTCACCTCTCTCGCCTTGGTCGAATGGTATTGTTCATCTCATGTGACGGTGAATCTTCGCCTTAGCGAACATCCATGCCCGTTCTATGTCCATGTAACAACATTATGTAGCCAAGTACTATCAAACTGGGCTTGGCTTGAAGGTGTAAGAAAATATATGATGCAGCTACCCGACCTTACTTTTCGTGCCTTGAAGGTGGAGAAACGTAACCTGAAGAGGAGTTCACAAGCTTGGGCTTTCTCTACGCAAAGACGTCCTGGATCAAGCAGCTCCAGGCTTCCGGGTTAGCAAATGAAATCGTATCTCCAGGTCCAGGGTAACAAATTCAGTCTAAAAACTTTACGAAATTCGACAGTAAGGGAAACGCTTTGTTCAAACTAGATAAAAAGCACATGCAACATCCATTAGCATGCAAAAATAGACTTTCAGCATAGTTGTATCCCCGTGTATAGAAAGTAACTAATCTTCGTAAAAACATACAGATCAAAACAGCAATCGCCTGTCCCGCAGACACTATTCACTATGCAAAAATCTCATGCTTTCCTCACCGTGCAGTACATACAGATCATTACATACTCTACAGTATGTACGCGCAGCATATATCGCTAGCAAAAACGTAGCAATGGGTTATGTGCTGGATGAAGAGCATTAATACGGTGCACAACATAGCTAGAGTAGAAAGTAAAATTGTATCCAGAGTAGCTAAGCCATGAATTCGGCAGTCCCCTGTTAGGAAAACGCTTTATTCAGGTTAAATAAGAGTACAAGTATCCCCGTGTATATAGTCAGTAACTAATCCCCGTAGAGCGTCGTAACCGGCAGATGCTATTCGCTATGAAAAATTGTGATATCCAGGCATGTCATGCTATGTCCTTCCTTCGTTCCTCGTGCATATGCTATCACTGTACAATATATACACGTTATATATCGCTAGCAAAAACAGTGTGCTCAGTTATGCACCGGATGCAGGAGCATTAAAATACGGTGCGCTCCAACACTCCATAGGATATCACTGAAATGCTTGGTGTTGGATCAGTTCGCAAGCACTGGAAGAGGGTTACTCCTGCAGTTCACTGTATGATGATGTGTTCACTAGCCTTCTGCTGTGCCGCTCCGCGATCATCTTCAGCCCCATGTACCTGTCAAATGTCAATAAAAGCAATGAAAACATGTTGATTACTATCCCAGTTAGTAGTACTCGAAATATAAGAGCGTTTAGATCACTAACTTTAGTGATCTAAATGCTCTTATATTTCTTTACAGAGGGAGTATATAACATTGCTCAAAATGAATACTAGCAGAAGAACTATGTATATTTCCCAGCTCATACCTGCCCATCATCATCACCGTGGCCTGAGGATTCGTCCCGGGAGTCACACTGAACGTCGACCCATCCACCACGCGGAGAGATTGCGTGCCGATGACCCGGAAATCCTTGTCAACCACCCTTCCAACCACACACCCTCCATGGTAATGCCACAGCGTGGCCACGGTTCGCCTGCAGAAATCTGCCACAGAAGTGTTGTTTGTGCTCCAGTCGAGTGGCAGGGTCGCCCCAACGATCCTGAAGTCCCTCCTAGCACGCCCTCTCCGGCCCTGGCTCGACGTTCCTGCAGCCGAACGGAATATGTCCATCGTCCTGCTCTGGAGCACCTGTGCCACGCGGCGCACACCGACGACGCACTGCGCCAGGTCCTCAGGGCGGCTGAAGTAGTTGAAGCGCACCGAAGGGGTCTCCTCGGGATTGGGTGATGATAGCCAGAGCGAGCCCTCGGATAATGGGCCAGGAACCTTCTCCATGATGGTTGCCATGGTGACATAGAGCGGCGAAGTCGGGCTGATGAAAGGACCGGCGGGGCGCAGCATGGGAGAAACGGGGACGATGTATGATGCAGCCTCCAGGTAGGAGGCAGTGCCGTTGGCAGAAGGGATGCCGACCACCTGGATGAGGGAGTGGTCGATGGGGACTGATGGGATGATGGAGATGCCGTTGCGAGGGTTGTCGAACATATGCTTCCCAACGTCAGGGGCATCCACAGAAACAGGGATGCCGAGGGATGCAAGATCGCTAGCAGGGCCAACGCCACTGAGAAGCAGCAACTGGGGACTTCCAAGTGTACCTGCAGAAAGTATGACCTCCCCACCCGGACGCAGAAGGGCATGGTGCTGCTGGAAAAGACGGTCCTGGTACACGACGCCAACTGCTGCTACTGCTGGTCGTGACCTTCCACGGCGTGCGGCTGGATAATAAATACAGAAAAAGGGCAAATTTTACTCATACTTACACACTTTTTTTAGAGCTAAAAAAGTATGTGCTGGTAATATGAAACGCCATTGATTCAGGATAATTATTGTAGTAGCTAATGTGGAAAGGAGCTAATCTAGTACAAGTAGAATCCACCATTAAGCTTCTTTTTTCCTCAAAATGTTAAGCAAGCATGAGTGACATGAATAAATACCACATTAGTTTCAGTTTGCAGTGGCAGTTACACAAAGAGTAAGTTGTGATCAGTAATTCGGTATGTTCTGATATTTCTGAAATGCATGATATATTGGTCTTTTTGGATCCATAACTGAAATAACAAAATCATTAACATGGCGACCTCTGCAGTTATGTGGGCTCTTTGGAAAATAAGAAATAATACACACTCTCAAAATGTTAATTAGAGCTCTATGTAGAATACTTTGGAGGAAACTGTGCAAACACTCAAGAACTGTGTTTGCTGTGCCAGAACAAGGTTCTGCGATCATTTTAGTGGGACTATGGGGCAAAAAGCGCTGGCGCCACTAATAGTAGGAATGTAGGATGGCTCTGAGTAAACTGAAGACAACAGGAGGCGGAGGTGGAGCTTGAAGAAAAAATATTTATGGGGCAAAGCTAAGAGGAAGAACACTAATTATTTGCATTCAACACATGTCATTCTGGCATATCCTCGAAGGAACAATTGCTATAACAGGACCACAAGGGAGGGCTGTTAATTTTGAACTAAGTTGAATTAGAGGACTACCATGGTTGTTTTGTTAACAGATACTCAACAATTACTTGAACAATAAAAGATACAAAATAACCAGCTGTCCAGTACAACTGCTACTTGTTTATGCACCCAAGTGTCTCGATAATGCATATTTTGTTTGTGAAACCTATAAGGTCTCAAAATGTTAGTTAGAGCTCTATGCAGAATACTTTCGAGGAAAATTGCGCTGACGCTCAAGAACTGGTACTTGCTGTACCAGGACAAGGTTGTGCAATTATTTCAACGGGACTTTGGGGCGAAAGCGTTGGCATGGCACCACTAAGAGTAGGAATGTAGGATGGCTCTGAGGAAACTGAAGACAACAGGAGGCGGCAGCGGAGCTTCAAGAAAAATATTTAGGGGCCAAAACTAAGAGGAAAACACCAATTGTTCACATTGAACACATATGTCATTCTGGCATATCCTTGAAGGAACAATTCTCATAACAGGAACACAAGAGAGGGCTGTTGATTTTGATGAGAATAAATCAGAGCACTACTAATGTTATTCTGTTAACAGATACTCAAACATTACTGGAACAAGGAAATTTACAGAACATCTGGTTGTCCACTACAAGTGCTACTTGTTTCTCCACACGAGTCTCAAAACTGATTATCTTGTGTGTGAAACATACAAGGTCTTCAGTTACCAAGCTACTACAGTGGATTAATTAGGAAAAAACTTTTACTATTCTAATCTAGGCACAGACCCTCACAAGTAGCATATCTCATAAAGAAATAAGCAAACAAAACAATAATAGAAGTATGTTCGCACTCTGTTATGCACATCAGCATTTCCGCATAGCTTACAGCTCAGAAATCAACATTACTCTAGACTCTTGCTATTATGTGAGTCCAGGAGGTTCAATAGTTACTATGATTATCATGTGTTACATATACAGCAGCTCGCTCTTCCTATAAATCCAGCATTCAAACAGTTGGCATGATCAAACAAACGGTAACCAAACTGATGCAAGGCAGTGAGGATACCACTTACTAATGCGGTCATGGGCCATGGCAAGTCAAAATTCGCGTTTCAGACATAATTTTGTGGCAATGTATTATGCAGCAATATGACAAGCAAATTCAAAATTTCTAAAGTAGAACCATGTGGACAAACAAGCAAGAAGTAGAATAAGAAATCACTCACCAGGATCAATAGGGTTAATTATGACGCGGGTAACGGCAGCACGGACAGCGACATGGAGACGGCCAGGGCGGGCGAAAGCAAGGAGGTCCGCGGCACTGTGGCGGCGGCCCGATGCATCAAAGGTGGTGGCACCAATCTTTGTGCCCGTGACATGCTCCACTGTGAAGCCGTTCCACGGCGTCACGTTAGCTTCCAGCAGCGCGGCCCTCACCGCCGCCTGCCACCCGTGCACCTCCGGCTGGAATGTCAGCTCTTGCTCCACCCACTCATATGATGAGTTCACCAGCCGCATGTCCCAATCCGGCACTTCGGCACCCTGAATCTCCAAAAATTAATTGACACAAAAATCATTTTCACAGCATGCCAATGGATATAATCCCTTTGGGATGAATGTTCTTATTTTAGGTAGTATCTTATTATCTGGGATTTATTACTCAATTCTGTATGAAAGGAGCCATTCTAAACTGAAGAAAGATTTGGAGGAGCAGACCTCCCCGTGGCCGTGGAACCAGCCGGGGTGGGCGCGGGAGTAGAAGCCGGCGTTGATGGCGGTGCCGCCTCCAAGCACCCGGGCGCGCACGTTGGGGACGCCGTCCTCGGAGCTGAAGGCCTGCGCGGGCGCGTCGGAGTCGGGCGAGGGGTCGGCGAGCGCGAGCGTCCGGACGAAGCCGCCGGCCGTGGCGAGCGCCGGGAACTCGGCGGGCGCGCCGCCGCGCTCGAGCAGCAGCACGCGGCCCCCGCCGGGCCCCGCGAGCGTGGCGGCCAGCGGGCACCCCGCCGCGCCGCCCCCCACCACGATGTAGTCGTACTCCTCCTCCGCGCCCGTCGCCGTCGCGTCCGCCACGTACCGCGCGTACCCAGGCGGCGCACCTGCGAGCGCAAAAGGACCGCACAGTGCACGAATCACGGGATCAGCGACCCCGCCGACAGATCTCAGGGATTTCAGCTCCCCGGCCAGAGTTAGTTGGGGCTCGGTTAGTTACCTCCGAAGGGGCGGGGCTGGGCCGCGGCGAGGGCGGCGAAGAGGAAGGCGAGGGCGAGGAGGAGGAGGTGGGGGAGGGGTGTGGGGGTGGCGGCCATGGCCGTGCGGTGGGGTGGGGAGGAGACGGTGGCGGGGAGTGTGACGAGCGGAGAAGACGAAGCGCGGGGGTTTGGCTGTTGGAGATGGAGGGAAAACGGAAATGGGGTGGGCCAAGGTAGTTGCGGATTACGGGGTTCTCTCGGTTCCAAGTCTGCTGGGCCTTTGGACAGAACGGGACAAAAGTGGGCCTCTCCAGTGGAGGCTTAGCGGTCCGGTACTGGCCGGTTTTAGAGCCTCTCCTAAATACATATACCCCTCAAAAAATGTTAAATACATATTGAACATTTTTAGTACAAGTTACACATTTTGATATACTCCCTCCGTCCCAAAATTCTAGTCTTAGATTTGTCTAAATACAGATGAATCAAGTCACGTTTTAGTATTAGATACATCCGTATCTAGACAAAATCTAAGACAAGAATTTTGGGGCGGAGGGAGTACAAGTTTTCAAATACACATTTATTACTAATTTACTACCCATCGGTACTTTTGTTTAAATACACATTGGACATTTTCATATACTGTTTTTCAGATACACATTCAGCATTTTTAGTACACGCTGAACATTTTTCTAATACACCTCAAACATTCTTCAGAACTTGTTCAACAGTAATACATATGGAACATTTTTCGTAAATGCGATGAACCCATATTTTCTAAATGTGCAAAATATTGTTAGAACATTTTTTTCAATGCCATAAACATTTTATGAACGGTACAATACGTTTTTTTAGAACTACGTGCAAATTAATTTACAGTATATAAAATTATTTTTAATGTCACGAAGCGCCGAACTTCGTGAGCGCGCGCCTTGGCCGAGCAGCAAAGACGCTGCCCACGCCAGCCCCACGGCGTGGCCGCCAATGGCATTCCGCCCGCCGCCCCCCACCACGATGTAGTCGTACTCCTCCGCCTCCGCTGTCGCCGTCGCGTCCGCCACGTACCGCACATACCCCGGCCGCGCCCCTGCGGAGGAACACACGTTTTAGATGCCCCGCGGCCAGATCTCGCGAGTTTTGGTTCGCCCGACCGAATCCGGGGTCGGTTCTGCTCCTGGGAGCGCGGGTTTGATTGGTGAGTTACCTCCGAAGGGGCGGGGCTGGGCCGCAGCGAGGGCAGCGAAGAGGAAGGGGAGGGCGAGGATGAGGAGGGGTGTGGGGTTGGCGGCCATGGCCGTGGGGTGGGGAGGAGACGGTGGCGGGGAGTGTGACGAGCGGAGAAGACGAAGCGGAAATGGGGTTTAGCTGTTGGAGATGGAGGGAAAACGGAAATGGGGTTTAGCTGTTGGAGATGGAGGGAAAACAGAAATGGGGTGGGCCAACGTAGTTGTACATTACGGTTTTTTTTTCAGGTCATGCGGATTACGGGGTTCTCTCGCTTCCGAGCCTGTTGGGCCTTTGAACAGAACGGGACAAAAGTTGGCCTCTCCAGTGGGTGGGTCTACGTCTCGCCTGAAGCGCTCGCTTAGCGGTCCGGTCAAGGATAACGGTTTTGGAAAGAAAAAAACTAGAGATTGGCACTGGCCGGTTTAAGAATCTCTACTCTGCTAAATACATATATTGAACATTTTTAGTACTCTACATGTTGAGCATTTTTATATACAGGTTTTCAAATACACATTTATCACTGATCAGTACTTTTATTTCAATGCACATTGAACATTTTCACATATAAGTTTTTTTTTGATACAAACTCAGTATTTTTAGTACACGTTGAACATTTTTCTGATACACGTTTAACTTTCGTCAGAACATGCTCAACAGTAACACACATTGAAAGTTTTCCATAAATGCGATGGACCGATATTTTCTAAATGTGCAAGATATTAGTTAAGTGCGAGAACATATTTTCTCAATGCCATGAACGTTTTCTGAATGGTAGAATACATTTTTCTATAAATTACGTGGAATTTAATTTACAGTATATATCATTATTTTCAAATGTCACGAGCATATTTTTGGAACGCGTGAACATTTTTTGAAATGCCATGAAGACTTTTTTTCCTAATGTCGGAAACAATTTTTTTGATGGTAGGACATTTTTTTTAATTATGCGAACATTGTTTTACATTGCATAAACTTTTTACAAACATCACCAACGTTTTTCTAATAGGAATGCATTTTTATATTTTTTGAATGGAACAGTTTGTAACTTACTTTAACATAATTTTATTGTATAATTGTTTTCTGAAAATGTGACAAGACATTTTTTTTAACGTGTGAACCTTTTTTGTGACTGGTAGTGATGTATTCTAAAAAGTGCACGAACAAAGGTTTTACACTGTGTTAATTTTTCCAATGCATGGTAAATGGTATTCAAAATTTAAGTAAATTAACTTGTGAAGTATACTCCCTCTGTTCGGAAATAACTGACCACGTCAACTATATTGGAACGGTGGTAATATGTATTTATAATATTTCAAAATATAAATAAAAAACAAAGAAATGGGGTGCACCAAGGTAGTTACGGATTACGGTTTTATTTTTTAAGCGGTGCTGATTTTTTAGGGATTAGGCAATGCGGATTACGTGTTTCTCTTGCTTCCGAGTCTGTTGGTCCTTTGAACAGAATGGGACAAAAGTGGGCCTCTCCAGTGGGAGCATCTACGTCTTCTTGTTTTTCGCTTAATGCGAGACCTAGCTTCATCTCGCCTGAATTGCTCAGCTTAGCGGTCCGGACAAGGATAACTGGTTCGGGAAGAATCTAGAGATTGGTACTGGCCGATTTTATAGCCTCTCATGTGTTAAATACATATATAACATTTTAAGTACATGTTGAGCACTTCTATATGCAGGTTTTCAAATACACATTGCTACACATTTATCACTGATCGGTACTTTTATTTCAATACACATTGAACATTTTCATATACAGGTTTTTAGATACACTTTCCACTTTTTTTAGTACTGATTGGTTCTTTTTTTAATACACATTGAACGTTTTCATGTACAAGTTTTTTTGATACGCTGTCAGCAATTTTAGTACAGGTTGAATATTTTTTTAATACACGTTGAACTTTCTTTAGAACATGTTCAAGAGTAATACACGTTCAACATTTTTCATAAATGCCATAAACCCATATTTTCTAAATGTGGAATACATTAGTTAAGTGTTAGGACATATTTTTCCAAGGCCATAAACTTTTTTGAACGGTACAATCATTTAAAAAAAATGTGTGAAATTTTCTTTTACAGTATATGGAAATTATTTTTAAATGCCACAGCATATTAGTGGAATGCATGAACATTTTTTCGAAAGACACAAATAATTTTTTTTCTAATGCCACGAATAATTTTTTCGATGGTAAAAAACTTTTTAAATTATGAAAATATTTCTTTACATTTCATAAACTTTTTAAAATGTCACGAGCAATTTAAAAATGGATAAATGTATTTAACTTTTATGATTTTTTTGAAATGTACAAAAAAGTTTGAACTTATGTTAACAAACTTTTTACATTGTATATATACTGTCTAGAAGTGTGACGGGCAATTTTTAAAAACTTGAAAACATTTTTTGTGACTGGTACTGATGTATTCTAAATCCGCACAAGCAAAGTTTTTACACTGTGTTAATTGTTTTCAATGCATGGAAAATGGTATTAAAAATTGAAGTTAATTAACATATGAAATATACTCCTTCAGTTCGGGAATAACTGGCCACCTTAGGTATTTCTGAACGGTGGTAATATGTATTTTTAATATTTCAAAATATGAATAAAAACCAACGAAAAAAGAGAAAAGAAACGAACATATGCCTAACATGTGTGTTTATTGGTCTGACACATTTAAGAAGCGCAGGAGGCGAGCAAACATACTGTCTCTCTGCGGGCGAGACAAACAAACGCCCTCCGGCCTATTGCAAGATGGAACCGCCCTCCGGCCTAAAAGAACGCCTTTAATGGCACGGCCTAGTCAAGCACTATAAATTCGTTTGTTTCTTCGGTGCTTTGTTTTCATTTAAATTTTTTATTTTCATTTATATTTCAGAATATGTTAAACCCACTTTACTTAATTTCGTAAAATGTTTACAGCACATTTAAAATATTAATGTAATTTAAGAAATGTTTAAGTAATTTATAAAAAATGTTCATATAAATCAAAGAAATATTTATCACATTTAAAATTGTTCACGCATTTTAAAATTATGTTCGTGACACGATTAAAAAATATTTATATAATGGATAAATTTTCTCGCATGAATTTTGAAAAGTTTCATACCATTGAAAACAGATTGTGACAATTTTAAAAATATTCATAAGACTAAAAAATGTTCACACATTTTTTTAAATGGTGATGGAAATTGTGAAAAATGATCGATGAGTGTTAATAAAATTTTCAACACTTAAATTTGTTTCATGCGTTTGGAAAAAGATAATCTTGGCATTTGCGAAGAATGTTCTATGTGTGTTAAAAATGTATTCACCGCGTATTTTTAAAGTGTTAAAGAAGCTTTTGGCAACTCCTGGCATGTTCAACATAACCAAACCTCTATATCTGGGCAAGATTTCGCTTCGAGGTTTACCCACTTGGGTGAAAATGACTTATTGGTTCTCTACATGGTGACACGTGTAATAAATTGGGTTTCTGCCGTGTACATTTACCTGGTGATCGTAAACTCCCGACGAATTTTTTTGTTGTTGCCGTGTGTAGCAATCCTGTTGGTGCATCTAGCGATATGGGGTGCGCATGGGCCAGCCTGCTCCATTGACCCGCTTTCCTACGGTTCATTCGGTGGCTGTGTAGGTGTGTGGGCCTCCTTCCTTCTCTGGGCTGCGCGTGGCCTCTCATCAACGTTTGCTGGGCTGCATCAGCGTTCAAGCCGCCGCCTTGCGTTGAGAGAGTGGTGCCGCTTCGATCGTCTCCTGTAGAAGCTTCTGGTGTTTTTTGATCGGTGCTGCTACATTGTTGCTAGACTTTACGTGTTCGTTTTCGTTCGATCCACCGCCGTATTGTTCCTATATAAAGGCTCAACCTCTGCCCTGATTCCTCCTCCTCATTGCAACAATCATGCACCATTTTCCACGGTGGAGGGCGATGGCGAGAGCAGCTATGGCAGAGATGGGATGCGACTGGTACTGCTCGCATATCTTGTTGGGAGGCGTCCAGTGCGGCGGCATGGCATGGATCTCCTGGGGTGCATGCAATGAGCCGCAGTTGGCCATGGAGCTTCGGAGCTCCCCGTCCGTTCTCATGGGGCTAGAGTCATGGCGGACACGGTGGCGACAACAGTAGCGAACTAGCGTCAGCCAGTTTAGTTGCAGTGATCCCGCTGCACGGCAACATTATCGGCAGGAATGGCGCGGTGAAGGAGGGGACGTGCAGGCGCTGTGGCTGTACAAGGAGTCCAACAGCGCAGGCGAAGGCGGCGGCGACGTGCTGGTGCAGGTTTGGGTGACTGACCTCCGCAGCATTGCACGTGACTCCATCGGCTGCCCGGCTTCTAAGGCAGGTGCACGGCTCCCAGCGCGGATTGGACAGAGCCCACATATGGTGAAACTGGACAGAATTTTAATTTGCCCAGATTGGGAAGACAAATATCCCCTGGCCATGGTGAATGGCATGGAAAGGGAAATATCTGATCATACCCCTCTGTTGTTAGACACTGTGGATCACAAAAAAAAGCCAGACCATTTTGAGATTCGAAAATGCCTGGATGCTCATGGAAGGTTTTAAGGAATTTATGGAAAAAAATTGGAATATTAAATGTAGAGGATCTAGCTTAGACATCTGGCAAACAAAGTTAAGAAACATTAGACAGAAAATCAGGGGATGGGTTGTCAATGCGAATGCTGCTTACAGAAAAGGGAAAAAAGAACTACTGGAGTTATTGGATGAGACTGATAAAAATGCTGAGACTAATGGTCTTAGTGCACAAGATAGAGAGATTCATAGGAATTGGGGGAAAGAACTGAAGGACATCTTTAAGATGGAAGAAATTATATGGCTGCAAAGATATAATGATAGAGAGATAAAGGAGGGAGACTCTAATACTAGGTACTACCATGCCAACGTTAATGGCAGAAGAAGAAAGAATAGAATAACTACTCTACAACATGAGGGTGTGCCCATTGAGGGAGATGCCAAACTCATGGAGCATATAACCAATTACTACAAAACCCTATTTGGTCAAGCTGATAAGTCCAATATTAATTTGGACATTCAAAACCCTGAGGGAATCTCCCCAAAGGAAGAGTCTGATTTGATTAAACCTTTTAGTTTGGAAGAAATTAGAGATGTGGTTTTCAGTATGGAGAAAAACAAAAGTCCAGGTCCTGATGGATTTGTTGTAGACTTTTACCAACATTTTTGGGAGTTGCTTAAGACAGACTTGAAAGCTATTTTAGATGATTTTTATAGTGACAAAGTTGACTTGGCCAGATTGAACTATGGGATTATCACCCTAGTCCCCAAAGTTAAAGGTGCTAGGAAAATACAAAAGTTTAGGCCAATTTGTCTCTTAAATGTCAGTTTCAAGATTATCACTAAAGTGCTGATGAACAGATTGAGCAAAGCAGTTAACCCCATCATTTCTCCCAATCAAACCGCCTTTGTGAAAGGTAGATATATTATGGAGGGTGTTGTGATAATACATGATGCTCCTTAATACTATTCACAATAAAAAACAAAGTGCTATGTTGTTTAAAGTTGACTTTGAAAAAGCATATGACAAAATTAAATGGCCTTTTGTCCATAAGATGCTCAAATTAAAAAAAAATTCCTGATAAATGGTGTGACTGGGTGATGCACACTATGAGAGGGGGACATGTAGGAGTCAAGGTGAATGAAGACATAGGTCCTTACTTCAAAACCTTTAAGGGGCTTAGACAGGGTGATTCTTTGTCTCCCCTGCTCTTTGATCTTGCAGTTGATGCTCTTGCGATTATTTCAGGTAAAGCTAGAGCGGAAGGGTTTGTGAAAGGGTTACTCACTGATTACCATGAAAATGGGATCAATATGCTGCAATATGCGGATGACACCATTTTCTTGATACAAGATGATGAAAATTCTGCTAGAAATCTGAAATTTGTTTTAACTACTTTTGAACAGATGTCTGGCCTGACAATAAATTTCCACAAAATTGAAATATTCTTGTTTGGGGAGGCTAGAGAGAGAAGATCATATCGTGAAATTTTCACTGCATTCGGGGAAACACCCTGAAATATCTTGGCTTACTGTAGGACCTTGAAGTATGTCTAGAGGGGGGGGGGGGGGTGATTAGACTACTTGACCAATTAAAAAAATAACCTTTTCCCAAATTTAGACTTTGGCTGATTTTAACTATCTTTGCACAAGTCAAGCAATCTTCACACAATTCAAGCAAGCATGCAAAGAGTATATGAGCAGCGGAAATTAAAGCATGCAACTTGCAAGAATGTAAAGGGAAGGGTTTGGAGGATTCAAACGCAATTGGAGACACTGATGTTTTTGTCGTGGTTCCGATAGGTGGTGCTATCGTACATCCACGTTGATGGAGACTTCAACCCAGGAAGGTAACGGTTGCGCGAGTCCACAGACGGCTCCACCCACGAAGAAGCAACCTTGTCTATCCCACTATGGTCGTCGCCCACGAAGGACTTGCCTCACTAGCGGTAGATCTTCACGAAGTAGGCGATCTCCTTGCCCTTACAAACTCCTTGGTTCAACTCCACAATCTTGTCGGAGGCTCCCAAGTGACACCTAGCCAATCTAGGAGACACCACTCTCCAAGAAGTAACAAATGGTGCGTTGATGATGAACTCCTTGCTCTTGTGCTTCAAATGATAGTCTCCCCAACACTCAACTCTCTCTCATAGGATTTGGATCTGGTGGAAAGAAGATTTGAGTGGAAAGCAACTTGGGGAAGGCTAGAGATCAAGATTCATATGGTAGGAATGGAATATCTTGGCCTCAACACATGAGTAGGTGATTCTCTCTCAGAATTGGTAAGTTGGAAGTGTAGGTTTGTTCTGATGGCTCTCTCAACGAATGAAGAGGAGGTGGAGGGGTATATATAGCCTCCACACAAAATCTAACCGTTACACACAATTTACCAATCTCGGTGGGACCGAATCACAAACTCGGTCGGACCGATTCAGTAAACCTAGTGACCGTTAGTGATTTCGGTGGGACTGACATGCAACTCGGTAGGACCGATATGGTTAGGGTTAGGGCATAACGTAATCTCGGTGAGACCAATTACACAAACTCGGGAGACCGATTTTGGTAATTAGCTAACCAGAGAGTTGGTCAGGTAAACTCAGTGGGACCGATTCGCTCTTTTTGGTGAGACCGAAATGTTAAGAAAGGGAAACAGAGAGTTTACATTGCAATCTCGGTGGGACCGATCGCTCACTTCGGTTAGACCGAAACGTTACGAAGGGAAACAGAGAGATTACAATCCCATCTCGGTGAGACCGATATCCCTATCGGTGAGACCGATTTGCCTAGGGTTTGTGGCAGTGGCTATGACATCTGAACTTCGGTGGCGCGGATAGAAAGAATCGGTAGGACCGATTTTGACTTTGGGTTTAGGTCATATGTGGAAGTGAGAAAGTAGTTGAGGGTTTTTGGAGCATATCACTAAGCACTTGAAGCAAGAGGCTCATTAAGCAACACCTCATCCCTCCTTGATAGTGTTGGCTTTTCCTATAGACTCAATGTGATCTTGGATCACTAAAATGTAAAATGTAGATTCTTGAGCTTTTGAGCTTGAGCCAATCCTTTGTCCTTAATATTTTGAGGGATCCACTTTCATCATCCATGCCATGCCATTCATTGAGCTTTCCTGAAATATTTGTCTTGGAATAGCATTATTTCAATGAGCTATATGTTGTTATGAATTACCAAAACCACCTAGGGATAGTTGCACTTTCAATCTCCCCCTTTTTGGTAACTGATGACAACATATAGATCAAAGCTTCGATAAATGATAATAAGATTGAAAAACATCGTCGCTTTGAGAAGCATGTGATAAGCAAGAGCTCCCCTAAATTTGTGCATAGTTTAAGATTTGCTTTGTACTGCAAATGCACAAGGAATTAGGCTCATGGATTACTCTTCCATGTCACATACATCTTGGTGGAGCGCTCAAAATAATAAAGATTGAATACATGCACTCATCACCAAGCAAAGTGAATGATCATATAAGGATAAGTAAGATAATATCATCTAACAAGCATAAGTGTAGCTTATGAACAAACACATGATCATCAATGTCTCACAGATAATAGCATAGTATCTCAAGCAATCAAAAGCAAACAAAGTTCAACCAAGAAGACAAGAGAGAACAAAAGCAAACTCTCTTTCTCGAAGCCTATGATCTATACATTTTTCTCCCCTTTGGCAACAAGTTACCAAAAAGTTCCTAGAAAATGCATAGTACTATATCGTCTCTCAGGCTTGGTCTTCAGTTGGTGGAGTTGAGATGGCTCCTTGGATGAAGACTTCAGTTGATGTGGATGGAGCTGAAGGAGTTGGTGCTAGAGCTGGTTGCACTGGAGCTGTAGCAGGTGCAGATGAAGTGACTCTAGTGTCTGTTACTGGCTCTGCAGCTGATCTCTGAGCTTGAGGCACTCTGGCAAATGCATCAGTGGTTGTCCTACCCTTCCTCTCCTGCATGTCATCCTGTAGCTGTCCACAACTGACTGAATATCAGTTACTTTGACATCTAAATCATAGAATTTTTGTTCCATGATTCTTTCCTGTGCTCTCCTGGTTTTGAGTTAGGGTGGCCAACCCCTTCTCAATCCTCGAGAGTTGATGCTATCAAGTAGCCAAGCTGGTCCTGCTTGTTCTTCAAAAGTACTCAGATGCCTCCTCTTGAGTTGGCATCTTGGCAGCCTTCTCTTTCTTTGCTTTCTCCTTCTTCTCTTGAGCTTGTCTCGATGATGGTTCATTCTCATTCATCACAACTTGATTGTCCTCAAAGTCTAGATAGAGAACAAAGTGTTCCTTATCCATGAGATATTTTCCTGTGCCCATCTTTGAGTTAATCAACTCCTGAATTTGTGGGGCATATCCACAACTTCTCTTTGGTCTCATTGATGTCCTCTTGATAGTCTCAACCATGAGGCTCATGACCTTGAATTTCGGTGGCACATCAAATATGTGTAGCAAATTAATTGCATGCCCTCTGATCATGTTGTGGTCACCTAACTTGGGCAAAAGAGTGTGCCTTAGGATCCAGTTGATCGTTGGCAGCCCTGACAGAAGAAAATGGACTGATCCAAACTTGAAAGTCTCAAGGGCTTTGTCTGGGATCTTGGGTTTGAGCTTTCTCAGGACTTGTCCTTCATCATCTTCCTCAGCAACAACATCAGGCACTGGGGCCTTGTTCTTCTCAGCAGCTGGTATACTCCTGGTATTCCTCTTAGGTGCACTCTTGGGCTTGGAGGCAGCTTTGGGTGCATCTTTGGGCTTTGATGATGCAGCCCCTGGCTTCATAGCATCACCCATCAGCTTCTGTACCTTGGGTGCTGGTGCAGCAACCTCTTCTTCTTCTTCTTCTTCCATCATGGAAGGCTTTCCAATCACTCTGGCCATGGTCTTCCTGACCCTTTCCTTCCTTTTCTTTCTTTCTGCAGCAGGCTCTTTGGGTTGGGATTCCAAAGATGCTTGAGTGGAGGCTCTGGCTTTAGACATGGGTTGTCTTCCTGCTGGCCTTGTGATCTTCATCCCTGGCTTAACTGCAGCTGAGCTGTACTCCTTCTTGAGCACTTTCTTCTTTGAAATAGCCTCATCCTCTACTGCCACATAATACTCATCCTCAGATTCTGAGGTTCTCTTCTTCCTTGTCCTGGTGGCAGCCTTGGGCAAATTGCTAGGAGTGCTTCTGCTTCCTTCATCTGAGCTGCTAGAGGGACTAGTGCCCTCACTCATGTGAATCTGCTCTTCTTCCCTGTTCTGGCTGTCACTTTGGTCTGACATGATGCAAACACTGACTGCTGACCCTGTGAATAGTTATAGATGAGATAGAGTGGATGAGCATCACAAAATGCAGAGATTTTTGCAAAAGAATGATTCAAAAACTTAGTTTTAGTTTTCCACAGAAAGCATTTCGGATCAACTGATTTTCAAACTCGGTGATACCCAAGCAGTTTTGGAACCTAAACTAGTGAACTCGGTCAGACCAAGTCACAGTTCGGTGGCACCGAGACTGCTAGGGTTTCACAAAGTTCTAAAATCGGTCACACCGATTAGCAATTCTCGGTCAGACCGAGAGTTACTAGTGCAATGGCGTTAGCCGAATCGGTGGGACCGAGTTTTTCAACTCGGTGGGTCCGAGATGGTTTCGGCGGAAACCTAACCCTAAATTTTCAAGTCGCATCTATTCTAAGGATTGTTTTGACTGGATAGAGATGTTTCAATCGTGGCAAGAATCATAATGAACACAATGTGCTGAGAATCAGACGAGGATAACACTGTGATCGAGTTCATACCCTAGTTCGGCGATGAACTCGCTACGGCGGCAACGGCGGAGATGAAATCCGTTGACGGCGGTGGAGACCAGCGACAGGAGGCGGCTGGCGATGAAGTCGACGATCTGGAGACCTAGAAGGCAGAGCGAGCTATGCGCGAGCAAAGAGGTTTGGAGAAATTTTTCCAAAATTTTGCCCGTGTGAATATATGGCCCGACACTGTCGGTGTGACTGAGTGGAACGACTCGGTGGCACCGAGATGCATAACTTTTGACAGTTACATCAACTCAGTGTGACCGAAAAGTTCAAATCAGTTGCACCGAGATTGAAAACCTAGATCGACTTAGTGATCTCGGTATGACCGAAATGGAGGAATCGGTCAGACCGACAAGCACACAGAAGTTTTGGAAGTTTAAGTCTATGATTTAATCGGGGACTCGAAAGTGCTCCTCACACAGTGGTTGAATATGACTTGATCAAATTTTGTGATGTAGCATGAATAGAGTTTGAGACGAGAAAAGCATAGATAGCTAGAGAAGGTTCTTAGGCATTCTTGTCCATCCACTTGGCCAAAGAAAAAGAAACCAATCAATCAAAACAACAAGTGGATGTCCTCGAATGAGTAAAATATGCAACCAACATGCTCACACAATAAAATGACAAATGAAATATGTGGCAAAGCATGCACAACCAATTCTAGCATCTATCAAACAATTGGCGATGACTAGGTCATCTATATATGAGTATATTGACTTAGGAGTCAAATGAGAACATTTGATCATAGGTCATACTCATCGTTTAAGCTCAAGTGGGGTTACCACTTTTACATAAAGCATTGATATGTTCACACCATTAGAGTTGCTTTGACTCAATTCTTAGAGTTAAGCTCCCCCTAGATGTGAGATCCCCCTTTAGAGGGATGAACTAACCTTGAGTTTTGTCGATGATGACTTCATGTAGGTGTTGAAGATGTGGATGCTCAATGTTGATGCAGATGATTTGGAGCAATCCTTTGGAGTGAGTTGCACTTTCAATACCTACATGGGTCAGTCCCACAAGGAACAAACAAGAATATCCATAGACATAGAGTGATGCACACACAAGATGATGTCCATGAAAATATTAGGTTACCTTGTCCCTTGCCTTACCAACATGAGGGTTTGTGACTCCTTGAACTAGTGCAAGATATGGAAGTTGATTGCACTTGTCCTTGCCATAATGATATGAGTGAAGAATGTTGGCGGTGAGGGAGTCCTGGATTAGGGGGTGTCCGGATGGCCGGACAATGACCTTTGGCCGGACTCCTGGACTATGAAGATACAAGATTGAAGACTTCGTCTCGTGTCCGGATGGGACTTTCCTTGGCGTGGAAGGCAAGCTTGGCGATACGGATATGTAGATCTCCTTCCATTGTAACCGACTCTGTGTAACCCTAACCCTCTCCTGTGTCTATATAAACCGGAGGGTTTTAGTCCGTAGGACGAACAACAATCATACAATAGGCTAGCTTCTAGGGTTTAGCCTCTCTGATTTCATGGTAGATCTACTCTTGTACTACCCATATCATCAATATTAATCAAGCAGGAGTAGGGTTTTACCTCCATCGAGAGGGCCCAAACCTGGGTAAAAACATCGTGTCCCTTGTCTCCTGCTACCATCCGCCTAGACGCCTGATTCGGGACCCCCTACCCGAGATCCGCCAGTTTTGACACCGACATTGGTGATTTCATTGAGAGTTCCTCTGTGTCGTCACCTTTAGGCCCGATGGCTCCTTCTATCATCAACAACGACGCGGTCCAAGGTGAGACTTTTCTCCTCGGACAGATCTTCGTATTCGGCGGCTTTGCACTGCGGGCCAATTCGCTTGTCCATCTGGAGCAGATTGAAAGCTACGCCCCTGGCCATCAGGTCAGATTTGGAAGTTTGAACTACACGGTCGACGTCCGCGGAGACTTGATCTTCGACGGGTTCGAGCCACAGCCAGCCGCGCCAGACTGCTACGATGGGCATGATCTTGCTCTGCCGCCAACGATGTCTGGAGGTCGCACCGATGTCCGCTCCGACCCTTAGCTCGGAGCCGATCGCGCTTTATCGAGGACGGGTGGCTGGACACCGCCTCGGGGCTGCAATCTCTACGGTGATCGAGCGAACACCATACCTGTCCTTTGCGGCCTTCGTGACTCCAAGGTGCGAGACTCCTTTTCGGACTCGAACCTTCCGCGCCGCCAATCGAATCCGATTGGGCGCCGATCATGGGGTTCATCGCGGACATCTTTCGGCACTCGCCCTTTGGCGACATTGAATTCACTAAAGTCTCTCTCTTTATCGGAGAGCCTGGCGGACTATGGTCGGCAAGGTTGGGATGCGGACGACGAAGAAATTCAAAGCCCACCCACCACCCACTTCATAGCCACTGTCGATGATTTAACCGACATGCTCGACTTCGACTTTGAAGACATCAACGGTATAGATGACGATGCAGGAGACGAACAAGAACCAGCGCCTATAGGGCACTGGAAGGCCACCTCGTCATATGACATATACATGGTGGACACCCCAAAAGAAGGGAACGGCGACGGAACAACGGAGAATGACCCCTCCAAGAAATAGCCTAAGCGCCCGGCGTCGTGGCGCCGCTCTAAATCCCGCCACAAAGAAAACGGCGATTCCGCACCGGAGACAATAACACCGGACAAAGGTCAAGACAACCCCTCCAGCAGGATTCATCACAGGAGGATGAAGAAGCTAGCCCTCATGAGAGAGCGGCAGACAGAGAGGTAGAGGACGATAATTACATGCCTCCCTCCGAAGACGAGGCAAACCTCGACGACGATGAATTTGTCGTGCCTGAGGATCCCGTCGAACAAGAGCGTTTCAAACACAGGCTCATGGCCACGGCGAGCAGCCTGAAGAAAAAACAGCAACAACTTAGAGCTGACCAAGACTTGCTAGCCGACAAATGGACTGATGTCCTTGCGGCCGAAGAGTACGAATTCGAACGCCCCTCCAAGAGCTACCCAAAACGCAGGCCGCTACCTCGATTAGAGGAAGAAGAACCTAGACCTACATCACCAGCGCATGATACGGCCGACCGGCCACCTCGTGGCGGTGACAGAGAGGCCTCTCGGCCCTCCACTCAAGCCGCACCCCAGCGCCGCTCAAAGAATACCAAGGCACGGAGAAATGTGCCAGACCTGCGAGATATATTGGAGGACAGGGCAAGGCAAACAAGATCGACCTATGGATCGGCGTGGGCGCCTACGACACGTGGCGATAACCGTCATGCGGATATAGTAAATCCGGCCGGGCGAATCTGACAGACAAAGCTCATTCGAGCTACGCCGTGATATAGCCCAATACAGAGGCGCCGCACACCCACTATGCTTCACAGATGAAGTAATGGATCATCAAATTCCCGAGGGTTTCAAACCCGTAAACATCGAATCATACGATGGCACAACAGACCCTGCGGTATGGATCGAGGACTATCTCCTTCATATCCACATGGCCCGCGGTGATGATCTACACGCCATCAAATACCTCCCACTCAAGCTTAAAGGACCAGCTCGGCATTGGCTTAACAGCTTGCGGCCAGAATCAATTGGTTGTTGGGAGGACACGAAGCCGCATTCCTCGACAACTTCCAGGGCACCTATGCGCAGCCACCAGACGCCGATGACCTAAGCCACATAATCCAGCAGCCAGAGGAATCGGCCAGGCAATTCTGGACACGGTTCCTAACGAATAAAAATAAAATAGTCGACTGTCCGGACGCAGAGGCCCTTGCAGCCTTCAAGCATAACATCCATGACGAGTGGCTTGCCCAACACCTAGGACAGGAAAAGCCGAAATCCATGGCAGCCCTCACGACACTCATGACCCGCTTTTGCGCGGGAGAAGACAGATGGCTAGCTCGTAGTAATAACATGACCAAGATCCCTGGTAATTCGGATACCAAGGACAGCATGGGCAGGTCGCGTCGCAACAAGCAAAAGCGCCGCATTAACAATGACAATGCTGAGGATACGGCAGTTAATGCCAGATTCAGAGGCTCTAAACCCGGTCAGCGGAAAAAGCCATTCAAAAGAAACACTCCGGGCCCGTCCAATTTGGACCGAATACTCGATCGCTCGTGCCAGATACACGGCACCCCCGAAAAACCAGCCAACCACACCAACAGGGATTGTTGGGTGTTCAAGCAGGCAGGCAAGTTAAACGCCAAAAACAATGACAAGGGGCTGCATAGCGATGACGAGGAGGAGCCCCGGCCGCCGAACAATAGGGGACAGAAGGGTTTCCCCCCACAAGTGCGGACGGTGAACATGATATACGCAACCCACATACCCAAAAGGGAGAAAAAGCGTGCACTCAGGGACGTATATGCGTTGGAGCCAGTCGCCCCAAAGTTCAACCCATGGTCCTCCTGCCCGATCACTTTTGATCGAAGGGACCAATCCACTAGCATCCACCATGGCGGATTCGCCGTTTTAGACCCAATCATTGACGGATTTCACCTCACTAGAGTCCTTATGGACGGCGGCAGCAACTTTGAACCTGCTTTATCGGATACACGAAAAATGGGCATAGATCCCTCAAGGATTAAACCCACAAAGACGACCTTTAAAGGCGTCATACCAGGTGTAGAGGCCAACTGTACAGGCTCAGTTACACTTGAGGTGGTCTTCAGATCCCCAGATAATTTCCGAAGCGAGGAGTTAATCTTCGACATAGTCCCATTCCGCAGTGGCTATCACGCACTCCTCGGACGAACCGCATTTGCAAAGTTCAATGCGGTGCCGCACTACGCATACCTCAAGCTCAAGATGCCAGGCCCTCGAGGAGTCATTACGGTCAATGGAAACACCGAACTCTCACTCCGGACGGAGGAGCATACGGCGGCCCTCGCGGCGGAAGTACAAAGCAGCCTGTCAAGGCAACTCTCCAGTCCGGCCATTAAACGTCCGGACACCGTCAAGCGCGCCCAGAGTAACCTACAACAAGACCGCCTGGCACGTTCCGAGAACGCGTAGCAATGCGGCCCTAACCCCAGCCCTCGCGAAATTGCGAAACCAGTGCTGCACGTACATAACTACGCTCTGGAAATACCATGGGCACAGGGGAAGAGGCACGACCACGGCACACCCAAAATACGGCTCAACCGCACAAGGGGCTCCCGATTTTGTCATTCTTTTTTTTCCTTTTTCTTCTTTCTTACTTTCAGGACTCCACTTTCCAGAAGGCCTGTCCGGCAGCACAATCGCCGAATACACGATGCAACAGCCAGGGAGATAGAAAGCTACGTCGAGTGTCCAGGTGGTCTCTATAACGAGCAGTATACTTGTTTCACATATAATCCCGCAGCTCGCCCCTGGAGGGGGGACATGTTAAATAGTCCCATCTCTTGCTTATCGCACTATTTGTATCATTCTGCTTTTACCGCAGACTTTTCGAATAAACAATGCATAGCTTTTGTCTATTATTGCATTACATTTTTTTTAAAATATGTTCAGTTATGACATTATGCAACCGTACACTTTGGTACGGCCAATACACCAGGGGCTTACGCACCCCATAATATGGTGTGAGCAGTCCGAACACTCTCATGAGTGCGGCACCCCGAACTTATAGCATTATATGCATCGGCTCCAAATCATGTCTTGGGTCAATAGTTGGGTTTGCCCGGCTCCCATGTTTTGGTACCTTATGTTCCATTATATCGGCTAAGGTAGCACTGGGAGAATCACTGCGATTGTGCCCAGGTTGAGCCGGGCTGAGCACCTCAGTGGAGAAAGCTAAAATTGACCGTCATGATAGGGCGAGAGCTGGTCGCTGTTCGAGAGATTTTCGAGTCCCTAAAGACTTATGCCGCTTAGAATGAGGAGTCGGCTTTGTCCGGCCTAGGCGTGGATTGCGCCCCGAACTCGGTTTTCCGAATACTAGGGGCTTCGCCGAAATTTAAATTATAGAATTCTATGGCTAAGTGAGAGTGTTCAAGCATTATAGTCCGATTGCCTTGTCCATTGTGTTGAGCGCCTCCCTCGAAGGACCCAATAATGGAAAAAAGAGCGCTCAAGTTTATCCCGAACACCCCAGCACTCGCGGCATGGGGGCAGAAGCCGACGACTCGCCATCTCTCAATTTTGATAAACGGCCGCACAGAAGGTAATATTTTAAATTCAAAAGCGTTGCTTAGCGCATATGAAACAAGTTTTCATCGTACAGGATTACAAATGCGAGTTTACTAAAAAATTACATATTTGGAGCACTCATCCGCTATACGGCGGGCACCCTTCAGGACGCCCTCATAATACATCTCGGCTTGCGATGCTCCTTGCCCGGCGGTGGTCCGTCCGTCACAAGCTTCTCAGCGTCCATCTTGCCCTCAAAGTGCACTTTAGCACGGGCAAGGCCCTGAGCACCTCGATGCATACAGAGCGCTTGATGACTTCAAGCCTTGGACAGGCATCCACCAGCCGCCTTACCAGCCCGAAGTAGCTTCCAGGCATGGCTTCCCCAGGCCACAGCCGGATTGCGAGACCCTTCATGGCCTGTTCGGCCACCTTATGGAGCTCGACCAGCTGCTTCAGCTGGTTGCTCAAGGGCACCGGGTGTCCGGCCTCAGCATGCTGAGACCAGAACACCTTCTCTGTCGAGCTTCCCTCCTCGGCTCGGTAGAATGCGTCTGCGTCGGACACACTCCGGGGAAGATCTGCGAATGCTCCTGGAGAGCTCCGAACTCGGGTAAGTAACAAGTAATTCACTTTTGCATGCTTGCTTTGCATAAAGAATGCCTTACCCGCCGCTATCTTCTTCATCGCCTCAATTTCCTGGAGGGCTTTTTGGGTTTCGGCCTTGGCAGATTTGGCGCTCTCAAGCGCCGAGGTGAGCTCGGACTCTTGAGTCTTCGAGTCACGCTCCAAACTCTCGTGTTTTTTCACGAGCCTGGAGCTCTTGCTGCACCGCCGCCACCCGCGCCTCCTGCCTCTCTCGCTCGGTGCGCTCCACGGCTGTTTTTTACTTTGGGGCAGTGCTTCCTTGTGGTCGCCACCTCGCTTCAAGTTGCCCCTGCATACCCACGTTGATCCTGTCATTTTCTTTGCAACCACATCTTTTTTTATATACTTACATAAGGTATTACTTACCTTCCTTGTCCTCGAGCTGCTTCTTGGCAAGGCCGAGCTCGTCCTCGGACCGCTCGAGGTCTGCTTCAATACATTGACCTCCGCAGTCAGTGCGACAGAGGTCAGCAGCACAGCTTGCATTCCCATATTGACACACTTATGTTAGACTCCTGCGTATATCTTTTTGATCCTCAGTTCGGCTTTTCTTTCCGAACACCAAACTGATCATCAGGGGCTACTGTCTATGCGGTAATATTTTTACATATCTTAAACACTTACCTCGAAGCCTTTTAGGATGCTGGCACAGTCTTCGGTCAGCCCGCTCTTGGCGGACTGAACCTTCTGGATCACCACACTCATAATAGTGCGGTGCTCCTCGTCGATGGAGGCGCCATTAAGCACCTCCAGCAGATTATCCGGTGCCTCCGGTTGGACGGAGGTCACCGGCGTCGTAGGCTTGCCCTTCTTAGTAGGGGGCCGCCTGCCGGATGCCGGAACCGTTGAAGGTTCCGGTGCGGTGTCCGGCCCAGGGCCGGACTTAGAGCCCTTAGGGGTTTTATCCCCCTTTTCGCCTGGAGTCCAGGAGGTCGCCTTGCGGCGCCTCCAGGACCACCTTCTCCTGGCTTGGCCCCTTTTGGGACGCCACCTCGGCATCATCCCGGTGCGAGGAGAGGAGGCGGTCGGAAGTGAAGTGCTGTTCACATCCGACGAACCTAGGGAACCGCTCGACGAAGTGTCGAGCCCGGCCTTGGGCGGACTGCATGATTATACCCGACGTCAGAAGGTACTGTGCAACAAAGGAACGCCATGAGTTATTCTGGCTTGGCCCTGGGTGGCCACTCTTCTTCGCCGTCGTCGGCGTTGGTGGAGTAATCCGGACGGAGGGTCCTTCCCTTCTTGGACCCCCCGGCCTCCCCAGTTGGGGCGGCCTTCCTTTTTTTCTTTCCCCCCGCTGGGGGAGAGGCCTCTCTTTCCTCCTCCTCGTCTTCACGGGAGGAGTCCGCCTCAGAGTCATCGGACGATGAGTCCGACACCACCTGGCGCCGGGAACTTCTTCGAGTTCCCATGGCCTTCTTCTCCGGCACCAAGTAAGGTGCCGGAACCAGCAACCCCGTCAAGCGGGCATCCGCTGGGTCTTCTGGCAAGGGAGCCGGACAGTCAATCTGCCCGGACGTCCTCTGCCAATCCTGTCAAAGGTAAGGGAGTTTAGATCCCGCATAGAGTCAAACTATGAAAACAAGTGTCCCGTAAAGGGCAAAATAACTTACCGCGTTGGCTTGATGCTGTGCGCTGAATCCGCGATCCTCGGTAGCGGATGCGGGAGCCTCGGCGCCCTTGAACAGCACCTTCCAGACATCTTCGTACGTAGTGTCGAAGAGCCTGCTCAGGGTTTGGTGCTGTGCCGGATCAAACTCCCACAAGCTGAAAGCCCGTTGTTGGCATGGGAGGATCCGGCGGATGAGCATGACCTGGACTACATTGACAAGTTTGAGATTCTTGCTCACCAGGTTTTGGACGCAGGTTTGGAGTCCGGACAGCTCCTCCGAATTACCCCACGACAAGCCCGTCTCTTTCCAGGAGGTGAGCCGTGTAGGGAAGCCAGATCGGAATTCAGGGCCGCTGCCCATTCAGGGTCACGCTGGCTCGGTGATGTAGAACTACCCGATTGCCACCCCTTTATGGTCTCCACGAAGGAGCCCTCGAGCCATGTAACGTTGGGCATCTTGCCCACCATGGCGCCTCAAGACTCCGCTTGTTGTCCGCCCACTACCTTCGGCTTGACACTAAAGGTCTTCAACCATAAGCGAAGTGGGGCTGGATGAAGGAAGGCCTCAAGACACGACGATAAACATCGAGATGTTGGGGATGAAGTTTGGGGCCAGATCGTGGAAATCCAGGCCGTAGTAGAACATGAGTCCCCGGACAAATGGGTGAAGTGGGAAACCTAGTCCGCGGAGGAAGTGGGTGAGAAACACCACCCTCTCATGGGGCCTGGGGGTGGGGATGAGCTGCCCCTTGTCGGGAAGCCGGTGCGCGATGTCATTAGACAAGTATCCGGCCTTCCTCAGCTTCTTGATGTGTCCCTCCGTGACGGAGGAAACCATCCACTTGCCTCCCGCTCCGGACATGGCTGGAGAAGGTTGAGGAGAGATGTGCAGACTTGGGCGCTGGAGCTCGAGTGCGCGAAAATGGATAAGCAAAGGAGGAAGAAGGCATAGATGGAAAAGGTGGATCCTTATCCCCTTATATGGGCAGACGAAAGTATGCGCCCCCACCCGCCTGGTAAAACTCGCTTATCTCCCAAGCGCCGTAAATTAATGGCACGGTTGGGTTACCCACGTCCGTATTGATGAGAATCCCGGAATAAGGGGACACGATCTCTGCTTTAACAAGACGTGCCAAGGAAACTGCCTCGCTAAGTGCGTTTGAGGTGGGACAAGAAATGATTCGAATAAAGGCTTGGCCGTGGTGTGATGACATCTTTGCGAAATATGTCAGCAGATTAGATTTGTGTAAATATTGTTCTCTCTACGGTGGTATGTGGAAATTATTTTGCAGAGCCGGACACTATCCTTGTGTTCAAAATCTTCTATGAAGTATTCAGAGGAGGAACCCGCCTTGCAATGCCGAAGACAAACTGCGCGCCGGACTCGTCGTCATTGAAGCCTGGTTCGAGGCTCTTGAGGAGTCTGGATTAGGGGTGTGGGATGGACGGACTATGACCTTTGGCGGACTCTGGACTATGAAGATACAAGATTGAAGACTTCGTCCCGTGTCCGGATGGGACTTTCCTTGGCGTGGAAGGCAAGCTTGGCAATACGGATATGTAGATCTCCTTCCATTGTAACCGACTACGTGTAACCCTAACCCTCTCCGGTGTCTATATAAACCGGAGGGTTTTAGTCCGTGAGGACAAACAACAATCATACCATAGGCTAGCTTCTAGGGTTTAGCCTCTATGATCTCGTGGTAGATCTACTCTTGTAATACCCATATCATCAATATTAATCAAGCAGGAGTAGGGTTTTACCTCCATCGAGAGGGCCCGAACCTGGGTAAAAACATCGTGTCCCTTGTCTCCTGTTACCATCCGCCTAGACGCACAGTTCGGGACCCCCTACCCGAGATCTGCCGGTTTTGACACCGACAGGCAGAGTCACCCTCGAGAACACTCTAGTTCTTCTTCTTCGGGATCCACATCATCTTGATGGGAATCCTTGGAGTTGTAGTTGTACTTGATGAAGTAGAACTTGGCGTAGTCTTGGGAACCCACTTGATCAAGGCCTTAAGTGCTTCTTCAAATGCATCAATCTCCTCTTGAAGCTTGTCCTTGCCTTTGTTCTTGTGGTGGAAGATCATCTTGTTCTTGTGTTCCCTTGAAGGAAGTAGGATCATACTTCTCTTGTTGAGGAACAAACTTAGTCTTGGGGTATTGATCTTCTTCCCACTCAACTCCATTGGCATTGAACTTTCGTTCAAAACCAACACCTTGATTCTTCCGGTGCCTTCCTTGCTTGCGTACAATTTCCTCGAATTGCTTACTCCCGGCAAGGCTTTTGTAAACACCTTTTCTCTATAATTCCCTTCAATAAGCTATTTTCTTGCTCAAGTGTAACTTGGCTAAGAGAATCATTAGTGGAATCAAGAGAACTACTAGAAGCAACAATATTGGATTTAGCATTATTATTGTTACTACTATAGGAAGAATCTTTCTTGTTCTTGTTACTAGACTTGACTTGTGGCATGTAAGTAGATAAGAGTAAACGCTTGGCAATGTAAGAAGAACTTTTCTTACAGAGATCATCATTGATTGCCTTTAAGAACTCATGCTCTTGCTCAAGATTGAGCTTTTCAAAGCGTAACTTCTCATGAGCCCTTAAAAGTTCTCGATGATCTTGAAGATAGTTTCATGAGCTAACTTAAGAGTGTTTAGTTCTTTAGTTAGAAGCTCAATCTTCTCCTTATCATTGTCATTCGTTTTATCTTGATTAGAATGATTAATTGACGTTTCATCATAGTATTCATCACTAGAGTTGTCAATAAGTAAATCATCATCACCTAACAAGTCATCTTCATCACTATTAAAATCAACATACTCAGGGTGTGTTACCTTAGGACCTTTGGCCATGAAGCATCTTCCAATTCCTTCATTTGGTGAATCCAATATGTCGTAGGAGTTGGTTGACACAAGTGCTAGACCGGCAACACCTTCATCTTGAGTATATTCGGAGTCGGAGTGATAGCTTCTCTCGGAGTGATTGTCGGAGTCGGATACCCATTCACCAACATGAGCTTGATGTCTTCATTTTGTGTAGCTCTTTGATGACTTGTCCTTCCTTTCCGAATCCTTGCTTCTCCGTGAGGGTATTCATTCATAACGATCATCTCTACTCCTTCTCTCTCTTGGTGGTGATTATTCTCTTCTACTTCTTCTTTTTGGAGAATCTTCTCTTCTTTTGTAGGGTGCCGTACACTCATTGGAATAGTGTCCGGGTCTCCCACAATTGTAGCAATTTCGCTCTCGACTAGAAGATCTTTTGTCATTGTAGGACCTTGACTTAGAGCTTCTTTCTTTGCTTCTACTCTTGTAGAATTTGTTGAAGTTCTTCACCATTAATCTCAATTCTTCATTGAAGGTTTGTTTCTCACTTGATGATGTGGGGGATTCACATGAGGCTTTGTAAGCACCACTTGACTTGTTGTGAAGTTCATCCTTATCCTTGAGTGACATCTCATGAGCAACAATTCTTCCAATGACTTCCGTTGGCTTGAGATCTTTGTAATTTGGCATAATTTGGATCAATGTGCACACGGTATCATATTTTCCATCCAATGCTCTTAGGATCTTCTTGATGATGAATCTGTCGGTCATCTCTTTACTTCCTAAGCCGGCAATCTCATTTGTGATAAGAGCAAGACTAGAGTACATTTCAGCAACACCTTCACCATCCTTCATTTTGAACTTGTCAAGCTGACTTTGGAGCACGTCCAACTTGGATTCCTTGAAGGAGTCGGTACCTTCATGCATATCAATCAAAGTATCCAAAATTTCATTTGCATTCTCAAGACGGCTGATTTTGTTGAATTCTTCGGGGCACAAGCCATTGAAGAGGATATCACAAGCTTGAGCGTTGTATTGCAGCATCTTCAATTCATCCGCACTAGCTTCACGGTACGGCTCTCTCCCATCAAAGAATTCACCTTGCAAGCCAATACACACAATAGCCCAAATGGCGGGGTTATGTCCGAGAATATGCATTTTCATCTTATGCTTCCAACTAGCAAAATTAGTTCCATCAAAGTAAGGACCTCACGGTGATAATTTCCCTCGCTAGACGCCATACTCTCCTAGGTTGTGAAACCAAGGCTATGACCACCAAAAGCTATGGAAATCAAAGCAAATGGAGATCAAAGCTCTGATACCACTTGTAGGACCTTGAAGTATGTCTAGAGAGGGGGGGGGGTGATTAGACTACTTGACCAATTAAAAACTTAACCTTTTCCCAATTTTAGACTTTGGCAGATTTTAACTATCTTTGCACAAGTCAAGCAATCTTCACACAATTCAAGCAAGCATGCAAAGAGTATATGAGCAGCGGAAATTAAAGCATGCAACTTGCAAGAATGTAAATGGAAGGGTTTGGAGGATTCAAACGCAATTGGAGACACGGATGTTTTTGTCGTGGTTCCGATAGGTGGTGCTATCGTACATCCACGTTGATGGAGACTTCAACTCACGAAGGTTAACAGTTGCGTGAGTCCACGGAGGGCTCCACCCATGAAGGGTCCACGAAGAAGGAAAACCTTGTCTATCCCACCATGGCCGTCGCCCACGAAGGACTTGCCTCACTAGCGGTAGATCTTCACGAAGTAGGCGATCTCCTTGCCCTTACAAACTCCTTCGTTCAACTCCACAATCTTGCTGGAGGCTCCCAAGTGACACCTAGCCAATCTAGGAGACACCACTCTCCAAGAAGTAACAAATGGTGCGTTGATGATGAACTCCTTGCTCTTGTGCTTCAAATGATAGTCTCCCCAACACTCAACTCTCTCTCATAGGATTTGGATCTGGTGGAAAGAAGATTTGAGTGGAAAGCAACTTGGGGAAGGCTAGAGATCAAGATTCATATGGTAGGAATGGAATATCTTGGCCTCAACACATGAGTAGGTGGTTCTCTCTAACCTGGTAAGTTGGAAGTGTAGGTTTGTTACGATGGCTCTCTCAACGAATGAAGAGGAGGTGGAGGGGTATATATAGCCTCCACACAAAATCTAACCATTACACACAATTTACCAATCTCGGTGGGACGAATCACAAACTCGGTCGGACCGATTCAAGAAACCTAGTGACCGTTAGTGATTTCGATGGGACCGACATGCAACTCGGTAGGACCGATATGGTTAGGGTTAGGGCATAACGTAATCTCGGTGAGACCGATTACACAAACTCGGTGAGACCGATTTTGGTAATTAGCTAACCAGAGAGTTGGTCAGGTAAACTCAGTGGGACCGATTCGCTCTTTTCGGTGAGATTGAAATGTTAGGAAAGGGCAACAGAGAGTTTACATTGCAATCTCGGTGGGACCGATCGCTCACTTCGGTTAGACCGAAATGTTACGAAGGGAAACAGAGAGATTACAATCCCATCTCGGTGAGACCGAGATCCCTATCGGTGAGACCGATTTGCCTAGGGTTTGTGGCAGTGGCTATGACATCTGAACTCGATGGCGCCGGATAGAAAGAATCGGCAGGACCGATTTTGACTTTGGGTTTAGGTCATATGTGGAAGTGAGGAAGTAGTTGAGGGTTTTTGGAGCATATCACTAAGCACTTGAAGCAAGAGGCTCATTAAGCAACACCTCATCCCTCCTTGATAGTATTGGCTTTTCCTATGTGATCTTGGATCACTAAAATGTAAAATGTAGAGTCTTGAGCTTTTGAGCTTGAGCCAATCCTTTGTCCTTAATATTTTGAGGGATCCACTTTCATCATCCATGCCATGCCATTCATTGAGCTTTCTTGAAATATTTGTCTTGGAATAGCATTAGCTCAATGAGCTATATGTTGTTATGAATTATCAAAACCACCTAGGCATAGTTGCACTTTCACTTACCTGTGTCCAACAAAAGAATTAGAAATAAAATGTGGAAGAATGTTACTGAGAAAATTGAGAAAAGATGTGTATGTTGGCAGGGTAGACTACTAAATATTGCAGGTAGAGTCACTTTGGTGCAATCCTGCTTATCCAATATTCCTATATACATGATGTCCTTTTATCTCCTGCCAGCTGGAGTTAGGAAAAAAGTAGACTTTTACAGAGCCAGGATGGTGTGGCAATCAGAAGAAGATAAAAGGAAATACCACCTAGTGAACTAGAAAACTTGCTGTCTTCCAAAACAGCAAGGGGGTCTGGGGATTACCAACATTGAAATGTTTAACATTGCTTTATTAGCTAAATGGCTGTGGAAGTTAGAGAATGATGAGGGATTTTGGCAGGGGATTATTAAAGAAAAATGTGTTGGGGCAAATTTCTCTCTGGAATTAAACACAAAAGTGGGGATTCCCAGTTTTGGTCTAACATCTTGAAAGTTAGGAAATACTTGTACCCACATATTAAGAAAAATTTGGGGGATGGAAAAAATACCAGGTTTTGGGAAGATTGGTGGGTAGGGGATAAACCTCTTAAAGAGGCTTACCCTTCTTTGTTTTTCATTAGTAATGATCATGGGATTACAATTAGAGATGCTATTGATAAAGGCTGGAGTGGCTTTACCTTCAGAATATCTCTTTATGGAGATACTGAACAACTTTGGAATAGCATGAGAGTGAGATGTGAGGAAGTTTTGATGTATGGGGGGAGTGATAAACCTTTGTGGATGCTGACTACCGACAGAAAATTTTCTGTCAAGTCTCTGTACAGATATCTGATTAAAACTCATGTGGGGTTTCCTCGGAAATTTTTGTGGAATATTAAAGTACCTACTAAAATTAGATTCTTTATATCGCTTTTGGCTAGAAAAAGTGTACTTACTAGAGATAGCTTGTTAAGAAGAGGCTGGAAAAGGGGATAAACATTGTGTGTTCTGTGGCAAGGATGAAACAATTGATCACTTGTTTTTCTGTTGCTCGGTAGCCAGAATTATCTGGGCCTTAGTAAGATGTGCGTTTGATTTAAAATGTACTCCTAGAGACCTTAATGATTGTCTTGGAAAATGGCTAAAAAATTTCTAGAAAGATAGCAAGAAACTTGTATTGGTTGGCAACTCAACATTGTTATGGGCGATTTGGAGATGTAGAAATGATATTGTGTTTGATAGAAAAAAGAAGACCCAATGGGAATTGTGAAAATGATGTGTGGATGGATTTCTGACTGGGCTGTTTTGCAGAAAAGGTACCAAGAGGAAAGAATGTTGATGCTGGGAGCAAAACTCATCGTGCAAGTAGCAAGTGATGTCTACAAGGCTGCGCAAGGTTGGCGTTTCGGAGTTCTTCGAATCCAGCAGTGACAGGGATGAAGTTCTCCTCTTTTGGTGTTTCGGCAAAGTGAAGTGGAAATCTGCGCATGAGTCTCATCTTTTGTGGTCTACCTAGTGTTTCATTATCTTCTGTAGTTTCTTGCTTGGCCTTGTTATACTTTGAGACCTCTCTGGGATGTAATAGGGCTAGCTTAATATTCGGTGGTAAAACATATCAGATGCTTGCTTGTTGGTTTCTCTAATGGAAATCGGAGGGGAAACCCTCTTTTGCTCAAAAAAAATTTCCTCGTGTTTTATTTTACATGAGTTCAGAACCTCGAATACTCAGGCACAGAAACTAGTGAAGCATGCTTTAACACTTGGGACATGTCGTCATGTTTGGTTGGTATCCCTGGAGATTTCTTGTTTGTCTGTGTAAATTGTGTGACGGTCCAATAAAACTTTGCGAGTTTGCCTTCAGAAAAACCTTTGTCTCGAAAAACAAACTTGTGTCTACTCTTTCGCTTCGCCGGCAAACCATGGACGTGTTGGGAAACCGGGGCCACCGAGGGGTGGCGGCGGCCTCGTGCATATCGCACGGGCTAGCCCCTCCCGTTTCCCCCACTTTATGTTAAGTGGGTACTTATCCCTTGACCCCCTAGTCCCTATATAAAGCAACGAGGAGCCATCATTGTAACCCCCTGATCATTGATTAATAAAGTTGGTCTCCTCCATATCTCTCTGTGTCATTTACTTTCGCGTGTTCGACTACTTCGACTACTTCGTCTACGACGCTCGCTCTCGCTCCGCAACCTCGGACCGGACTCGCCGGCGGAGTTGCGGAACACGTTATCAGCACGCTTCGCTCCATCAACTCTCCTTCAAGCCTGCGTCATGCCTGCCCGCGGAGGTATAAGATCTGATCCCCACTTTTGCAAAAATGGATTCCTCTCGTTACTACGATTCTGTTTTTGCGATTAGATTATTTTTTGGATAAATCTACCTATGGTGTGGATTTCTCTCCAAAAAACTGAGCGGACAAATACGTCGCCGACCAATGTCGATGTTTTTGGATCACGAGAGACGTGTTGACTACACTATACGGGAGTCGGTACAGATCGTGATCCAGATGATCACGGTACCGCCGCAACGCACCCGCTGTGCCACGCGCCGTCGATGTTCCCGATGAACACGACGATGTTTTGAGATTCCGACGCCAACGTCCAGATGACGCCGTGCTGTCCACGGCGCTCGTCACGTGCACCGCACCGCGTCGCCGTCGTCGCCATCGGGCCCTGCTGGCCGCGCGCCGTAGCCATCTGCCGGCCGCGACCCTGCTGGTTGCACGCACCACGTTGCGTCCGACGCCGCGGTCCTGCTGGCCGGCTCGTCCGCCGAGCCTCGATGGCCGGCCGGCCGCCGCCGAGCCTCGATGGCGGCCGGCCGCCGCCCGCAGCATGCCACCGCCCCGGCTGGCTGGCAGCCGCCGCCGCATGAGCCGTGGCCGCACCACGGTTGGCAGCGCCACCGCACCCGCCGATCGCCAGCGTCATGGCCACCCGCCCGCCAATGCGCCACCACCGTGGCAGCGCGCGCCGTGCTGCTCGGGCGTCGCCGAACTGTCGAGCCGCCGCCGCTCGATCGCTCGGGCGCTCGGGCGCTAGGTTTGGAAACCCTAGCGACCCCTGACCTGGCAAACGGGCCGGCCCAGCGGGCTGCGCGCATTGGCCTCCTTTTTCCCTCCATAAATAAAAAGGGGGGAGGGCGGTGGGGCTGGCTACACGGGCCGACGGCCCATTTTTCGGCCTGACGACCTGGGCCAGGCTAGAGAGCGCGCGTGTGTGCGGTTATTTATGTTTTAGCCCCCGCAGTACCGTAGATTTATGCGACAATATTCCTACTGTATTATTTTGCGTATAAGTCCCTGGTACTGTCTGTTTTCGTTGAAAATGCGTATTTGGGCTTAAAAATGCCTTGGGAATTCAATTTTTGGGCTAGTTTTCACATACTAGATGCGCTTAACATGCTATCTTTTGTAACATGATATTACTGTATTTTTACTACTGTAGATTAATTGTTTAGCACTCTTAATCATTTAGTAAGTCATATAATAGCATGTTTTAAATATTGGAATGTCATTTTATTGAATAAGTTTATCAACATCGCTTTGTGCAAAAGATTACCTGCTGTAATCTCATGATTTTTGCATAAATCACAGATGGCCGGAATTGTCAACAAGGAGTTTCCTGAGTTGGCCCAGACAGGGCTAAACTACCTGTCATGGTCCTCGGACTGCGAGATCTTTCTCCAGGGCAGAACCCTCCTGAGGGCGATCGATAAGGGGCCGGTGGCCGCCATCGATCCCAAGTTCGAAGCGGAGAATGCGCAGGCTGCACTTTCTCCGTCATCACTGTCACCTACTCACGAAAGATGAGTATATGGCTGAGCGCAGCAGCTTCGGCCTTTGGACCGCTCTTAAGCAGCGGTTTGACCGCTGAAGTACACTGTGAAGCCACGTCAGAGAGCAGAGTGGATCCGTCTGAGGTTTGCATACTTCAAGACGGTTGGGGAGTACAATTCGGCTCGGCACCGGATTTGTACGACTCTTCGGTTGTGTGGTACTGAGATTACCGACTCCCAGAAGATTGAGAAAACCCTATCCACTTTCCACCTCGACGCGGTCCAGTCCTTACGGAACTACCGCCAGGGGAACTACACGAGGTATTCAGAGTTGATTGACGTCCTCCAGGTGGCGGAGGCGCAGGACGAGGTTCTCAAAAAGAACTTTGTCGTGCAACCACTTGGGGGGAGTTCTCGCCAGGAGGTGAACGCTCTCAAAGTCCGCAAGCCTCAACAGAAGAAGAGGGGCCGGAAGGGCAAGAAGAAGGGCCCTCACCCCCCACCCCGGCTAAGCAGAACAGGCCAGGCAAGGGAGGGCGGAGGCCTCAGGACTGCTTCCGTTGTGGCTCAGTGGAGCATTTCTCCCGCCAGTGCCGCGCACCACATGAGGTCGTTGATGCATATAAGGCTCGGAAGGCGCGTGAGACGCACCTCTCCTTGGTTCAGGAGGGAGCACCACCGGCGCCCGTCGCGGCACCCGTGATGATCTCTATGTTGGGGAACGCAGTAATTTCAAAAAAATTCCTACTCACACGCAAGATAAGGGTGATTGTCGGTGTCAAAACCGGCGGATCTCGGGTAGGGGGTCCCGAACTATGCGTCTAGGCGGATGGTAATAGGAGACAAGGGACACAATGTTTTTACCCAGGTTCGGGCCCTCTCGATGGAGGTAAAACCCTAATATTGATGATATGGGTAGTACAAGAGTAGATCTACCACGAGAATCAGAGAGGCTAAACCCTAGAAGCTAGCCTATGGTATGATTGTTGTTCGTCATACGGACTAAAACCCTCCGGTTTATATAGACACCGGAGAGGGTTAGGGTTACAGTAGTCGGTTACAATGGTAGGAGATCTACATATCCAGATCGCCAAGCTTGCCTTCCACGCCAAGGAAAGTCCCATCCGGACACGGACGAAGTCTTCAATCTTGTATCTTCATAGTCCGAGTCCGCCAAAGGTTATAGTCCGGCCATCCGGACACCCCCTAATCCAGGACTCCCTCAGTAGCCCCCGAACCAGGCTTCAATGACGATGAGTCCGGCGCGCAGATTGTCTTCGGCATTGCAAGGCGGGTTCTTCTCCAAATTCTGTGTACCTGTTGAATAGTGTTCGGCTTCTCATGAATATTGCGCTCCTTGGCTTCCACGCCCAATAATGGCCGTCTTCCACGTGTCAAACGAATGCGAAAAGCCAGCGTGTTTTTACATTTACCCTCCTAGCTGCGCAAATGAGCTTCCTGCAAAAGAGACGAGGATTTAGATCCGAATCACACCATCTTCCCTTCGCGAGCATTCATCGGAGCGCATCCGACAGAGATCCATTCCATCATGGCCAGTCGATGCAGCTCCTCTCGCCCTCCCAGTCCTCAGCCTGGAGGTTGGGAGAGATGTTCCGTCCCGCACAGCGAGCTAGTGACGCTCCAAACCAAGGGATTCCTTCCCCTAGCCTTCATGATCCCGGTTCGAGCCGGACTCGCCACCTATAATGGCGGAAAGCAGGCAGAGAGCGTCCCCAATCCCTCCAAAGGAGAGAGGGTATGCCTTGTCCCTTATCTCGATAAGAGGGCTCGGATTTCCAATTCATCCGCTTTCTCCGGGGCTCCTAGAGTTCTACGGCCTCCGGTTGCACAACCTTACGCCTGCCTCCATATTGCATATTGCGGGCTTCAGAGCCCTTTGCGAGATGTTTTTGGGAATCGAGGCTCATTTCGCTATGGAAGAAGTTGTTACGCCTTGTGCCCGTTCTCGGGAGGGGTCGATATATCAAGTGGGCGGAGCGAACTATGGCGCATCGTCGGGACGGATATCTATCCGGAACCCCAAGGAAGGCGTCCAAGACTGTCCTCTGTAATGGTTTTATATAGAAGATGTCCCCTGCCGGACCTCGCTCGGATCAGCCTCCCGAGTTCAATAATGCTCCTTTGAAGAAGCGCCTAAGTCAAGGCCCACGGAGCCCTCGGAGGGAAAATGACAAGGACGCCCTTTACCGATGAGCCGGATAAGGTTGTTAGCTCATTCCGGACTGACCATGATCGGGGTCATGGCCACATGCATTATGCGGGGTGCAGCCGCTCAAGATAGAGGCCACCCCATGTGGGATTTCAACGGGAGGATGATGCCACCCGCGGCCCGTAAGGGGCCGGATCGGGTTGCCGCTCTGACGTAGATCTTGTCCGCATTGTACAAGGGAGAAGAGGAGGAGTTCCTCCGCGTCAATCCACAGGGCAGATTTTCTATGAACAATCCTCCAAGATGGGTAAGCGGACACTTCTTTTTGCCCATCCGTTCCATATTCCCATAGTTAAATACCTTATCTTGTGATTTCGACGCAGGAATTGCGCCGGGCCGTAAAGGATATAAACAACCCTCCTCCACAACCCGAGGATCCGGAACGGTCCCTCGATCCGCCTCCCAAGAGGATCCGGACATATCCGTGGAGCTGATCGATGGGGTATTTCACCAACTGAGCATCGACAATGCCTTGGTGGCTATTACAGCCGATTATCCTGGACTGCTCCCTGCCTCACAAGTAATCGAGACCGAAGTCCTAATACTTCGAAGATGATCCGTCTGTGCTTATTTTTTATCACCGTATACCAATGGTGTTTCACATGGGAGGATCCCGAGGCGGAATGCCGAGCCTGCGGCGACTAGCCAACAGGGGACCGTGAGGGCGGGTAGGCTAAAGAGACACGTAGTCCGGGTCAAGGCACCGACGCAGCAGTAAGGCGCGCTGCCTTATTCCAAGGTATTATTCTTACGATGCATACTAACGCCCGTGCTCTCCTTTTTTAGGAAAAAGAGGGCTCGCCGGACTATATCCAGAGAGATTGCCAATCGAGCCTCCACCAGCCAGGCTCCAAAGCCAGGTCCAAAAGGAGAGGCGAACACGAGGCATGCGTCGGACGCTCCTCCGACAGAGGATGCGGACAAACTGTCCGCCACCAATTCCGAGGTGGAGAGTGTCATGAATCACAGGCGTCGCTGGACAGTTCTTCGTGACGCTTGTTTCTCCCAAGAGGCATTGGATGCCTTCAATTCGAGATCGCACCTCCGTGCCTCTCAAAATGGTCTAGCGAGCCACGGAGCAAAGTATGTGAAAGACATACGGGTGAGAAAATTTGATGGTTATATATGTCAAGAGCCCCGAGACTTGAAACGGTTAGAATAACTGATTTAAGGATCATTTGTTATGCATGATCTTACAAAAAAGAATACCCAACTGTCCCAGGAGCTGGAAGAGTGCAAAGCCCAACTTGAGGCCGCGGCAGAGCAGTATGTTGTGAAGTGCGGCGTGTGTGCAAATCTGACAATATCATTGCAGATGGCGCCGGAGTAGATCCGGACAAGCAACAACTCTTGCACCGGTTAAAGACCGGCGAGAGCGTGCTTACGAGGGTGAGGCAGGAGAAGAATAATCTCTAAGACGCCAACACCCAGCTGGGCGAGGAACTAAAGGATGTTCATGCCCAGCTGTCGGACTCCGTTAAGGAGAATCGGCGGCTTCGACGCGGCATTTTTAGTAAGTGCTTGAACGAACTTTGAAAAAGAGTTCGGCGAGGAAGTTGACTAACAGAATTATGTCTGTAGGTATGCTCACAGGTCATCCTGCATAGGAAATTCCCGGTTCTATGGGTGACCTTTTTCCCGAGCTCTTACAACTGCACGAATGAGTTCGGCAGGTGATGAAAGGCATCGCCCAGGCCTTGTGGCCATCTGTATCCATGCCCGAAGGCCTTGGAGAACTTGCAGAGAGGCTTAAGGGAGCACGGCGGCGCTTCCGATTATGGAAGATATCGGCCTGCCGTCAAGGCGCCAGGGAGGCCTGGGCCATGGTGAAGACGCGGTACACGAAGGCTGACCCAAACCACATGGCCGAGGTCGGACCTGTGGGGCCAGATGGGAAGGAGATCCCTGTCGTTTAGTGTACGGCCAAGTAGAGTTGGTCATTAAATATTCCCAACAGATCGTAAACTAGACAGCCTATTGGATGGTATTGAAGAGGAATATGCCCAGTCAAATTGACTATGTAATTGAAGATGACATGTAAAATGCCTTCTAGACGGATTGTAGATCGTTTGTCATGGCGGGCCTTTTCGCTTCAACCTCGGGACCCGATAGTCTGGAGTGTGTCCGAATACCCTCTCGGTTATGTAAGAACCAGGGCATGCATGGAGACCAGGCGTAGGGGTCATTAGTGCTTGAACAGAAAAGTGCCGAACTAGTTATGTTATATCACATGGTTAGTAAGAAACATCTTACAGGGAGAATAGTTCCGTTAGGGGTTCCTTTCCCTGGGAAGCATGCCCTAAAGTGCATGTCCGGACTGCGAAAAAAAAGCGTAAAAGCATCCGGGGCAGATAAATAAACAAGTGAGTAATCATCTTTAGTTCACCGACCGAATATTCCCTTAAGAACGCTAGCTTTCGGCTTCACCCAGTCTGAGGTACACACCCGGCTGACCTGGCAGTAACAATCGCAGAGGTGCTCCCTTTACCGCCTAGCCGAACAATCGGGAACGTAGGGGTAAGCATATGAGCCAGGCAACCCAGCTTGGACAAAACTTAAGTCATATCGATGCATATAATGGTGAATAAAAGGTACATGCGGAAGTGTGACACATGTGTTGGGCGTGAAGCCCGCATAACTAAGATTCTGTTAAGGAAGCCCTGTGTATAACGAGCGCGGATAGCGCGTCAATTGTGTGCGAACAAGGCGCGAACGAGCCCTTAAAGGCTGTAAGAGAAAGGGAGGGAGAAGGAGAGAAATATAAGACAGCTAATGTGTAAAAAATAGACAAAGGAAGGAGATGAACACAGAGTCCGGCGCTAGGCGTAGAATCTTCGGAGACGGGCTGCGTTCCATGGGTTCGGCTTGAGTCGGTTATCCCATGCATCTCGCAGACGGTACGCTCCACCAGTCAGGACTTGGTCAATAATAAAGGGACCTTCCCATTTGGCCTTGAGTTTGTCCTTTTTCTTGTCCGGTAGGCATAGAACTAACTCGCCAACATTGTAAGTTTTGGCCCGTACTTCTCTGCTTTGATATCTTCGAGCCATTGTTGATAGAATGCGGAACGGGATTTTGCCATGTCACGCTCCTCCTCCAAGGCGTCCTAACTGTCCTGCCGATCGAGCTCGGCTTCTCTTTCTTCGTACATGCGCACGCGAGGTGAGTCATGAATTATGTCGCAGGGCAGAACTGCCTTTGCGCTGTATACCATAAAGAATGGTGTGAATCCGGTGGTGCGATTCGGCGTGGTCCGCAGACCCCGGAGTACGGAGTTGAGCTCCTCTACCAAGTGCGTGTTAGATTCCTTGAGGGACCGCACTAATCTGGGTTTAGTGCCGCCCATAATTAGACCATTTGCTCGCCGACTTGACCGTTAGTTTGTGGGTGATAGACTGAAGCATAGTCGAGCTTGATGCCCATGTTTTTGCACGAGTTTGACCTCGTCGGCTGTAAAGTTCGTGCCGTTATCGGTGATGATGCTGGGGAGACGCCAGAACGTGATGTACGACCCCTGATATGAAGTCTATCATCGGTCCGGATTCGGCCGTCTTAACAGGCTTAGCCTCTATCCATTTGGTGAATTTATCCACCATGACCAGTAGGTATATTAGCTTGTGGGTCCTCCTTTAAGGGGTCCAACCATGGCAAGACCCCAGACCGCGAAGCGCCAGGTGATGGGTATAGTTTGGAGGGCGGTGGGTGGCATGTGGGTTTGGTTAGCAAAGAGCTGGCAGCTGACGCATCGTTGGACTAAGTCCTGAGCATCTGCCCGGGCCGTCGGCCAATAAAATCCTGTACGGAAGGCCTTGCTTACAAGGGCCCGGGCTGTGGCATGGTGCCCGCCGAGTCTGGCATGAATTTCAGCCAGGAGATTCCGCCCTTCCTCTTCGGAGATACACCTTTGAAGGACTCCGGTGGTGCTTTTCTTATAAAGCTCTCCCTCATGGACTTTATAGACTTTAGATCGCCGCACTATGCAGCGTGCCTCGTTTTGGTCTTCGGGAAGTTCCTGCCTGGTTAGGTAGGCTAGGAATGGTTCTGTCCACGGGGCAATGACTGACATTATTACGTGGGCTGAAGGTGTTACTTCGTTGGCAGAGCCTCCCGTTGTGTCAGAATGTACGGTGTCGGGCAGTGCGGTTGGGTCCGGGCTGTTATTTCCGGACTCCCGGTCCCATAATACGGATGGCTTGAACAACCTCTCTAAGAAGATATTGGGGGGGGGGACGGATCGCGCTTTGCGCCAATGCATGCCAAGACGTCTGCTGCCTGATTGTTTTCCCGAGCTATATGGTGAAATTCGAGCCCTTCAACCGAAATGACATTTTTAGGACGGCGTTGCGATAAGCTGCCATTTTCGGATCCTTGGCATCAAAGTCTCCATTTATTTGGGATATCGCGAGGTTCGAATCCTCGCGCACCTCTAGGCGTTGAATGCCCATGGAGACCGCCATCCGGAGACCATGTAGAAGGGCCTCAGATTCGGCTGTGTTGTTGGAGTCCGTATACATTATCTCGGAGTATGTATTGAACTGTATCTCTGTTGGGGACGTCGAACAACGCCAAATTTCTGCACCAGCCAACATTTTGGAGCCGTCATAGTTCATGATCCAGTTGGAATATGTGCCGTACTCTTTAGGGAGTTCGGCTTCAGTCCATTCGGCGACGAAGTCGGCCAAAACTTGCGACTTAATAGCTCGCCGTGGCTTATAGGTTATGTCGAGCGGGAGGAGCTCAATGGCCCATTTGGCTATCCGGCCCGTCGCGTCGTGGTTGTTTATAATGTCGTTAAGAGGTACTTCGGAGGCTACTGTTATCGAACACTCTTGAAAGTAGCGTCGCAGCTTCCGGGATGCCATAAACACCGCGTACGCTATCTTTTGATAATGCGGATACTGTGACTTGCATGGAGTGAGGACGATGGACACATAGTAAACTGGTTTTTGAAGGGGGAACTTGTGTCCGTCCGTTTCTCGTTCGACAACGAGCACCGCGCTTACAACTTGATGAGTTGCCGCGATGTATAATAGCATTGGTTCGCCCATGTTAGGCGCGGCCTGGACCGGGTTTGTTGCCAATATGGCTTTTATTTCTTCGAGTCCGCCGTATGCATCCGTCCACTCGAAGTGTTCGGTGCGCCGGAGGAGGCGATAAAGGGGTAATGCCTTTTCTCCCAAGCGGGAGATAAAGCGGATTAGAGCCGCCACGCATCCAGTCAATTTTTGTATTGGTTTGAGGTCCTTTCGGATATCCAATTGTGACAGAGCTCGGATCTTGGCTGGGTTTGCGTCAATTCCTCTACCGGATACGATGAAGCCCAAGAGCTTTCCGGCTGGTACGCCGAAAACGCATTTTTCCGGGTTAAGCTTGATGTCATATGTTCGGAGGTTATCGAATGTGAGCCTCAAGTCGTCTACTAGAGTTTCGACATCCTTGGTTTTGACGACCACATCATCTACGTATGCCTCCATTGTTTTGCCGATCTGGTTTGCCAGACATGTCTGAATCATGCGCTGATATGTTGCGCCGGGCGTTTTGAGCCCGAAGGGCATTGTGTTGAAGCAGAATGGGCCGTATGGGGTGATGAATGCCGTTGCGGCTTGGTCAGGCTCCGCCATCTTAATTTGATGGTAGCCGGAGTATGCGTCGAGGAAACACAATGAATCGTGTCCTGTGGTAGCGTCGATAATTTGATCAATGCGGGGGAGGGGGAAGGGATCCTTTGGGCAAGCCTTGTTCAGGTCCTTGAAATCAACGCATAGGTGCTAGGATTTGTCCTTCTTTGGTACCATCACCAGTTTTGCTAGCCAGTCCGGATGTTTTATATCTCTGATGAATCCGGCCTCCAATAGTTTGGCTAGCTCTTCTCCCATGGCTTGTCTTTTAGGTTCGGAGAAACGACGAAGAGCCTGCTTGATCGGCTTGAACTTTTTAGGATGTTTAGGCTGTGCTCGCCACCGGCATGGGATTCCTGGCATGTCCGAAGGTGCCGTGCAAAATGTCCCAATTTTTGCGTAGGAATTCTCATAGTGCGGCGTCTACATCTGGGTTTAATTGCGCCCCGATGGAGGCCGTTTTTGTAGGGTCCGTTGGATGGGCTTGGAATTTGACTATTTCGTCCGCCGGTTTAAAAGAGGTGGACTTGGATCTTTTATCGAGTATCATATCGTCCCTGTTCACCGTGGAGCGCAGCGCAGTCGGTTCCTCGGCCGCTAGGGCTTCGGATAGTGCCTCAAGGGCTAGTGCGGCTGTCTTATTTTCGGCGCGGAGTGCTATGTCCGGGTCACTAGCAAGAGTGATGATTCCGTTGGGCCCGGTCATTTTGAGCTTCATGTACCCGTAATGGGGAATAGCTTGAAAAATTGTGAATGCCTCTCGCCCTAATAGAGCGTGGTACCCGCTGCTGAACAGGGCCACTTGGAACGTGACCTCCTCAGACCTGTAATTATCCGGCGTGCCGAACACCACATCTAGTGTGATTTTCCTGTCAGACAAAGACGCTTCCCGATCGGGATTATTCCTCTAAAGGTTGTGCTGCTTCGCTCAATGCGGCTCCGATCTATTTCCATTTTTGAAGGGTTTCCTCATAAATGAGGTTCAGTCCGCTGCCACCGTCCATGAGTACCTTGGTAAGGCGAAAGCCGTCCACTATTGGACTGAGGACCAATGCGGCTGGTGCTCGGGCTGTTCGGAATTTAGGTTCATCAATGGCATTAAAGGTAATAGCCGTGTCACTCCATGGGTTTATTGTTGCTACTTGGTAGACTTTGGCAAGGTTGCGGAGTGTTCGTTTTCGCATATTATTTGATGCGAAAGTCTCGAAGACTGTTAATACCGTACTGGTATCCCTGGGCTGGTGCTCTGTGGATTCTGGGGTTAGAAGCTCTTCGCCACTTTTGGCCACCTGCCGGAGTATCCAACATGCTCTAAGGCTATGAGTTGGTGTGGCGCCCTCTGTACTATGAATTTTACAGGGTCCGTTGAGTCATCCCTCCAGTACGGTTCCATGACCTATAGAGGGTTTTTGCTTTTTGGTATTTAACCCGGGTGACTGGCGATAATGCACCCTTTATTTCGGATCGATTGTATTGTGGGCGGATTGTCCCAAAATCTTACTTCGGTTTTCCAGGCGCTTTCCATCGCACAGTACTTTCGCACTATGGACGCCAAGTCAGCAAAGCGTGTAATTTCACAGCGACCTATGGCGTTGAGGATTCCCTTGTCCGTGAAATTATTGCAGAAGAATGAAATTGCGTCTTCCTCGCGGTAGTCCTTTATCCTGTTCATAACTAGGAGGAATCTGGCCCAGTAATGATGTACTGTTTCCTCGGGCTCTTGCCTAATTTTGAATAGATCGCATATGTTTGGGTGGGTGGGTGGAATTAAATCCGAAACCTCACCCGATCTGAGACTCAAGGGCCAAGGAGTTTCCGAACTCGGAAGTTTGGATTCTTGGATGTTGTCCAATGAATCTAGCCCGTTGCCTGACTCTAAGTTCAGGTCTAGAGTGACGTCCTCCCCTCCGCGGGTATCCGGCTTGGAGGGATCGGGAATCCGGACATAGCTAGTCCTTAAGATAGATGAAGGGCCGCCGCATTGTTCCTCCACCACAGCAACGTGATGGGTGACCTGGGGAGAGTTAATCTCTCTCAGATCGGGTTTAGGCCCAATCTGATCGTAGTCTGTAGCGACTCCCAGGGCGGCGATGCGATCCAGGAGCTCGTTTAAGGAAGAGAGCTCCGTCAGATCTAACTGCTCGGCGAGTTCCGAGTTGACGTGAAGATTGCTTTCGATGACCCGAGAAGTCATCGTCGGCGTGGCGGCCGAACAGGCGGTCATAAAAAAACTGCCTAGCCGGAGAGTTTGGCCAATAGCCAAAGCTCCTTTAGAAACAGTGCCGTCTTTAAAGACGGGATGAGGCATCCTTCCTGATGGCGACAACACAGAGGAACTCTCAATGAAAGCACCAATGTCGGTGTCAAAACCGGCGGATCTCGGGTAGGGGGTCCCGAACTGTGCGTCTAGGCGGATGGTAACAGGAGAGAAGGGACACGATGTTTTTACCCAGGTTCGGGCCCTCTCGATGGAGGTAAAACCCTACTCCTGCTTGATTAATATTGATGATATTGGTAGTACAAGAGTAGATCTACCACGAGATCAGAGAGGCTAAACCCTAGAAGCTAGTCTATGGTATGATTGTTGTTCGTCCTACGGACTAAAACCCTCCGGTTTATATAGACACCGGAGAGGGTTAGGGTTACACAGATTCGGTTACAATGGTAGGAGATCTACATATCCGTGACGCCAAGCTTGCCTTCCACGCCAAGGAAAGTCCCATCCGGACACGGACGAAGTCTTCAATCTTGTATCTTCATAGTCCAGAGTCCGCCAAAGGTTATAGTCCGCCATCCGGACACCCCTAATCCAGGACTCCTCGGTGATGCATAGCAACGAGAGGGGAGAGTGTTGTCCACGCACTCGTGAGACCGAAAGCGAAGCGTTAGCACAACGCGGTTGATGTAGTCGACGTCTTCATGATCCGACCGATCAAGTACCGAACTCACGGCACCTCCGAAGTTCAGACACGCTCAGCCTGATGACGTCCCTCGAACTCCGATCCAGCCGAGTGTTGAGGGAGAGTTTCGTCAGCACGACGGCGTGGTGACGATGTTGATGTTCTACCGACGCAGGGCTTCGCCTAAGCACCGCTACAGTATTATCAAGGTGGACTATGGTGGAGGGGGGCACCGCACACGGCTAAGAGATCAATGATCAACTGTTGTGTCTAGGGTGCCCCCTGCCCCCGTATATAAAGGAGCAAGGGGGAGGTGCGGCCGGCCAGGGAGGAGGCACGCCAGGAGGAGTCCTACTCCTACCGGGAGTAGGACTCCCCCCCTTTTCCATGTTGGACTAGGAGAGAGAGGGGGAAGAGGTGGAGAGGAGGAAGGAAAGGGCGGGCGGCGCCCCCCTCTCCTTGTCCTATTCGGACTGGGGGGGGGGGGGAGGGTGCGCGACCCTGCCCTGGCCTCCTCTCCTCTCTTCCACCAAGGCCCACTAAGGCCCATTAAGTTCTCGGGGGGTTCCGATAACCTCCCGGTACTCTGAAAAAAATCCCGATTTCACCCGGAACACTTCCGGTATCCAAACATAGGCTTCCAATATATCAATCTTCATGTCTCGACCATTTCGAGACTCCTCGTCATGTCCGTGATCACATCCGGAACTTCGAACAATCTTTGGTACATCAAAACATATAAACTCCTAATATAACTGTCATCGTAACGTTAAGCGTGCGGACCCTACGGGTTCGAGAACTATGTAGACATGACCGAGACTCGTCTCTGGTTAATAACCAATAGCGGAACCTGGATGCTCATTTTGGTTCCCACATATTCTACGAAGATCTTTATCGGTCAGACCGCATAACAACATACGTTGTTCCCTTTGTCATCGGTATGTTACTTGCCCGAGATTCGATCATCGGTATCTCAATACCTAGTTCAATCTCGTTACCGGCAAGTCTCTTTACTCGTTCCGTAATACATCATCCTGCAACTAACTCATTTAGTTGCAATGCTTGCAAGGCTTAAGTGATGTGCATTACCGAGAGGGCCCAGAGATACCTCTCCAACAATTGGAGTGACAAATCCTAATCTCGAAATATGCCAACCCAACAAGTACCTTCAGAGACACCTGTAGAGTGATACGTCTCCAACGTATCTATAATTTTTGATTGCTCCATGCTACTTTATCTATTGTTTTGGACTATGACGGGCTTTATTTTCCACTTTTATATTACTTTTGGGACTAACCTATTAACCGGAGGGCCAGCCCAGAATTGCTGTTTTTTTTGCCTATTTCAGTGTTTCGAAGAAACGAAATATCAAACGGAGTCCAAACAGAATAAAACCTTCGGGAACGTGATCTTCTCACCGAACGTGATCCAGGAGACTTGGACCCTACTCCAAGAAGTGCCAGGCGGTCACGAGGGTGGGCGCGCCTCCCCGGGCGCGCCTGCCTCGTGGGCCCCCCGACGCCCACCGACGCATTCCTTCCTCCTATATACACCCACGCATTCCCCAACAGATCGTGGGACGGAGCCAAAACCTAATTCCACCGCCAAGAACTTCCTGTATCCACAGATCCCATCTTGGGGCCTGTTCCGAGCTCACGGAGGGGGCATCCACCATGGAGGGCTTCTATATCAACACCATAGCCCCTCCGATGAAGTGTGAGTAGTTTACTTCAGACCTTCGGGTCCATAGTTAGTAGCTAGATGGCTTCTTCTCTATTTTTGGATCTCAATACAATGTTCTCCCCCTCTCGTGGAGATCTATTCGATGTAATCTTCTTTTGCGGTGTGTTTGTTGAGACCGTGAATTGTGGGTTTATGATCCAGCTTATCTATGGAAAATATTTGATTCTTCTCTGAATTCTTTTATGTATGATTAAGTTATCTTTGCAAGTCTCTTGAATTATCCGCTTGGTTTGGCCAACTAGATTGGTAGTTCTTGCAATGGGAGAAGTGCTTAGCTTTGGGTTCAATCTTGCGGTGACCTTACCCAAAGGATGTAAAGGGTTGCAAGGCACATATTGTATTGTTGCCATCGAGGATAACAAGATGGGGTATTTATCATATTGCATGAATTTATTCCTCTACATCATGTTATCTTGCTTAAGGCATTACCCTGTTTTTTAACTTAATACTCTAGATGCATGCTGGATAGCGGTCGATGAGTGGAGTAATAGTAGTAGATGCAGAATCGTTTGGGTCTACTTGTCACGACGTGATGCCTATATACATGATCATTGCCTGGATAACCTCATAACTATGCTCAATTCTCCAATTGCTCAACAGTAATTTGTTCACCCACCGTAGAATACTTATGCTCTTGAGAGAAGCCACTAGTGAAACCTATGGCCCCCGGGTCTATTCTCTTCATATCAATCTGCATCACTTTATTTACTTGCTTTGCTTTTACTTTTTACTTTGCATCTTCATACCAAAAATACCAAAAATATTATCTCTATCAGATCTCACTCTCGTAAGTGACCGTGAAGGGATGGACAACCCCTAATCGCGTTGGTTGCGAGTAGCTATCATTTTGTGCAGGTACGAGGGACTTGCGCGTGGCCTCCTCTCGGATTGATACCTTGGTTCTCAAAAACTGAGGGAAATACTTACGCTACTGTTCTGCATCATCCCCTCCTCTTCGGGGAAAACCAACGCAAGCTCGAGACGTAGCAAGAAGGATTTCTGGCGCCGTTGCCGGGGAGGCTTACGCAAAAGTCAACATACCAAGTACCCATCACAATCCCTATCTCTCGCATTATTTACCATTTGCCACTCGTTTTCCTCTCCCCAACTTCACCCTTGCCGTTTTATTCGCCCTCTCTTTCCGAATCTCCACCTCTTTTTCCCTTTGCCTTTTTCCTTTGCCTTTTGTTTGCTCGTGTGTTAGTTTGCTTGTTCGTCGTGATGGCTCAAGATGCCACCAAATTGTGTGACTTCACCAATACCAATAATAATGATTTCCTTAGCACTCCGATTGCTCCTCTTGCCAATACCGAATCTTGTGAAATCAATACTGCTTTGTTGAATCTTGTTATGAAAGATCAATTACCGCCTTCCTAGCGAAGATGCCGCTACTCATCTGAATGGCTTCGTTGATTGATGTGATATGCAAAAGAAAAAAGATGTCGATAATGATGTCGTTAAGTTGAAGCTATTTCCTTTTTCGCTTAGAGATCCTGCTAAAGCGTGGTTTTCATCTTTGCCTAAAAATAGTATTGATTCTTGGAACAAGTGCAAAGGTGCTTTTATCTCTAAGTATTTTCCTCCCGCTAAGATTATCTCTCTTAGGAACGATATTATGAATTTTAAGCAACTTGATCATGAACATGTTGCACAAGCTTGGGAGAGAATGAAATTAATGCTACGTAATTGTCCTACTCATGGTTTGAACTTATGGATGATTATACAAAATTTTTATGCTGGATTGAATTTTGCTTCTAGAAATCTTTTAGATTCGGCCGCGGGAGGCACTTTTATGGGAATCACTTTCGGAGATGCTACTAAACTCCTAGATAATATTATGGTTAATTATTCTCAATGGCATACTGAAAGATCTACTAATAAAAAGGTGCATGCTATAGAAGAAATCAATGTTTTGAGTGGAAAGATGGATGAACTAATGAATTTATTTGATAAGATTGTTTCTACTGATCCCAAAAAAATCCCATTATCAACCTTGATAAAGAATAAAAATGAATCTATCGATGTCAATTTTGTTGGTAGGAAAATTTTTGGAAACAACGCCAGATAGAGGGAATTTTAATCCTAGGCCTTATCCTAGTAATCCTTCTAATAATTATGAAAATTCCTACAACAAATCTTATGGAAATTTTAATAAGATGCCCTCTGAATTTGAGAGTAGTGTTAAAGAGTTTATGAATTCACCAAAGAATTTTAATGCTTTGCTTGAAGAGAAATTACTTAAAGTTGATGATTTGGCTAGGAACATTGATAGAATTTCTCTTGATGTTGATTCTTTAAAGCTTAGATCTATTCCTCCTAAGCATGATATCAATGAGTCTCTCAAAGCTATGAGAATTTCCATTGATGAGTGCAAAGAAAGAACCGCTAGGATGCGTGCTTCCAAAGATGCCTTTATTAAAGCGTGTTCTACTAATTCCTATGAAAATCAAGATGAAGATCTAAAAGTTATTGATACATCCCCTATTAAATCTTTGTTTTGCAATATGAATCTTGATGAAACTGAATATGATCTTCCTTTACCTAGAAGGCGTTATAAGAATTCTGAATTTTTAGATCTTGATGATGAAATTGATAAAAGTGGGATTGAAAGAAATAGAAATCTAGATGTTGCTAAACCCACTATATTGGATCTCAAGGAATTTATTTATGAAAATTGTTCTTTAAGTGATTGTATTTCCTTGTTGCAATCCGTGCTAAATTCTCCTCATGCTTATAGTTAAAATAAGGCTTTTACCAAACACATTGTTGATGCCTTGATGCAATCTTATGAAGAAAAGCTTGAGTTGAATATTTCTATCCCTAGGAAACTCCATGATGAGTGGGAACCTACTATTAAAATTAAAATTAAAAATGATGATTTCATGCTTTGTGTGATTTGGGTGCTAGTGTCTCTACTATTCCCAAAACTTTATGTGATTTGCTAGATTTCCGTGATTTTGATGATTGCTCTCTAAACTTGCATCTTGTGGATTCCACTATTAAAAAGCCTATGGGAAGAATTAATGATGTTCTTATTGTTGCAAATAGTAATTATGTTCCTGTAGATTTTAACGTTCTTGATATAGATTGCAATCCTTCATGTCCTATTATTCTTGGTAGACCTTTCCTTAGAACGATTGGTGCAATTATCGATATGAAGGAAGGAAATATTAGATTCCAATTCCCTTTAAAGAAGGGAATGGAACACTTTCCTAGAAAGAAAATAAAATTACCATATGAATCTATCATGAGAGCCACCTATGGATTGCCTACCAAAGATGGCAATACCTAGATCTATCCTTGTTTTTATGCCTAGCTAGGGGCGTTAAACGATAGCGCTTGTTGGGAGGCAACCCAATTTTATTTTGTGTTTTTTTTGTTATGGTTAGGAATAAATAATCCATCTAGCCTCTGTTTAGATGTGGTTTTATCTTTTAATTAGTGTTTGTGCCAAGTTGGACCTATTGGATCTTCTTGGATGATAGTTATTTGATCTTGCTGTAATTTCCAGAATCTTTGTGCTCAGTACCCGAATTGTTAAAAATCACCAGAACTGATAAAATACTGATTCCAATTGCTTCTGATCAATAAAGAAATTTTCTAGGTCTTCTAATTTTGGTAGAATTTTGCGGGTTTCGGAAGTTTGCGTTAGTCACAGATTACTACAGACTGTTCTGTTTTTGACAGATTCTGTTTTGCGTGTGTTGTTTGCTTATTTTGATGAATCTATGGCTGGTAAAATAATTTATGAACCATAGATAAGTTGGAATACAGTAGGTTTAACACCAATATAAATAAATAATGAGTTCATTACAGTACCTTAAAGTAGCCTTTTGTTTTCTTTCTCTAACGGAGCTCACGAGATTTCTATTGAGTTTTGTGTTGTGAAGTTTTCAAGTTTTGGGTGAATTCTTTTGATGGATTATGGAACAAGGAGTGGCAAGAGCCTAAGATTGAGGATGCCCATGGCACCCCCAAGATAATCCAAGGACACCAAAAAGTCAAAGCTTGGTGATGCCCCGGAAGGCATCCCCTGTTTCGTCCACTTCCATCGGTAATTTACTTGGAGCTATATTTTTATTCACCAACATGATATGTGTTTTGCTTGGAGCGTCTTGTATTATTTGAGTCTTTGATTGCTAGTTTACCACAATCATCCTTGCTGTACACACCTTTTGAGAGGGCCATACATGATTTGGAATTTGTTAGAATACTCTATGTGCTTCACTTATATCTTTTGAGCTTGCTAGTTTGCTCATAGTGCTTCACTTATATCTTTTGAGCGTGATGATTTTTGCTCTAGTGCTTCACTTAGATCTTTTAGAGCACGGTGGTGGATTTGTTTTAAAGAAACTTGATCTCTCATGCTTCACTTAGATTATTTTGAGAGTTGTTAATAGCATGGTAATTTGCTTAATGTTAATATACTTGGTATTCAAGATATGTGAAACTTTCTTTTGAGTGTGTTGAATACTAAGATAAGTTTGATGCTTGATAATTGTTTTGAGATATGAAGGTGATAATATTAGAGTCATGCTAGTTGAGTAGTTGTGAATTTAAAGAATACTTGTGTTGAAGTTTGTGATTCCTGTAGCATGCACGTATGGTGAACCGTTATGTGATGAACTCGGAGACTGATTTATTTATTGATTGTCTTCCTTATGAGTGGCGGTCGGGGACGAGCGATGGTATTTTCCTACCAATCTACCCCCCTAGGAGCATGCGCGTAATACTTTGCTTTGATAACTTCTAGATTTTTGCAATAAGTATATGAGTTCTTTATGACTAATGTTGAGTCCATGGATCATACACACTTTTTCCCATCCTTCCACCATTGCTAGCCTCTCTAATACCACGCACTTTTCGCCGGTATCATACACCCACCATATATCCTTCCTCAAAACAGCCACCATACCTACCTATTATGGCATTTCCATAGCAATTCCGAGATATATTGCCATGCAACTTTCCACCGTTCCGTTTATTATGACACGCTCCATCATTGTCATATTGCTAGCATGATCATGTAGTTGACATCGTATTTGTGGCAAAGCCACCGCTCATAATTCTTTCATACATGTCACTATTGTTTCATTGCATAACCGGTACACCGCCGGAGGCATTCATATAGAGTCATATTTTGTTCTAAGTATCGAGTTGTAATTGTTGAGTTGTAAGAAAAATAAAAGTGTGATGATCATCATTATTAGAGCATTGTCCCAAGTGAGGAAAGGATGATGGAGACTATTATTCCCCCACAAGTCGGGATGAGACTCCGGACGAAAAAAAATAAAAAATAAAAAAAGAGGCCATAAAAAAGAGAGGAAAAGGCCCAAATAAAAAAAATGAGAGAACAAGAGAGAAGGGACAATGTTACTATCCTTTTACCACACTTGTGCTTCAAAGTAGCACCATGATCTTCATGATAGAGAGTCTCTCATTTTGTCACTTTCATATACTAGTGGGAATTTTTCATTATAGAACTTGGCTTGCATATTCCAATGATGGGCTTCCTCAAATGCCCTAGGTCTTCATGAGCAAGCGAGTTGGATGCACACCCACTTAGTTTCTTTTGAGCTTTCATATACTTATAGCTCTAGTGCATCTGTTGCATGGCAATCCCTACTCGCTCACATTGATATCTATTGATGGGCATCTCCATAGCCCGTCGATATGCCTAGTTGATGTGATACTATCTTCCCTCCTTTTGTCTTCTCCACAACCACCATTCTATTCCACATATAGTGCTATATCCATGGCTCACGCTCATGTATTGCGTGAAGATTGAAAAAGTTTTGAAAATGTTAAAGTATGAAACAATTGCTTGGCTTGTCATTGGGGTTGTGCACGATTTAAATACTTTGTGTGGGGGAGATGGAGCATAGCCAGACCATATGATTTTGTAGGGATAACTTTCTTTGGCCATGTTATTTTGAGAAGACATAATTGCTTATTTAGTATGCTTTAAGTATTATTATTTTTATGTCAATATGAACTTTTGTCTTGAATCTTTCGGATCTGAATATTCATACCATGATTAAGAAGATTTACATTGAAATTATGCCAAAGTATCACTCCACATCAAAAATTCTCTTTTTATCATTTACCTACTCGAGGACGAGCAGGAATTAAGCTTCGGGATGCCTGATACGTCTCCAACGTATCTATAATTTTTGATTGCTCCATGCTACTTTATCTATTGTTTTGGACTATAATGGGCTTTATTTTCCACTTTTATATTACTTTTGGGACTAACCTATTAACCGGAGGCCCAGCCCAGAATTGTTGTTTTTTGCCTATTTCAGTGTTTCGAAGAAACGGAATATCAAACGGAGTCCAAACGGAATGAAACCTTCGGGAACGTGATCTTCTCACCGAACGTGATCCAGGAGACTTGGACCCTACTCCAAGGAGTGCCAGAGGCGGTCACGAGGGTAGGGCGCGCCTGCCTCGTGGGCCCCGACGCCTCCACCGACGTACTCCTTCCTCCTATATATACCTACGCATTACCCCAACAGATCGGGGACGGAGCCAAAAACCTAATTCCGCCGCCGCAACTTCCTGTATCCACAAGATCCCATCTTGGGGCCTGTTCCGGAGCTCCACCGGAGGGGGCATCCACCACGGAGGGCTTCTACATCAACACCATAGCCCCTCCGATGAAGTGTGAGTAGTTTACTTCAGTCCTTCGGGTCCATAGTTAGTAGCTAGATGGCTTCTTCTCTCTTTTTGGATCTCAATACAATGTTCTCCCCTCTCTCGTGGAGATCTATTCGATGTAATATTCTTTTTGCGGTGTGTTTGTTGAGACCGATGAATTGTGGGTTTATGATCCAGCTTATCTATGGAAAATATTTGATTCTTCTCTGAATTCTTTTATGTATGATTAAGTTATCTTTGCAAGTCTTTTGAATTATCCGCTTGGTTTGGCCAACTAGATTGGTAGTTCTTGCAATGGGAGAAGTGCTTAGCTTTGGGTTCAATCTTGCGGTGACCTTTCCCAAAGGATGTAAAGGGTTGCAAGGCACGTATTGTATTGTTGCCATCGAGGATAACAAGATGGGGTATTTATCATATTGCATGAATTTATTCCTCTACATCATGTCATCTTGCTTAAGGCGTTACTCTGTTTTTAACTTAATACTCTAGATGCATGCTGGATAGCGGTCGATGAGTGGAGTAATAGTAGTAGATGCAGAATTGTTTCGGTTTACTTGTCACAGACGTGATGCCTATATACATGATCATTGCCAGGATAACCTCATAACTATGCTAAATTCTGTCAATTGCTCAACAATAATTTGTTCACCCACCGTAGAATACTTATGCTCTTGAGAGAAGCCACTAGTGAAACATATGGCCCCCGGGTCTATTCTCATCATATCAATCTCCATCACTTTATTTACTTGCTTTGCTTTTTACTTTTTACTTTGCATCTTTATACCAAAATACCAAAAATATTATCTCTATCAGATCTCACTCTTGTAAGTGACCGTGAAGGATTGACAACCCCTAATCGCGTTGGTTGTAGTAGCTATCGTTTTGTGCAGGTACGAGGGACTTGTGCGTGGCCTCCTACTGGATTGATACCTTGGTTCTCAAAAACTGAGGGAAATACTTACGCTACTGTGCTGCATCATCCCCTCCTCTTCGGGGAAAACCAATGCAAGCTCGAGACGTAGCATAGAGCACCTTTATAATCACCCAGTTATGTTGTGACGTTTGGTAGCACACAAAGTGTTCCTCCGGTAAACGGGAGTTGCATAATATCATAGTCATAGGAACATGTATAAGTCATGAAGAAAGCAATAGCAACATACTAAACGATCGTTTGCTAAGCTAACAGAATGGGTCATGTCAATCACATCATTTTCCTAATGATGTGATCCTGTTAATCAAATGACAACCCATGTCAATGGCTAGGAAACTTAACCATCTTTGATCAACGAGCTAGTCAAGTAGAGGCATACTAGTGACACTCTGTTTGTCTATGTATTCACACATGTATTATGTTTCCGGTTAATACAATTCTAGAATGAATAATAAACATTTGTCATGATATAAGGAAATAATAATAACTATGTTATTGCCTCTAGGGCATATTTCCTTCAGTCTCCCACTTGCACTAGAGTCAATAATCTAGATTACACAGTAATGATTCTAACACCTATGGAGCCTTGGTGCTGATCATGTTTTGCTCATGGAAGAGGCTTAGTCAACGGGTCTGCAACATTCAGATCCGTATGTATCTTGCAAATTTCTATGTCTCCCACCTGGGCTAGATACCGGATGGAATTGAAGCGTCTCTTGATGTGCTTGGTTCTCTTGTGAAATCTAGATTCCTTTGCTAAGGCAATTGCTCCAGTATTGTCACAAAAGATTTTCATTGGACCCGATGCACTAGGTATAACACCTAGATCGGATATGAACTCCTTCATCCAGACTCCTTCATTTGCTGCTTCCGAAGCAGCTATGTACTCCGCTTCATACGTAGATCCCGCCACGACGCTTCGTTTAGAACTGCACCAACTGACAGCTCCACCGTTCAATGTAAACACGTATCCGGTTTGCGATTTAGAATCGTCCGGATCAGTGTCAAAGCTTGCATCAACGTAACCATTTATGATGAGCTCTTTGTCACCTCCATAAATGAGAAACATACCCTTAGTCCTTTTCAGGTACTTCAGGATGTTCTTGACTGCTGCCCAGTGATCCACTCCTGGATTATTTTGGTACCTCCCTGCTAGACTTATAGGAAGGCACACATTAGGTCTGGTACACATCATTGCATACATGATAGAGCCTATGGCCGAAGCATAGGGAACATCTTACATTTTCTCTCTATCTTCTGCAGTGGTCGGGCATTGAGTCTTACTCAACTTCACGCCTTGTAATACAGGCAAGAACCCTTTTTTTGCTTGATCCATTTTGAACTTCTTCAAAACTTTGTCAAGGTATGTGCTTTGTGAAAGTCCAATTAAACATCTTGATCTATCTCTATAGATCTTAATGCCCAATATGTAAGCAGCTTCACCGAGGTCTTTCATTGAAAAACTCTTATTCAAGTATTCCTTTATGCTATCCAGAAATTCTATATCATTTCCAATTAGTAATATGTCATCCACATATAATATCAGAAATGCTACAGAGCTCCCAATCACTTTCTTGTAAATACAGGCTTCTCCAAAAGTCTGTACAAAACCAAATGCTTTGATCACATTGTCAAAGCATTTATTCCAACTCCGAGAGGCTTGCACCAGTCCATAAATGGATCGCTGTAGATTGCACACTTTGTTAGCTCCCTTAGGATCGACAAAACCTTCCGGTTGCAATGAATGTCTAGCTCTCTAGAATTGATCCATTCTTAGCAACGAATGTCTTGCCTTCGGATCTATGATAGAAGGTGTACCCAACAGTCTCCTTTGGGTATCCTATGAAGACACATTTCTCCGATTTGAGTTCGAGCTTATCAGGTTGAAGTTTTTTCACATAAGCATCGCAGCCCCAAACTTTCAGAAACGACAACTTTGGTTTCTTGCCAAACCACAGTTCATAAGGCGTCGTCTCAACGGATTTCGATGGTGCCCTATTTAACGTGAATGCGGCCGTCTCTAAAGCATAACCCCAAAACAATAGCGGTAAATCAGTAAGGGACATCATAGATCGCACCATATCTAGTAAAGTACGATTATGACGTTTGGACACACCATTACGCTGTGGTGTTCCGGGTGGCGTGAGTTGCGAAACTATTCCGCATTGTTTCAAATGTAGACCAAACTCGTAACTCAAATATTCTCCTCCACGATCAGATCGTAGAAACTTTATTTTCTTGTTATGATGATTTTCAACTTCACTCTAAAATTCTTTGAACTTTTCAAATGTTTCAGACTTATGCTTCATTAAGTGGATATACCCATATCTGCTTAAATCATCTGTGAAGGTGAGAAAATAACGATATCCGCCACGAGCCTCAACATTCATCGGACCACATACATCTGTATGTATGATTTCCAACAAATCTGTTGCTCTCTCCATAGTACCGGAGAACGGCGTTGTAGTCATCTTGCCCATGAGGCACGGTTTGCAAGTACCAAGTGATTCATAATCAAGTGGTTCCAAAAGTCCATCATTATGGAGTTTCTTCATGCGCTTTACACCGATATGACCTAAACGGCAGTGTCACAAATAAGTTGCACTATCATTATCAACTCTGCATCTTTTGGCTTCAACATTATGAATATGTGTATCACTACAATCGAGATTCATCAAAAATAGACCACTCTTCAAGGGTGCATGAGCATAAAAGATATTACTCATATAAATAGAACAACCATTATTATCTGATTTAAATGAATAACCGTCTCGCATAAAACAAGATCTAGATATAATGTTCATGCTCAATGCTGCCACCAAATAACAATTATTTAGGTCTAAAACTAATCCCGAAGGTAGATGTAGAGGTAGCGTGCCGACCGCGATCACATCGACTTTGGAACCATTTCCCACACGCATCGTCACCTCGTCCTTGGCCAGTGTTCGCTTAATTCGTAGTCCCTGTTTTGAGTTGCAAATACTAGCAACAGAACCAGTATCAAATACCCAGGTGCTACTGCAAGCACTAGTAAGGTACACATCAATAACATGTACATCACATATACCTTTGTTCACCTTGCCATCCTTCTTATCCGCCAAATACTTGGGGCAGTTCCGCTTCCAGTGACTAGTCTGTTTGCAGTAGAAGCACTCAGTCTCAGGCTTAGGTCCAGACTTGGGTTTCTTCTCCTGAGCAGCAACTTGCTTGCTGTTCTTCTTGAAGTTCCCCTTCTTCTTCCCTTTGCCCTTTTTCTTGAAACTAGTGGTCTTGTTGACCATCAACACTTGATGCTCCTTCTTGATTTCTACCTATGAAGCCTTTAGCATTGCGAAGAGCTCGGGAATCGTCTTATCCATCCCTTGCATGTTATAGTTCATCACGAAGCTCTTGTAGCTTGGTGGCAGTGATTGGAAAATTCTGTCAATGACGCTATCATCCGGAAGATTAACTCCCAGTTGAATCAAGTGATTATTATACCCAGACATCTTGAGTATATGCTCACTGACAGAACAATTCTCCTCCATCTTTCAGCTATAGAACTTATTGGAGACTTCATATATTTCAATCCGGGCATTTGCTTGAAATATTAACTTCAAATCAGGAACATCTCATATTCTCCATGACGTTCAAAACATCGTTGAAGTCCCGGTTCTAAGCAGTAAAGCATGGCACACTGAACTGTTGAGTAGTCATCAGCTTTGCTCTGCCAGACGTTCATAACATCTGGAGTTGCTCCTGGCAGGTTTGGCACCTAGCAGTGCTTCCAGGATGTAATTCTTCTGTGCAGCAATGAGGATAATCCTCAAGTTACGGACTCAGTCCGTGTAATTGCTACCATCATCTTTCAACTTTGCTTTCTCAAGGAACGCATTAAAATTCAACGGAACAACAGCACGGGCCATCTATCTACAATCAACATAGACAAGCAAGATACTATCAGGTACTAAGTTCATGATAAATTAAAGTTCAATTAATCATATTACTTAAGAACTCCCACTTAGAAAGACATCCTCTAATCCTCTAAGTGATCACGTGATCCAAATCAACTAAACCATAACCGATCATCACGTGAAATGGAGTAGCTTTCAATGGTGAACATCACTATGTTGATCATATCTACTATATGATTCACGCTCGACCTTTCGGTCTCAGTGTTCTGAGGCCATATCTGCATATGCTAGGCTCGTCAAGTTTAACCCGAGTATTCTGCGTGTGCAAAACTGGCTTGCACCCGTTGTAGATGGACGTAGGGCTTATGACACCCGATCATCACGTGGTGTCTGGGCACGATGAACTTTGGCAACGGTGCATACTCAGGGAGAACACTTTTATCTTGAAATTTAGCGAGAGATCATCTTATAATGCTACCGTCAATCAAAGCAAGATAAGATGCATAAAAGATAAACATCACATGCAATCAATATAAGTGATATGATATGGTCATCATCATCTTGTGCTTGTGATCTCCATCTCCGAAGCACCTCCATGATTTCCATCGTCACCGGCGCGACACCTTGATCTCGATCGTAGTATCGTTGTCGTCTCGCCAATATTATGCTTCTACAACTATCGCTACCGTTTAGTGATAAAGTAAAGCATTACAGGGCGATTCCATTGCATACAATAAAGCGACAACCATATGGCTCCTGCCAGTTGCCGATAACTCGATTACAAAACATGATCATCTCATACAATGAAATTTAGCATCATGTCTTGACCATATCACATCACAACATGCCCTGCAAAAACAAGTTAGACGTCTTCTACTTTGTTGTTGCAAGTTTTACGTGGCTGCTACGGGCTTAGCAAGAACCATTCTTACCTACGCATCAAAATCACAACGATAGTTTGTCAAGTTGGTGCTGTTTTAACCTTCGCAAGGACCGGGCGTAGCCACTCGGTTCAACTAAAGTTGGAGAAACTGATACCCGCCAGCCACCTGTGTGCAAAGCGTGTTGGTAGAACCAGTCTCGCGTAAGCGTACGCGTAATGTCGTTCCGGGCCGCTTCATCCAACAATACCGCCAAACCAAAGTATGACATTCTGGTAAGCAGTATGACTTATATCGCCCACAACTCACTTGTATTCTACTCGTGCATATAACATCAACGCATAAAACCAGGCTCGGATGCCACTGTTGGGGAACGTAGTAATTTCAAAAAAATTCCTACGCACACGCAAGATCATGGTGATGCATAGCAACAAGAGGGGAGAGTGTTGTCCACGTACCCTCGTAGACCGAAAGCGGAAGCGTTAGCACAACGCGGTTGATGTAGTCGTACGTCTTCACGATCCGACCGATCAAGTACTGAACGCACGACACCTCCGAGTTCAGCACACGTTCAGCCCGATGACGTCCCTCGAACTCCGATCCAGCCGAGTGTTGAGGGAGAGTTTCGTCAGCACGACGGCGTGGTGACGATGTTGATGTTCTACCGATGCAGGGCTTCGCCTAAGCACCGCTACAGTATTATCGAGGTGGACTATGGTGGAGGGGGGCACCGCACACGGCTAAGAGATCAATGATCAACTATTGTGTCTAGGGTGCCCCCTGCCCCCATATATAAAGAAGCAAGGGGGAGGTGCGGCCGGCTAGGGAGGAGGCGCGCCAGGAGGAGTCCTACTCCTACCGGGAGTAGGACTCCCCCCTTTTCCATGTTGGACTAGGAGAGAGAGGGGGAAGAGGTGGAGGGGCGGAAATAAAGGGGAGGGGGCGCCGCCCCCCTCTCCTTGTCCTATTCAGACTGGGGGGGGGGGGGAGTTGCGCGCTGCCCTGCCCTGGCCTCCTCTCATCTCTTCCACCAAGGCCCACTAAGGCCCATTAAGTTCCCGGGGGGTTCCCGTAACCTCCCGGTACTCCAAAAAAAATCCTGATTTCACCCGGAACACTTCCGATATCCAAACATAGGCTTCCAATATATCAATCTTCATGTCTCGACCATTTCGAGACTCCTCGTCATGTCCGTGATCACATCCAGAACTCCGAAGAACCTTCGGTACATCAAAACATATAAACTCATAATATAACTGTCATCGTAACGTTAAGCGTGCGGACCCTACGGGTTCGAGAACTATGTAGACATGACCGAGACTCGTCTCTGGTCAATAACCAATAGCGGAACCTGGATGCTCATATTGGTTCCCACATATTCTACGAAGATCTTTATCGTTCAGACCGCATAACAACATACGTTGTTCTCTTTGTCATCGGTATGTTACTTGCCCGAGATTCGATCGTCGGTATCTCAATACCTAGTTCAATCTCATTACCGGCAAGTCTCTTTACTCGTTCCGTAATACATCATCCTGCAACTAACTCATTTAGTTGCAATGCTTGCAAGGCTGAAGTGATGTGCATTACCGAGTGGGCCCAGAGATACCTCTCCGACAATCGGAGTGACAAATCCTAATCTCGAAATACGCCAACCCAACAAGTACATTCGGAGACACCTGTAGAGAACCTTTATAATCACCCAGTTACGTTGTGACGTTTGGTAGCACACAAAGTGTTCCTCCGGTAAACGGGAGTTGCATAATCTCATAGTCATCGGAACATGTATAAGTCATGAAGAAAGCAATAGCAACATACTAAACGATCGTGCGCTAAGCTAACGGAATGGGTCATGTCAATCACATCATTCTCCTAATGATGTGATACCGTTAATCAAATGACAACCCATGTCAATGGCTAGGAAACTTAACCATCTTTGATCAACGAGCTAATCAAGTAGAGGCATACTAGTGACACCCTGTTTGTCTATGTATTCCCACATGTATTATGTTTCCGGTTAATACAATTCTAGCATGAATAATAAACATTTATCATGATATAAGGAAATAATAATAACTTTATTATTGCCTCTAGGGAATATTTCCTTCACTCTATGGCCCTTGCTGCGCCCATAGAGGAGACCCCCGTGGTGCCCATCGCGGCAGCGTTGGCGGTCTCTACCGACACCCACGTTGCCATGGAGGTTGACCACTCATACGTCCATTTTGCATCATGCTTTTATATCAATATTTATCGCATTATGGGCTGTTATTTCACATTATGTCACAATACTTATGGCTATTCTCTCCTATTTTACAAGGTTTACGTGAAGAGGGAGAATGCCAGCAGCTGGAATTCTGGGCTGGAAAAGGAGCAAATATTGAAGGCCTATTCTGCGCAACTCCAAAAGTCCTGAAACTCCATGGAATACCTTAAAATAAATAAAGAAAAATCATCGCCAAAGATGAAGGCCAGGGGGCCCACACCTTTCTCACGAGGGTGGGGGCGCGCCCTCCCCCCTGGGCGCGCCCCCCTACCTCGTGGGCCCCCTGGTGGCTCTCCGACGTCCATCTTCTCCTATATGAAGTCTCTCGATGAGAAAAAATCATAAGCAACCTTTCGGGACGAGACTCCGCCTCCACGAGGCGGAACCTTGGCGGAACCAATCTAGGGCTCCGGCAGAGCTGTTCTGCCGGGGACACTTCCCTCCAGGAGGGGGAAATCATCGCCATCATCATCACCAACGCTCCTCTCATCGGGAGAGGGCAATATCCATCAACATCTTCACCAGCACCATCTCATCTCTAAACCCTAGTTCATCTCTTGTATCCAATTCTTGTCTCCAAGTCCGGGATTGGTGCTAGTAGGTTGCTAGTAGTGTTGATTACTCCTTGTAGTTGATGCTAGTTGGTTTACTTGGTGGAAGATCATATGTTCAGATCCTTTATGCACATTATCACCCCTCTGATTATGAACATGAATATGCTTTGTGAGTAGTTACGTTTGTTCCTGAGGACACGGGAGAAGTCTTGCTATTAGTAGTGATGTGAATTTGGTATCCGTTTGATATTTTGATGAGATGTATGTTGTCTAACTTCTGGTGGTGTTATGTGAACGTCGACTACATAATACTTCACCATTATTTGGGCCTAGAGGAAGGCATTGGTAAGTAATAAGTAGATGATGGGTTGCTAGAGTGACAGAAGCTTAAACCCTAGTTTATGCGTTGCTTTCGTAAGGGCTGATTTGGATCCATATGTTTCATGCTATGGTTAGGTTTACCTTAATACTTTTGTTGTAGTTGCGGATGCTTGCAATAGAGGTTAATCATAAGTGCGATGCTTGTTCAAGTAAGAACAGCACCCAAGCACCGTCCACCCACATATCAAATTATCAAAGTACCGAACGCGAATCATATGAACGTGATGAAAACTAGCTTGACAATATTCCCATGTGTCCTCGGGAGCGCTTTTCCTATTATAAGAGTTTGTTCCGGCTTGTCCTTTGCTACAAAAAGGATTGGTCCACCTTGCTGCACCTTATTTACTTTTGTTACTTGTTGCTCGTTACAATTTACCTCATCACAAAACTATCTGTTACCACTTATTTCAGTACTTGCAGAGAATACCTTGCTAAAAACCGCTTATCATTTCCTTCTGCTCCTCGTTGGGTTCGACACTCTTACTTATCGAAAGGACTACGATAGATCCCCTATACTTGTGGGTCATCTCTGGCGCCGTTGCTGGGGAGTGTAGCGCCTTTGGTAAGTGGAATCTGGTAAGGAAAAATTGATATAGTGTGCTGAAATTTCCTGTCAGTTGTTACTATGGAAAGTAATTCTCTGAGGGTCTTGTTCGGGGTATCTTCACACCGTCCAGTAGAGCAAAGAGTTGCTCCTCAACCTTCTGAACCTATTGAAAATGAAACTCCTTTTGAATTTCCTTCGGGTATGATGGAAAAACTGCTAGCTAACACTTTTGCAGGAGATGGAACAAAGCATCCTGACGAGCATCTATGCTATGTGGATGATATTTGTGGACTATTTAAGCTTGCAGGTATACCCGATGATGTTGTTAAGAAGAAGGCTTTCCCTTTATCTTTGGAGGGAGACACATTGACATGGTATAGGCTATGCGATGATACGAGATCATGGAACTATAAAAGAGTGAAATTGGAATTTCATCAAAAGTATTACCCTATGCATCTTGTTCATCGTGATCGCAATTATATATATAATTTTTGGCCTCGCGAAGGAGAAATCATCGCTCAAGATTGGGGGAGGCTTAAATCAATGTTATATTCATGCCCCAATCATGAGCTTGCAAAAGTAGTGATTATGCAAAGTTTTTATGCTCGGCTTTCTGATAACAATCGCACCATGCTCGATACTTCTTGTGCTGGCTCTTTTATGATGAAGCCTATTGAATTTAGATGGAATTTATTGGATAGAATTAAACGCAACTCTGAAGATTGGGACCTCGATGAAGGTAAGGAGTCAGGTATGGCACCTAAGTTTGACTGTGTTAAATCTTTTATGGATACCGATATTTTCCGTAAGTTTAGCACTAAATATGGACTTGACTCTGAGATAGTAGCTTCTTTACGTGAATCTTTTGCTACTTATGTTGATCTCCCTAAGGAGAAGTGGTTTAAATATCATCCTCCCATAGAAGTAAAAGTAGCTGCACCTATTAAAGTTGAAGAAAAGACTATCACTTATAATGATCCAATTGTTCCTACTTCTTATGTTGAGAAACGACCTTTCCCTGTTAGAATGAAGGATCATGCTAAAGCTTCAACTGTTGTTCGTAAAAGCAATACTAGAACTTATACACCTCCTGAGCAAGTCAAAGTAGAACCTAATATTGCTATTGTTAAATATCTCTTGTCTGATAATATTGATGGGCATGTCATTCAATTCTCTGGTGAAACTGCTAAAATTGCTAAACCCTGTGATAGAGATAAACATAGACCTGTGGTAGGCGTGCCAGTTATTTCTGTTAAAATAGGAGATCATTGTTATCATGGCTTGTGTGATACGGGTGCTAGTGCTAGTGTAATACCCATTGACTTATACAAAGAAATTATGCACGAAATTGCTCCTGCTAAGTTAGAAGAAATTGATGTCACAATTAAACTTGCCAATAGAGATACTATATCTGCAATGGGAATTGTTAGAGATGTTGAAGTCTTGTGTGGAAAAACAAAATATCCCGCTGATTTCCTTGTTCTTGGTTCTCCACAAGATAGCTTTTGTCCCATTATTTTTGGTAGACCCTTCTTGAATACTGTTAATGCTACGATAGACTGCAAAAAGAATGTTGTTACGGTTGGCATGGATGATATGGTTCATGAGTTTAATTTCTCTAAATTTAGTAAACGACATCGTGAGGAAGAATTGCCTAGTAAGGATGACATTATTGGTCTTGCTTCTATTGTTGCATTACCTCCTAGTGATCCTTTGGAACACTATTTGCTAGACCATGAAAATGAGATGTTCATGAATGGAAGAAGGGAAATAGATGAAGTATTCTTTAAACAGGAACCTATTCGCAACATAATTTCTGTTGAAATCCTAGGTTATCCTCTTCCACCCAAGGGTGATCCCGTGTTTGAGCTTAAACCGTTGCCTGATAATCTTAAGTATGCTTATCTTGATGAAAAGAAAATATATCCTGTTATTATTAGTGCTAACCTTTCAGAGCAGGAAGAAGAAAGATTATTGAAAACTCTAAGAAAGCACCGTGCCGCTATTGGATATACTCTGGATGATCTTAAGGGCATTAGTCCCACTCTATGTCAGCATAAAATAAAATTGGAAGCGGACGCCAAACCAGTTCGTGATCCTCAACGACGTTTGAATCCTAAAATGAAAGAAGTGGTAAGAAAGGAAATACTCAAGCTTCTGGAGGCAGGTATAATTTATCCCGTTGCTGATAGTCAGTGGGTAAGTCCTGTCCATTGTGTCCCTAAGAAGGGAGGTATTACTGTTGTCCCTAATGATAAAGATGAATTGATTCCGCAAAGAATTATCACAGGTTATAGGATGGTAATTGATTTCTGCAAATTAAATAAAGCTACTAAGAAAGATCATTACCCCTTACCTTTTATTGATCAAATGCTAGAAAGATTAGGAAAACATACACATTATTGCTTTCTAGATGGTTATTCTGGTTTCTCTCAAATACCTGTGTCAGCTAAAGATCAATCAAAGACTACTTTTACATGCCCTTTTGGTACTTTTGCTTATAGACGTATGCCTTTTGGTTTATGTAATGCACCTGCTACCTTTCAAAGATGCATGATGGCTATATTCTCTGACTTTTGTGAAAATATTTGTGAGGTTTTCATGGACGACTTTTCCGTCTATGGTTCTTCTTTTGATGATTGCTTGAGCAATCTTGATCGAGTTTTGCAGAGATGTGAAGAAACTAATCTTGTCTTGAATTGGGAAAAGTGCCACTTTATGGTTAATGAAGGTATTGTCTTGGGGCACAAAGTTACTGAAAGAGGTATTGAAGTTAATAAAGCCAAGTTTGATGCTATTGAAAAGATGCCATGTCCCAAGGACATCAAAGGTATAAGAAGTTTCCTTGGTCACGCCGGATTTTTTAGGAGGTTCATCAAGGACTTCTAAAAAATTTCTCGGCCTCTGACTAATTTATTACAAAAAGATGTACCATTTGTCTTTGATGATGATTGTGTAGAAGCATTTGAAATACTTAAGAACGCACTAGTCTCTGCACCTGTTGTTCAGCCACCTGATTGGAATTTACCCTTTGAAATTATGTGTGATGCTAGTGATTATGCTGTAGGTGCTGTTCTAGGGCAAAGAGTTGATAAGAAGTTAAATGTTATCCATCTATCTATTATATAATTAAAACATAAATAAAAGAAGCCATCACGTTGATCCACATAGATTACATTATCTTAGCCATTATTTTCTTATATGAACGGCTGAGATTTAAAATTGCAACGTTACATACAAATATTGTCATAGACAAACAATTGGACTGTCACGTACAAACATGTAATTGTAGAGGTTGAGCTTCCACAAGAAAAAAAGTAATTTGGAAGGAACGGTTTAGATTTGACAAGAAAAACAAATCTATTTTGGAAGGAGTAGTTCGGAGACAAAACTTCAGCGTACATGCATAGGACTCTTAAAACCAAGACACATAATAGATGGATATACAACCTGCATGCGTGCAAGGCAAGGCCGATTTTAAATTCAAGATAAGTCAGATAGATACAGTGTGCATGCATGGAAGCCAAGGACGCTGTAAAACCAAAGATAAACATACTACACTCAAGCCTTATGGGACCTCGCCGGCGCACCGTCACTGATGTTAACTGTTTCCACACAAGCGGCAGCACCACCGTCATTGATGCTGTTGCCACACAGGCGACAATCTGCGATTTAGAACCAGAGTGAGAACCATCAAAGACTTGCATTTTGTAGTGACTAGATTATCACCTATTATCTATTGGCTGGATATTTATGATTTTAGAATCGCCAGTCTGGGCTACGAGGCTACGATAGCAGCAGATGCGTTTGTTGCAGGACAGGAATGCATGAACGCACCGGCGTGGCTGTGTGGTCGCTTAGTCCGGTTGTGGCGGCGAGATCACGTCGAGTAAAGCAGTGGTCGTGATCAAGAGCTTCGGCCGAGCATAACACAAGCACGCATGTACGCGTATGGACGTGAACAGGTGCGTTGAGCAATCTGTTTCTTGCATTGGTACATCACTTACGTGAATTGATTCCTCATTATACCATATACTACCTAGAATCGAACTCCATTGCTAGGCTATGATTGAGGATTTTCGACTTTAGGTCTCCATTGAATCGAACTCGAAACTCCCCACACAAAACAAGAATCGAACTCGAAATATTGGAAAATATAAAACAAATCTTTTAAGTTTCTAAATTCTGAAAATAAATAGGTAAGTACTTATACGTATATACTAGACGTGTAAAATTTTCATGTATAACTTTATAGTGAATAGCACATGTGCTATATTTACATGACTTTATTATTATTTTGTGTAGATCCCACATAAATGTATTTCGCCATGAAATGTTACACACAAGTAGTATACATCAACACGTATGTGTTTTATTACTTTTAGATTTTTATGAAACATAAAAATTTGAATTTTGAATTGTTCAAAATTCTAGCTCCATGGAGCTTGAGCATGATTAGCAATTTCTTCTAGGCTACAGATATCATGTGCATGCATGCGTTTGTGAGATATATGCTTTTTTGTGCGATATGCATATTTTCAGTTTTCTTGGTGGGATATGTATCATGCATGTGTGCATGATCACTTGGCTGTGAATTAACTACATATTTCTTAGATAGACGTCCAATGCATTTGACCTTTTGTTACAAAATCCATTTTATTGAGTGAATTGTTTTGTAGTGATTGGATGGAATTTAGAACATCTAATGGCTATGATATTCTATAACAGAGGTCTACAATATGAATTTCGTCATTTTTTTGTTTTTTTTCATATTTCCTAGCATATCTTTCTTTACACTGTTCGGACGACCCAAATAGTTTTATATGAATACACACCAATTTTTTTTTAAATATACATCGACAGCTACATAGCCTTAGATGGTCAGGCTACACAAACAATTAGAGTGGGAGGATATTATCACGAGCATTTAGAAGCATGCATGGGAGGTCGACATCCATGATATTCATGCTATCTACAAACAAAATTGCACATCAAACAGTGGTGATGCATATAAAGGAGGATAACATAATATGTAGGCATTTAAGTAATGATGAAATGGCTTGGAGTAGTAGGAATCTAATATTTGTGCCGTTACTCACCTTTTGTCAGGCAGGCATCGATGACTTTAGCAACAATACTGCGTTTAACAAATATATTTCACCTGTTGTTTAATGATTTTTTCATAGGACACACATGCCAACTACCATAATTGTTTGTATTTTAAAAGATCTATCAAAGGGGAATGGCAAACAATAGTGGAAGAGAGAAATCTGAAGATTGGTATGAAATTATATGGCTTGAATGGCAGGGTGCCGATTTTTATCACAGACCAAATCAAAATAATACAATTAAAAGAACAATTCCAAAATATTATCTATTTTCCGAAGATGCACATTTTGGCACTTTTGTAGTATAATATAACTATGGATGGACCAATACTGGTGGGGAAACAAAATACCAAATATAACAATTAGTGAATGGCGCGATCAGAAGATGTGGAAACATATATATGGATATGTGGATATCTGACATTGTTCTAAAAGATAGTGGTGGCACAGATAATAGTGTATTTGCATGTCATCAATATTTTCACCTTTCTCTGTAAATTTCTAAAAGAATATCCGGTGCAAAGATAAATGAACATGGATGAAAAGGTGAAACCGTTAAAGCTAGAGATTAGTACCAAAGCCAATGGTTTGGCATGGTGGGATGCATGTCTTGGTCTTTAGATATTTCATTGAGGGACAAGCATATCATTAGCATCAACTTCATAGAAAGTGTAGCAAAGTTTCATCATGTTTTATAATAGTATACATTTTGGATATATGTTTTATATAAATACATATATAGGGATGGATCAAATGAATGAACATATGTAGAGCAAAACCAGTCGAATAAATAAACATGTAAATGAAGTCTAGCCGCGCAAATGCGTGGGTCACCCAACTAGTTATGCTAGTAAAACTCTAGACAATGCTCAAAGAAATTATGCTACTACCGAAAAGGAACTTTTAGCAGTTGTATTTGCTTGTGATAAATTCAGACCCTATATTGTTGATTCTAAAGTAACTATTCACACCGATCATGCTGCTATTAAATATCTTATGGAAAAGAAAGATGCTAAACCTAGACTTATTAGATGGGTTCTCTTGCTGCAAGAATTTGATTTGCATATTGTTGATAGAAAAGGAGCTGAGAACCCCGTTGCAGACAACTTATCTAGGTTAGAGAATGTTCTTGATGACCCACTACCTATTGATGATAGCTTTCTTGATGAACAATTAAATGTCATAAGCACTTCTAGTAGCACTCCATGGTATGCTGATTATGCTAATTATATTGTTGCTAAATTTATACCACCTAGCTTCACGTACCAACAAAATAAAAAGTTCTTTTATGATTTGAGACATTACTTTTGGGATGATCCACATCTTTATAAAGAAGGAGTAGATGGTGTTATTAGACGTTGTGTACCTGAGCATGAACAGGAAAAGATCCTATGCAAGTGTCACTCCGAAGCTTATGGAGGACACCACGCTGGAGATAGAACTGCACATAAGGTATTGCAATCTGGTTTTATTGGCCTACTCTCTTCAAAGATGCCCATAAGTTTGTTTTGTCTTGTGATGAATGTCAAAGAATTGGTAATATTAGTTGACGTCAAGAAATGCCTATGAATTATTCACTTGTTATTGAACCATTTGATGTTTGGGGCTTTGATTATATGGGACCTTTTCCTGCCTCTAATGGTTATACACATATTTTAGTTGCTGTTGATTACGTTACTAAGTGGGTAGAAGCTATTCCAACTAGTAGTGCTGATCATAATACTTCTATTAAAATGCTTAAGGAAGTTATTTTTCCAAGGTTTGGAGTCCCTAGATATTTAATGACTGATGGTGGTTCACACTTTATTCATGGTGCTTTCCGTAAGATGCTTGCTAAATACGACGTTAATCATAGAATTGCATCTCCTTATCACCCACAGTCTAGTGGTCAGGTAGAATTGAGCAATAGAGAGCTCAAATTAATTTTGCAAAAGACTGTTAATAGGTCTAGAAAGAATTGGTCCAAGAAACTTGATGATGCACTATGGGCCTATAGAACTGCATATAAGAATCCTATGGGTATGTCTGCGTATAAAATGGTTTATGGAAAAGCATGTCACTTACCTCTCGAACTAGAACATAAGGCATATTGGGCTATTAAAGAGCTCAACTATGATTTCAAACTTGCCGGTGAGAAGAGGTTATTTGATATTAGCTCACTTGATGAATGGAGAACCCAAGCCTATGAAAATGCCAAGTTATTTAAAGAAAAAGTTAAAAGATGGCATGACAAAAGGATACAAAAGCATGAGTTCAATGTAGGTGATTATGTATTGCTATACAACTCTCGTTTAAGATTTTTTGCAGGAAAACTTCTCTCTAAATGGGAAGGTCCCTACGTTATCGAGGAGGTCTATCGTTCCGGTGCCATAAAAATCAACAATTTTGAAGGCACAAATCCAAAGGTGGTAAACGGTCAAAGAATCAAACACTATATCTCAGGTAATCCTATAAATGTTGAAAGCAATGTTATTGAAACCGTAACCCTGGAGGAATACATAAGGGACACTTTCCGGAACGTTTCAGACTCCGAAAAGGAATAGGTATGTGGTACGATAAGTAAACCGACTCCAAAACAATTTTTAAAGCAATATTTCTCCGTTTTGGAATATTCAGAAAAATAGAAAAATAAGTAGCAGTCCGGGGAGGACACGAGGCCTCCACGAGGGTGGAGGGCGCGCCCTACCTCGTGAGCACCTCGTGTGCCCTCCGGACTCCGTTCTTGCACGATACGTATTTTGGTCAGTAAAAATTCATTATATATTCTCCCGAAGGTTTTGACGACCGTATCACACAAATATCCTCTGTTTTTGTTTTGAGTTGTTTCCGTTGCAGATTTGAGGATTCCGGAGACTCGATCATCCTTCTATGAGGGTGAGCCTATGCCATGGAAGGTGGACGACAAGCTTGCATCATCAACAACACCTCCACCGCCAACAACAAAGAAGGAGACATAATCACATGGGTATGGGCACTCCCCTTGGCAACCGCCAAGCTTGGGGAGGTGCCCCGCATCGTATCACCATCACAACTCATATCTTTACCGTTTTTCTTAGTTCGATCCTATTAGTAGTATCTTGATACAGTAGAATAAAGTCATGGCATGATCTAGTTTTGAAGTTTTGCTTTATGATCCCTCTATGCAATCGAGTCTGTGAGCTATATATAATAAAGATTAGTGTTGAGTCAAGGGCTTGATTACTTTTTTTTGACAGGAAGACTAAAAGGGAACCCCTTACAGTATAATTGGTGCAACAAACCCAAATTGCAAGTACCATGCCTTGAACCTGGGTGGGTGGGGAAGGCATCAGCCCCTTCCCACCACTAGGCTATGCCTTAGTCTGCAGGGCTTGATTACTTTGCCATGATCTTGAATATAAAGAAGAAAAGAATAAAAAGAATCAAAGAGTTTATATTGATCTTAGTGAAAGTAATAACTTCACATAGAAAGAGTATGATGATTAAAAGTTGTTGGGAGTTGGCAAATATGGCTTTGGTCATCGTTGCAATTAATAGGAAGTAATAAGGAGAGAGAGGTTTCACATATAGATATATTATCATTGACATCTTTTATGATTGGGAACACTCATTAAAATATGACATGCTAAAGAGTTGATGTTGGACAAGGAAGACAATGTAATGAGTTATGTTTTCTTATATCTGAGATAAAGTATATTGTCATGGATCTCCTAACATGTTGAGCTTGCCTTTCCCCTAATGCTAGCTAAATTCTCAAAGCACCAAGTAGAGATACTACTTGTGCTTCCAAATACCCTTAAACCAGTTAGCCATGAGAGTCCACCATATCTACCTATGGATTGAGTAAGATCCTTCAAGTAAGTTGTCATCGGTGCAAGCAATAAAAATTGCTCTCTAAATATGCATGACTTATTAGTGCAGAGAAATAAGCTTTGTACGAACATGTTGTGGAAGTAATAAAAGCGATTTAACTGCATAATAAAGTTCCACATACAAGGGCAATATAAAGTGACGTTATTTTGCATTAAGATTTTGTGCATCCAACCATAAAAGCGCATGGCAACCTCTGCTTCCCTCTGCGAAGGGCCTATCTTTTATTATTATCTTCTACCTTATGCAAGAGTCACGGTGATCTTCACCTTCTCCTTTTTATTTTATCCTTTGGCAAGCTCAGCATGTTGGAAAGAAGATGCTATATATATCTAATTGGATAAAGGGGAGCATGAATTATTATTGTTGACATTACCCCTGAGGTAAAAGGTTGTGGGGCAAAACTACAAGCCCCTATCTTTCTCTGTGTCCGGTTAAAACTCCGTAACCACAAGTATTGCGTGAGTGTTAGCAATTATGAAGGACTAAGTGATAGTAGAGTATGTGGACTTGCTTTTAAGCTCTGACATAGACTCTTTCCGATGTTATGAAAAATTGCAATTGCTTCAATGACTGAGGTTATAATTTGTTGGTGCCCAATAAGGTTTCTGATTCATACTTTTGCACTTTGAAAAGATCATCATTTGAACATGAGTAATCATATGAAAAATCAATATATGTTGCTGTTATGAGAATAATCATGATGCCTTCATGTCCGTATTTTATTTTTATCGACGCCTCTACCTCTAAACATGAGGACATATTTATTGTTATCGGCTTTTCGCTTGAGGACAAGCGAGGTCTAAGCTTGGGGAGTTGATACGTCCATTTTGCATCATGCTTTTATATCGATATTTATCGCATTATGGGCTGTTATTTCACGTTATGTCACAATACTTATGGCTATTCTCTCCTATTTTACAAGGTTTACATGAAGAGGTAGAATGCCGGCAGCTGGAATTCTGGGCTGGAAAAGGAGCAAATATTGAAGGCCTATTCTGCGCAACTCCAAAAGTCCTGAAACTCCACGGAATACCTTAAAATAAATAAAGAAAAATCATCGCCAAAGATGAAGGCCAGGGGGTACACACCCTGCTCACGAGGGTGGGGGCGCGCCCTCCCCCCTAGGCGCGCCCCCTACCTCATGGGCCCCCTGGTGGCTCTCCGACGTCCATCTTCTCCTATATGAAGTCTTTCGATGAGAAAAAAATCATAAGCAACCTTTCGGGATGAGACTCCGCCGCCACGAGGCGGAACCTTGGCGGAACCAATCTAGGGCTCCGGCAGAGCTGTTCTGCCGGGGACACTTCCCTCCGGGAGGGGGAAATCATCGTCATCATCATCACCAACGCTCCTCTCATCGGGAGAGGGCAATCTCCATCAACATCTTCACCAGCACCATCTCATCTCCAAACCCTAGTTCATCTCTTGTATCCTATTCTTGTCTCCAAGTCCGGGATTGGTGCTAGTAGGTTGCTAGTAGTGTTGATTACTCCTTGTAGTTGATGCTAGTTGGTTTACTTGGTGGAAGATCATATGTTCAGATCCTTTATGCACATTATTACCCCTCTGATTATGAACATGAATATGCTTTGTGAGTAGTTACGTTTGTTCCTGAGGACACGGGAGAAGTCCTGCTATTAGTAGTCATGTGAATTTGGTATCCGTTTGATATTTTGATGAGATGTATGTTGTCTAACTTCTAGTGGTGTTATGTGAACGTCGACTACATAATACTTCACCATTATTTGGGACTAGAGGAAGGTATTAGGAAGTAATAAGTAGATGATGGGTTGCTAGAGTGACAGAAGCTTAAACCCTAGTTTATGCGTTGCTTCGTAAGGGGCTGATTTGGATCCATATGTTTCATGCTATGGTTAGGTTTACCTTAATACTTTTGTTGTAGTTGCAGATGCTTGCAATAGAGGTTAATCATAAGTGGGATGCTTGTTCAAGTAAGAACAGCACCCTAGCACCGGTCCACCCACATATAAAATTATCAAAATCTTGAACGCGAATCATATGAACGTGATGAAAACTAGCTTGACGATATTCCCATGTGTCCTCGGGAGCGCTTTTCCTATTATAAGAGTTTGTTCCGGCTTGTCCTTTGCTACAAAAAGGATTGGGCCACCTTGCTGCACCTTATTTACTTTTGTTACGTATTGCTCGTTACAATTTACCTTATCACAAAACTATTTGTTACCACTTATTTCAGTACTTGCAGAGAATACCTTGCTGAAAACCGCTTATCATTTCCTTCTGCTCCTCGTTGGGTTCGACACTCTTACTTATCGAAAGGACTATGATAGATCCCCTATACTTGTGGGTCATCAACCACATGGTCGCCTCGGCGGTGCCGCAACTAGATGTTGATGCTGCCTCCAAGATGATTTCTAAGGAGGATCAGCTCACTAGTATGGAGATTGCGGCTGAAGTAAATAGCTTCTTCACCGAGTCTACTTAGCATACCTCTTTCGTTATCATGATTCCGTGATTTGATACAATAAATTCGAATAAATTTGATTTGGTTGTAAGCTCTATGAGAGCATAAACTTATTCTTTACTTTGGCGATTGGATGACATTTATTCATTTATTCCATTATTTATACATGATCACATGTTATGTTCTGAGATGTGTGCATTTATTTTTAATGTATTTTCTTCCTCATTACATTAATTAGATGTCATATTTTAGAACTCGTGTGGTGCCCGAATGGAGGAAACGTGCCTTGCCGATAGCGCCACCACTCATATCATTTTACAAGAAACTAAGTACTTTGAGTCCATTAAAAAATCTCCGAGAAGTATTATGACAATTGCCGGCTGCGGTTCTCACATAGTTGGCTCCGGACGAGCCACTATTATACTCCCATAGGGGAACAACTTTGATCATTAATGATGCGCTGTTGTACCCGTAGTCGACTCGTACTCTTTTGAGCTTCAGAGACATCCGCGCTAATGGTTTCCATGCTGAGACCGACGATGAAAACGGCAAGGAGTGCCTACTCATCACAAAGCGGGATGCAGGTGGTAAACATGTTATCGAAAGGCTTCGCCGTTTGACACAGGGCTATACTACACTAAGATAGTAGCACCGCCTGCGTGTACACTACCCTCAAGACCGTCTTTAGAAGCTCGAACTCTTACGCCTGCAGCACGATAGGTTAGGCCACCCCGGACTTAGGATGATGAGAAATATAATTAACAACTCGCATGGCCATAATGTTAACGTGAAGAACTTCACGAATCCCGATGATTTCGTGTGCTCCACATGCGCTAAGAGGAAGTTACTCATTAGGCCATCGCCCCTCAAGGTGAGGGATGAAATCCCCGCGTTCTTGGAACGTATCCAAGGGGACATATGTGAAGGAAATATGCCCTAGAGGCAATAATAAAGTTATTATTATTTCCTTATATCATGATAAATGTTTATTATTCATGCTATAATTGTATTAACCGGAAACATAATACATGTGTGAATACATAGACAAACAGAGTGTCACTAGTATGCCTCTACTTGACTAGCTCGTTGATCAAAGATGGTTAAGTTTCCTAGCCATTTACATGGGTTGTCATTTGATTAACGGGATCACATCATTAGGATAATGATGTGATTGACATGACCCATTCCATTATCTTAGCACACGATCGTTTAGTATGTTGCTATTGCTTTCTTCATGACTTATACATGTTCCTATGACTATGAGATTATGCAACTCCCGTTTAACAGAGGAACACTTTGTGTGCTACCAAACGTCACAATGTAACTGGGTGATTATAAAGGTGCTCTATAGGTGTCTCCGAAGGTACTTGTTGATTTGGCGTATTTCGAGATTAGGATTTGTCACTCCGACTGTCGGAGAGGTATCTCTGGGCCCTCTCGGTAATGCACATCACTTAAGCCTTGCAAGCATTGCAACTAAATGAGTTAGTTGCGGGATGATGTATTACGGAACGAGTAAAGAGACTTGCCGGTAACGAGATTGAACTAGGTATTGAGATACCGACGATCGAATCTCGGGAAAGTAACATACCGATGACAAAGGGAACAACATATGTTGTTATGCGGTCTGACCAATAAAGATATTCATAGAATATGTGGGAACCAATATGAGCATCCAGGTTCCGCTATTGGTTATTGACCAGAGATGAGTCTCGGTCATGTCTACATAGTTCTCGAACCCGTAGGGTCCGCACGCTTAACGTTACGATGACAGTTATATTATGAGTTTATATGTTTTGATGTACAGAAGGTTGTTCGGAGTTCCGGATGTGATCACGGACATGACGAGGAGTCTCGAAATGGTCGAGACATGAAGATTTATATATTGGAAGCCTATGTTTGGATATAGGAAGTGTTCCGGGTGAAATCGGGATTTTTCCGGAGTACCAGGAGGTTACCGGAACCCCCCGGGTACTTAATGGGCCTTAGTGGGCCTTGGTGGAAGAGAGGAGAGGAGGCCAGGGCAGGGCCGCGCGCCCCTCCCCCCAGTCCGAGTAGGACAAGGAGAGGGTGGCGGCGTCGCCCCTTTCCTTCCTACCCTCCACCTCTTCCCCTCTCTCTCCTAGTCCAACATGGAAAAGGGGGCGACCAGGAGTAGGACTCCTGCTGGCGCGCCTCCTCCCTGGCCGGCCACACCTCCCCCTTGCTCCTTTATATACGGGGGCAGGGGGCACCATAGACACAACAGTTGATCATTGATCTCTTAGCTGCAGCGGTGCCCCCTGGCCCACCATAGTCCACCTCGATAATACTGTAGCGGTGCTTAGGCGAAGCCCTGCGTCGATAGAACATCAACGTCGTCACCACGCTGTCGTGCTGACAAAACTCTCCCTCAACACTCGGCTGGATGGAGTTCGAGGGACGTCATCGGGCTGAACGTGTGCTGAACTCGGAGGTGCCGTGCGTTTGATACTTGATCGGTCGGATCGTGAAGACGTACGACTATATCAACCGTGTTGTGCTAACGCTTCCGCTTTCAGTCTACGAGGGTATGTGGACAACACTCCCCCCTCTCGTTGCTATGCATCACCATGATCTTGCGTGTGCATAGGAATTTTTTTGAAATTACTACGTTCCCCAACAGTGGTATCCGAGCATGGTTTTATGCGTTGATGTTATATGCACGAGTAGAACACAAATGAGTTGTGGGCGATATAAGTCATACTGCTTACCAGCATGTCATACTTTGGTTCGGCGGTATTGTTGGATGAAGCGGCCCGGACCGACATTACGCGTACACTTACGTGAGACTGGTTCTACCAACGTGCTTTGCACACAGGTGGCTGACGGGTGTCAGTTTCTCCAACTTTAGTTGAACCGAGTGTGGCTACGCCCGGTCCTTGCGAAGGTTAAAACATCACCAACTTGACAAGCTATCGTTGTGGTTTTGATGCGTAGATAAGAACGGTTCTTGCTAAGCCCGTAGCAGCCACGTAAAACTTGCAATAACAAAGTAGAGGACGTCTAACTTGTTTTTGCAGGGCATGTTGTGATGTGATATGGTCAAGATACGATGCTAAATTTTATTGTATGAGATGATCATGTTTTGTAACCGAGCTATCGGCAACTGGCAGGAGCCATATGGTTGTCGCTTTATTGTATGCAATGCAATCGCCCTGTAATGCTTTACTTTATCACTAAACGGTAGCGATAGTCGTAGAAGCATAAGATTGGCGAGACGACAACGATTACGATCGAGATCAAGGTGTCGCGCCGGTGACGATGGAAATCATGGAGGTGCTTCGGAGATGGAGATCACAAGCACAAGATGATGATGACCATATCATATCACTTATATTGATTGCATGTGATGTTTATCTTTTATGCATCGTATCTTGCTTTGATTGACGGTAGCATTATAAGATGATCTCTCGCTAAATTTCAAGATAAAAGTGTTCTCCCTGAGTATGCACCGTTGCCAAAGTTCGTCGTGCCCAGACACCACGTGGTGATCGGGTGTGATAAGCTCTACGTCCATCTACGACGGGTGCAAGCCAGTTTTGCACACGCAGAATACTCGGGTTAAACTTGACAAGCCTAGCATATGCAGATATGGCCTCGGAACACTGAGACTGAAAGGTCGAGCGTGAATCATATAGTAGATATGATCAACATAGTGATGTTCACCATTGAAAGCTACTCCATTTCACGTGATGATCGGTTATGGTTTAGTTGATTTGGATCACGTGATCGCTTAGAGGATTAGAGGGATGTCTTTCTAAGTGGGAGTTCTTAAGTAATATGATTAATTGAACTTTAATTTATCATGAACTTAGTACCTGATAGTATCTTGCTTGTCTATGTTGATTGTAGATAGATGGCCCGTGTTGTTGTTCCGTTGAATTTTAATGCGTTCCTTTAGAAAGCAAAGTTGAAAGATGATGGTAGTAATTACACAGACTGGGTCCTTAACTTGAGGATTATCCTCATTGCTGCACAGAAGAATTATATCCTGGAAGCACCGCTGGGTGCCAGGCCTGCTGCAGGAGCAACTCCAGATGTTATGAACGTCTGACAGAGCAAACCTGATGACTATTCAATAGTTCAGTGTGCCATGCTTTACGGCTTAGAACCGGGACTTCAACGACGTTTTGAACGTCATGGAGCATATGAGATGTTCCAGGAGTTGAAGTTAATATTTCAAGCAAATGCCCAGATTGAGAGATATGAATTCTCCAATAAGTTTTATATCTGCAAGATGGAGGATAATAGTTACATCGGTGAGCATATACTCAAGATGTCTGGGTATAATAATCACTTGATTCAACTGGGAGTTAATCTTCCGGATGATAGCGTCATTGACAGAATTCTCCAATCACTGCCACCAAACTACAAGAGCTTCGTGATGAACTATAGCATGCAAGAGATGGATAAGACGATTCCCGAGCTCTTCGCAATGCTAAAGGCAGCGGAGGTAGAAATCAAGAAGGATCATCAAGTGTTGATGGTCAACAAGACCACTAGTTTCAAGAAAAAGGGCAAAGGGAAGAAGAAGGGGAACTTCAAGAAGAAACCCAAGTCTGGACCTAAGCCTGAAACTGAGTGCTTCTACTGAAAACAGACTGGTCACTGGAAGCGGAACTGCCCCAAGTATTTGGCGGATAAGAAGGATGGCAAGGTGAACAAAGGTATATGTGATATACATGTTATTGATGTGTACCTTACTAGAGCTCGCAGTAGCACTGGTATTTGATCTTGGTTACATTGCTAATATTTGCAACTTCGAAACAGGGACTACGGATTAGCGAACAACGGCCAGGGACGAGGTGACGATGCGCGCGTGGGAAATGGTTCCAAAGTCGATGTGATCGCAGTTGGCCCGCTACCTCTACATCTACCTTCGGGATTAGTTTTAGACCTAAATAATTGTTATTTGGTGCCAGCGTTGAGCATGAATATTATATCTGGATCTTGTTTGATGAGAGACAGTTAGTCATTTAAATCAGAGAATAATGGTTGTTCTATTTATATGAGTAATATCTTTTATGCTCATGCACCCTTGAAGAGTGGTTTATTTTTGATGAATCTCGATTGTAGTGATACACATATTCATAATGTTGAAGCCAAAAGATGCAGAGTTGATAAATGATAGTGCAACTTATTTGTGGCACTGCCGTTTAGGTCATATCGGTGTAAAGTGCATGAAGAAACTCCATACTGATGGACTTTTGGAACCACTTGATTATGAATCACTTGGTACTTATGAACCGTGCCTCATGGGCAAGATGACTAAAACGCCGTTCTCCGGTACTATGGAGAGAGCAATGGATTTGTTGGAAATCATACATACAGATGTATGTGGTCCGATGAATGTTGAGGCTCGTGGCGGATATCGTTATTTTCTCACTTTCACAGATGATTTAAGCAGATATGTGTATATCTACTTAATGAAGCATAAGTCTGAAACATTTGAAAAGTTCAAAGAATTTCAGAGTGAAGTTGAAAATCATCGTAACAAGAAAATAAAGTTTCTACGATCTGATCGTGGAGGAGAATATTTGAGTTACGAGTTTGGTCTACATTTGAAACAATGTGGAATAGTTTCGCAACTCACGCCACCCGAAACACCACAACGTAATGGTGTGTCCGAATGTCGTAATTGTACTACTAGATATGGTGCGATCTATGATGTCTCTTACTGATTTACCGCTATCGTTTTGGGATTATGCTTTAGAGACGGCCGCATTCACGTTAAATAGGGCACCATCGAAATCCGGTGAGACGACGCCTTATGAACTGTGGTTTGGCAAGAAACCTAAGTTGTCGCTTTACGAAAGTTTGGGGCTGCGATGCTTATGTGAAAAAACTTCAACCTGATAAGCTCGAACCCAAATCGGAGAAATGTGTCTTCATAGGATACCCAAAGGAGACTGTTTGGTACACCTTCTATCACAGATCCGAAGGCAAGACATTCGTTGCTAAGAATGGATCCTTTCTAGAGAAGGAGTTTCTCTCGAAAGAAGTGAGTGGGAGGAAAGTAGAACTTGATGAGGTAACTGTACCGGATCCCTTATTGGAAAGTAGTTCATCACAGAAACCGGTTTCTGTGACACCTACACCAATTAGTGAGGAAGTTAATGATGATGATCATGGAACTTCAGATCAAGTTGTTACTGAACCTCGTAGATCAACCAGAGTAAGATCCGCACCAGAGTGGTGCGGTAATCCTGTTCTGGAAGTCATGCTACTAGATCATGATGAACCTACGAACCATGAAGAAGCGATGGTGAGCCCAGATTCCGCAAAATGGCTTGAAGCCATGAAATCTGAGATGGGATCCATGTATGAGAACAAAGTGTGGACTTTGGTTGACTTGCCCGATGATCGGCAAGCAATAGAGAATAAATGGATCTTCAAGAAGAACACTGACACTGACGGTAATGTTACTCTCTACAAAGCTCGAGTTGTTGCAAAAGGTTTTCGACAAGTTCAAGGGATTGACTACGATGAGACCTTCTCACCCGTAGCGATGCTTAAGTCTGTCCGAATCATGTTAGCGATTGCCGCATTTTATGATTATGAAATATGGCAGATGGATGTCAAAACTGCATTCCTGAATGGATTTCTGGAAGAAGAGTTGTATATGATGCAACCGGAAGGTTTTATCGATCCTAAGGGAGCTAACAAAGTGTGCAAGCTCCAGCGATCCATTTATGGACTGGTGCAAGTCTCTCGGAGTTGGAATAAACGCTTTGATATTGTGATCAAAGCATTTGGTTTTGTACAGACTTCTGGAGAAGCCTGTATTTACAGAAAGTGATTGGGAGCTCTGTAGCATTTCTGATATTATATGTGGATGACATATTACTAATTGGAAATGATATAGAATTTCTGGATAGCATAAAGGTATACTTGAATAACAGTTTTTCAATGAAAGGCCTCGGTGAAGCTGCGTACATATTGGGCATTAAGATCTATAGAGATAGATCAAGACGTTTAATTGGACTTTCACAAAGCATATACCTTGACAAAGTTTTGAAGAAGTTCAAAATGGATCAAGCAAAGAAAGGGTTCTGGCCTGTATTACAAGCTGTGAAGTTGAATAAGACTCAATGCCCGACCACTGCAAAAGATAGAGAGAAAATGAAAGATGTTCCCTATGCTTCGGCCATAGGCTCTATCATGTATGCAATGCTGTGTACCAGACCTGATGTGTGCCTTGCTATAAGGCTAGCAGGGAGGTACCAAAGTAATCCAGGAGTGGATCATCGAATGACGATCAAGAACATCCTGAAGTACCTGAAAAAGACTAAGGATATGTTTCTCGTTTATGGAGGTGACAAAGAGCTCATCGTAAATGGTTACTGTTGAGGATATAACTACTGAAGGTAAACCACCCAGGAGGGGCCGGTTCACGCTCAACTATACTGAAGCTTAGGAAGACAAAGAAGATGGCGCTTTACTGATAAGGTTAGAGGCCCAGAGCCCAGAGGCGGATTAGGGCCCATAGCGGTAAACCGTCATATTTGTATAACTTGTATTGTACGTTAGGGAAAGGAAGAGACCGAGCCGGACACTTGTATGAGCCGGCCTCGGGACTCTCTAAACCGGCCGGGCGTCACCCTGTGTATATAAAGGGACGACCCGGCGGCGGTTCAGGGACAGAAAACAACTCGAGATCCAGGCTAGCATATTTGCTCCCTGATCATCCAAACCCCAATAATCCCATCACAAACTATACGTAGGCTTTTACCTTCATCAAAGGGGCCGAACTAGTATAAATTCCCGTGTCCCTTGTCCGGTTTAACCCCTCCAAGCTAACTCGTAGCGATGGCTCCACGACTAAGTCCTTTCATGAGGACATCTGCCGTGACAAACCCATGACAGTTGGCGCCCACCGTGGGGCTATCGCACGATGGTTTCGAGTGTTTGAAGGGAAGCTTTGAAGGACTTCAGGGGTAAGCGGTTGGCCGGATGACCAAGAGTCGTCGCGGCAAGCTCTACATCAACGACGAAGGATGGGGCCCCGAGGCCGGCTCAATTCAATACAGGTACCAGGTCCCCTTTGGCGGAATTCATGTCTTCATCGGCAAGATCGGCGAACCGGGCCCTGAGCCGGACACCTGCACCGACCTCGTTGAGACGGTTCAGCGTGCAAGTCCTGCCCGGGTTAAGCCTGCTAGAAGTGTGTGTTCGTAGGATGTGTCCATGGGATCGAATCTGAATCGGTATCCGAAGACGAGACGACTGTTTATTCCGACGACGAGTCATCCACCGGTGAAACCGAGTCCTTATACCAAGTTCATGATGGTGTGTTCGAAGGCTATTCCAATGGCAACAGTATTCCAGACCTCCTTGAACCGCCGAGTCGGGTTGCTGTTTACATGGCCGGAACACAGCCCACTTTGCAGTCTTCATCTACAGCAGCAATGAATTCCGGATCAGCGGCCGCGGCAGGAGGCCCGGTGCGCCGACCGGCTCAAGTTCTCTCCGGTTTGATGGATGCCTGGGCAGCTTTGTTAACCACGGCAGTTACTCCGGAGACGCAAGATCAGCATAATTCAGATGTCGCAAAGCTGAAAGACCAGATAACGCAGGCTAAGGAGGACCTGGCAGTTGAGGATGCTAGGATGGCTGAAGAACGGGCCGCTTTGAATGCCCAATCACAGCTGATACAGGCGCAGAATTACCGGCTCATGTTAGATCAAAATGCGTCAAATGACGTAATGCGAAGGAAGTAACGATCGCGTATGCAGCCGGTCTTCAAAGGATTGAATCTCTTTAATACACCGGGGGCTGGGACGAGTAATCCGGTAGCTGCAAACCGAACCGATGCGCCTAGAGCAGCGCCGGATCAACCACGGATAATGGAGCCACCTCGACGAACGGACAACCCGCCGCCATATGTGCCAACACCACCAAGTCACTTTTCGAGCCCTTTGGATAACATGATTGCTGCGGCATCTCGCCTGGCAGCTATTCCGATGGAGGGCGATTCACTGGCGACGATTGAGACACGGCGGGCCAGGGATCTTCTTCAAACCGCCGTGGTGCAGCAGCAGGCTTATTCCTATAGCCGAGATAGAATTCATTCGACCCCTCGTCCGAGCAAAAGCTATAGCAGGCACATGGATGAACCGTAAGTGTCTAGTAGTGCTCGGCGCCGTAATCCGGCGCGCGGTGAGGTAAATGCTCAGGACGTGGGGGATAATGGCAGAGCACGAAGGGAGGCCGCTTTGTTAACACCGCATGCGGGTCGTTATCTAACCGCCCCGATTCAGCCAGCGTCATCAGTAGACCGAGGCACCAGGCTTGCTTTCAGTTCCTGGGGAGTGCCGTGTCTTATTCCGGCTCTTCGCAATGTGCGACTGCCTAAGGATTTCAAGGGTTCGCGTAAGGTACCAAATTACACTGTTGATCAGTCACCTGAGGCGTGGGTCGAGAGTTATGAGATGGCAATGGAGATGCTGGATGTGGATGAAGCGGCCTGTGCAAAGTATTTCACAATTATGTTGGAAGGGACAGCCTGTACTTGGTTGGAAAACCTACCAGCCAACTCCATCGAGTCATGGGATCAGTTGAAGGCCTGATTTATAGCCAATTTCAAGGACACCTGCAAACAGCCTATGTCCATTGTGGATATGGACGCCTGTGTTCAAGGGGATAACGAGTCAACAACTCATTGGGTGCGCCGGGTTTCAGAAGTTTTGCATTCGTCAGACCGAATTAATGCTGGCCAAGCGATCATAACGCTGGAGCGTAACTGCCGGTTTAAGTCACTAAAGATGAAGTTGGGACGGCTCAAGCGCCACTGCAATGACATGGGAACACTTATGGCAGCCTTGGTCAAATATGCCGATTTTGATAATACCATGGATCCCGAGTCTGATGAGGAGAAACCTGAGAAGGGAAAGAAGAACGGCGGTGCAAAAGGACATCATCACAACCAAGGAGGCCATGGGAACAATGGTAAGCGCAAAGCAGACAATTCAGATTTTGTGGCTAACACCAATATGCAGCGTCGTAAAGGTAAACCGCCCCAGCGCGGTGGAGGGATGAATCTGGAGCGGCCCACGTTGGCCCAGCAGGTAGCACAGGACACCGGGTAAAAAATCTCGTTACCTTGTAACCATGGAGCCCAATAGAGAGGGACACCGGTAAAAAAGAGCGAGGGACACCGGTACTGCTCCATGCGGTCCAGTAAGGAGAAGAGCTGCTAGCGCAGCCCATTTTAAGGATGGGACTTGCCCGCCGCCGCGAACGAGCAGTTCGCCGCCACGCCATGTCCCCCACACCACATCGATCGATCTGATTCATACCTGCGCCTCCGCCTCTTACTTTCGTCGGGCTCGCTGCAAGTCATCAGGAACGCCAAATCTTGCCAAGTCGCCGGAAGCCGGATCGGTGGGGAACTAAATTGGTACGTCTGTACGCACCAAAGCCGCAAATCCCCAATGCGACTTGCATCTATAACATCCAGAATCCAATTCTTGATTGATTTTCTACCATAGGGCACTAGGGCTACTGGATAGGGCTAGAGAATTTAATTGTATTTGGTATCATTGGATTATCTAGAATTATCATGCACTGAGTGGAGATTGGAGAAAAGCCTGCGATACTCTTGAGCACCTACCGGCATTTGGACGACAAGCACAATGTCAAGTAAGTCTAATATATACCTAGCAGTTCAAGTACAGTAATATGTTTTATAGTTTTTTTTCTTTGTGCAAATTTTAATTATCTTAATAACGGCAGGGGATTTTTTTTAAATTATAGTAGGAGCTCAGTTTATGGACTAAAAAATGGAAAACAATCGGCCAGAAATTTTAGTTCCCCACTGATCCGGCTTCCGGCGACTTGGCAAGATTATAAATGAAGCGGTAATTGATCACTTTGGGGCCATGAAAAACTTAAATATATTTTTAAAAGGTACTTGTCTTAACATATCTGTTTATTGCGAATTATACTTAATATATTACTAAGTGGTTTTGTTTCTTTTGTTCTGTAGGCAATCAAAGCTCTAATGTTGCATTGTGTCAGCATCCTTCGTACTTATTTTCATAATTTGATGCTCTGCTATTGCTCCATATTCTATATCAACTAATATTTCAAGAGAACCTCTTATATTTGGATTTCTGGTAAGCATATTCACTCTTATATCATATTCTATGTAGACTTTATTATTACGTGTGTTACTATTATGTATATTACTATTTTTTTAAACGGGGGCAAAAGACTTGCCCCATTCATTAAATAAGAAAGAGGTTTAACAAGGTTTCCAGGCACCGGCCAAAGGCCGAAAAGAAAATACAAGCCGTTATTCTTATGTATATTACTACTTGATATACACACATGTGATGGACATGGGACACCGGGTCATTTTTGTCCTGGGTCCGCCCCTGGCAGTATCATGTGTTCACCACTAGCCTGTGCAAGCGCGATCAGAAGCTTCACCAGAGGGCAGTTAATTCTATTGAGCCGGCAGTGCCACGTTATTTATGGTGGTCCGAGCAGCCCATTGTGTGGAGCAGAGAGGATCACCCGCCCCGGGTTGACAATCCGGGTCAGCTAGCTTTGGTGGTAGCACCTCAGGTGCGAGGTTATAATTTTACCAAAGTCCTGATGGATGGAGGGAGCAGTATTAACATCCTATACTATTAGACTTTTCGTCGCATGGGGTTGACAGACAAGAATCTTAAACCGTCAAACATTGTTTTTCATGGTGTAGTACCAGGTAAATCGGCATATCCTGTTGGCAAGATTGCTTTGGAGGTTGTGTTTGGAGAGGAGCATGATTCCAGGTCTGAAACATTAACCTTTGAAGTGGTGAAAATTCAGAGCCCCTATCACGCGCTGTTTGGACGGCCGGCTTACGCAAAATTCATGGCGAGGCCCTGTTATATCTATTTAAAGCTCAAAATGCTGGGTCACAAGGGAACTATCATGGTACATGGAAGTCGAAAGATCGCTTTGGATTGTGAGGAAGGTGAAGCGGCTTATGCTGAGTCAGTTTGTGCTACAGAGGAGCTGAAGTTTTATAAAGACAATGTTGATCCAGCAGACATGACCCCTCTAAAGAAGCCCACCACTGAGCATGACCCAACCCTGACGTTCAAACCGGCTAATGAGACTAAACTTGTTGACTTTGTTCCTGGCGACTCATCCAAGCAGTTTAGCATCAGCACCAATCTGGATCCGAAATAGGAAAGTGCGCTCATCGAGTTCATCCATGAGAACCGGGACATTTTTGCATGGAAGCCTTCTGACATGCCAGGTGTACCGAGGGAACTCGCTGAGCACACTCTCAATATTGATCCCAAGTTTAAACCGGTCAAGCAATTTCTTCGCCGCTTTAACGAGGAAAGACGCAAGGCCATTGGTGAACAGGTAGCGTGGCTGTTGGCTGCTGGGTTTATCGTCGAAGTATTTCATCCTGAGTGGTTGGCTAATCCGGTGCTCGCTCTTAAGAAAAACGGCACTTGGCGTATGTGTGTGGATTACACATATTTGAACGAAGCTTGTCCGGCAGATCCTTTTGCTCTCCCGCATATTGATCAGATTATTGATGCGACGACGGATTGTGAGCGCCTGAGTTTCTTGGATGCTTATTCAGGTTATCATCAGATTAAAATGGTAGTTAAGGACCAGGAGAAGACAGCCTTGATTACTCCCTTTGGAGCCTTCTGCTATGTTTCTATGCCCTTTGGGCTCAAAAGTGCCCAGGCAACTTATCAGCATTGTGTGCAAAATTGTCTTCACACGCAGATTGGGCGTAATGTTCATGCCTATATGGATGATATTGTGGTAAAATCCAGGAAGAAGGAAACCTTGATAGATGACCTCAAGGAGACGTTTGATAATCTTCGGGTTTACAAAATGATGCTCAATCCGGACAAATGAGTTTTTGGTGTTTCGGTAGGCAAGCTCTTGGGTTTTCTTGTATCCAACAGAGGTATTGAGGCCAATCCGGAAAAGATCAAGGCGATCACATCCTTGGCTAAACCGAAATGCATTAATGATGTTTAGCGTCTGGTAGGTCGAATTGCAGCCCTCAGCCGGTTTATCCCGTTTGGGAGAAAAGGCGATTCCTTTATATCAGATGTTGAAGAAGACAGATGATTTTGTCTGGAGTGATGCAGCCAATGCGGCATTTGAGGATTTGAAGCGGCAGCTGGCTGAACTGGCCGGTCCTTGCTGCTCCGGTTGATAACGAGCCTCTGTTATTGTATGCGTGGCTGCCAATGCCCGCGGTCGCGGTGGCAATTGTGGTTGAGCGTAAGGAGGAGGGAAAGAATATCCGGTTCAACGCGGCCATTTACGATATCGGTGAAGTGCTGATCGAGTCAAAACAACGGTATCCGCATTGGCAGAAGCTGGTGTATGGAGTTTTATGGCAAGTAGGAAGCTCAAGCAATACTTTCAAGGCCATCCCATCACAGTGGTTAGTTCTGCTCCTTTGGGCGATATAATGCGTAATGCAGAAGCCACCGTCAAGGCGAAGTGGGCAATTGAGCTTGGTCCACATGGATTGAAGTATATGCCTCGAGCGGCCATCAAATCTCAGGCGCTTGTCGACTTCATCAATGATTGGACCGAGTTACAGGCACCAGAGGACAAACCGGACAATACATACTGGACTATTCACTTTGATGGGTCCAGGCAATTGGAAGGCTCGGGGGCTGGAGTTGTCCTTACTTCCCCTCAAGGTGATAAAATTTGTTATGTTCTCCGCTTAATGTTTCCTTGTACTAACAAAGGCAGCAGAGTACGAGGCCTTACTCCACGGTCTCCGTGTGGCTAAGGAAATGAACTTAAGCCGGGTTCGCTGTCTTGGAGATTCTGATCTGGTGGCTCAACAAGTTTCTGGTACTTGGGATTCTAAGGATCCACTCATGGCGGCTTATAGACGCGAGGTGGATACTGTGGCGGGTCACTTTAAGGGTTATCAGGTTGAGCACATTGACTGGCGCAAAAACGAAGCAGCAGACGCTTTGAGCCGGCTAGGATCTCAACGTAAACTGGTACCACCCAATACCTTTTTAGATATCTTGCATAACCCGTCTGTTAAGTTACCTACAGAGGATGATTTAGCTGTTCCTGATCCGGAGGCCCAATTGGTAGCCGCTTTACATGTCATTCCGGATTGGACGGTTCCATATTTGGCATATATGAACCGTGGCGAGTTACGAGATGATGAGCTCCTCGCCAGGGAGATAATCCGGCGGTCCAAGTCCATGGTTATTCACAATGGCGACTTACACTGTTGCAGTATCTCAGGCGTATTCCAGTGTTGTATTTCTCCTGAAGAAGGACAGGAGATTCTACGAGAAAGCCATGAAGGGGATTGTGGTCACCATGCTGGTTCAAAGTCCCTGGTGGCTAAAGCTTTTCGTCATGGGTTCTATTGGTTGACAGCTCATGCTGATGCGGAGGATCTGGTAAAGCGGTGTGATGCTTGTCAGAAGTTTTCACGTCGAGCTCATGTTCTGGCTCAGGAGCTACGGATGATTCCTATTACTTGGCCGTTTGCCACTTGGGGGCTTGATATGGTGGGACCTTTTAAGCGCTCCAAGGATAAGAAGACCCACCTGTTGGTGGTGGTTGACAAGTTCACTAAATGGGTTGAAGCGGCGCACGTCAGCAAGTGTGATGCAGCCACGGCGGTTCAATTTCTCAAAAGGATTATTTTCCGTTTTGGCTTTCCACACAGCATCATCACAGATAATGGCACGAACCTTTCTAAAGGTGAGATGGAGGAGTTTTGTCAACGAGAGCACATCCGGCTTGATGTAGCGTCTGTGGCTCACCCCCAGTCTAATGGTCAAGCTGAGAGGGCGAATCAAGAGATCCTGAAGGGTATCAAGCCCCGTCTTATGGTTCCTTTGAAGCGGACGCTGGGTTGTTGGGTCGAAGAATTACCATCTATGTTATGGAGCATAAATACCACCCCAAACCGATCTACGGGTTATACACCTTTCTTCATGGTTTATGGGGCTGAGGCCGTTCTCCCAAGTGATATTCGTCATGACTCGCCCCGGGTTGCCAATTATGTTGAAGCGGACAATGAGCAAGCGCGTCAGGAGGCGCTGGACCTGTTAGATGAAAAACGGGACATGGCTTTGGCTCGTTCGGCGATTTATCAACAAGACCTGCAGCGTTATCACAGCCGCCTGGTTAAGACAAGAACCTTTCAAGAAGGAGACTTAGTGCTCCGGCTCATCCAGGATCAGACCGATATGCACAAGTTATCCCCACCTTGGGAAGGACCCTTTGTGGTCAGCAAAAATTTGCACAACGGATCATACTACCTCATTGACATTCGAGAAGACTCACGCAGTTCTGAGGAGGAGACCCGGCGGCCATGGAACATAGCTCTCCTACGGCCTTATTACACTTGAAGCCACAGGCTTTTCTTATGTACATATTTCAACAATGTATATATTATGATCAATATAATAAACCGGCATCCTTGCTATAAGCAGGGTCTCCGCCGTTTTCTTCAAATCTCTGTTTACATGGGGGCTTCAGCTGACAAAGCGAAGTACTACCTGTTAAACCGGCTATCATGCCACCACATAGCTTGGGAGCTTCACACCCAAGGGGCCAAAGAGAGTTCTATTGCTCAAAGCACGACTCAAACATAGGCACCCATTGAGCACAGCTCACAAAGTTACTTGGGGGCTCTTTGTGTAAAATAACAAAGAGTTTGAAAGGACCCTTGTAACCGGGTATCGACCCACGGCTTGGAAGCCTGGTGTATTCACCTAAAACCCCGGGTTAACCTGCCTTCATCAAGTAAGCCACCCCTATCCAGGTAATCCTGGCATGACCCGTCGAACGTTTGACAATTACTCTCATTGAGACCCTGAACTTGTCAAAGTTAAAATGATGATTGGTTAGTTGGAGGCCATCTTAAAAGGCTTTGTCAAAACGGTTTAACTCAGCGGCCTGGCAGCCCATGAAAAGCCTCGAATTTGGGCCTGGCAGCCCTTGAAAAGCCTCGACTACACGGTTTTTTGTTTGATTTTTGCCAAGTTTTTGTTCTTTGGTAACATCATATTAGCCCGGTGTTTATTAACTCGGCTTGGCTTTCAACTACAAGTTGTTAGATCATATTCATGTTATTCCAGTGTTTGTTAACCCGGCTTGGTTGTCAACTATAAGTTGTCAGACCTTATTCTTTATAAAACTGGTGTTTTACAGCCCGGACTGGTTTTTATTACATATTACTAGTACAATCATCCGGTGTTCATTACAACCCGGTTCTACTTTATACATACCAGCACTGCATGGTAGAAGTTGGGTGTTCACCCTTACTACAAATATATGTTGGTAAACCAACTAAGTGATTTCATATCACAGGTATGATTTATTTCATGTTTTAAGCTTTGGTTATTAGCCTGGCTTTGCATGGGGCATTGTGAACCGTCCGGCGGTAAACCGCCCGGGCAGATTTTTTTATGCAGACACAAGGATTGCATGGTATATAAGCCAGCACTGAAAATATCATGGCGGACCAAACAAAGTATATCCCAGTGCACGATGGCAGCGGATCAAAGTATTTTCGCTAGCCTATTACAAGGCGCTTCAAGGCCCAAAATATGGTATTGTTTCTTCCAACAGAACAAAATTTATGAAGCATCAACCAGATTTCTGGATCAAGCCTCATCACCATGTTGACGTGAAGTTGATGGGTCATCTGGCGTCGGTTCAGCCTCCTCCTCCCCATCTAATGGCTGGAAATCCACGGTGGTCCAGTCAATCCGGGTTAAAGCCTGAAAGACAGCCTCTTCACTTATAAGTTCGGACGGATCAACGTCAGGGGCGTAAGTGTGCTTACGGATTGGTGGGATAAGATTTTGCACTTCCGGCATGGCAGTGTTAATACGTTTGTTGTTGGCATCATAGAAAGACCGATGAACAGTCAAGTTAGCTTCTTCTGCCAGTTGACTCGCCAGAGGACGCATCTCCCTTGTCACATTTTTAAGGGCTTCGTCATCAAACACTGCCCCGTTTTCTTGTTCACTAGGAAAGCCCTTGGCGATGTCCACCGGATCCACGTCGGCTATCCATGCTTTGGCTCGGGTAAGTGCCAACAAAGCGCTAGCCCTGGCAGCGGATCGCTTCATCTCTTCTATCTGCGCTGGCGTCATGGATAACTTTGCTAGAGTGTCCTTGATCAATGTTGGGGCCGGATTGTTGTATCACGCTGCGCAGATAACCCGTTGGGCACCGGTATACAGTTGTCCAATCAGAGTATATGCTGCTTTCAGCTTCATCCGCATATCAGAGCCTAGATGAGCAATGCGGCTACCTACAACGGTTTAAGAGTTTCATGTTAAACCGGCAAATTACAAGGATGGTCATTCAAGAAGCCTTGGCAAGAGTACTTACCAAATACTGCAGAGGTCATGGCATTCACTTGGCGCTTCAACCCAGTAAGCTCTTCCGCCACCGGTTTAAGAGCCGATTCGGTGTCTTCAGCCCGCTTCAGCAATGCAGTCTTTTCAGTATCCCAATTGGCACGCTCAGTCTTGAATCCTTCTTTAAGTTGTTCCATGGTGGTTAAAGCGGCTTTTAGCTCATCCTTGGCCTTGGAAGTCTCTGCTTGTTGGGATTTGATATTCTTTTGAAGATCAGCAATTTGAGCGCCTTGCTGGTTTATATCAGCCTGCCACAATCAGAGGAGCATATAAATATTTTATCAAAAAGTCCCAAGCATACAACCAGTTATACACTTGGCACTTGGGGGCTAATGCGGATTGCTTCTTTACTACTAATTGTTGGAAGTCCCAAGGATTAATACAAGTTTCAATCTTGGCACTTGGGGGCTAATGTGTATTTGATCAAGAAAATACGCAAGGAAAATCAACAAAGTACAGTTTGGAAAATAGAAGTCCCGGTTTTACTTCGCAAGACAAACCGGCCCTTGGGGGCTACAATGCAGTAAAGGTACAGAATAAGGATGAAAGTGTTTACCTCATAGCATTCCTTCATCAGATTTACCAAACCGACTTCATAATCTCGGCTTGTGTAAAGCCGGTTCAAGAATCTGGAATGAAGATCCCGAAAGCGTAAAGATTAGCATAGTTTGACAAGTCAGTCTCCCCCTTCCCCTTGCCCATAGCAACAAATTCGTCCTTGGCGGTATGTTTCGACAAAACAACTGGATTGCCCGGGGCGGTATAAGCAGTGCCAGTAACAACAACGTCATCATCATCTTTGGCTGGGCTCGGTTGATTGACATTATCTTTGGCTGGGCTTGGCGGAGTGGCAGCAGGGCTTGGCGGATTAGCAGTTGAACTCAGCGGATCAACAACTAGACTTGCAGGCGTAGCACGTGGACTTGATGTATCAACATGTGTAGCCGGATCAGCTTCTGGTGGATCAGCATCGGTGGCTGGGTCTTGCGGGGCAGAGTTGTCCATGACAATATCAGGATTTTCACCAGCATTTTCGGGGGTCTTCTCCGGTTCAACATCGTCAGTGGGGTCGCTGGTCTTGGCTTTCTTGCTTAATCGGGCCTTGGTACTACAACATCAAAATAAAGATTAGTATGATAAACCGATGCATGAAGAAATAAACCGAAAAGCAAGTACACTTACCCAGCGACGGTTTTAAGGGGAGGCAGCTGAGTGGTTGATGAACCGCCAGACGAATTGGAAGACACCTGATAATTCGAATCAGACGGATTGAGAGGGTATCGGAAGAAACCCTTCAAAGGATAAAGTTTTTCAGGAGAACAAGCAACCTCTGGACGACGTTTCCGGGTTGGTGTGTCCGGTATACCGGAAGAGGTGACTTGTTGGCCATGTGTGGGTTGTGCGACGCCCTTCAGGTTGCTGCGTCTTCAAATAAAGTTTTGGATCCAAATAAGCAAGAGGGTGAGAGTATTTCACTTTTCGAACTGCACGGCGAAATCTTTTAACCGACACCAGATCTCAATCGGAAGAAAGAGCTATTACCTCAGCATGGTCTGCATGGCTGGCCTCCGCATCATCCTGGGAATAGTTATTGTCAATAAGATGCACGAAAAAGGAACCGAGGGAGTCAAGTTCTACCTCTTCAGCCGATTCATCGACATCTTCTGGCGGATCAGAAGACTCGGCAGTTTTCTTCTTGGCTGTTTTCTTGGTGACTTTGCTCTTGGCACGAGGAGCCCTGGCCGGTTTATCTTGAGTTTTCCTTTTCCAGAAGGAGCTATTAGTCTGCAAGATTAAAACAAAGGATAATTATATTAGTGTTAAAGCGGAAACGGATTAAAAAGGTACAAGGTTAAAGTCTTTACCACTGGCGGTTTGTTGGAGGCATAAAAAGGGCGCAGACCGGTTTGGGTGCATACGACGATCGGTTCGTCAAGCATCTTCTTCACACTTTCAGTGACTTCCTCATCAGTCAGTTCTATTTCGTTAAACCGTTGAGGATCATTGGTCTTGCCGGTATATTCATACATCAATCCGGGGCGGCGGCTTAAAGGTAGGACGCACCATGAAACCCAACAGCGGACAAGGTCAACACCAGTCAAACCGTTGGCGAGGAGAGCCCGGAGTTTGGCAAGTTGAGGTGCATAAGCTTGTCGTTCTTTGGCAGTCATTCGTGGAGGTAAAGGGTGGCCATTGCTAAGCCGGTGAGCGCGGTAGCCCGACAAAGGATTTTCTCCAGCAGGGGCAGTGTTCTGACAATAAAACCAAGTTTGGTTCCAGTCTTTAGGATGGCTGTGAAGTTTGGCATGAGGAAAATCAACCTCTTTCCTTTTTTGAATTGATACACCACCAAGTTCAGTATTGGGGCCGTCAGAGAACTCAGTTCGGCGGTTTAAGTGGAAGAAATCCCGGAAGAGGTCAATAGTTGGTTCTTCTTGCAGGTAGTGTTGGAAATATGCCCTAGAGGCAATAATAAATTAGTTATTATTATATTTCCTTGTTCATGATAATCATTTATTACCCATGCTATATTGTATTGATAGGAAACTCAGATACATGTGTGGGTACATAGACAACACCATGTCCCTAGTAAGCCTCTAGTTGACTAGCTCGTTGATCAATAGATGGTTACAGCTTTCTGACCATGGACATTGGATGTCGTTGATAACGGGATCACATCATTAGGAGAATGATGTGATGGACAAGACCCAATCCTAAGCCTAGCACAAAGATCGTAGTTCGTATGCTAAAGCTTTTACGATGTCAAGTATCATTTCCTTAGACCATGAGATTGTGCAATTCCGGATACCGTAGGAATGCTTTGGGTGTACCAAACGTCACAACGTAATCGGGTGGCTATAAAGGTGCACTACAGGTATCTCCGAAAGTGTTCATTGGGTTGTACGAATCGAGACTGGGATTTGTCACTGTGTAAACGGAGAGGTATCTCTGGGCCCACTCGGTAGGACATCATCATAATGTGCACAATGTGACCAAGGGGTTGATCACGGGATGATGTGTTACGGAACGAGTAAAGAGACTTGCCGGAAACGAGATTGAACAAGGTATCGGGATACCGACGATCGAATCTCGGGCAAGTACAATACAGCTAGACAAAGGGAATTGTATACGGGATCGATTGAGTCCTTGACATCGTGGTTCATCCGATGAGATCATCGTGGAACAGGTGAGAGCTAACATGGGTATCTAGATCCCGCTGTTGGTTATTGACCGGAGAACGTCTCGGTCATGTTGCATGGTTCCCGAACCCGTAGGGTCTACACACTTAAGGTTCGATGGCGCTTAGGGTTATAAAGGAAGTTTGTATGTGGTTACCGAATGTTGTTCGGAGTCCCGGATGAGATCCCGGACGTCACGAGGAGTTCCAGAATGGTCCGGAGGTAAAGATTTATATATGGGAAGTCCTGTTTTGGTCACCGGAAAAGTTTGGGGTTTTTCCGGTAACGTACCGGGACCACCGGGAGGGTCCCGGGGGTCCACCAAGTGGGGCCACTAACCCCGGAGGGCAGCATGGGCCAAGTGTGGGAGGGAACCAGCCCGGGTGGGCTGGTGCTCCCCCACAAGGGGCCCAAGGCGCCTAAGGAGAGGAGGGGGGCAAACCCTATAAGGGCGAGATGGGCCTTAGGGCCCATACCGGTGCGCCTCCCTCTCCTCCTTCCGCCGCCACCAGATGCCATCTGGGGGCTGCCGCCACCCCTGGGGAGGGAACCCTAGAGGGGGCGCAGCCCCCTCCCCTCCTCCTATAAATAGTGGGGGTTTTGGGGCTGCCCAAGACATGAGTTTCTCCCTCTATTGGTGCAGCCCTACCTCTCCTCCTCCTCCTCTCCCGTGGTGCTTGGTGAAGCCCTGCTGGATTGCCACGCTCCTCCACCACCACCACGCCGTTGTGCTGCTGCTGGATGGAGTCTTCCTCAACCTCTCCCTCTCTCCTTGCTGGATCAAGGCGTGAGACGCCATCGGGTTGTACGTGTATTGAACGCGGAGGTGCCGTCTGTTCGGCACTAGGATCTCCGGTGATTTGGATCACGGCAGTACGACTCCTTCAACCCCGTTCTCATGAACGCTTCCGCTTAACGATCTACAAGGGTATGTAGATGCACTCTCCTTCCCTCGTTGCTTGTTTATCCATAGATAGATATTGGTGACACATAGGAAAATTTTGAATTTCTGCTACGATCCCCAACAGTGGCATCATGAGCTAGGTCTATTGCGTAGATTCTTTGCACAAGTAGAACACAAAGTAGTTGTGGGCGTTGATTTTGTTCAATATGCTTACCGTTACTAGTCCAATCTTGTTTCGACGGTATTGTGGGATGAAGCGGCCCAGACCGACCTTACACGCATTTCCACGTGAGACAGGTTCAACTGAATGACATGCACTTGGTGCATAAGGTGGCTAGCGGGTGCCGCCTCCCACTTTAGTCGGAACGGATTCGATGAAAAGGGTCCTTATGAAGGGTAAATAGCAATTGGCATATCACGTTGTGGTTTTGCGTAGGTAAGAAACGTTCTTGCTAGAAACCCATAGCAGCCACGTAAAACATGCAACAACAATTAGAGGACGTCTAACTTGTTTTTGCAGGGTATGCTATGTGATGTGATATGGCCAAGTAGAATGTGATGAATGATATGTGATGTATGAGATTGATCATGTTCTTGTAATAGGAATCACGACTTGCATGTCGATGAGTATGACAACCGGCAGGAGCCATAGGAGTTGTCTTTATTTATTGTATGACCTGCGTGTCATTGAACAACGCCATGTAATTACTTTACTTTATTGCTAACCGGTAGCCATAGTAGTAGAAGTAATAGTTGGCAAGACAACTTCATGAAGACACGATGATGGAGATCATGATGATGGAGATCATGGTGTCATGCCGGTGACGATGATGATCATGGAGCCCGAAGATGGAGATCGAAAGGAGCAAAATGATATTGGCCATATCATGTCACTATTTGATTGCATGTGATGTCTATCATGTTTATGCATCTTATTTGCTTAGAACGACGGTAGTAAATAAGATGATCCCTTACAACAATTTCAAGAAGTGTTCTCACCTAACTGTGCACCGTTGCTAAAGTTCGTTGCTTCTAAGCACCACGTGATGATCGGGTGTGATGGATTCTTACGTTCACATACAACGGGTGTAAGACAGATTTACACACGCGAAACACTTAGGGTTAACTTGACGAGCCTAGCATGTACAGACATGGCCTCGGAACACAGAGACCGAAAGGTCGAGCATGAGTCGTATAGTAGATACGATCAACATGAAGATGTTCACCGATGATGACTAGTCCGTCTCACGTGATGATCGGACACGGCCTAGTTGACTCGGATCATGTAATCACTTAGATGACCAGAGGGATGTCTATCTCGAGTGGGAGTTCATAAGATGAACTTAATTATCTTGAACATAGTCAAAAGACCTTTTGCAAATTATGTCGTAAGCTCGCGCTTTAGTTCCACTATTTAGATATGTTCCTAGAGAAAATATAGTTGAAAGTTGAAAGTAGCGATTATGCGGACAGTAGAAAGCTTGTGTCCTTAATGCACCGCTCAGTGTGCTGAACCTCAAACGTCGTTTGTGGATGTTGCGAACATCGGACATACACGTTTTGATAACTACGTGATAGTTCAGTTAAACGGTTTAGAGTTGAGGCACGAAAGACGTTTTCGAAATGTCGCGGAACATATGAGATGTTTCGAGGGCTGAAAGTAGGATTTCAGGCTCGTGCCCACGTCAAGAGGTATGAGACCTCCGACGATTTTCTTAGCCTACAAACTAAGGGAGAAAAGCTCAATCGTTGAGCTTGTGCTCAGATTGTCTGAGTACAACAATCACTTGAATCGAGTGGGAGTTGATCTTCCAGATGAGATAGTGATGTTTCTCCAAAGACATTGCCACCAAGCTACTAGAGCTTCGTGATGAACTATAACATATCAGGGATAGATATGATGATCCTTGAAGTGTTCGCGATGTTTGACACCGCGAAAGTAGAAGTCAAGTAGGAGCATCAATTGTTGATGATTGGTAAAACCACTAGTTTCAAGAAGGGCAAGGGCAACAAGGGATACTTCATGAAACGGCAAAACAGTTGCTGCTCTAGTGAAGAAACCCAAGGTTGAACCCAAACCCGAGACTAAGTGCTTCTGTAATAAGGGGAACAACCATTGGAGCAGATTTACCCTAGATACTTGGTAGATGAGAAGGCTGGCAAGGTCGATAGAAGTATATTGGATATGCATTATGTTAATGTGTTCTTTACTAGTATTCCTAGTAGCACCAGGGTATAAAGATACCGGTTGGCGATAATAACTCGAAATAAAAGCTACGGAATAAATAGAGAGCATGCGTGCAGCAGCGCATCTACCGATCATACCGGCCACCGGCTGTCCCGTGCATCTCCCCTGGCTCGCCACCAACACCACGCCGCAATCGGCACTTCCTCCACCACCTCGATCTCCCCCCGATCGCCCACATGCCAGCACGCGCGCATCTACGCCACTTGCGGATTGCCGGCTGCGTCGTCGTCGTCCATCTCTGGATCGAAAATTAGACTCCAGACCATCGTTCCCCGTGACGAGAGCACGAGATTCCCATCGATTCGGTCGGGTTGCTTCCTGCGGTGACGTCGCTTCTCTTCCTCCACTCGTTCCATCCACCCTGCGCCCTATAAAAACCTCCCGTATCGAGATCTGCCGGGGGGTGTCGGGTCGCGCCCCGCCGATCTCCACAAAATTCTGCTGTCGGCCGTCGTTGGAACCGGCCGGAACACCAGATCGAGCATCGAGGCCGTCAACGCCGATCCATCGAGGATCTATCCACACGTCGTAGTATGCGTCGATCGATCACCGCCAACGAACTAACGTTCTCGAAACATGCATGCACCTACCGAACGAGATCGCAGCGAGACCATCTCTTTTCCTGGTCTCAAGGACAGGCCGCGCTATCTATATATCCACTTGCTCAGTTAACTACTCTGAACTCTGATGATGGTTACGCTTCTGTCATTAGATCCCGCAGGCGATAAAATATGTATGGACATCTGCATGACGAGCAAGCGAGCGAGCGAGATGGGTCGTTGAGCAACGACCGGCAGCAGAATATAATCTTTAACGTGCCTATCTGAACTCATAAAACAATGCGAGATGGCGCAGGACTGCATGCAGACGCAATGTTCATAGTCAAATTCAGAGATAGGAACTGTCGGGGGGAAACAAATCACAAATAGGACAGCTTCTTGTACTACATGGCACGATTTACTCATATGCTCCATACATTAAACATATCTAATTAATACTACTGGACGATTGGAGGAATAATGAACACATGTTGTGCGAGCTAGTGGCAAAAAGCAGTTAGATTAGCAGAAGGTTCTCTCATCGCGCGCCGCAAGTAGGCGGCGTGCTAGCGTGGTGAGCGAGTAGCCCCAGCGGCCAGCGAGCTGTCACAACTGTATGTGTCTCCACTGCTGCGATTGCCTTTAGTTTAGTGGCAATAATTGGAACCCAGGACAGGGTTCTGTTCCCTTGTGAGTTGCGAGTGGCGATCATGTTAATTTATTCAGTTAGGTTAGGCCCATAAACTAGAGCACAAAACCATCTAAGTACAGTAGCTAGGATTGATAGGGGGAGTGAGAAAGCAACTTGGACCCATCCACGTCAAGTTGATAGCATGGCATCTCAATCATGTTTGTAAGATCAGAACACGCAGTAGCCACTATACTCTGGGATTGCTCGTGGCTAGCTACTCGCGGAATGCGGCTGTTTGCCGCGGCTTCTACTTTATACTCCCTCCGTCGCAAAATTCTACAACAAATCTAAGACAAGAATTTTGAGACGGATGTAATATTTGGCTAGCTCCGATGATGCATACATGGGGAATTGATCTTTATTCTATTTCTTTCAGTTCATGGCATCGTAGTACTCGGCTGCCCCTAATAATTTTGCATGAATCCACCTGCATGAGTTTAAATATGTAACGCTCATAATGATCACAAGGGAAAACGTCGGGAACTAAAAGGAAAAAAGATCCAGATTAGCTAGTAGTGCCGATTCCATTTTTCTGAGGAAAATGCAAAATTACAGTACATACAAGTTTCGTTTTTTTCTGAAGGTTTATATTTTTTGATAAAGGATAAATATTTATATTTTTTTGCGAGAAGGATAATATTTATATATTATAAAAATAAAAAATTCTGATAAACTAGAATATAAATGTTCACGTATTTAAAATGAATCATCTCATATTATAAAACATTCCATCAAACAAAAATGAAAAAAAAATCATGTATTTAGAAAGAGTTAATACTTGCAACATATTTGTTAGTGTAAAATATTCATGTGTCTGCCGAAGAAATAAAAGACGAAAACAAAACATAAGTTTAAAACGGGAAAACAGAAAAAAAAATGAAAGAAAAGCTAAAGAAGAAAATGGCAACCTTTCGTACTGAGTATGAGCCGGCTAATATACGACTATGGGCCTCAATTTCCTATTGAACGCATGAATAGGAAAGGTCTTCTGCTTGTCTCATCTCAATAAACGCACATAAGTCGACCGAGACTTCGTTATGTCTCAGTCGATGCTATATCCGTGAGATCTTACATTTGGATTCATGTATCTTTTTTCAGTTTTCTTTTTCTCTTTAGCATGCTATGTCATTTGACCGAGACTTAATTAAATCTCAGTCGACTGAGGCCTAGCCACACCCAACCCAACGCACATAACGGTGAAGCCTGGTTCATCGACACCAGGCGTTGTTGGATGGATTGGAGCAATGAAAATTATCCCACCAAAATTCTGGTGTGTTTCCAAAGCATTCGTTGGCAATGGCCGATGCATGCGACCACGTGGAGATAGGATAGATTTGCGCGACGAGAGAGATCGTTGAGTGTCGATTGATCAGATCGGAAGCAGAACGTAATCCCGAGGGACGTGCCCTGTCTGAACTGACAAAACTATGCGTCGAGATGGCGCAGGACCGCAGACGCGGTGTGCATGCATGCATGCATATATAGTCGAATCATCTTATCATGGAAGGTTGTTGAACGCACGATTACTCGTCTTCTAAAGCAGGTCAATCCATCACGGGGATCACTAGCACCAGCATTATATTATGGGCTGCTTAGCGAGATTGTTTAATAATTGTGTGGTTACTGAAGTGCGGGAGAGAATGATCAACACATGATCACCATCCACGCATATCGTGCCCATCCATTAGCCGAAAGAAGAGGCAAAGGGTCCGATCGACAGGAAATGGCCTGTGGATGCAAGTGGCAAATGCGCGAGCACAACCCGTCATGTCACACATGACACATGTAAGCGGACTGGGGAATATGCCGCTGCCTATACGGCTATACCCCACGACCTTGGGATTGATCACGCGACGGAGATATTAGTACGTACGGTCTTCTCGCCGGTGCGATCTCGATCGAGCTGTCGAATTCCGGGAGCGGAGGCGGTGGTCGATGGTGCCATCGGCTCAGGAGGAATCAGCAAAGCCGCGCGGGTGCGGTGGGTAGAATGTGATCCCGACACCAAAACCGTCACCGTCGAAGCCAAACCACGGCTTTGTTCCACGTCAGTCAGTCAGGCTCGGACTTTCCGTCGCTCCCGACGCCGATGGCAGGGCACGGGCCGATGTCGGAGCGCTTGCAGCTCGCGTACAAGTGTGTGGTGCCGTAGGGAAGAAGGCGATGCAAAGGTGGTGCGGTACACGGGTCGCCGTCGTGGGGCGTGCGGGATGCATGGCCAGCCGATGCCTATCGATGGAGGGCAACGCTACCGACAGCTAGAGCAACGGATCGGGCCGGGCTAGCGCGCCGACGGCCGAGGCGCGGAGAGCCGTGCACGCAACGGATGGATGGTGCGCTGCCGGGACCAGCCTGCCATTGGCCACAGTCCGCGCTGATTGCGCTTGCTTTGGGAGCCACACAGTGCCAGTAAGTTGCATGCCATCATCTTCTTGACTCCCGATCGATCGAGCAGAGTGGAGTAGAGACATGGTGTATACTCTTCTCGCGTGTATGTTTCCCCTTAATTTTGACCTGAAATTGTGCCCGTCGTTGCTTCATGCATGCACAGTCCTCAGTCAACACTCGACGAGCATATGCTTTGCTCAATTCGGTGATGCAGCATGGTCCTGGTTGCAACCCAACTCGCCTCGCACTCGTGCCGCCCATCTACGCGATGCGCCTAGCTAGCTAGTTTGTGCCGTGTCCAGCACGAACGAGGCGGAGGTCTCTGTCGCCGAACCAACGAACAACATCCGTCTACCCGAACGGCCGGGCACAACCGTTTCGCTCCCGGGAAAGTAGGATCGCACGGGCGATCAAAGGAGGCGACAACACTACCGGACTCGCGGTATATGCCTACGGCCACGGGCCATCGGCATAGGCCCCTAAGCCGTCGGCATAGATCTATGCCTACGGCAGTCGTCGGCATAGCCCCGTCGGCGTTGATGTTGTCAGCGTAGTCTTGTCAGACCGTCGGCATGGTAAAGCCGTCGGCATAGGGGCCTGGCGTCAGCCGTCGGCAGTGTTTTTCGTCTGACGGCAACGGACGGCGCCGTCAAAAGCGCGGACGAATCATGCAATGCCACGTGGCAGATATATGAAGGCCGTCGGCATACCTCTGCCACGTGGCAACCAGTGGTACTCCTGGTGGCAGGGCTATGCCTACGGCAAAGCCGTAGGCATAGCTCTGCCACGTGTCGTCTCCTGGTTACTCCTGGCAGCAGAGGTATGCCTACGGCTTTGCCGTCGGCATAGATTTCCATCTATGCCTACGGCAAAGCCGTCGGCATAGATATGCCACGTGGCGAGCCCTGGTGACTCCTGAGCTTATATATGCCGACGGCTTTGCCGTAGGCATAGTTTTTTTCTGTTTTCTCTTTCCAATTCATTTGACACATTTCAAAACAGAGCAATATGAAATTATGCGTAAATATGACAGTTCATCATCTAAACATACTCAAGTTCACCATCATCATCTAAACATACTCAAGTTCATCACATCATCTAAAGATCATCACCGACTCAAGTTCATGAACATAAAAGTAGTGCAAGACATGAAACATCATAAAAGTAGGAATATGAAAGGCATGGCACGACGGCCACATGCACGGAATCATCAAGCAAGACCACCTCCGCCAAAACCACCACCTCCGCCAAAAGCACCACCACCTCCGCCAAAACCGCCACCACCTCCGCCAAAACCACCACCACCTCCGCCAAAACCGCCATCGCGACCACCACCACTCTGGCCAGATCGGAGGATGGGGTCGACGAGCAGGAGTCGAGCCACCGGTCCCCTACATGTTTCAGAAAAGATTCTAACGGTAAATATGATATGATAGTGTTGAATGAACGAGAACTAGTTTGTCAAGAGTTAGGCAAATGTACTAACCGGACCATCATCGCCTAGTGCCACCCATTCATCAAGCGTGGGCACATGTGGGGTTCTCCAGGTGGTGGTGGGGTCCCATTTGTGGTGGACCCGCGTTGCTACTCCAAGACGCCAACATAGCAGAATGTTAGTTAAACAAGCAAACTAGAAGATCGGAAGGAATGAAAGTGCAAAAATTTAGCTTGGTTTTAAGAGGGTAGAACTAACCGTCATCATCTGACGGTTGTAATCATCGTTTGCCTTCACTCGTTTCAAGTACTCCCGCACCTCGAGATTCCTGTGCTCGACAAACTCCTTATATGCCTACATAATTTAGATTGTTTCTAAGTGAGCAATGCTGAAAATAAACTAAGAATGCTAGATAGAAAAAGATAAAGAGGAAGTACTTACAGCATGCTGGCGGACTAAGGAAGTCTGTGAACGCCCCGTGCTCTCTAACTGGCTCGGGTTGGTAGCCCGAAGCTGTGTGTACGAGATCGAAGGAGTGATCAAGCCGTCGAAACACGGATACCGGCCATTCTTCTTCCCCTGGATGGCCACCACCGCCGTGTCGTCGATCTGAGACTGGGCGACCTCGGCAACAGGAACATCCGGATGCAACTCCTGATAGTGATGAATGTAAGACCACAGGTGCTCCTCGGTCTTGCCGTAGTAATCGCTCTCGCCCTCCTTGGCGACGACTCCGCCGCGGGCCAGCTTCGGCGACTTCATGTCCGAGAGCGGCCTCTTCAACTTGTCCTCCTACAACGTCAAATAGAAGTTAGCCATACATAAGAACATGACGGTAAAGAAGAACAAAATGCATCATGCACATAGATATACCTTCATGGCCGTGAAGCTCCGATGGTTCCTGTTTCCTTGGCCGTGTGTCCCGTCGGCTCCACGGTTAGCCCGGCCCTTGATGCTCTTGGCAGCAAACTCTGCATCGGGCGCCGAGCCACCTATCCACCAAACTCGCCCATCCGTCATGCCTTCCATAGCACCAACGAGGAACAACCTATGCAAATTTTGGAAGCATGACATGTGAGCACGAAACATAGAGTTGACTGCTTGAAACAATGAAAAGTTAGTAATAGTTACCATCATGAACTGCTCCCTGTTCAAGGTAAGTCGTAGCTTGGCGCTTGACTTTTGGTCATCTTTTGGTGCAGGTAGTAGTGGTAGTACTGCGAGACGGCAACCCAGCGCACCTCGTACTGCAACTGACGAGCTTTCTTCTTCGCAGGCGCAAGCAAGACCACGTCGGCTGTGGCCTTGTGCTCGTCAAGAACTCTATAGAGTTGCTGCATAAATCAGAAGCAAACAAGGCATGAGTTGAGTGATCCAATGATAAACTATGAACGATACTGAAGACAAGTGATTCAGAAGAGAACTTACCCAAAATTTGGTGATCACGGCCTTAGCGGCCATCCCGTACTCCGCGTTGCTGCAAGCCTCGTAGTGGGCCCAACAGGCCAAACCCGCAGATCAAGTGGTCCCTGTCTGTCACAAGGCAGAATAGGCCAGCCAAAAGTGCTTCAACAGATGTTGATAAGGCCGTTCGGTTTACGGACCTTTCCGCGAAGGATCCAGTTTACGCAAAAGAATCAAATGATTGCCATGTGTACAATAAGAAAATGTTGTCATGTGTTGAAAATATGATTGATAGGCACTTACTCTGTCCCCACAGGTTCAATGAGCCACTTGTGCTCCTCGATAGAAGGTGGTGTAGGTAGTCCGGCATTACCATGCATCCACCCCTGCAGAGCACCCGGTGGCAAGTCATCCCACAACTCGGGATCAACCTCCCCTCCACCCTCCTCGCCCTCCTCCTCACCCTCCTCCTCGGCCTCCTCCTCCTCACCCTCCTCCTCGGCCTCCTCCTCCTCGCCATCAGGAACATACTCCTCCTCCTCAGACTCAAAGGTGCCTCAGATGGGAGGGCATCAAAGAAGACCCTCCTATTTCGGACACGGCCCGGAGTTTTTGCCCGGCTGCCTCTCCCCACCTCCTCCTCCTCTAGGGGCTCTCCCCACCGCCTCCTCCTCTAGGGTCTCCTCCCCGACCCTCCACCTCCCCTGTGAGGTGTCATCCTCGCGTAGTCGGGAGGGAACCTTGTGGGCTCGTCCCACTCCGAGTAAGTCCTTTAAATTTATCGAGGAAACGGCAATCACCGGACTTGCCCATGATTAGCAAACATGCATTGAGAAGAGAATAAACAATTAGTAAGGATATCAATTAAACAAGCATACAGGAAAACATTAATACCGGAAGAGCACATTAAGCATACTATTGTAATGATCATTAAAAGAACTTACATTTTCTAGAACCCATATGAATCATCACTATTGTAATCTATTTGTGGAGCGGTCTCATCATCACTATCACTCATATCTTCTTCGTTGTTCCGACGGAGGTGGAGGCTCTTCCTCATCGCCGCCGTCTTCATTTAACTTTTCAAGCATAATTATGTCTCTTTGATTCACAACCGCCTCACCATCAATCCGCGCGTCGTCGTCGTTTGGGTCCAGGTCAACATAACCCAAGTCATCATCCTCGTTGTTTCGGACCACGTCATCATGTTCCTCTTGATAGAACACTCCCTCGTATGTCATGGGGTTTATGTTGTAGTAATCATCATCGTTCGGGTCCGGTAGCTTACCATGCGGCGACACCTTGAACACAACTTCCCAACCCTTTAGGTACTCTTTACGGCATGGGTAAGGCGGATAATATACTTGTGTGGCCCGGGTAGCGGCGATAAAGAGATCAGCTCCGGCAGATAGAGCGGTTGATGGTTTAACTTCAACTAAACCAATGTATATGTATGTCTCGCACCCTTTTTAGGGTCGAACCATCGACATTTGAACACAGTGAGACTTAGGTGTTCGCGGCCAAGTTTGAATGTAAGCTTCGTATATTTTTCCTACCCTTCCGTAGTAATCTATTTTATTATCTCCTTCGGTGAAGACTCCGGTATTTATGGTTTTGGGATCAGGCCGACTGTTACGGTGCTCCTCTCGTATGGAAGCGATACCCATTCACATCATACTTTTCGCATGTCATGACGACAGTGGTCAAAACCCATGGAAACCCATCTCAATTCTTCATCCATTGATTCGGTCGGATCATGTCCCTACAAGTTCAATTGAAATTATAGGGTGCATGAGTTTAATTGAAATTATAGGGTGCATGAGTTTAATTGAAAGTGTGAACAATTACTTTCTCCATGAACCACGCAACGAAAATTTCCTTCCATCAGCACCCTTTCGGAGAAGAGCAAGTGCCTCCGCTTCAGTAGGAGGCAGTATTCCTGTCCACTCTTCTTCAATGAATCGACTACAATAAGAAAAGCGGTATAAGAACTGGGCAAAGTGAACATAACGAATTGACTAAAAGAATGGCGCAAAGGTATTACCTCATCCACTCATCCTCAACTTCCTTGATGTTGTGCAAGATATAGAACATGACATCCTCTCACTCATCTCGTGGCATGACATAAGATGTCGAGCATCCAGCCCTGCCACCTTGCCCGGTGAATAGAGGCAACTTGGGTTTATACTTGGGTTCTTACAGATTGTATCGAGACACCTTATTGTGCAACGTGGGAACATGGTCCGGATAGTAGGTTATCCCGAGGTCTGCCACCTCCTCTAGGATAAGCGCCTCAGCTATGGAAGCTTCAATCTTAGCTTTGTTTCCACATTTACATCTCAGATGCTTGTTCTGCATCTCTCAGGCCGTCATCGCCAACGACATATCACAGGCCCCCCAACAATACCTCGTACGCAAGGTGCAAAATGAGATGTGTCATCGGAGTAAAGAAACCTGGCGGGAAGATCTTCTCTAGCTTACATATCAACTCCGGCGCCTTCTTATGCATTTCTTTTATGTTCTCAGGACATACTTCTTTAGCACAAAGCGTTCGGAAGAAATGGCTTAACTCCGCAAGCACATGCCAGACACGCTCGGGAACATAGCCCCGAACCATCACCGGCATAATCCGCTCAATCCATACATGATAGTCATGACTCTTGAGCCCGGTCACTCTGCCCGTTGAAAGATTGACCCCCTTACTTATATTCGACGCATAACCATCAGTGAACTTCACGACGTGTTTCAGCCACTTGAATGCCTCCATCTTATGATCCTTTTTAAGTATGAAGTCATCATCCGGCTAGAACCAATATTTTCGACTGCACATGGGAGGTTGCATGTGAAGACGTGGTCTATCACAAATATTCTGTTGATCGACTCTAGCATTAACATTATCCTTTGTCTTATCAGGAATGTTGAGGATCGTGTTAAAAGGGACTCTGCGACATTCTTTTCGGTGTGCATCACGTCGATGTTGTATGGAAGTTTGAGGTCCTTAAAATAGGGAAGCTGCGTGAAGGGGTAATGTGAGTCCAGTTGTGCGTCTCACCATATCCTTCAAAACATTTTTCCCTTTACCTTTACCTTTGCCTTTGCCTTTGCCTTTCCCTTCACAAAAGTGTGCTTAAGAGCTTTGAGTCGAGCAAGCACATCCGCACTGTAAAACGTTGGAATCTCATTTACTTCATGGACAACTTTGCCTTTTGTGAAGTTCTTCTTATCTTCCCTATCGGGATGGTGCGGAGGAGGAATTGTCGATGCTGGTCAAAGGCAACATACTTGCCACCCTTCTTCATCCAAATGAAAATCAAGGCCTGCATGCACACTGGGCAAGGCATCTTTCCACTTGTACACCATCCGCAGAACAGGGCATCCGCAGAACCTTCACAGGGATTTTTAGCTGCCGCTTCTGACCATGCTTATCGACCACCTCAATATACCGAGAGGAACCGCACTTCCTATATTAGTTGTCATCCGCATACTCATGCCTAAACAAAAGGCAATTCTTTGGATAAACATGTATTTTCTCATAGTCCATGGAGAGCGCCTTCATGATTTTCTTCGTACCATACATGGTTTTCGGCAGTTCATGGCCCTCGGGCAGGCTGTTAGCCCATACTCCCAGAAATGCTTCGAAGCAACCTCGGCTACATACCGTACTCAACCTTCATCGCCATCACCGAGATGGCATCCAAAGAACAGCTTGGCACCCTCATAGAGAGGTTTCTTTGACGAGGCCAAGATTTCCGTGAAGGCCTTTGCGGTTTCCTCCGGCTCCTCCGGTTCATTCGCTGAATGTGACGGAGGTGTCACCGTGCAAAGAAAGACATCATCTAGCATGTCTCTAACCCCATCGTCCTCATAACCAGCGACGCGTTGTCATATCACATCCTCTCTACCACGGTCCCGTTGGGCAAAGTTTATCGGCATATTAAAGTTGGGCATAAATCCATGCGTGCGAAGGTGCTTAGTCATCTCACTCTTATCTCTGCGGATACGTCTCTTACATCCGCACACGGGCATTACGGCACCATCCTCATTGGACTACGGAATATCTCTTTCAAAAACACATCAGTTTTCTCGACCCACTCTGTTGTTACTTGATTCGACGGAAAAACCCACTATACATCCACCGATTATCTGCCATCTCCGCTTTATTGGAAGCCACACAACAAAATTAAGGATTCATTTTAATTACCAACATCAATATTTTATTTTTTACAAGGTTGACGAGTAATCCACCTACATCTCTAATAGGTAAAGATGGGTCCTAATCCCACCCGAGAATGTGTAGATTGAGTACGGTCCATGCTCTACCCCATTCCGAGACAAAATTTTGGCAGCACCACCCCGTTTTTCTCCAAATACACGTCTCGGCAAAATTCCGAGAGAATGTGCAACCGGAGAACAACAGGGAGGCGCCGCCGAAATCCTGGCTCGGAACGGGGTAGAGCATGAACAACGTACCCAATCTACACATCCTCGGGCTCTCCGTGGAAAGCGCTGGACAATCCGAAAGAGCTGCGGTGATAACCTTTCGGACGGGAGACCTAGGTTACGCGACTTGATGTGAAAATTCAATCTAGTGACATGGAAAAAAGTGGACGAGGTCATGGAATTGTTGCTCACCCTCTGATGTAGTCGATCAAAGGAGAGGGACGATCCTGTACCAACACCTCCAACGTCGCATTTATCACTCCACGAAGATGGAACACCACAAATCCTGTTAATTACACCGAGTGAAAAAAAGTTAGGTCATCACATCACATTAAGCATTGATACTTTTAACTATGAAAACAAAATCATATTTTGTCAACTGTCAAATTTGGAAGCACTTATCATATCGCAATTTAGGTCATCACCTCACATTAAGCATTGACACATCAATTTTTTTAGCAAGATCATCATGATGAAATAACCACTTATCGTATCCCAAATTTGAAGCACATCTCACATAGCTACTTAACAACATCACAAACTGAAAATAGAATCTTCAAGTTAACAATTTTATGAACTAAGTGACTCAAGTTGCTTTTTTAACTATGATAATTCATTTTGCCGAGATTCATCCATCTAGCAACCTAACCGTAGCAAAATAATTCCTTTTATGGAGATTCCTCCATCCATCTAAGATACATACAACATTCATCCATCTAGAAACCTAACAACATCCAACATCCATCCATGCATCCATTCATACATCCAAAAATAGCTAAATAATGCAAAAAATGAAAAAAAAGAGTGTTAGCTCACCGGGCAGAGAGGCGTCACGCTGGTGGAGTTGGAGGCAGGGGCCGGCGGTGGAGGTGAGGGGAGGGCCGGGGAGGGCCGGGACACAGCAGGGGCACGAGCCAAAGGGGGCCGGCCGGTCGGACCAGCTAGCAGGGGGGCCAGGCTAGGGCATGGGCCGGCGGGCAAGGCCCACGCACGGTGGCCGGGTCGAGGAGGGAGGGCGGGGCGGCCGGAGCGAAGGCGGCGCCGGCCGAGCGAGAAGGGCGGCGGGGGACGAGAGGTGGGGTGGGATGGGGCGGCGGCGACGCTGGTGGGGGCGGCAGGGGGCGCGGGGGAGGAGAGTGGGCGGCGGCAGGTGGCGGGGGAGAACGCAGCGGCGGCGCGGGTGTGGAGGCGTGCGGCGGCGGCGACGAGAGGCGCGGGTCCATTTGCTATCGGGCGAGTGAGTGGTGGCGGTGGACCGGCTGAGGATAAGGGCGAGCTAAGCCGACGGCTAAGTCGTCGGCATAGGTACCGATGCCACGTGGCACCTATGCCGACGGTTTAGCCGTAGGCATAGTTATATTTTTTATTTTTTTTAATGATTTTAATAGCTTATATTTTTTCTTCTTTCTGTTTTTTATTTCATATAAATTTTTGATGTTTTTATAGTCATCAGTTATATTTCTATACACAGAGGGGAGGTGAAGGCGCCACGTGGCATTTTTTTTTTTGCAACAACTTTTATACATGTTTAACATTTTAAAAAAAATATTATTAACTGTCTTCAAATATATTTTTAGTGTATATTATTTTCATACGCATTGAAAAGTTTTGTTTACATATAAAATGAGGGACCGACGCGTCCGTTTCCCCCCTCCAGGTGCCGGCGGCGGCGCCGTCCGTGACGGGGGCCACACCCCGGAGACGCGTGCTGGGCGTTTGCAACCGCCACAACACTTCCAGACTTGTGAGAGGCCGCCTACGCAAGATTTGACGGTATGCTAGCCCCCGGAGGCCGTCGGCCACAACAGAAGCGCCAAGAGCAATCCGCGTAGAGGGAAGTGTTCAGATACTTCTCCATCACGTAAAATTATGAAAAATTACCATCGGTCCTATAGCACATGTGCCCACGTTGTGTAAAAAACTCATGATTTTATCGCGCTCTGAGTATTTAATAATATTCACGCCGCATCATTTCCGCAGAACGTCTACTACCGTGTCATCGCCGTCCGTGAGGGGGGGGCCACACCCCGAAGACGCGTGCCGCCTCTTCGGACATGCCACCACACCACCCCACATGTACGAGGGCCTGATGCAACGCTCCAGTGGCATTGCTACCCCTGTGGCCCCTGGCCCCAGCTAACCTCAGTAGCGTTTGACCACGGGATCTAGCCCTTTGACTTTGCAGACGGGCTTTGACGATGGACCTCTCCACCGGTTGTGTCGGGTCGTCCCACGTGGACACCGGGGAACAACATCCGGCCAAACCCATAGCTACATCCACTGTAGACCCGACGCGTCTGCTTCTCCAGTGCGGCGACGGCGCCGTCCGTGAGGGGGGGCCACGACCGAGACGTAGCCGCCTTCTTCGGACATGCCACAACACCACCCCGCATGTATGAGGGCCCGATACGACGCTCCGGTGGCATTGCTACCCCCCAGGGCCCCCGTCCCGGCTAACCCTGTAGCGTTTGACCACGGGATCTAGCCTTTTGACTTCCCACGGACGGGCTTTGACCAGTGGACCTCTCCACCCGGTTGTGTTAGGTCAGCCCATAGGAACACGTTGGAGCAACATCCGGGGCAGACCCACAGCAAGATCCCCTCCGTGTAGACCCGACGCGTTCGTTTCCCCCCTCCAGGTGCCGGCGGCGGCGCCATCCTTGAGGGGGGGCACACACCGGAGACGCGTGCTGGGCGTTTGCAACCGCCACAACACTTCCAGACTTGTGAGAGGCCGCCTACGCAAGATTTGACGGTATGCTAGCCCCCGGAGGCCGTCGGCCACAGTCGTAGACGCGCGAAGAGCAATCCGCGTAGAGGGAAGTGTTCAGATACTTCTCCATCACGAAAAATTATGAAAAATTACCATCGGTCCTATAGCACATGTGCCCACGTTGTGTAAAAAACTCATGATTTTATCGCGCTCTGAGTATTTAATAATATTCACGCCGCATCGTTTCCGCAGAACGTCTACTACCGTGTCATCGCCGTCCGTGAGGGGGGCCACACCCCGGAGACGCGTGCCGCCTCTTCGGACATGCCACCACACCACCCCACATGTACGAGGGCCCGATGCGACGCTCCGGTGGCATTGCTACCCCCAGGGCCCCCGTCCCAGCTAACCCTGTAGCGTTTGACCACGGGATCTAGCCCTTTGACTTTGCACGGACGGGCTTTGACCAGTGGACCTCTCCACCCGGTTCTCGGCTGGTCGGCCCAGAGGGACACCGGGGAACAACATCCGGGCCAAACCCACAGCTACATCCACTCCGTGTAGACCCGACGCGTCCGTTTCCTCCCTCCAGGTGCCGGCGGCGGCACCGTCCGTGAGGGCGGCCACGCACCGCAGACGTGTGCCGCCTCTTCGGACACGCCACAACACCACCCCGCATGTATGAGGGCCCAATACGACGCTCCGGTGGCATTGCTACCCCCCAGGGCCCCCGTCCCGGCTAACCCTGTAGCGTTTGACCACGGGATCTAGCCTTTTGACTTCCCACGGACGGGCTTTGACCAGTGGACCTCTCCACCCGGTTGTGTTAGGTCAGCCCATAGGAACACGTTGGAGCAACATCCGGGCAGACCCACAAAGAAGATCCCTCCGTAGACCCGACACGTTCGTTTCCCCCCTCCAGGTACCGGCGGCGGCGCCGTCCGTGACGGGGGGGGGGGGCACACCCCGGAGACGCGTGCTAGGCGTTTGCAACCGCCGCAACACTTCCAGACTTGTGAGAGGCCGCCTACGCAAGATTTGACGGTATGCTAGCCCCCGGAGGCCGCGGCCCGCGGTCGAGACGCGAGAAGAGCAATCCGCGAGAGGGAAGTGTTCAGATACTTCTCCATCACGTAAAATTATGAAAAATTACCATCGGTCCTATAGCACATGTGCCCACGCCAGTAAAAACTCATGATTTTATCGCGCTCGAGTATTTAATAATATTCACGCCGCATCGTTTTCGCAGAACGTCTACTACCGTGTCATCGCCCGTCCGTGAGGGGGGGGCCACACCGAGACGCTGCGCCGCCTCTTCGGACATGCCACCACACCACCCCACATGTACGAGGCCCGATGCGACGCCTCGGTGGCATTGCTACCCGCCAGGCCCCGTCCCGCCTAACCATGTAGCGTTTGACCACCGGATCTATCCTTTGACTTTGCACGACGGGATTTGACCGGTGGACCTCTCCACCCGGTTGTGTTAGGGTCAGCCCATAGGAACACTTTGGAGCAACATCCGGGCCAGACCCACAGCAAGATCCCTCCGTAGACCCGACGCGTCCGTTTCCCCCTCCAGTGCCGGCGGTGGCACCGTCCGTGAGGGCGAACCCGGAGACGCTGCGTCGCCTCTTCGGACATGCCACCACACCACCCTACATGTATGAGGGCGGTGCGACGCTCCGTGGCATTGCTACCCCAGTGGCCTCGTCCCGCCTAACCCTGGAGCGGTTGACCACGAGATCTAGCCCTTTGACTTCCCATGGACGGGCTTTGACCAGTGGACCTCTCCACCCGGTTGTGTCAGTTCGGCCCATAGGGACACCCGGGAGCAACATCCGGGCCAAACCCACAGCTACATCCACTCCGTGTAGACCCGACGCGTCTGTTTCCCCCCTCCAGGTGTCGACGGCGGCGCCGTCCATGAGGGGGGCCACGCACTGGAGACGCGTGCCGCCTCTTCGGACATGCCACAACACCACCCCGCATGTATGAGGGCCCGGTACGACGCTCCGGTGGCATTGCTACCCCCCAGGGCCCTCGTCCCGCCTAACCCTGGAGCGGTTGACCACGAGATCTAGCCCTTTGACTTCCCACGGACGGGCTTTGACCAGTGGACCTCTCTACCCGGTTGTGTCAGTTCGGCCCATAGGTACACCCGGGAGCAACATCCGGCCCTAACCCACAGCTACATCCACTCCGTGTAGACCCGACGTCTGTTTCCCCCTCCAGTGTCGACGGTGGCGCCCGTCCATGAGGGGGGCCACGCACCGGAGACGCGTGCCGCCTCTTCGGACATGCCACAACACCACCCCGCATGTATGAGGGCCCGGTACGAAGCTCCGGTGGCATTGCTACCCCCAGGGCCCCCGTCCCGCCTAACCCTGGAGCGGTTGACCACGAGATCTAGCCCTTTGACTTCCCACGGACGGGATTTCACCAGCGGACCACTCCACCCGGTTGTGTTATGTCAGCCCATACGAACACCTGGAGCAACATCCGTGCCAAACCCACAAAGAAGATCTCGTCCCTCAGAGACCCGACGCGTCCGTTTTCCCCCTCCAGTGCCATTGCGGACGCCAGAGGTGAGGAGGGCCACACCGGAGAAGTGTGCGCCTCTTTAGACAAGCCACCACACCACCCGACATGTATAAGGGACCGGTGCGACGCTCCGGTGGCAATGCTGCCCGGGCCCCGTCCCCGCCTAACCCCTGAGCGGTTGACCACGAGATCTAGCCCTTTGACTTTCACGGACGGATTTTGACTAGGTACCCTCTCCACCCGGTTGTGTTAGGGTCAGCCTGAGGGACACCTGGGAGCAACATCCGGGCCAAACCCACTGCTACCTCATCTCCGTGTAGACCCGACGCGTTCGTTTTCCCCCCTCTAGGTGCCGGCGGTTGTGCCGACGGTGAGGGGGGCCACACCCGGGAGACGTGTGCCGCCTCTTCAGACATGCCACCACACAACCCGACATGTATGAGGGCTCGGTGCGACGCTCCGGTGGCAATGCTACCCCCCCTCCCAGGGCCCCCATCCCGCCTAACCCTAGAACGGTTGAGCACGAGATCTATCCCTTTGACTTTCCGCAGACGGGTTTTGACCAGTGGACCTCTCCACCCGGTTGGGTTACGTCAGCCCATACGAACACCTGGGAGCAACATCCGGGCCAAACCCACAAAGAAGATCCCGTACATGTAGACTGATACGTCTGCTTTCCCTCCAAAGCGCGGCCGCTGGCCCTCGAGTGGGGCCACACCGGGAGACGTGTGCCACCTCTTCAACCGGTTGTGGTAGGTCATCCCATATATAGAAACAGTTGGGAGCAACGTCCCCTCCAGATAGACCGGTGGTTGTTTCCCTCCGTGTGTCGGCTTGCCAGACGCGTGGAGGGGGTCACACCCCTTCGTATAGAATCGAAAAAAATGTATGTATGCTGATATATATTAACAAATGCTACATGTAAGTTAGTCAAATAATAATACGTAAAAAAACATAAAAATATAGCTATGCAAAAAAAATGAAAAAAATATCTATGCCGACGGCAAAGCCGTCGGCATAGCTACGACCAGGGCGGATGGACGGCGCGGTGCGGATCGATGACGTGTCATCTATGCCGACGGCAGCCGTCGGCATAGGCCTTGGTCGGTGCGGTCTGGATCTATGACATGGCAACCTGATCTATGCCGACGGTCGGCCGTCCCGACCGTCGGCATAGATCCGACGCCGTTAGCCACCCGTCGCGGGCGTGGTCGCTGGGCCCACAGCTATGCCGACGGCCCGCATATGTCGACGGCTGTTTTAGGCGTAGATCTGGCTACGCCGACGACCTTTTTTTGCCGACGGGGGCCGTCGGCTTATACCTGGATAGCCCGACGGCCTTTGTACGCCGACGGCCTGGGGCCAGCTGTCGGCATAGTGTGGAAGAGGCCGACGGTCGCCGTCGGCATACTTTTGGCCGTCGGCTTAGAGCCTTGTTCCGGTAGTGCAAGGCCGGTTCCCTTGCGCGCCGCCGGTTCACTCTCTCTCCGTCGGCCGCTCCGGCGGCGGGAGGGAGGGGGAACCCCGGGTCTGTCCGTTAGGTGAGTGTGTGGTAGGGTTAGGGTTGAGGGTGACGCTGCAGGGTCGGTCCTGAGATTTTGAGGGCCCGGGGCCAAAGTAAAATTTGAGGCCCCTTAATATAAACATCATAGCAATGTAAATAATGATTCTAAAAAAAGCAATGATAAATAATACATGCATTTACAAAATGTTATCAATAATTACTTAATTGCATCCAAAAGCCAATATTTATATAAAATAACTTATACAATTTACCTACAATTTTTTTTGTAAAATTCTTCGATGCAAAGCCACTTACGATTGTGTCGATGTCAATCTCATCCATCGATTTCTTCTCGATACATTATTTGTTCATCAATAATTTCAAGTTGGAAAGCATCTTTTTAGTTGATGCAACAATCACCGATACAGTACGTAAATCCAAATAAATCTTTAAACACCATGAGTTTTTTAAATCCTTTCTTCAAAGAAGTGAAATTAAAACAAACAAATATTTAACATGAAAATCCTTCCAACTTCTAGAATTCCTTCTTGGCTACCACTTTTATCAAACTATTTATTCCTCTAGCACGAAGTTTTACTGAAAATTGTAGGAAAATTACAGTATGATATAACTTGGATTGATTAGATCGGCGTCAGTGGCTGGATGCTCGGCGATGATGTGATGGCGTTTTCTGGTGGCAGGCGCTCGGCGATGTGCGTGCTGCGTCATCGCTGCGTTCAATGCCGGAAGACCAGTCTGCCCTGCGCGACCTGGGATCTGGACTTTTGAAACCATGGAACAGAGAATAGGAAATGGATTGTGCTAACTACCAACTAGTCTGTATTTAAGCAACAGGTACGTACGATCTCTCGTCAACCTAACCACCCATCAAAAATGAGCACATGCACACCCACGCATGCACCCGTCACATGCAAACTTTCTTTTTGCCAAACACATTGATTAAACATGCATACAAAGTAATAAAAGAAGATGATATCAGCAAAAGATTCTCTTCATTTTAAAATTTTAAAATGCTTTGTAGCTCAAACCGTCGCTCCGATGAAAAAACTATTTTCATATAAAAGATTCGTCGCGATGAGACCTTCGAAACTAGATCCCATGTTGGTATGTTTTGACGACTTTTTTTGGGGGTAAAAGTTACCAAGTGTGAGCTATGCAAGTTATCATGCTAGTTAAGCATAAGTTATCATGTTGTTTACACTGAAGATATCAAGCACAAAAATGGTTGCTCCAACCTTCTCTTCACATGCATATGTGTCCATGTAGGGGGAGGGGGGGGGGATTGATGCCATCCTAGACTCTCCCTATTTCGAAACTTCAAAATATTTTATAGCTCAAATCGTTGGTCCGACCGAAAAATTGTTTCAAAATAAAAAATCTGTCGCGGGGGACCTATGAAACTAAATGACATGTTGATATATTCTGATGAATTTTTTCATGCAAAAAGTTATCAGCTCTTATGTGTGTATATTATCATGCTACTTAGACACGCGTTACCGTAGTATATTTTCAGCAAAAAAAACTAGGATAAAGTTACGGCTGCGTTTGTGCATGAGTTATCACGCCTGTGGTCTGTATGTTACCACACTATTTACACATAAGGCATCGAGGGTATGGTTTCAAACAACCTCCTCTCCCCGGGTTAAAGTTATTACGGTGTTTGTATGTGTGTTATCAAGTCTATGGTACATACGTTACCGTGCTATTTACACGAAGGTTATCGGGAGGGGGGGGGGGGAGGTAACTTCCTCCCATGCCCCCATCCCCAGGTCAAAGTTACTGCGGTTTTTGTGCGTGAGTTATCGCGTATACGATGTGTATAGTACCAAACTATTTACACAAAAGTTAGGGGAGGGGGAGGGTTGTAAACAACCACCTCACCAAAGTTATCAGGATCGAGACACATAAGCTATCAGGTCTACGATGTGTGAGTTACCATGCTATTCACACGAAACTTACTGGAAGGATATTTCATCCCCCCCCCCCCCCCCCCGGGCGCTAAAGTTACCAGGACCGGGTCTGTGATGTGTGAGTTACCATGCTATTCACACAAAAGTTACCAGAGGGACATTTCATCAACCACCCCTGCCCCCACTCCCGCGGCGCCAAAGTAATCAGGACCGGGGTACATAAGTTATCAGGTCTGCGATGTGTAAGTTACCATGCTATTTTCACATAAAGGTTATCAGGGGTATATTTCATCACCCACCCCGCAGCTCCCGCCCCGCGCGCGAAATTGCCATGAGGGTGTACATAAGTTATCATGTCTTCGGAGCGTAAAACATATCATGTTATTTGCAGAAGTTATCGTGGTATGTTTCAACAACTTCCCCCATCTCCACCCCCGTCGCTTACCAAGACTAGGGTACATAAGTTATCATTTTTGCAGTATGTGAGTTACCATGATATTCACGCAAAAGTTACCGAGGGATATATTATCAACCCCCTCCTTCCCCCGGTCGCCAAAGTTACCAGGACCAGGGTACTTAAGTTATCAGGTCTGCGGTGTGTGAGTTACCGTGTGTATTAGCATTAGAGTTACCAAGGGTGTATTTCATCACCCCCTCGCCAACACTACGGCCGATGAAAACATTCGCTGTTAACAATTTCCGCAAGTATAAAATACAGAAAATTAGTATGTTTGGATTTACTGGACAACAACTATGGCCAATGTGACTAGAGGCCTTAATTGTTGGACATTTTTTTGCCCGCATAGAGTAAAGTACAAAACTAATCTAACCTGTGTCTAGTCAACAAAAAGGAGCTAGCCCAGGTGGTTCACGGGACTGTGTAGCAACTATTTGGTCATGGGTTCAACTTGAACACACTTATTTTTGCATTGTGTAGTCGGGCGGGAGAGAATTGCATGGGTGGTCGGACGCACTGGGATCCAGATTGAACGGATATCAATCCGTTTGGATATGTTTCAAAACTGAGGTGGTTCGGAAGATAGATTTGTCGTTTGATGAAAAAAAGTTGTTGACAAATATAGTATCATCACCTCACTCAAAAGTCCATGATTTTTTTTAAGAACATGTATGCGGGAGAACATATACACGTGAGCCAAGCGTTGCACAAAAAAGCACCCAAAAACAGGTCTGTACTAATGCACGGGTCAAAATAGGTAAAAGGAGTAACTTTCCAATATCAAACACGAACTCTGTTTGGATAAGTTGGTTGTCGTTTTAAGGTTGGATAGGGGAGGCGCGGGTTCGATTCCTGCATCCTGCGCTCGCGATTGTAATTCATTATATTGTTTTTGTTTTTTATCCATTAGTATACTGTTTCGAGCGAAAGAAATCTGGGCGCACGATCTGAAATCGATAGCAATTATTGCGTTCGGATCTGTAGCTAAAATTCGTGCGGCAGGATTTTAGCTTTTCCGATAGGAAATTAGGGATGAACTGATGTCGCACGATCGTTTTCTTTTGCTGAAGGAAGGTGTCTCGTAATAATAATAACGGCACGACGTGATTTACGTGCGTACTTGCTCTTTTTTCCGTCCTGGTCGTACGCTGATTGAAGCGATTTACATGCGTACGCTGCTGCATGCCGTCCCTTTCTATTTGGATCTGGCTACTTCTTTTCCTACGTTTGGATCTGGCTTATGGGCTGCTTTACCTTCACGTAATTACCTGGGAGGGGGCCCCTCGATCCGCTGCCCCCCCTCAGGGCCGGCCCTGGCCGAGGCCGTTACGGTGGTGTCGCGTCGGAATAAGTTTCTCCGGGCTCTGTTCGCGGTTAGGCGAGGCTTTTACCTTCATCTAGGAGCCAGCGTGGTGGGGGATCCCCGGATCTCGTCGAGGTCGCGGGCTATGGTGACTGGAGGTCCATCGGCACTGGCCGTTTGGGTCATCAGATGGGCGCTGGATGCAGGGAGACAAAGACCCTTCTTCTTCCTTGTCGGTATAATTTGCTACTGCTGTTCTTCTCCTTCCTCTGTGCTGATGCTGGAGGGAGATTCTGCTTTGCCCAGGCGGATGGCCCGGCCGCGTTGCTGGACCGGTCAGATGACTCGAGTTCTCTTCCTTCGGGAAGAGACATTTTTCGCGGTACTCAAAGCTAAAGATGGCGACGACTGTTGCAGGTGTGTTGGATTGATATCCATGCCCTCTCAGCGCCGGTGTCAAGAAAGGAGGAAGCAGCGTGGCGGCAATTGTACTGTGGTCAAAGATGATGACCTGCTTGCGCCTGGTTGCAGATCCTTCTGCTGCAGGGATCTTCTCTGAAGATTCAAGGATGATGTCGCAGGATCCGGAGATCTTCTTATGTTATGGTTGGCTTAGGGTACTCTAGGTGTTCATGGTCCTTTATGTGTGCGTTTCAGTGTGCTTGTAAGGATCAACTACTTTATACTGGTTCGTGATTTGAATGTAAAAAAATTTCAAAAAAGAAAACATCCGTCTAAAAAAAGAATCAAATATGAGGAGAACTGGGTGCATTGGTAAACGGCTTCGCCATAGCTTGTACGACTTTTGAATCCTCTTAATGACGCTCTCTGAATAAATAAGTAGATACAGGCAGACTACATACACGTGCTCTCCGAGTAGGGAAAGTGAGAAATCTACGGTCTTCCATCCGTGCATGTGACAAATCCAATCCAATTTGGTCTTGTCCCGTGGCTCGGACCCGGTCGCGTAAATGCAGCTATCACTACGACGGGATACTATAGTTATTTACTCTGTTTCAACCGGGTCATTTGTTTGTATAATTACGAGTCAATTCACTCCTCATGTTTTTGCCCGAGTCAAAAGACAAGCAAGTCCTTTGAGTACACAGCGAACGAAGTGCCAGAATGTGAGCCTAGGGTGAACAGTGGTGCTTCCATGGCAGTTGGATAGTAGATCAGAGAGGCAGGCCAGTAGAATATGGAGTTGTTTTCGTTCTCTTATTATTCTTTTCTGGCTATAAGTATTTCTGTCTTGGATTCGTTTGGCCATTAGGTTTGAATTGCCTTCTCTTTCTGTCGGTCTACCCGCATGCATACTCGTCCAAAGGGGCGAGGAGGAGTTGAAAGGCCGGCTTGAAAGGAGAAGGCCAGCCGGACCAGCACGTCTGTTACACCTTCTCCTTCCACGTACCTCGGCGGTCGGCCCACGGTGTGAAGTTTGCTCGCTTCGCCGGCAAGCTTTCGACCGAGGTCACCGCCGGGCGACGAGCACGATAGATTACACGCGTGACTAGGACCATCGACCTTGGTGCGTCGGTACGGGACAAGTCGGTGCGGCGGTGCTCCGCACCCGGCCGGACAACCAGCTCGCAACGGACGCACATCGATCGATCGACGACTACGAATGCAATATCCCAGAACCACTTATTTCTCGGTAAACTTTTGCATGCCTAGCTAGTTTCTCGCATGTGATTTTTTTTTTCTTCTAGGGCGCTAGTTAGCTTGCAACATACTCTCATTCTATCAAAATATATGTTTTTTTTAAATAACCTTGTCCATATTTGATCAATTTAGTTGAGAAAAATGTCAATATCTGCAGCACCGAATCAGTATCCTTGAACTTGTTCAAACATTAAGGTTTGACTTGAGAAAAAGTTATGCATTTTAAATTTTTAAACATATGCGGTGTTAATTTCCCCGGATTTTTAAATTGTAACTGAATGGTGAGAAGACATGAAAGTAGATGACCGTAGAGAAAGAGTGGATAGGCTGAGTGCAATTAATGACAGTAGAGAAAGAGTGGATAGACTTATATTTAGGAACGAAGGGAATACTAAACATCAATTTCTTCTTATTCTACATGTAAAGTGTATCTAAAGTCAGACTTAATAAGTTTGAACAACTTTAGAGAGAAAAATTCAACATTCACAATATGAAAATCAATACCATTTGATGCGTCATGTAAACAGGTGGTGACGGTGTCACACCTTGTTCATGTTGACGGAGGTAACGTCTTCGTCTTGTCCAGTCCTCCTCCTCGTTTCTTCTTGGAGGCGATGACCGATCTTTGGATGGTGGTTGTCGGTGTAAAAACCGGCGGATCTCGGATAGGGGGTCCCGAACTGTGCGTCTAGGCGGATGGTAACAGGAGACAAGGGACACGATGTTTTTACCCAGGTTCGGGCCCTTTCGATGGAGGTAATACCCTACTCCTGCTTGATTAATATTGATGATATGGTTAGTACAAGAGTAGATCTACCACGAGATCAAGGAGGCTAAACCCTAGAAGCTACCCTATGGTATGATTGTTGTTCGTCCTACGGACTAAAACCCTCCGGTTTATATAGACACCGGATAAGTTAGGGTTACATGTAGTCGGTTACAATGGTAGGAGATCTACATATCCGTATCGCCAAGCTTGCCTTCCACGCCAAGGAAAGTCCCATCCGGACACGGGACGAAGTCTTCAATCTTGTATCTTCATAGTCTTGGAGTCCGCCATGATGATAGTTCGCTATCCAGACACCCCTAGTCCAGGATTCCTCAAGAGCTCTCGAACCAGGCTTCAATGACGCATTTAGTCCGGCGCGCATATTGTCTTCGGCATTGCAAGGCGGGTTCCTTCTCCGAATACTTCATAGAAGATTTTGAACACCAGGATAGTGTCCGGCTCTGCAAAACAAGTTCCACATACCACCGTAGAGAGAATAATTTTTGCATAGATCTGCTGACGTACTCCGCGGCGTGACATCACACCATGGCTAGGCCTTTATACGAATCGTTTTTTACTGTTCCACCTTAGCGCGTTTAGCGAGGCGGTTTCCTTGGCACGTCTTATCAAAGCATAGATCGTGCCCCCCTTATTCCGGGATTCTCATCAATACGGACGTGGGTAACCCATCCGCGCCATTGATTACGACGCTTGGGAGATAAACGAAGTTTTACCAGGCTGGTGGGGGACGATAACTTCGTCATTCCATATAAGGGATAAGGATCCACCTTTTCACCCACGCCTTTTTTCTCCTTTACTCATCCATTTATGCAAGACTCGAGCTCCAGCGCCTAAGTCCGCACATCCCACCTCAACCTTCTCCAACCATGTCGAGGCGGGAGGCAGGTGGATGGCCTCCTCCGTCACGGAGGGGCACATCACAAGACTGCAGGAGGCCGGATACTTGTCCAGCAACATCGCGCACAGGCTGCCCGACGCGGGGCAGCTCATTCCAACCCCATGCCCCATGAGAGGGTGGTGTTTCTCCCCCACTTCCTCCGTGGACTAGGTTTTGCACTTCACCCATTTGTCCGGGGGCTCATGTTCTACTACGGCCTGGACTTCCACGACCTGGCCCCGAATTTTATCCTTAACATCTCGGCGTTTATCGTCGTGTGCGAGGCCTTCCTCTGCATCCAGCTCCACTTCGGCCTATGGCTGAAGACCTTCAATATCAGGCCGAAGGTTGTGGGCGGCCGTCAAGCGAGTCTTGGAGGCGCCATGGTTGGCAAGATGGCCAAAGTCCTATGGCTCGAGGGCTCCTTTGTGGAGACAATAAAGGGGTGGCAATCGGGGTGGTTCTATATCACCGAGCCGCGACCCCAAATGGGCGGCCCCCAATTCAGATCTGGCTTCCCCACACGGCTCTCGTCATGGAAAGAGACGGCCCGACGTGGGAGAATTCGGACGAGCTATCCGGACTCCAAACATGCGCCCAAAACCTGGTGGACAAGAATCTCATGCTTGTCGACGTAATCCAGGTGATGCTCATCCGCCGGATTCTCCCATGCCAACAACGGGCCTTCAATTTGTGGGAGTTCGATCCGGCACAAAGACCAACCTTGAGCGGCTCTTCGACACTACGCACGAAGATGTCCGGAAGGTGCTGTTCAAGGGCGCTGAAGCCCTCGCATCCGCTAACAAAGATCGCGGATACAGCTCGCGCGCCAAAGCCGGGCGAGGTAAGTTATTTTACCCTTTACGGGACTCTTTTTTCATAGATTGACTCTATGTGGGATCTAAAACTCCCTAATCTTTGACAGGACTGGCTGAAGACGTCCGGACAGATTAACTGTTCAGCTCCTTTTCCGGAAGACCCAGCGGGCGCCCGATTGACGGGGCTGCTGGCTCCGGTACCCCATGTGGTGCCAGAGAAGAAGGCCAAGAAGGAGGCCACGGGAACTCGAAGGAGCTCCCGACGCCAGGTGTTGTCGATTGAAGCAGAATCTTCTCCCGAGGATGAGGAGGAGGAAGAAGCTTCTCCCCCCGGGGAGGAGAGGAAAAGGAAGGCCGCTAACCGGGGAGGCCGGAGGGTCAAAAAAGGGAAGAACCCTTCCTCCGGACTTCTCCACCAACCTCGACAACGACGAGGAGGATTGGCCAACAAGGGCCAAGCCCCTGGCGAGATCGTAAGTGTCCAGATACCCATGGCTTTTTTTTATCATTGCATAGTGTTCTCTAATGCCGAACAATCATGCAGCCTGCCCAAAGGCGAGTTCGCCGCTCACGAGCGGGTCCTCGAGTTCGTCGGAAATGGAGAGTACTTCACTTCCGCCGCCTCCTCGCCTCACACCGCGGACGACGCCATGGTGGGGCCCCTAAGGGGCTTGGTCTAGAGGAAGTGGCGCAGGAGGCGCCGCAAGGCAACCTCCCGGGCTCCAGGCGCGTGGGGGGTGAGACCCCAGGGGCTCTAAGCCCGACCCTTGTCCGGACTCCGTGCCGGAACCTTCAGCGGTTCCGTAGTCCGGTAAGTGGTCCCTTCGCAAGAAGGATAAGACGCCGTGTCCTCCGTCCCAACCGGAGGCACCGGATAGCGATCGGAGGCGCTTAACAGCGCCTCCATCAAGGAGGAGCACCGCACTGTTATGAGTGCGGTGAATCGGACAGTTCAGTCCGTCCAGAGCGGGCTGACCGAAGCCTGTAACAGCCTTCTAACAGGCTATGAGGTAAGTTTAGAATATGTAAAAATATTATCGCATAGACAAGAGCCTCGATGCTTAGTTCGGTGTTCGGAAAGAAAAGCCGAACTAAGGATCTAAAAAGATATACGCAGGAGTCTAACATAAGTATGTCAATATGGGAATGCAGTTACGCTGGCCGACCTCTGCCAAGACTTGCTGCGGAGGTCGATGCATTGAAGCAAAGCCTCGAGCGGTCCGAGAACGAGCTCAGCCTTGCCAAGAAGCAGCTCGAGGACAAGGAAGGTAAATAATACCTTATTAAAGAAATACCTTATAGAAAAGGTTTTGGTTGCAAAAAATAACAGGAATAACATGGGTACTGCAGGGTCCACGAACGAGGTGGCGACCCTGAAGGAGGCGGTGTCCGTGGCCAAAAACAAAGCGGCCGCGGAGCGCACCGAGCGAGAGAAGGGGGAGGCGCAGCTGGCCAAGGTACAACAAGAGCTCCAAGCTCTCGTGGAAAAACACGAGAGTTTGGAGCGTGACTCGAAGACTCGAGAGTCCGAGCTCGCCTCGGCTCTCGAGAGTGCCAAATCTGCTAAGGCCGAGGCCCAAAAAGCCCTCCAAGAGATTGAATCATTAAAGAAGATAACGGCGGGTAAGGCATTCTTTATGCAAAGCAAGCATGTGAAAGTGAATTACCTCTTACTTACCCGGATTCGGAGCTCTCCAGAGCATTCGCAGATCTGCCCCAGAGTGTGTCCGATGCTGCCGCATTCTACCACGCCAAGGAGGAGCTCACGGAGAAGGTGTTCCGTCTCAATATGCCGAGGCCGGACATCCGTGCCTCGAGCGACCAGCTGAAGCAGCTGGTCGAGCTCCACAAGGTCGCCGAACAGGCCATGAAGGGCCTCATAGTTCGACTGTGGCCATTGGAAGCTATGCCTGGGAGCTACTTCGGGCTAGTGCGGCGGCTGGTGGACGCCTGCCCACGGATTGAAGTCATCAAGCGCTCCGTCTACATTGAAGGTGTCCGTCTAAAGTGCACTGGGGCAAGCTGGATGCGGAGAAGCTTGTGACGGACGGGCCACCGAAGGGCAAGGAGCATCGCACGCCCGAAATGTACTATGAGGGCCTCCTGAAGGGAGCCCGCCGAATAGCGGATGAGTGCTCTAAAGATGTAATTTTTTAATAGACTCGCACTTGTTATCTTGTACGCTGAAAACTTGTTCATATGCGCTAAGCAACGCTTATTAATTTAAAATATTACCTTCTGTGCGGTTGTTTATCAAATTTGAGAGATGGGAAGTCGTTGACTTCAGCCCCCATGCCACGAGTGCTGGGGTGTTCGGGATAAACTTGAGCACTCTTGTTCCCATTCTTGGGTTCATCTAGGGAGGCGCTCAACGCAACGAACCAGGCAACTGGACTTATAATACTTGAACACTCGCACTTAGCCATAGAATTCTATAATTTTAAATTTCGGTGAAGCCCCTAGTATTCAGAAGACCGAGTTCAGGGCGCTATCCACGCCTTGGCCGGACAATTCCGGTTCCTCGCTCTAAGCGGCATAAGTCTTTAGGGACCCGAAAAAACCTCTCGAACAGCGATCGGCTCTCGCCCTATCATGACGGTCAGTTTTAGCTTTCTCCACTGAGGTGCTCGACCCAGCTCAACTGGGGCACAATCGCAGTGGTTCTCCCGTTGCTACCTTAGCCGATATAACGGAACGTAAGGTACCAAAACACGGAGCCGGGCAAACCCAACTATTGACCCAAGACATGATTCGAGCCGATTCATATAATGCTATAGGTTCGGGTGCCGCACTTGTGAAAGTGTTCGGACTTATCACACCATAATTTTGGGGTACTTAAGCCCTGGTGTATTGGCCGTACTAAAGTGTACGGGTGCGACATGTCATGAAATGAACATATATATAGATAAAAAGGAGTGCAATAATAGGCAAAAGCTATGTATTGTTTATTTAAAAAGGTACTGCAATGAAAGCGGCACGATACAAATAGTGCGATAAGCAAGGGATGGGACTATCTAACATGTCCCCCTCCAGGGGTAAGGTGCGGGATGGTATGTAAAACAGGTATAATGCTCGTAATAGAGACCAGCTGAACACTCGACGTAGCTTTCTGCTTCCCTGGCTGTTGCATCGTGAGTTCGGCGATTCTAGTACCGGACAGGACTTCTGGAAAATGGAGCCCTGAAAGTAAGAAAAAGGAAGAAAAGGGAAAAAAGAAAAAGAATGACACAATCGGGAGCCCCTGGTGCGGTTGAGCCGCGTTCCGGGCGTGCTGTGGTCGTGCCCCTCCCTTTATGCCCATGGTATCTCCAGAGCGTAGTTATGTACGCGTAGTACTGGCTTCGCAATTTTGTGAGGGCTGGGGTTGGGGCCGGATTGCTACGCGTGCTTGAATCGTGCCAGGCGGTCTTGTTGTAGGTTACTCCGTGGCGCTTGATGTTGTCCGGGCGCTTAGTGGCCGGACTCGAGAATTGCTGTGAGAGGCTGCTTTGTACCTCCGCCGCGAGGGCCGCCTTGTGCTCCTCCGTTCGGAGAGAGCGTTCGGTGTTTCCATTGACCGTGATTACTCCTCGAGGGCCTAGCATCTTGAGCTTGAGGTATGCGTAGTGCGGCACCGCATTGAACTTAGCAAATACGGTTCGTCCGGCAAAGGTGCATGATAGCCGCTGCGAATGTGACTATGTCGAAGATTTACTCTTCGGCGGAATTTATCCGGGATCCGAAGACCACTTCGAGTGTAACTGAGCCCGCATAATTGGCCTCTACATGGTATGACGCCTTTAAAGGTCAGTCTTTGTAGGTTTAATTCTTGAGGGTCTATGCCCATTTTGGCGACCGTATCCCGATAAAGCGGGTTCAGTTGCTACCGCCGTCCATCGGGACTCTGGTGAGGTGAACTGGCCAATAATTGGGTCAAGAACCAGTGCGGCGAAGCCGCCATGACGGATGCTAGTACGGTGGTCCCTTCGATCGAAGGTGATCGGGCAGGAAGACCATGGGTTGAACTTTGGGGCGACTGGCTCCATCGCATATACGTCCCTTAGTGCACGCTTCCGCTTCCTTTTGGGTATGTGGGTTGCGTATATCATGTTCACCGTCCGCACTTGTGTGGGAAAACCCTTCTGTCCTCTATTGTTCGGCGGCCGGGGCTCTTCCTCGTCATCGCTATGAAGCCCCTTGTCATTGAGTTCGGCACCTAACTTGCCTGCTTGCTTGAACACCCAACAATCCCTGTTGGTGTGATTGGCTGGTTTTTCGAGGGTGCCATGTATCTAGCACAAGCGATCGAGTATTCGGTCCAAGTTGGACGGGCCCTGGGTATTCCTTTTGAATGAATTCTTCCGCTGACCGGGTTTAGAGCCTCTAAATCCGGCATTGACGGCCGTATCTTCAGCATTATCGCCGTTAATGCGGCGCTTGTTCTTATTGCGACGTGACCTACCATTGCTGTCCTTGGTATTCGAACTATCAGGGTGTTTGGCCAAGTTGTTGCTTCGAGCTAGCCAGCTGTCCTCTCCCGCACAAAAGCAGGTCATGAGTGTTGTGAGGGCTGCCATGGATTTCGGCTTTTCCTGTCCTAGGTGCCTGGCAAGCCACTCGTCGCGGATGTTATGTTTGGAGGCTGCAAGGGCCTCTGCATCCGGATAGTCAACGATTTGATTTTTCTTTGTTAGAAACCGTGTCCAGAATTGTCTGTTCTGGCTGCTGAATTATGTGGCTAAGGTCATCGGCGTCTGGTGGTCGCACATATGTGCCCTGGAAGTTATCAAGGAATGCGGCTTTCAGGTCCTCCCAACAACCAATTGATTCTGCTGGCAAGCTGTTGAGCCAATGCTGAGCTGGTCCTTTAAGCTTGAGTGGGAGGTATTTGATGGCATGTAGATCATCACCGCGGGCCATGTTGGTATGGAGGAGATAGTCCTCGATCCAGACCGCAGGATCTGTGGAACCATCGTATGATGCGATGTTTACGGGTTTGAATCCCTCGGGGATTTGATGATCCATTACTTCATCTGTGAAGCATAGTGGGTGTGCGGCGCCTCTGTATTGGGCTATATCACGACGTAGCTCATATGAGCTTTGTTCATCGTGGTTCGCCCGGCCGGTTTGCTGTATCCGCGCGACGGTAATCATCCCGTCGTTATGCCCACGCCGATCCGTAGATCGATCTTGTATGTTTTGCCTTATCCTCCAATATATCTCGCAAGTCCGCGCGTTTCCCGTGCCTTGGTACTTTTTAAGCGACGCCGGGTGTGGCTTGGGCAGAGGGCCGAGAGGCTTCTTCGTCGCGGCCACGGGTGGCCGGTCTGCCATGTCATGCGCCGGTGACTTGGGTGCTTCCTCCTCCGATCGAGGCAACGGCCTGCGTTTGGGGTAGCTTTTGAGGGGCGTTCGAGTTCATACTCTTCGCTGCAAAGACTTCAGTCCATCCGCTGCCTAGCAGGTCTTGGTCAGCTCTAAGCTGTTGCTGCTTTTTCTTGAGGCTGCTTGCCATGGCTATAAGCCTGCGCTTGAAACGCCCTGTTCGGCGGGATCCTCGTGCACGACAAATTCGTCGTTGCCGAGGCTTGCCTCATCTTCGAGGGAGGCGCATAATTATCGCCCTCGACCTCTCTTTCGCCGCATCCGTCAGGCGGACTTGCTTCTCCCTCCTCCTGCGCTGAGTCCTGCTGGAGGGGGTTGTCTTCGGCACTGTCCGAGGTGCTATTATCTCCCGTGCCGAAATCACCGTTTTTATTGTGGCGGGATTTAGAGCGGCGCCGCTGACGTCGGCGCTTTGGTTGCTTCTTGGAGGGGTCATCCTCCGTTGTTCCATCGCCGTTCCCATCTTTTGGGATGTCCACCATGTATATGTCATATGACGAGGTGGCCTTCCAGTGCCCTTTAGGCGCTGGGTCTTGGTCGTCTCCGGCATCGTCGTCCATACCGTCGATGTCTTCGGAGTCGAAGTCGAGCATGTCGGTTAGATCATCGAGAGTGGCTATAAAGTGGGTGGTGGGTGGGCGTTGAATTTCTTCGTCGTCCGTATCCCAACCTTCCTGTCCGTAGTCCGGCCAGGGCTCTCTGGATAAAGAGAGAGACTTTAGTGAATTCAGGATGTCGCCAAAGGGCGAGTGCTGAAAGATGTCCGCGGCAGTGAACTCCATGACCGGCGCCCAATCGGATTCGATTGGCAGGGGTGCGGAGGGTTCGGAGTCCGGAGAGGAGTCCGACACCCTGGAGTCGATGTCTTTGCAAGGGACATGGATGGAGTTCGGCTCAATCGCCAGAGATCGTAGCCCCGAGGCGGTGTCCAACCACTCGCCCTCGATCGGGGAATCCGCTCCGGATCAAGGGTCGGAGCGGATCTTTGATGCGGCCTCCGTGGCAATCGCTCGTGCAGAGCTAGATCATGCCCATCGAGACAGTGCGGCACGCTCGGCGGCGGCTCGAATCCGTCGAAGATCAAGTCTCCGCGGACATCGGCCGTATAGTTCAAACTTCCAAAGTTGACCTGATGGCCAGGGGCGTAGCTTTTGATCTGCTCCAGATGGCTGCTTAATTGGCCCGCAGCAAAAGCCGCCGAATACGAAGATCTGCCCGGGGAGAAAAGTCTCACCCTGGACCGCGTCGTTGTTGATGATCAAAGGAGCCATCGGGCCTATCGGTGACGCATACGCAGGAACTCTCAATGAAAGCACCAATGTCGATGTCAAAACCGGCGGATCTCGGGTAGGGGGTCTCGAATCGTATGCGTCTAGGCGGATGGTAACAGGAGACAAGGGACACAATGTTTTTACCCAGGTTCGGGCCCTCTCGATGGAGGTAATACCCTACTCCTGCTTGATTAATATTGATGATATGGGTAGTACAAGAGTAGATCTACCACGAGATCAAGGAGGCTAAACCCTAGAAGCTAGCCTATGGTATGATTGTTGTTCGTCCTATGGACTAAAACCCTCCGGTTTATATAGACACCGGATAGGTTAGGGTTACACAGAGTCAGTTACAATGGTAGGAGATCTACATATCCGTATCGCCAAGCTTGCCTTCCACACCAAGGAAAGTTCCATCCGGACACGGGACGAAGTCTTCAATCTTGCATCTTCATAGTCTTGGAGTCCGGCCGTGATGATAGTTCGGCTATCCGAACACCCCCTAGTCCAGGACTCCCTCAATGGCCACTGACATCATCTGGCATAACCCGACGACTTCCCTACCTTGGATCCAAAGTGTCTTGCTAGCCCTTGCGGTGATGCGATTCCAGTGGCGACATCGAGGACGACACATGGCACGCCGTCGGTGTGTGCAAGCGGAAGATGGCGCTGGCTTTTCAAGAGCCTGCTTGTAATTTATTTTTTTGTTAGAGTTTTCTTGCAAGAGAGAGTTAGATCGGTTTGATAACGGAATTGGCCTTCGAAAAAAAATCACCATTTCTTTTGAACCGAAAGTAAAAGATTGCCTCATCCATTAATTAAGCAGAAGAGAGTTGCCCAATTAATTAATAAAAACCGGTCGAAAACCATCACAAACCCTTAAGCGGCACACCCAAGATACCCACACACGCCACTCTAAAGAAGGCCATGTCGAGACATTACAACGATGTCATCGTCAGCAATTCTCCCTTAGAGGCATCATTGCTATCCCAAACTCTAGAAACGACTCCGACTTTGTCAAAGACGACCGTCGAAACAACGCACATTATTTTGTTTTTGTTTTTTTTGAAACAATCCACAATAAATAGAACGTGTGGAGTCACATAAAGATCCGCGTCAGACCTCAGCCACCATAACGAGATAACACAACTCCGATGCTGGGAAGAGCTATAAAGGAGATGCTGGCGTCTTGAAAGATCATCGAACGGACCAGCTATCCGTCATTAATTGTATGCCACAGGCCCCCCACCGCAGTTTCGACTTCATAGCAACAGGTGGACTGACTGGGACCGAATCTCCTTTTCAAGAAAAACCAAACCGGCAAAAGGAGATTCGGTCCCGTTCAAGTGCGTACATCGGGCAAGGAAAACGTCGCTGTTGGTGACCGCCGTCTTCCTCCCCGTTTTAGCAAGCACGCAATCTATCTACCACAGACACGCACCCGTGCCTATCATGGAAATGGAGATGTGCGTGACGACGAATACGACGGCCGGTGAAATGAAACCGGACGCGCAAGTGCGCATACACAACTGTAGGTGTGCTTGCGCATCCATCGATCAAATTCATCCCTGTGCTCCCGTACGCCATTATTCCTGGACGTTTACGTCCCTGTCCACCTCCTGTTAATACGCGCGACCGAGGAAGGCGGCCGGTGTGGTTTCCGCCTTCGAGCGCCTGTTTGGCTGGCTGCCCATCCATGTCAGGACGCCGATGCCTGACCTAATAATATTGTGCCCCTGGTCGGCGGGTCTTCGGACCACGCTGTCGCCACCTCTAGATTCCCGTCGAGTTTCGCGGCCGGCTTCCTCCAACAACCTCGAGTGCCCTTGGCAGCTACTCCCTTCGTATGAGAATATTTTTCATCAAAATAAATAAAAAAAGATATATCTAAATGTATTTAAGTTCTAGACACATCCCTTTTCATCCATTTTGATAACAAGTATTTTTGAATGGAGGGAGTACTAGGACGTGTTTGTAGGCATGGTATCTACTGTAGTACTCATCACGTTGGCATTGACCCTTTTTTTCCCCTGCTTATCACAGATCCCTCTTCATGTTCAAGTGCGCATGGCGCCTAGTCCACACTTCAATCTCTTTCTAATTCTAACACTCATTCAAGTAGGATAAAAAACTTCTTTTTCCTCCGTGCAAGGTTTTTAATTTCGGAAACAAATAATTTCGGAGCTCACTCAAATATGCAAAATTTCACATATTTTGAAAGTTATTTCAGATTTTAAATTTCACTTAATTTTTTTTAATAAATTTTAACATAATTTCAATTTATTTTGAAATCAGTTTGAATCTACATCGAAATTTCAGGATTAAAAATATTTCGGACCCCAATGAAATATGTGAAAATTTCACTGACATTTCGTTGGAATTTTTAACCCTGCCTCTGTGTACTACGGCCTATGCAACTATTTCAACTATTTTTAGTTTATTCTTTGCTTTGCAGTTGAGTCATTGCAGATTTTTTTTGTAGGTGTATAAGATGACAAAAATGGATCTTAAATTTCCCAACTCTACCTGACCAACTCTTCCTTATCGATTAACTGTCATTTTCGCTAATAACAACATTCATTTCTTTGCGGCATACAGCACTGCTAATCAACGATGAACTGTACATGATTAATTATTTGGTGAAGAGTGCCAACATTGTGTTGCCGCGTGGTTCACAACTCGCACTCATGTTGCCATATGCGATGGGAATAGTTCGTCCTCGCGTCCAGCACAAATGAGACAGCCGTCTTTGTCGCCCAAGTAACGAACACATGGCATGTGTTCTTGGCTGATCATTTTTGTTTTAGAGTCCGTAGACATAAGCGATCTTGTATAACCAGTACATTGGCAGTATATGCTCTACGGGGCTGTTTGTATTTTGACTATGCTAACCTCGCCAAAATTATTTGGCGGCCGATTTCACCGCAGACTGTTGGCCAAAATATTGATGTCTAATTGAACTAGGGGAGTTGAGGAGGGCGAGGCGCACCAAATATTTGGTGTTCATCCAAGCACAAATGTATGGCTCAGTCAATGTGAACTTTTTGGCAGGGCGCTGTCAAGCAATGCCCCTGGATTTGGGCCTCACATCTCTGTAACACTATAGTCACCAAAGGAATTGGGCCACACGCCCCGGGCCCAGGCCCTGGGGACCTGGGTCCTGTCTCCGCCCCTTCGGCCCGGTACCAAGCCAGACAGCCGTACGACCACTAGTCCTACCAAAATTTGCCATATAGTGGCTAGCAATATTTCGGCTACCACGGATGTGAGTAATACAAGAATTTCATTCCTTCATATATTCCTTGATCTCCAACACAATTGACATATTTCGATCTGCTCCTTCCTTTACTCTGCACCACAGAAACACCCTGCAGACAATCTGATTGAATATCAGTTGGTAACGTAGTCCATTGCAGTGAGAGCATCAAACCTTCCATGATAGCTCAAAGCTCAGCTTCAAGTGCATCATAGCAAAAGGACAGATGTCTGCAATAAGTGAAGATGGTACTTCCCAAATGATCACGAAGTACCATTCCAGCACCACCAATTCCATGAGAGAAAGATCCATCTGCACTGAGCTTTACACAGCCCAAAGATGGGACTGTCCAAAGCAAATTAAGAGAGTCGTTACCACATGTATAGACATGGTGCCTGGCATGCTATACTGCGATTCCCTTTCCCTTTATAGGATCGTGAACATGTATAGCAATAGCATGGAGGGACGTCAAGTAGCTATCAACGAATCTAGCAGACACATGCACTGGAGGTGCATGCTTGAAATGAACTACTTCATTCTTGACATGCCATATACGCCATAACAGCATCATTACCTTGACACGCATAGGCTCCTTTAATTGACAAATCCATTGTAAGAACCATTCGTGTCCTGTTGGCTTTAGAGTTCTCTCATCAGGCAGCTCCCATAATCCAGACATCTCCTTCCAAAGTCGCTTAGCACCAGGGCATCTCCAGAACACATGAAAGGAGTCCTTCGGCTCAACACCACAAACCGGGAAAATATTTGAAGGCTCCATAGTGCGGTTGTTCTTGTTTACCAGGTTGCTAGAGTATCAGTCGCTAATCTCCAGGAGAAAGCGAATACCTTGGGGGGCGCTGGGCAGGACCATATCGCCTGCCATCCATCTCGACGACCCTCTAATCTATTACTTGTGGACAAGGTTGCTGAGTTGTGGTTTTCATTTAATGCTAACTGATAAGCTGAACGTACTGAGAATTTCCCACTTGTCTCCGGCACCTCATTTCCGATTCTCAAAGAGGGTCGTATCTTCATGATCTCAACAATATCAGGCGGGAAGAAATGGTTCAAAATTTTAGTATCCCACGTGGCATTCTGATTTAATAGTTCAGAAACCCACCAGAGTCGACACCTCCCCTTCATTGATATTAAGCCTCCTGTCGGTTCCCTTGCAATCCATCTATCTCGCCAAATCCGAACATTCTAGCCATTACAAATTGTCCACACTAGACCATTTTTTGAGGAGCTCAAGTACATAGCTCCTGCCATGTCGATGATGGGTTGCCATTGAACACTGTATCCTCAAAACGTCCATTAGGAAAATATTTGGCTTTAAGTAACCTGGCACATAAAGTATTTGGCATTGTAAGAATATGCCATGCCTATCTTGCAAGTAAAGCTTGATTAAACAACCTGAAATCCCTGAAACCGAGGCCTCCCTAGAGTTTTGGCCTTTGCAATTTATCCCACACATACCAATGTGTTTACGTTTCCCCTTTCACTTCCCCAAAATAGTTTCTCACATCCGACTCAGGTCATCACACACCTCCATTGGCAACTTAAAAACACTCATCAAGTAAGTAGGGATTGCTTGCGCAATGGATTTAATTACCACTTCCATAGCAGCCTGAGTGGGATGACCGTTGTAAGAGAAAAGCCTTTTTAGAGAGCTTCACATGTAAATTCTGAAACTTCCCTTTACTCATGCGCCCGTCAGGTGTGGGAAGGCCCAAATATTTTGCATCAAAGCCTGAAACCTCCACTTGCAATTGGTTCCTCACTTGAGCCTGCTGAGTTGTTGGACAAGCCTTTCCGAAAAAGATAGAACACTTTGTAGGATTTATTCGTTGGCCCGTGGCCCCTGCATACCCTTGAAGAATGTTTTTCACAAGAATAGCCTGCTCTTCACAAGCCTTGAAAAACAACAATGTATCATCAGCAAAGAGGAGGTGTGAAATGCCAGGAGCTCTTTGAGTCAATTTCAAGGAAGTGATAACACCATCTGTCATTCCTCTATTGATGAGAGCAGACAAACCGGCAACAACAAAAAGAAAAAAAATACAGGGACAAAGGATCACCTTGTTGAAGGCCTCTCATTGGTGCAAATGAATCCAAGATGGCTCCATTAAATTTTATGGAGTATCTCACGGTGGTTACACAAAACATTATCCAATCAACCCACCGATGAGCAAAGCCAAGCTTTTGCATCATTTGCTTAAGGTAATTCCAGTCTACCTGATCATATGCCTTTGAAAGATCAAGCTTGGATGCACAATAGCTTTTTGTACAATCTTTTTCTTGCTTGATATGGTGGATGCATTTAAAAGTTATCAAGGCACTGTTTGTGATCATCTGTCCCGGAATAAAAGCACTTTGCTCCGGAGAAATTATTGCATCAAGCATAGGCCTAAGCCTATTCACGAAGCATTTAGAAACCACTTTATAAATAACATTACAAAGGCTTATAGGACGGAAATCGGTGACTTTAACCGTTAACTCCAATAGGCATAATACCTGTCCGAAAGAATTCCTTAACCCCTGCAATCATCTCTTCTCGAACGGTAGCCCAATTGCGCTGAAAGAAACGAGCGGGAAACCCATCCGGTCCCGGAGCCTCACTCCTCTTCTTTTAATCATGCCAGGCACGCGCTCAATCGACATCATCGGCACCCACAAATTGACCAATACCCCCACAACGCTGTCAAAACGGACCCACACAGCAAGCCAACATCACAATTCGCTGACTCGGTCAAAATCAATGTGTAGAGCCAATTCCATAGCCCAATTGATTCTCAACCAATTTGCCCCTAGGGAGCTTAGTGATATAGGTGGTTTTTTGTCGAGAATGTACACAGTCCAAAGGTCACTTTTTAGACTGAACGTGAGTCGTTCGGTTGATCATTTTTCTCAAACATAGAGAAGAAACACAACTAATAAATAAAGTTAACCATAATTACATCTTTAGAGTAAAATGTACCAGTAGCAAACACTTCAGTTTGGCTAATTGGATAAGCATTATCGATCCGATCCCTCAACGTTACTTGTCCAACACTGTGCCAGGCGCCATGAGTCCGCAGTCATGCCCACTCCGGCACACTATAAATTGCGCACGCTCCCCTCCCTGCCACATCATCCTCCATTCCAAGAGCCAGAGCAAGCCCAGCAAAATTCCATCGCGAAACCGCACCGGGAGCTCTGTCCGGCCACGTGCGATGAGCTTCTCGTCCGCGTGCAAGCAGCAGGTGCTGGGCGCCGGCGGCGAGGAGGCGAGGGAGGACGAGGGGGCGATGGAGCTCATCCCTGGCCTGCCGGAGGAGGTGGCCGAGAAGTGCCTCCTCCATCTCCCCTTCCTCTACCACCGGCTATTTCGCGGTGGTGGGGCTCCCCGTGCGCGGCGAGATCTACGTGATCGGCGGAGTGGAGGTGGGCGGCGACAAGGCGGTGAGCAGCGTGTCCGTGTACAGCGCGGCGACGAACGGATGGGGGGAGGTGGCCGGCATGTGGACGCCCAGAGGGTAAATGGCGGCCAGCGAGGTGGGCGGGCATGTGGTGGTGGCCGGTGAGGACGGGGAAACAGAGGTGTTCGACCCGGAGGCAGGTTTTTTTTTATCAAAGAAGGGCTTGCCCCTTCCGATTTTCATTACTGAAAACCACTGTGTTCTACAGGCGAGATTAAACAAAAAAGAAAAGAAAGAACAGAAACAGAGCTGCCAAAACCACCAGGCATCCCTAGCAGCCAACACAGGGCCAACCATTTTCCTCACAACCTAAGTTCAAGACAACCACTAAGTTCATACTGCCAAATCATCATTACAACCAGAGCAAAAGAAGCAAAAAGACCCAAGGGTTCTGTCAGCAGGAGCAACAAATATCAGGTTCACCATCGCACGAGAATCTTCATTCCAGCCTTGCCACATTGATCCTCCATCCTTGCTTGGCAGTGAACACCTCATTTGCTGCCTGTTCTAGTAACCTTGCTCCCAGCTCCAGTGTTTTTCTTGACGACTCCTTTATCTGCAGGACGGACCAGTCAGTTAACCACATGCATAACAGTTTGACAATATATAAAGGATCATTTATCCTTTTGTTTTCAAAGACAATTGCATTCCTGCTTTTTCAAATTGCCCAAAGCAGGGCTGCAATCCCCACCAGAACCATTTTTTTTCCTCTTTATTAAATTTCCTAATCCAATCCCCAAAACAGTCTCTTACATTTGATGGGACAGTTTTAAATCCACACACACATCTGACCAAACTCCATAACAGTGAAGCAGTGGAGCAGGAAAAGAACAAATGGTCAATTGATTCATCTTTCCCACACAGCACACACCCTTGCCCACCCTTCCAGCCTTTTCTAAGCAGCACATCCCTAGTTAATATACTTTTTTTATTAACTAACCAAAGAAACACTTCCAGTTTTGCAGGCAACTTGGTCTTCCATAAGTATTTCTGTGGGAAGTTCATCCCAACTGCTATCAATTTCCTATATAAGGACCCCACAGAAAACTTATGATCTGCAGTTAGAGTCCAGAGAACTTGGTCTGCCCCTCCCTGCAATTGAATTTCCTCACATCTTTTTTTCAAATAGTTCCAAAGCCCTAAAGTTTCCCCATGCAAGGTTCTTCTGAATTTGAACCCACCCCACCCTTTCTGTATAGCCTCTTCCACAGTAATGTTGTGGTCAAAGCATATATCATACATCCTAGGGTAAGCCTCTGTCAAAGGTTTATCATCCACCCAAGTATCTTCCCAGAACCTAGTATTTCTCCCATCCCCCACTTTTTTCTTAACAAATTTATAGAATATTTCCTTAATTTTCAACAAGCTATCCCAAAACTGGGAATCCCCAGGCTTCTTGCTTACTAAAGCTAAACATCCCCCTTTTCTATATTTTCCATCCAAGATATCTTGCCACAGACCTTTTTCATTTTCCATTTTCCAAAACCATTTTGCTAGAAGTGAAATATTCATAATCTCTAAATTCAGTATCCCTAAACCCCCCATGTCTTTAGGTCGACAACACTCTTTCCAATTCACTAGATGGTATTTTTTTACATTCTCATCTTCTTGCCATACCAATCTGGATCTAAAGAAATCAGCTTTCTTTATGATCCCTCTAGGCACAGCATAGAAGGACATCATGAACAAAGGCATGTTAGTCAAGCAAGCTTGCACCAAGGTAATTCTTCCTGCAATAGAGCCCAGTAGCTTCCCCTGCCAACATCCACACCTTTTCTCAATTTTATTCACACACATTCCCAAAGTGTGAGTTCCCAACTCTGTTCTCAGAAACAGGCATCCCCAGGTACCTAATGGGCAAGTCTCCCATCTTACATGTTAGGATATCCTGATAGGTCGATTGCTTCTCTCTAGCTTTGCCAAATAATAGCAATTCACTTTTATGAAAATTTATTTTGAGCCCAGACATTTGCTCAAAAGCCCCAAGTATAAGTTTAAGATTTTTGACACTTTCCACCTCATCTTTAATCAAGAAGATAGTATCATCAGCATATTGTAACATATTAACCCCTTCTTCTCCATTGCCATTCAGCACACCCTTAACCAAATTATGCTTCAGGGCATTACTCATTATAAAGGCTAGGGCATCAGCAGCTATGTCAAACAGTAAAGGGGACATAGCATCTCCCTGCCTCAATCCTTTAAAGGTTTTAAAATATGGGCCAATTTCATCATTTACTTTGATTCCTACATTTCCTCCTCTCATAGTTTCCATAACCCAGTCACACCATTTATCAGGGAATCCTTTCATTTTCAGCATCTGTATCACAAAAGGCCATTTGATTTTATCATAAGCTTTCTCAAAATCCACTTTAAAAACCAGGGAATCTTCTTTGTTTTTATGAAAGGAGTTCAGGGCCTCATGCAGGATCACAATCCCCTCCATAATGTACCTGCCCTTAATAAAGGCAGTTTGGGTTCTGGAAATCACAGGGGCCACACATTTGGCCAATCTATTCATCGTAATTTTAGTAATGATTTTAAACCGACATTCAACAGCAAATAGGTCTGAACTTCTGAATTTGTATAGCATCATTAGTTTTAGGGACAAGAGTAATTATGCCATAATTAAGTCTGGCAATATTAATCTCTCCTTTTGCAAACCCCTCTACCAAGGATTTCAGATCCCATTTAACCACTTCCCAAAAATCTTGGTAAAAATCAGCAGGGAACCCATCAGGGCCAGGGCTTTTGTTCCTTTTCATCCCAAAAACCACCTGATGGATTTCATTTAGGGAGAAAGGAGCCAAAAGCTCCTCTTTCTCTTGCCCACTAATTTTATTCATCTCCATCTCCTTCAACGAAATACTAGATTCTTCAGGATGTCCAAATAATTCTTTATAGAATTTAGTAATATACTCCATTAATTTCTCATCTCCCTCTATAATCCCTTCTTCCTGTTCCAGGGAAACAATCTTGTTTTTCCTTCTCCTCCCATTCACCTTGGCATGATAATATCTAGTATTTCTGTCTCCATCTTTAATCTCTGAATCTTTATATCTTTGCAACCACTTCACCTCTTCTTGCAACATTATTTTTTTTCAGTTGTGCTCTCAACCTTTTCTGATCATCCCTATCCTTCACACCTAAACCCATAATCTCAGCTCTCTTATCCAAATCGTCCAGTTCTTCTAATATTTCAATTTTTATTTTTCTGTACCAAGCATCCATATTTCTGTTCCAGCCTTTAGCTTTTTTCCTAAGGTTTCTCAACCTTGATTGCCATCTATCCAAAATGTCCCCAAAGTATCTTTTCGTTCCTGTGTGTTATACACCAGCTCTCTAAAACCCTCTCTCAAGATCCAAGCATTCTCATATCTAAAAATGTATTTGTGATCATGAGTCTCCGTATCCAGGAACAAGGGGGTATGATCAGATATCTCTCTAGCAAAGGCTTGCAATATGGTTAATGGGTATTTTTCCTCCCAAGCTGGGCACATCAAAACTCTATCTAGTTTCTCAAAAGTAGGGTCCTCCTGATTATTAGCCCAGGTGTACTGCCTTCCATTCAAAGGCAGCTCCCTTAACCCTGCTTGCTCAATAATAGCATTAAACATAAAGGACCATTGTTCATTAAGCATAGGTTTGTTTTTGTCCTTCCCATTTCTAATAATGTTAAAATCTCCCCCAACCAAGCAAGGCAGAGGATTATCATGATATAATCTTGCCAATTCAGCTAGGAAACTAGCTTTCCCTTCCTTCTGAGCATCCCCATATACACTGACCAAATTCCAATGCATTTTGATATTCTTATCAAATACTAGCATTCTCAAAAAATACTGTCCTTTTTTAATAGTTTCCACATTAAACACATCTTTATTAACCCCCATCAGCATCCCCCCTGACATGCCTCTGGGTGGGTTCCAACTCCATTGGAAGTTCCTCCCTCCACACAAATTGTGCAACTCATTTTTTGTGAAGTCTTGCTTTATGGTCTCAGAGAGTCCAATAAAGTGTAGCTTCTGATCTATAATCATCTCTCTAACATATCTTTTTTTGTGATCTTGACCTATGCCCCTTACATTCCAGAAAACTCCCCTCATTTTTCTACTTTATTCTTTTTCTCCTTCGAAGGACCCCAATCCCAACTGACTGCTTCACACCAAGCTACCGTGAGCATTTCTTACTACTTTTTCTCCCTGAGAACATTCCTCTCAGCTTTTTAATTTGTTGTTCCTCAATGTCCACATCAGAATGTTCATAGTCTGAACAGAGTTCCTCAAGAGTAACATCTCCAGTATTAATATATACTGGGACATCTTTTTTACAGATCTCTTCCTCTTCACCTTTTTCTCCGTTTTCTCCTTTCCTCTCTTTTTAATATTCTGGAAATATATCTCTCTTCTAGCTTTTTCCATCTTGTTAATAATGTCTATGTTTTTATCAATCATATCTATTGAACACCCTAAATCAATTCCCACCAAAGAACTGATATGTAGTAAAGAAGCATCAAAGGCCAATAACCAACTGTAATTCTTACCATAGTTGTCTCTTTCCTCACCGCTTCTTAGCCATATCTTCAATTTTCTTGTCTTCCTTCCCTTTGTTCCTAAGACTTCTCTTGATCTCCACATCTTTTCTTCCCCTTCTTTGTCCGTAACCTTAATTCCATGTATTTCAGCCATCTTCTCCCCAAAGTTCCAACAGATTCTTGGCTAGCATTATAATCGATTGGGCTCATTATATTTCCCAGAATCTGTGTCATCTTTTTTCTATTGAGCCTCTTTCTCATAGTCTTCAAGGTCCATATTAGCTAATTCCATTTCATATTCCTCTCTATTAGCAGCCTCTTGTGCCAGTTTCTGGATTTCTTCTAATTGTTTTTTACTGGTCTCCTGTTACTCTGTCTGAATCTTCTCCAGCTCTCTGATCCTGTTTTCATTTTTTGCCCACAATGCATTGCTTCTGACCTTGTCTTCCTTCAAAGCTTTTATTTTACTGAGCATGAATTCACTTTCCTTTTGCCATCTTCCTCTCTATAAAGTCATCTCATTTTGCCATTGCATCATGTTTTCCTCCAACTGAGATTTCATTTTTTCAATCTTTCCATCAACCTCCTCACTCTGTTTCAGGGATAAGCATCCCAAAGAAACTCCTCTACGATCATTATCCTCTAATTTGGTTCTCTTCCTGTTGTCAATCTCTTCCTCTCCCACTTCTGAGATATTGTTGCTGTCATTTTTCCTCTTCTCTTCCCTGTACCAGCCAATTTCCACTACTTTCTCGGGCTCCACCTCAATTCTGAACATGAGAAGATCAGGTGAAGTGATTTCTACTTGAGTAGGAATTTTCTCCACATCCCTGGTTCCACATTTTGCTCTAACTTTCTCCTCATTAATAGTGTCCATATCAATCTCCAAGACAGATCCCACTGCAGCAGCCACCTCACAAACCCCTAGGAAATGCCTAAAGCAATCTGGTACTTTGGCCAGTCTGACCCAAACAGTATGCATTTTGCCAACAGCCTGATGGTCAAGGGATCAGGGCTGAACTTTGATCACCACCCCTGTCCACAACAAGTTAAAGTCATTAAACTTAGCCAACTCCACCAGCTTTGCCTTGTTGGGGAATCTCATCATATACCCATTTTTTTCCAAATTCCCTCACTCTCCATTGCCATCCCCAGTCAAACATCTCTCCCAAGGCTTTCACCAGTTCAGTCTCATTGATCCTCCCTTCTCTTATGATCACCACACCCAAAGGATTAGTGTGTTCTGCCACCAGAACATCCTTATAACTCTGCACCAGAAGAATCCCCAATCCTTTAGCTGCATATCCAACATATTTTGGGACTGGTTTAACTTTGTTTCACAAGTTGCACTCCCCTGTAATATGGTTCTCTCTGCCACAAATCAAACAGTGTCCCACCCTGCAATCTTTGGTGGTGTGTCTGGGATCTTTACATTTACCACACACCTGCTTGTTAAACCTGTCAAAGTTCTTCTTATTTTCCTCAACACCTTGCTGTGCTTGCCTCTCCCTCCCTGTTTTTTCATTTCCAACCCAGCCCCCTGACCAGCCACCTTATCAGCTTTTTGTTGTCCATCAGGACCTCCTTCCTCTTTCCTCTGACTCTCTTTCCCAATCAGGTTACCAATTTGGTTCCCAGCTGTCCCATCCATCGGGCTCTTCTCACTGTTCTGCATCCCCTGCACTAGCTGAGATAGCAGCGAAGTCAAAAGCATCTGCTGCTGTTGTTGATCTGACTGGGATATCTGATTTTTCCTCTTCTCCTTTTCCAGCAAAGAAACATCTGAATCACCACTAGACATCTTTGTGAGCTCTCCCCCTTCATCCTTCTTCCCAGACTTAGCTTGCCACATCAGATTCTCTCCGTTCCTCTCAGATCTGGGTTCTTCATCCTCTGCATCTCTGTCCATTCCATCCGCAGGACCAAAACGATAGCCTCCCCTTCCAAAACCCCCAGATCTCCCTGGAAAGGCATGTCTCCCTCCCATCCATCCTCTCCCCCTCTCAGCATTGTTGAATCTCCCCTCCATATGTCCATTTCCACCCCCTCTGTTGAATCTCTGAGCTCCAAACCCTCTACCATAATTCCCTGACATAGTTTCTTCTTGTGGCGGCGAGGGGGGGGGGGGGGAGGAGGGAACCCTAGAGAGTGGGGTTTCTTCCCAGCCTTCTCCACACCCTCTTTTATACCCCCACAGCTTTATCCCTTTGTTGGGTTGGGCCGGGCTCCAATTCGCTAGGCCTCCACCACCGTAGGCCCACCTCCACATCCATCTTTAAATCCCTCCCAATTGAGCCCCCAAAAGTCATTAGGGGTCTCACATTAATTTTCACATTAGATTCCTCAAACATCACCTTTTTTGCACCAAAATAACTTGCAGTTGGAGTATTTTGCATCTCAATTTCCCCCAAATCCACATCCTCTTCCCCAAATAAAGGGATTATGGGATGAACCTTATCTTTCTCCATATGTTTTTGCACAATCCCCGCATCTACACCAGACACATGAGTCATATTGCTCAATCTACCATCCCTAACTTCATCACTAAAACCTCTATGTTCTGAATTAAGAATCACATCAGAAATCATCACACAACTTTTATTACCTTGAGATTTTGGCTTATTCCTAATCTGTTTCTACCGCCATGCCGAAATTCCCCAATTAATCCACCACTATCAGCATCATCTCCTTCAATTGAAGTAGTAGATGCCAAGTATTTTGTAAAAGCAGGCGTACCTGAATCGGAAATGAGGGCCTCCCCCTCCCCCTCCTCCTCGGCGTCCTCGCCGGCCAACAACCAGAAACGGTTGCCCGCCGGCGAGCACCCTACTGGCGGCGGGAGAGAGTGAGGAGGCGAGGCGAACGCCTCGGAAACCGCGGGGACCGGCGAGGGAGTGAGGTTGGGGTCGGAGACCCCCTGGCTCGTCGCGGCGGTGCCGCCGCTTCCTCCTCCATCTCCACGAGCTCCGCGTCTTCCTCGATCTGGATCGGCAGCCACCTGGATCCTGGGGCAGGGATCCCCATCACCACCTCCCGGGGCTTCTCCTGCTGCCACGGAGGCGCGCTCGGCTGGATCAGGCGGTAGCGGAGGGAGCGAAACAGCTTCCACTTCTCCCTCTGCTTGGGGACCAGCGATTCCGACTCGAGCATCGCCCACAGGATCACCCCCATTGCCGGCTGGCGGTCGTAGTTGGGGAAACATCTGAGGATTTCCTCTCCGCGCAGCTTGTCCCGCACCAACTCCGATGCGTCGTTGAGCGACTTCGCCGTCGGAAACCAGCGGTCGATTTCCTTCAGCCGCCCCATCAGGATCTCGTCGCCGTCGGACAACGCCCACATCTGCTGCTCCCTCGTCGTCATCAAACCCTAACTGTCGCGGCTGCGGCGAGCGGTGGTTTTCACGGGCGAGATTTGAGAGGTGTGAGGGAGAAGAGAGCCGAGGCGTCAGGCCAATAACCCCTCTCTCAGCCCCCCTCTCGCCATTACTCACCTCGAACTGCACCCCGCCGCCCCCACCGGGTCGATCGCCGCAATTTCCGCGACGTGGCACGGGAACCCCACCTCCTGGCCCACCCGCCACACCGCATCGCGTTCCCAACTGCATGAGTCCACCACCACCCCCTCGTCATCGAGGAGCTCCGCCCGACGTCCACGCCGGCGGACGTAGCCATGGTCCAGGGTGGACACGGTCCGAGCCGGTCCGGTCCCGGTCCGAGCCGTTGTTCGGACCGGCCGCCGGCGGTCCGAGCCGGACCGGACCGAGCAGCCGAGCGGTCCTGTTTTCAGGGACCGGACCGGCGGCGACGAAGCCCGGGCTGGACCGAATGGACCGAGCGGACCGGGAACAACCACCAGCCGCGATGTGTGCGGGTGCAGCGGCGAGGTGGGCGATCGTGCGTGAGTGATGTGATGAAGTCGAGGAGCGATACCGACGAACTGAATCTTCTGAAACTGACGAACTGAATTTTCCAAAAGTTTGACAACACCTGTGTTTAACTGACGAACCGTGTGCATGTGTGAGCACGTCCACGTCTTGACTCAGTTTTAGGTTAGTTAGATTAGGCCGTCGTGGGAGGTCGTGGGATAGAACGATTTCTCATGCAGCGGCAACATAGCTGCGTACGGGTGGACGCGAGACGGCACGGCCGCAATACTTGTTCCTGGCTTTTCTTTCGTTCCTTTCAGTTGTAATGTCTTGACCCGCAGCTCGAGTCATGGCATGATTTCAGTTCATGCAGCCGCAATACCCGCAGGAATTGGTGCCACCGTTGGGTTTGAGGCCATGTTCGAGAACTCCAGAACGGCGGCAGTTCACGCACGACCGCGATGGCGACCGGCGGCAAGAGGATACGGCGCATGAGGAGGAGAGGAAGGAAGGGGAGGGGAACCTCTGGGACATGGCTGTTCACCGTGGGGCTGCCGGTGGCTGTGACGACGATGAACGGCGACGGCGGTGACTGCGTTTTCGCGGTCCGACCGAGCGGCTCGGTTAAAGCCCGACCGGACCGACATTTTCTCGGGCCCAATATTGCAGCCCGGACCGATCAGTTTCGCTACCGGTCCTGGACCGTCCGGTCCGGTCCTGAACAGGCCACGAGCGGGCCCAAAAGCCCGCTCGTTCCGTCGAGCCTGAGCCATGGTGAGGCACGGCACCGCGCACCGAAATCCGGCACGAACACGCAGGGGAGACGTGGCGGAGACGTCATCCACTCTAGGAGGTCACCCGGAGGCAGGTTGGTGGGCGCCTGCGGCTCCCCGGGGCGGCGCGGCCGTTGCGAGGTACGACGCCGCGGCGGCAGGCGGCAAGCTGTACGTGACGGAGGGGTGGGCGTGGCCGTTCGAGCGCGCGCCCCGGGAAGCGGTGTACGACGCGGCGACGGACGCGTGGTCGGAGATGGCCCGCGGGATGCGGGAGGGGTGGACGGGCTCCTGCGCCGTGTCCGGCTGCCGGATGTACATCGTGGCCGAGTACGGCGAGTGGCTGCTGAGGCGGTACGACGAGCCGCGGGACGAGTGGCGGATGGTGGCCGGCGACGGCGTGCCGCAGGAGGTGCGGCGCCCGCACGTCGTGGCCGGGCAGCTGGAGGAGGTCGGCGGCGGCAGGCGCAGGATCTACGTGGTCGGCGCCGGGCTCGACGTCGCCGTCGGTACTGTGGTCGAGAACGGCGCGGAGGAGGAGGAGCGGGTGGAGTGGGAGGTCGTCGTCAAGGGCCCCGAGTAGTTCGTCGGGCTCGCGCCGTGCAACGCGCAAGTCCTCTACGCCTGAGAGAGGCGGCCGGCAGTTACCGGTGTGGAGAAGAAATCCTTGGCCCGCATGTCGGTGGCCTCTGCCATCAGCGAGTAACGACTGAAGTCAACGGCATCCATCGATCTCGAGTCCAAACCGAAAAAGAAGAAACCGCCTGTTAGAGAGATGCTCTCAGGCCTTTACAACGCTACAGGTGTTTAGTAAGATGCTTAGAAAATAAATGGGCTTTCTCTAAAGCATCAATACGTATTTCTGCAGAAGAAAACGTCTAATCAAGCGTCTGGAATGAACAAATAAACACCGATCATAAGAAAAGACTTGTTTATTTCTTTAAGCATCTCTCTTAAGCATACTGTATTATACAAGGCCTCAGAAGACTTTGAAAATACATATTCCTAACTGGTCCAATCACCCTGAGATTGTCATGTTTAGCAAGGGCACGGCTCGGCGCGGTTGCGTGCTACCAGAAACATACCTAACGCAACCACAATGCGCGGTTCACTCGGCAGGGACACTGTTTAAGCTGTTCCAAGCGTGTCAAGGAGGTTTGTAGGGGGTCTCGAAAAAAAGAGGTTTGTAGGGGACGTGGAGTTTTTGCACCCGAGGTCACATGCTAACAGTAAAAGAAAGATATAGCTAAAAAATTCAATAATTCTGTTTTTTTTTATAAAATGAATGTTTTCATTGCACGCAAAATATTTTGACCAAATGATATTTATGGAAATGTGGAAAAAAAACAAAATTGATGCTTCAAAAAGACTATTGTTGCAAGCATTTTGGAGCATCGATTTTGTCTTTTTCGCCCACATTTCCACAAATGCCATTTTATCACAAATTTTTGCACGCAGTGAAAACTTTCATCAATGTTTAGCATTTAAAAAAAATCATTCTTTTGAATTGTTTACTATTTTTTGATTTTACTATTCACGAGGGAGCATGTGAGCTCGGGGTGCATGACGATGACCTGTACCTAGGGTAGGGTAATAGGCCTGACCTAGATACTCTTCCCAAGGACACTGTCCTAGTGTCAAAGGCATTCAAAGTACAGCAGCATCTACCGACCGAAATCACCTCAAAGTGCAACCCACTCGACCACACGGTCCCACTCGGATAACCCAATTCCATTCGACCAGGATGGAGTCATTCGACCATACCAGAAACCACTCGGAGTGCAGAAGACCTAAAGTCACTCAGGATGGCAACGGTCAGGCATTCACTATGTAATCTTAATGATCATTTATACCTATTTATTGTTGGCGTTACGAGTAACGCCCCATCTTAATGTACATTGAATCCTTTGTAATGTGGGCTGGCTGGGGTCCTGACGCACTCTATATAAGCCACCCCCCTCCAATGGCACAAGGGTTCGCACCCCCTGTAGCTCTCACGCATAATCCAGTCGACCAAGCCTCCGGGCACCGAGACGTAGGGCTGTTACTTCCTCTGAGAAGGGCCTGAACTCGTAAACTTTGCGTGCACAATCTCACCGTAGCTAAGATCTTGCCTCCTCCTACGTACCCCCTATTCTACTGTCAGACTTACTCCCACGACAGTTGGCGCCCACCTTGGGGCAGGTGTCTTAGCGACTTCTGGTGAGGTTGCAATTTTTTTCGATCCCCATCATCATGGTTTCTAGCGGCTGTTTGGCTGAGGGCCACGAGATCCGTCTCGGAGCGCTCGTTTTCATCGCCGATGACTCCGCCTGGCTCCATGAGGCCCCCCTTGACGTCGAGACGCTCCCCGTCCGCGAGGCGACACACTTTCGCGCGTGTGTCCGTGGCGTCCTTTCGCGGGAGCCGTCGACCCAGTATCGGTCGGCTCCTGCAGCATCTTCGCTCCCCGCTGCTCGCCGTCGCAAGTGATCTGGTCGATCGCGGCTTCAGCGGTGGGTAAAGCATGCGGTAGCCCGTCAGTCGGCCACCCCTCAAATCACGGCAATCGAGCCTGACGAATCTCTCTACTGACTATTCGACCTGTCGAACGGTTCCGCTGAGACCTTGTCCGAATGCGACAGCAGCGACCCAGCGGCAGAAGTCTTGATGTTCGACACGCCGCGCAGCTCGCCTAGTTTCGGTCGCAGCGACGGTGGCGATGGTGGCGGCGGTCCGTCACACGGTCATGACGAGTATCACCCTGAAGCCCTCACTTCGGAGCAGAGAGACGAGCAGCACCGTCGCAACGTGGAGGCGCTCCACACTCCCATCATCGGAGAGACCTCTGAGGCTCGGGCCTTGGAGGCCGCGCACCTGGCCACTTTGGCTGAGCGCGCGCGTCTTGAGAACTTTCAGCATTCATGATACGTCTCCAATGTATCTATAATTTTTGATTGTTCCATGCTATTATATTACCCGTTTTGGATGTTTATGGGCTTTACTTTACACTTTTATATCATTTTTGGGACTAACCTACTAACCGGAGGCCCAGCCTGTATTGCTGTTTTTTGCCTATTTCAGTCTTTCGAAGAAAAGGAATATCAAACGGAGTCCAAACGGAATGAAACCTTCGGGAGCGTGATTTTTGGAACAAACGTGATCCAGAGGACTTGGAGTGCAAGTCAAGAAGCAATCGAGGAAGCCACGAGGGTGGAGGGCGCGCCCCCTATCTCGTGGGCCCCTCGGGCGTCCACCGACCTACTTCTTCCTCCTATATATACCCACGTACCCCGAGAACATCAGAGGACCACGAAAAACTATTTCCACCACCGTAACCTTCTGTATCCGCGAGATCCCATCTTGGAGCCTTCGCCGGCGCTCCGCCAGAGGGGGAATCAACCACGGAGGGCTTCTAAATCAACACCATAGCCTCTCCGATGAGTTGTGAGTAGTTTACCACAGACCTTCGGGTCCATAGTTATTAGCTAGATGGCTTCTTATCTCTTTTTGGATCTCAATACCATGTCCTCCTTGATCTTCTTGGAGATCTATTCGTGTGTTTGTCGAGATCCGATGAATTGTGGGTTTATGATCAAGTTTATCTATGAGAAATATTTGAATCTCCTCTGAATTCGTTTACGTGCGATTAAGTTATCTTTGCAAGTCTCTTCGAATTATCACTTTGGTTTGGCCTACTAGATTGATCTTTCTTGCAATGGGAGAAGTGCTTAGCTTTGGGTTCAATCTTGCGTGTGTCCTTTCCCGGTGACAGTTAGGGCAGCAAGGCACGTATTGTATTGTTGCCGTCGAGGATAAAAAGATGGGGTTTATATCATATTGCATGAGTTTATCCTCTACATCATGTCATCTTTCTTAATCGTTACTCCGTTCTTTATGAACTTAATACTCTAGATGCATGTTGGATAGCGGTCGATGTGTGGAGTAATAGTAGTAGATGCAGGCAGGAGTCGGTCTACTTGTCACGGACGTGATGCCTATATACATGATCATGCTTAGATAATCTCATAATTATTCGCTTTTCTATCAATTGCTTGACAATAATTTTTTCACCCACCGTAATACTTATGCTACCTTGAGAGAAGCCACTAGTGAAACCTATGGCCCCCGGATCTATCTTTTATCATATAGGCTTTCAATATACTTTTATTTGCATCCTTACTTTTCCAATCTATATCATAAAATACCAAAAATATATTTATCTTATCATACTATCTCTACCAGATTTCACTTTCACAAGTGGCCGTGAAGGGATTGACAACCCCTTTATTGCGTTGGTTGCGAGTTCTTGTTTTTTTGTGTAGGTGCGTGGGACTTTTGAGGAGCTTCCTACTGGATTGATACCTTGGTTCTCAAAAACTGAGGGAAATACTTACGCTACTATTTCTGCATCACCCTTTCCTCTTCAAGGAAAACCAACGCAAGCTCAAGACGTAGCAAGAAGGATTTCTGGCGCCGTTGCCGGGGAGGTCTTCGCTCAAGTGAAGACATACCAAGTACCCATCACAAACTCATCTCCCTCGCATTTACATTATTTGCCTCTCATTTTCCTCTTCCCCACTTCACCCTTGTCGTTTTATTCGCCCTCTCTTTCCCAATCTCCCCTCTCTTTCGCTTGTCTTTTTTTGTGTGCCTTCTTTCCCTTATGGCTTTGCCTAAGAACACCGACCTTCATCTTAGAAGGTTGGAAGAGATTGAATCAAACGTTAGAACTTTTATGACTTTACAATTTGAGCATAATAATTTCTTCAAAAAAGAGCTTAAAGAACAAAAAAGTTTTTGGGGGTTTATGAACAAAGATCTCGATGATATGTCTAAAGAATTTTATGGTTTGAACTCCCAAATTACTCAGCTTGAAAATTCTATAGCCCAAATTTCTGATAAGCAAGCTACCTTAGTCAATAAGATGGCTGCCAAACCAGAAAAGTTAGGTGAAAATAATGATGAAGATCTTAAAGTTATTGATGTGTCACCTATTAGATCTTTGTTTTGTAATATGAATCTTAATAATGATGGGACTGGAGATGAGTCAACTTTAGTTAAAAGGCGTCCCAATGATTCAGAGTTTTTAGATCTTGATGCTAAATTTGGTAAAAGTGGGATTGAAGAGGTCAAGACTTTAAATAGCATTGAACCCACTATCTTGGATTTCAAGGAATTTAATTATGATAATTATTCTTTAGAAGGTTGTATTTCCTTGTTGCAATCCGTCGTGAATTCTCCTCATGCTTATAGTCAAAATAAAGATTTTACCAAACATATTGTTGATGCCTTGATGCAATCTTTTGATGAAAAACTTAATTTGGTAGTTTCTATACCTAGAAAACTTAATGATGAGCGGGAACCTACTATAAAGATTAAAATTAAAGATCATGAGTGTTATGCTTTATGTGATTTGGGTGCTAGTGTTTCCACGATTCCGAAAACTTTATGTGATATTCTAGGTTTCCATGATCTTGATGATTGCTCTTTAAATTTGCACCTTGCAGATTCCACCATTAAAAAGCCAATGGGAAAGATCAATGATGTCCTCATCGTTGCAAATAGAAATTTGGTGCCCGTAGATTTTATCGTTCTGGATATAGATTGCAATCTTTCTTGCCCTATTATTCTTGGTAGACCTTTCCTTAGAACGATTGGTGCGGTTATTGATATGAAGGAAGGGAATATTAGATTCCAATTTCCATTAAGGAAAGGCATGGAGCACTTTCCAAGAAGGAAAGTTAAATTACCTTATGAATCTATCATGCGAGCTACTTATGAATTGAGTGCCAAAGATGGCACTACTTAGATCTATCCTTGCTTTTATGCCTAGCTAGGGGCGTTAAACGATAGCGCTAGTTGGGAGGCAACCCGATTTTATTTGTGTTTTTTGTTTTTGTTTCTGTTTAGTAAAAAATCTTGCATCTACCTTCTGTATAGATGTGTTTTTATGTTTTAATTAGTGTTTGTGCCAAGTAGAACCTATAGGATAACCTATGGTGTTAGTTAATTTGATTCTGCTGAAAAACAGAAACTTTTGGCATACATTTAAAATAATTTTAGTAATTCACAGAAACGTGCTTTTGCATGATTCTTTTTTCTGTAGATCAATAGACAAATTTCCCAGGACTTCCTATTTTGGTAGGATTTTTAGAGTTCCATAAGTATTCGAGAGTTACAGATTGCTACAGACTGTTCTGTTTTTGGCAGATTCTGTTTTTCGTGTGTTGTTTGCTTATTGATACGTCCATTTTGCATCATGCTTTTATATCAATATTTATTGCATTATGGGCTGTTATTACACATTATATCTCAATACTTATGGCTATTCTCTCTTATTTTACAAGGTTTACCATGAAGAGGGGGAATGCCGGCAGCTGGAATTCTGGCCGGAAAAGGAGCAAACGTTGTGAACCTATTCTGCACAACTCCAAAAGTTCTGAAACTCCATGAAACATCTTTTTGGAATTTATAAGAATTATTGAACAAAAGAAATAGGCCAGGGGGCCCACACCCTGTCCAGGAGGGCGCGCCCCTGTCTCTCGGGACCCCTGGTGGGCTTCCTGCGTCCATCTTCTGCTATATCATCACTTTTACCCTGGAAAAAATCGTGGGCAAGCTTACGGGACGAAACTCCGCCGCCACGAGGCGGAACCTTGGCGGAATCAATCTAGGGCTCTGGCGGAGCTGTTCTGCCGGGGACACTTCCCTCCGGGAGGGGTAAATCATCACCAACGTCATCACCAACGCTCCTCTCATCGGGAGAGGGCAATCTCCATCAACATCTTCACCAGCACCATCTCATTTCCAAACCCTAGTTCATCTCTTGTATCCAATTCTTGTCTCCAAGCCCGAGATTGGTGCTAGTAGGTTGCTAGTAGTGTTGATTACTCCTTGTAGTTGATGCTAGTTGGTTTATTTGGTGGAAGATCATATGTTCAGATCCTTTATGCATATTATTACCCCTCTGATTATGAACATGAATATGCTTTGTGATTAGTTACGTTTGTTCCTGACGACAAGGGAGAAGTCTTGCTATTAGTAGTCATGTGAATTTGGTATTCGTTTCATATTTTGATGAGATGTATGTTGTCTAGCCTCTAGTGGTGTTATGTGAACATCGACTACATAACACTTCACCATTATTTGGGCCTAGAGGAAGGCATAGGGAAGTAATAAGTAGATGATGGGTTGCTAGAGTGACAGAAGCTTAAACCCTAGTTTATGCGTTGCTTCGTTAGGGGTTGATATGGACCCATATGTTTAATGTTGTGGTTAGGTTTACCTTAATACTCCTTTTTGTATTTGCGGATGCTTGCAATAGGGGTTAATCATAAGTGGGATGCTTGTCCAAGTTAGGACAGTACCCAAGTGTTGGTCCACCCACATATCAAATTATCGAAGTACCGAACACGAATCATATGAACGTGATGAAAACTAGCTTGACGATAATTCCCAATGTGTCCTCGGGAGCTCCTTCTTCATTATTAGAATTTGTCCAGGCTTATCCTTTGCTACATAAAGGATTGGGCCACCTTGCTGCACGTTATTTACTTTATTTACTTTTTGCTCGTTATTATTTATCTTATCACAAAACTATCTATCACCTACTATTTCAGTGCTTGCAGAGAAAACCTTACTGAAAACCGCTTATCATTTCCTTCTGCTCCTCGTTGGGTTCGACACTCTTACTTATCGAAAGAACTATGATAGATCCCCTATACTTGTGGGTCATCAAAACTCTTTTCTGGCGCCGTTGCTGGGGAGTGTAGCGCTTTTGGTGAGTGGAACTTGGTAAGGAAACATTTATATAGTGTGCTGAAATTTTCTGTTACTTGTCACTATGGAAACTAATCCTTTGAGGGGCTTGTTTGGGGTATCTTCACCCCAACCAGAAGAGCAAAGAGATGCTCCTCAACCTACTGAACTTTATGAAAATATTCACTTTGAGATTCCTTCGGGTATGATAGAAAAACTGCTGGCTAATCCTTTTGCAGGAGACGGAACATTGCATCCCGATTTACACCTTATCTTTGTGGATGAACTTTGTGGATTATTTAAGCTTGCAGGTATTCCTGATGATGTTGTTAAAAGGAAGGTCTTCCCTTTATCTTTGAAGGGAGATGCATTGACATGGTATAGGCTATGTGATGATACGGGATCTTGGAATTATAAGCGACTAAAGTTGGAATTTCACCAGAAGTTCTATCCTATGCATCTTGTTCATCGTGATCGTAATTACATATATAATTTCTGGCCTCGCGAAGGAGAAAGCATCGCTCAAGCTTGGGGGAGGCTTAAGTCAATGTTATATTCATGCCCCAATCATGAGCTCTCTCAGGAAATGATTATTCAGAATTTTTATGCTTGACTTTCTCTTAATAATCGCAACCTGCTCGATACTTCCTGTGCTGGTTCTTATATGCTGAAGACTATTGATTTCAAATGGGACTTATTGGAAAGAATTAAATGCAACTCTGAAGATTGGGGTTCCGATGATGGTAAGGAGTCCGGTATAACACCTAAGTTCGATTGTGTTAAATCTTTTATGGATACCGATGCTTTTCGTGGATTTAGCGCTAAGTATGGACTTGACTCTGAGATAGTAGCTACTTTTTGTGAATCTTTTGCTACTCACGTTGACCTCCCTAAAGAGAAGTGGTTTAAATATAATCCTCCTGTTGAAGTGAAAGTAGTTGCACCTATTATAGTCGAAGAAAAGACTATTACATATAGTGATCCTATTGTTCCTACTGCTTATGTTGAAAAACCTCCTTTTCATGTTAGGATAAAAGATCATGCTAAAGCTTTGACTATTGTTCGTAAGAGTAATATTAGAACTTATACATCCCCTGAGCAAATCAAATTTGAACCTAATGTTGCTATTGTTAAAGATCTCTTGTCTGATAATATTGATGGGCATGTTATTTATTTCTGTGATGAAACTGCTAGAATTGCCAAACCTTGTGCTAAAGATAAACATAGACCTGTGGTAGGCATGCCTGTTATTTCTGTTAAAATAGGAGATCATTGTTATCATGGATTATGTGATATGGGTGTTAGTGCTAGTGCAATACCTATTGACTTATACAACGAAATTAAGCACGATATTGCACCTACTGAGTTAGAAGATATTGATGTCACAATTAAACTTGCCAATAGAGATACTATTTCACCAATGGGAATTGTTAGAGATGTTGAAGTCTTGTGTGGGAAAACTAAATATCCTGCTGATTTTCTTGTTCTTGGCTCCCCACAAGATAGTTTTTGTCCCATTATATTTCGTAGACCCTTCTTTAACATCGTTAATGCTAAGATAGATTGCGAAAAGGATTTTGTTACTATTGGTCTAGGTGACATGTCTCATGAGTTCAACTTTTCTAAATTTCGTAGACAACACCGTGAAGAGGAATTGCCTAGTAAGGATGAAATTATTGGTCTTGCTTCTATTGCTGTTCCTCCAACTGATCCGTTAGAACATTATTTGTTAGACCATGAAAACGACATGTTTATGAAGGAAAGGGAAGAAATAGATGAAGTGTTCCTTAAAAAAGAACCTGTGCTGAAACATAACCTTCCCGTAGAAATTCTTGGGGATCCCCCTCCACACAAGGGCGATCCAGTGTTTGAACTCAAACCTTTACCTGATAATCTTAAGTATGCTTATCTTGATGAAAAAGAAATATATCCTGTTATTATTAGTGCTAACCTTTCAGAGAAAGAAGAAGAAAGATTATTGAAAACTCCGAAGAAGCACCGGGCTGCTATTGGATATACTCTGGATGATCTTAAGGGCATCAGTCCCACATTATGTCAACACAAAATTTCAGTGGAGAAAGATGCCAAACCGGTTAGAGATCCTCAAATACGATTAAATCCCAAAATGAAGGAAGTAGTAAGAAAGGAGATTCTAAAACTCCTTGAGGCAGGTATTATTTATCCCGTTGCTGATAGTGAATGGGTAAGTCCTGTCCATTGTGTCCCCAAAAAGGGAGGTATTACCGTTGTTCCTAATGATAAAGATGAATTGATCCCGCAAAGAATTATTACAGGTTATATGATGGTAACTGATTTTCGTAAGTTAAATAAAGCTACTAAGAAAGATCATTACCCTTTACCTTTTATTGATCAAATGCTAGAAAGGCTATCCAAACACACACATTTTTGCTTTCTAGATGGTTATTCAGCTTCTCTCAAATACTGTGTCGACAAAGGATCAATCTAAAACTACTTTTACCTGCCCTTTTGGTACTTTTGCTTATAGACGTATGCCTTTTGGTTTATGTAATGCACCTGCTACCTTTCAAAGATGCATGATGGCTATATTCTCTGATTTTTGTGAAAATATTTGTGAGGTATTCATGGATGACTTCTCCGTCTATGGATCCTCTTTTGATGATTGTTTGAGCAACGTTGATCGAGTTTTGCAGAGTGTCGGTGTCAAAACCGGCGGATCTCGGGTAGGGGGTCACGAACTGTGCGTCTAGGCGGATGGTAACATGAGACAAGGGACACGATGTTTTTACCCAGGTTTGGGCCCTCTCGATGGAGGTAAAACCCTACTCCTCGCTTGATTAATATTGATGATATGGGTAGTACAAGAGTGGATCTACCACGAGATCAGAGAGGCTAAACCCTAGAAGCTAGCCTATGGTACGATTGTTGTTCGTCCTACGGACTAAAACCCTCCGGTTTATATAGACACCAGATAGGGTTAGGGTTACACAGTCGGTTACAATGGTAGGAGATCTACATATCCGTATCGCCAAGCTTGCCTTCCACGCCAAGGAAAGTCCCATCCGGACACGGGACGAAGTCTTCAATCTTGTATCTTCATAGTCCAGGAGTCCGGCCAACGGTGATAGTTCGGATATCCGGACACCCCCTAATCCAGGACTCCCTCACAGAGATGTGAAGACACTAGTCTCGTCCTGAATTGGGAAAAGTGTCACTTTATGGTTAATGAAGGCATTGTCTTGGGGCACAAGATCTCCGAGAGAGGTATTGAAGTTGATAAAGCCAAAGTTGATGCTATTGAAAAGATGCCATGTCCCAAGGACATAAAAGGTATAAGAAGTTTCCTTGGTCATGCCGGCTTTTATAGGAGGTTCATTGAGGACTTTTTCTAAAATCTCTAGGCCTCTGACTTATTTATTGCAAAAAGATATTCCTTTTGTCTTTGATGATGATTGTGTAGAAGCATTTGAAACACTTAAGAAAGCTTTGATCACTTCACCCATTGTTCAGCCACCTGATTGGAATTTACCTTTTGAAATTATGTGCGATGCTAGCGAATATGCTGTAGGTGCTGTTTTAGGGCAAAGAGTCGATAAGAAATTGAATGTTATCCAGTATGCTAGTAAGACTCTTGATACTGCCTAGAGAAATTATGCTACTACTGAAAAAGAGTTCTTAGTAGTTGTGTTTGCATGTGATAAGTTTAAACCTTATATTGTTGATTCCAAAGTTACTATTCACACTGATCATGCTGCTATTAAATATCTTATGGAAAAGAAAGATGCTAAGCCTAGACTCATTAGATGGGTCTTCTTGCTCCAAGAATTTGATTTGCATATTATTGATAGAAAGGGAGCTGAGAACCCTGTTGCAGACAACTTGTCTAGGTTAGAGAATGTTCTTGATGACCCACTGCCTATTGATGATAGTTTTCCTGATGAACAATTATCGGTTGTTAATACTTCTCGTCGCTCCTTGGTATGCTGATTATGCTAATTACATTGTTGCTAAATATATACCGCCTAGTTTCACATACCAGCAAAAGAAAAAGTTCTTTTATGATTTAATACATTACTTCTGGGATGATCCACACCTTTATAAAGAAGGAGTAGATGGTATTATTAGACGTTGTGTGCCTGATCATGAACAGGAACAGATCCTACGCAAGTGTCACTCTGAATCCTATGGATGACTCCACGCTGGAGATCGAATTGCACACAAGGTACTTCAATCTGGTTTTTATTGGCCTACTCTTTTCAAAGATGCTCGTAAGTTTGTCTTATCTTGTGATGAATGTCAAAGAATAGGTAACATTAGTAGACGCCAAGAAATGCCTATGAATTATTCCCTTGTTATTGAACCGTTTGATGTTTGGGGCTTTGATTATATGGGACCTTTTCCTGCCTCCAATGGTTATACACATATTTTAGTTGTTGTTGATTACGTTACTAAGTGGGTAGAAGCTATTCCAACTAGTAGTGCTGATCATAACACTTCTATTAAAATGCTTAAAGAAGTTATTTTTCCGAGGTTTGGAGTCCCTAGATATCTTATGACTGATGGTGGTTCACACTTTATTCATGGTGCTTTCCGTAAGATGCTTGCTAAGTATGATGTCAATCATAGAATTGCATCTCCTTATCACCCGCAGTCTAGTGGTCAAGTAGAATTGAGAAATAGAGAGCTCAAATTAATTTTGCAAAAGATTGTGAATAGATCTAGAAAGAATTGGTCCAAAAAACTTGATGATGCATTATGGGCCTATAGAACTACATACAAAAATCCTATGGGTATGTCTCCATATAAGATGGTTTATGGAAAAGCATGTCATTTACCTCTTGAACTTGAACATAAAGCATATTGGGCTATTAAAGAGCTCAATTATGACTTCAAACTTGCCGGTGAGAAGAGGTTGTTTGATATTAGTGAAGGAAATGTGCCCTAGAGGCAATAATAAAGTTATTATTTATTTCCTTATATCATGATAAATGTTTATTGTTCATGCTAGAAATGTATTAACCGGAAACATAATACATGTGTGAATACATAGACAAACGGAGTGTCACTAGTATGCCTCTACTAGACTAGCTTGTTAATCAAAGATGGTTAAGTTTCCTGACCATAGACAAAGGAGTTGTCATTTGATTAACAAGGTCACATCATTGGTTGAATGATCTGATTGACATGACCCATTCCATTAGCTTAGCACCCGATCGTTTAGTATGTTGCTAGTGCTTTTATCCATGACTTATACATGTTCCTATAACTATGAGATTATGCAACTCCCGTTTGCCGGAGGAACACTTTGGGTACTACCAAACGTCACAACGTAACTGGGTGATTATAAAGGAGTATTACAAGTGTCTCCAAAGACAGATGTTGGGTTGGCGTATTTCAAGATTAGGATTTGTCACTCCGATTGTCGGAGAGGTATCTCTGGGCCATCTCGGTAATGCACATCACTATAAGCCTTGCAAGCAATGTAGCTAATGAGTTAGTTACAGAATGATGCATTACGGAACGAGTAAAGAGACTTGCCAAGAATTTAGATTGAACTAGGTATTGGATACCGACGATCGAATCTCGGGCAAGTAACATACCGATGACAAAGGGAACAACGTATGTTGTTATGCGGTCTCGACCGATAAAGATCTTCAGAAAATGTAGGAACCAATATGGGCATCCAGGTCCCGCTTATTGGTTATTGACCGGAGATGTATCTCGGTCATGTCTACATTGTTCTCGAACCGTAGGGTCCGCACGCTTAAGGTTTCAAGGACGGATATATTATGAGTTTGTGTATTTTTGATGTACGAAGGAGTTCGAGTCCCGGATGTGATCACGGACATGACGAGGAGTCTCGAAATGATCGAGACATGAAGATTGATATATTGACGGCTATATTCGGACTCGGAAAGGTTCCGGAAGTTTCCGGAGAAAACCGGAGTGCCGGAGGGGTTACCAAACCCCCTGGGAAGTAATGGGCCTTATTGGGCCAAGAGGGAGAGAGAGGGCTGCGCCAGGAGGTGGCGCGCCCCCCATGGGGAGTCCGACTGGACAAGGAGGGGAGCGCCCCTTTCCCTCTTCCTCTCCCTCTCCTTCCTTCCCCTTCCTCCTTCCTAGTTGGACTAGGAAAGGGAGTCCTACTCCCCCTAGGAGGACGACTCCCCCCCCCCTTGGCGCGCCTCCGCGGGCCGGCCGGCCCTCCCCCTTGCTCCTTTATATACGGGGGCAGGGGGCACCCCATAACACACAAGTTGATCCTTGAGATCGTTCCTTAGCCGTGTGCGGTGCCCCCCTCCACCATATTCCACCTCGGTCATATCGTAGCGGTGCTTAGGCGAAGCCCTGCGTCGGTATAACATCAAGATCGTCACCACGCTGTCGTGCTGACGGAACTCTCTCTCCCCGGAGCTTTGCTGGATCGGAGCCCGAGGAGCGTCACCGAGCTGTACGTGTGCCAAGAACTCGGAGGTGCCGGAGTAACGGTGCTTGGATCGGTTGGATCGCGAGGAGAACGTCGACTACTTCCTCTACGTTGTGATTGCTTCCGCTTCGGTCTACGAGGGTACGTAGACAACACTCTCCCCTCTCGTTGCTATGCATCACCATGATCTTGCGTGTGCGTAGGAATTTTTTTTAAATTACTACGTTCCCCAACAGTGGCATCCGAGCCTGGTTTTATGGTTTGATGTTTTGCACGAGTAGAACACAAGTGAGTTGTGGGCGATACAAGTCATACTGCCTACCAGCATGTCATACTTTGGTTCAGCGGTATTGTGAGATGAAGCGGCCCGGACCGACATTACGCCAGACGCTTACGCGAGACTGGTTTCACTGCTACGAGCACTCGTGCTTAAAGGTGGCTGGCGGGTGTCTGTCTCTCTCACTTTAGTTGAACCGAGTGTGGCATACGCCCGGTCCTTGAGAAGGTTAAACGGAGTCTATTTGACAAAGTATCGTTGTGGTCTTGATGCGTAGGTGAGATTGGTTCTTGCTTAAGCCCGTAGCAGCCACGTAAAATTTGCAACAACAAAGTAGAGGACGTCTAACTTGTTTTTGCAGGGCATGTTGTGATGTGATATGGTCAAGATGTGATGCTATATTTTATTGTATGAGATGATCATGTTTTGTAACCGAAGTTATCGGCAACTGGCTGGAGCCATATGGTTGTCGCTTATTGTATGAAATGCAACGCCCTGTAATTGCTTTACTTTATCACTAAGCGGTAGCGATAGTCGAGAAGCAATAGATGGCGTAAACGACAACGATGCTACGATGGAGATCAAGGTGTCGCGCCGGTGACGATGGTGATCACGACGGTAAGCCGGAGATGGAGATCACAAGCACAAGATGATGATGGACATATCATATCACTTATATTGATTGCTTGTGATGTTTATCCTTTATGCATCTTATTTTGCTTGGTTGACGGTAGCATTTTAAGATGATCTCTCACCTAAATTATCAAGTAGTGTTCTCCCGAGTATGCACCGTTGCCAAAGTTCGTCGTGTCGAGACACCACGTGATGATCGGGTGTGATAAGCTCTACGTCCATCTACAACGGGTGCAAGCCAGTTTTGCACACGCAGAATACTCAGTTATACTTGACGAGCCTAGCATATGCAGATATGGCCTCGGAACACGGAGACCGAAAGGTCGGCGTGAATCATATAGTAGATATGATCAACATAAGATGTTCACCATTGAAAACTACTCCATCTCACGTGATGATCGGTTATGGTTTAGTTGATTTGGATCACGTGATCACTTAGATGACTAGAGAGATGTCTGTCTAAGTGGGAGTTCTTAAGTAATATGATTAATTGAACTTAAATTTATCATGAACTTAGTACCGATAGTATCTTGCTTGTCTATGTCTGCTTATAGATAGATGGCTCGTCTTTGTTGTTCCGTTGAATTTTAATGCGTTCCTTGAGAAAGCAAAGTTGAAAGATGATGGTACCAATTACACGGACTGGGTCCGTAACTCGAGGATTATCCTCATTGCTGCACGTAAGAGTTACGCCCTGGATGCACCGCTAGGTGCCAGCCTCTTCCGATACTGGCCCGACGACGTTAAGAACGTCTGGCAGAGCAAAGCTGATGACTACTCTATAGTTCAGTGTGCCATGCTTTACGGCTTAGAACCGGGTCTTCAACGACGTTTTGAAAGTCATGGAGCATATGAGATGTTCCAGGAGTTGAAGTTGATATTTCAACAGAATGCCCGGATTGAGAGATATGAAGTCTCCAATAAGTTCTATAGCTGCAAGATGGAGGAGAATGGGTGCATCGGTGAGCATATACTCGTAATGTCCGGGTATTACAATCACTTGACTCAACTGGGAGTTGATCTTCCGGATGATTGTGTCATTGACAGAATTCTTCAATCAACGCCACCAAGCTACAAAGGCTTCGTGATGAACTATAATATGCAAGGGTTAGTAAAGACTATGCTCGAGCTCTTCGCAATGTCAAGGCTGCGGAGGTAGAAATCAAGAAGGAGCATCAAGTGTTGATGGTCAATAAGACCACTAGTTTCAAGAAGAAAGGCAAAGGGAAGAAGAAGGGGAACTTCAAGAAGAACAGCAAACAAGTTGCTGCTCAGGAGAAGAAACCCAAGTCTGGACCTAAACCTGAAACTGAGTGCTTCTACTGCAAAAGGACTGGTCACTGGAAGCGGAACTGCCCCAAGTATTTGGCGGACAAGAAGGATGGCAAAGTGAACAAAAGTATATTTGATATACATGTTATTGATGTGTACTTTACTAGAGCTCGCAGTAGCACTGGTATTTGATACTGGTTACATTGCTAATATTTGCAACTCAAACAGGGACTACGGATTGCTTAACACCGGCAAAGGACGAGGTGACGATGCGCGTGGAAATGGTTCCAAAGTCGATGTGATCGCGGTCGGCACGCTACCTCTACATCTACCTTCGGGATTAATTTTAGACCTAAATAATTGTTATTTGGTGCCAGCGTTGAGCATGAACATTATATCTGGATCTTGTTTGATGCGAGACGGTTATTCATTTAAATCGGAGAATAATGGTTGTTCTATTTATATGAATAATATCTTTTATGGTCATGCACCCTTGACGTAGTGGTCTATTTTAATGAATCTCGATAGTAGTGATACACATATTCATAATGTTGAAACCAAAAGATGCAGAGTTGATAATGATGGTGCAACTTATTTGTGGCACTGCCGTTTAGGTCATATCGGTATAAAGCGCATGAAGAAACTCCATCTTGATGGACTTTTGGAGTCACTTGATTATGAATCACTTGGCACTTGCGTAACCGTGCCTCATGGGCAAGATGACTAAAACCCGTTCTCGGTACTATGGAGAGAGCAACAGATTTGTTGGAAATCATACATACAGATGTATGTGGTCCAATGAATGTTGAGGCTCGTGGCGGATATCGTTATTTTCTCACCTTCACAGATGATTTAAGCAGATATGGGTATATCTACTTAATGAAACATAAGTCTGAAACATTTGAAAAGTTCAAGAATTTCAGAGTGAAGTTGAAAATCATCGTAATAAGAAAATAAAGTTTCTACGGTCTGATCGTGGAGGCGAATATTTGAGTTACGAGTTTGGTCTACATTTGAAACAATGCGGAATAGTTTCGCAACTAACGCCACCCGGAACACCACAACGCAATGGTGTGTCCGAACGTCGTGTCGCACTTTACTAGATATGGTGCGATCTATGATGTCTCTTACAAATTTACCGCTATCGCTTTGGGGTTATGCTCTTGAGACGGCCGCATTCACGCTGAATAGAACACCATCAAAATCCGTTGAGACGACACCTTATGAACTATGGTTTAGCAAGAAACCAAAGTTGTCGTTTCTTAAAGTTTGGGGATGCGATGCTTATCTGAAAAAGCTTCAACCTGATAAGCTTGAACCTAAATCGGAGAAATGTGTCTTCATAGGATACCCAAAGGAGACAGTTGGGTACACCTTCTATCACAGATCCGAAGGCAAGACATTTGTTGCTAAGAATGGATCCTTTCTAGAGAAGGAGTTTCTCTCGAAAGAAGTGAGTGGGAGGAAAGTAGAACTTGATGAGGTAATCGTACCTTCTCCCTTATTTGAAAGTAGTTTATCACGTAAACCGGTTTCTGCGACATCTACACCAAATAGTGAGGAAGTTGATGATGTTGATCATGAAACTTCAGATCAAGTTACTACGTAACCTCGTAGATCAACCAGAGTAAGATCCGCACTGAGTGGTACGGTAATCCTGTTCTGGAAGTCATGCTACTAGATCATGATGAACCTACGAACTATGAAGAAGCGATGGTGAGCCCAGATTCCATAAAATGGCTTGAGGCCATGAAATCTGAGATGGGATCCATGTATGAAAACAAAGTGTGGACTTTGATTGACTTGCCCGAGGGTCGGCAAGCAATAGAAAACAAGTGGATCTTCAAGAAGAAGACTGACGCTGACGGTAATATTACTGTCTACAAAGCTCGACTTGTCGCAAAGGGGTTTCGACAAGTTCAAGGGATTGACTACGATGAGACCTTCTCACCAGTAGCGATGCTTAAGTCTGTCCGAATCATGTTAGAAATTGCCGCATTTTATGATTATGAAATTTGGCAAATGGATGTAAAGACTGCATTCCTGAATGGGTTTCTGGAAGAAGAGTTGTATATGATGCAACCAGAAGGTTTTATCGATCCAAAGGGAGCTAACAAAGTGTGCAAGCTCCAGCGATCCATTTATGGACTGGTGCAAGCATCTCGGAGTTGGAATAAACGCTTTGATAGTGTGATCAAAGCATTTGGGTTTATACAGACTTTTGGAGAAGCCTGTATTTACAAGAAAGTGAGTGGGAGCTCTGTAGCATTTCTGATATTATATGTAGATGACATATTACTGATCGGAAATGATATAGAATTTCTGAATAGCATAAAGGGATACTTGAACAAGAGTTTTTCGATGAAAGACCTCGGTGAAGCTGCTTACATATTAGGCATAAAAATCTATAGAGATAGATCAAGACGCTTAATTGGACTTTCACAAAGCACATACCTTGACAAGATTTTGAAGAAGTTCAAAATGGATCAAGCAAAGAAAGGGTTCTTGCCTGTATTGCAAGGTATGAAGTTGAGTAAGACTCAATGCCCGACCACCGCATGAGAAGATAGAGAGAAAATGAAAGATGTTCCTATGCCTCAGCCATAGGCTGTATCATGTATGCAATGCTGTGTACCATACCGATGTGTGCCTTGCTATAAGCTTAGCAGGGAGGTACTAGAGTGATCCAGAGTGGATCATCGGACATGATCAAGAACATCTGAAGTACCTAAAAAGGACTAAGGATATGTTTCTCGTATATGGAGGTGACAAAGAGCTCATCGTAACGGTTACGTTGATGCAAGCTTTGACACTGATCCGGACGATTCTAAATCGCAAACCGGATACGTATTTACACTAAACGGAGGAGCTGTCGGTTGGTGCAGCTCTAAACAAAGCGTCAGAAGCGGGATCTACATGTGAAGCGGAATACATAGCAGCTTGGAAGCAGCTAATGAAGGAGTGCGGATGAAGGAGTTGATATCCGATCTAGGTGTCCTACCTAGTGCATCGGGACCAATGAAAATCTTTTGTGACAATCTTTGGAGCAATTGCCTTGGCGAAGGAATCCAGATTTCACAAGAGAACAAAACACATCAAGAGACGCTTCAATTCCATCCGGGACTTAGTCCGTGGGAGACATAGAGATTTGCAAGATACATACGGATCTGAATGTAGCAGACCCGTTGACTAAGCCTCTTCCACGAGCAAAACATGATCAACACCAAGACTCCTTGGGTGTTAGAATCATTCTTGTGTAATCTAGATTATTGACTCTAGTGCAAGTGGGAGACTCAAGGAAATGTGCCCTAGAGGCAATAATAAAGTTATTATTTATTTCCTTATATCATGATAAATGTTTATTGTTCATGCTAGAAATGTATTAACCGGAAACATAATACATGTGTGAATACATAGACAAACGGAGTGTCACTAGTATGCCTCTACTAGACTAGCTTGTTAATCAAAGATGGTTAAGTTTCACGACCATAGACAAAGGAGTTGTCATTTGATTAACAAGGTCACATCATTGGTTGAATGATCTGATTGACATGACCCATTCCATTAGCTTAGCACCCGATCGCTTAGTATGTTGCTATTGCTTTTATCCATGACTTATACATGTTCCTATAACTATGAGATTATGCAACTCCCGTTTGCCGGAGGAACACTTTGGGTACTACCAAACGTCACAACGTAACTGGGTGATTATAAAGGAGTATTACAAGTGTCTCCAAAGACAGATGCCGCTATCGTTTTGGGGTTATGCTCTTGAGACGGCCGCATTCACGCTGAATAGAACACCATCAAAATCCGTTGAGACGACACCTTATGAACTATGGTTTAGCAAGAAACCAAAGTTGTCGTTTCTTAAAGTTTGGGGATGCGATGCTTATGTGAAAAAGCTTCAACCTGATAAGCTCGAACCTAAATCGGAGAAATGTGTCTTCATAGGATACCCAAAGGAGACAGTTGGGTACACCTTCTATCACAGATCCGAAGGCAAGACATTTGTTGCTAAGAATGGATCCTTTCTAGAGAAGGAGTTTCTCTCGAAAGAAGTGAGTGGGAGGAAAGTAGAACTTAATGAGGTAATCTGTACCTTCTCCCTTATTTGAAAGTAGTTTATCACGTAAACCAGTTTCTGCGACATCTACACCAAATAGTGAGGAAGTTGATGATGTTGATCATGAAACTTCAGATCAAGTTACTACTGTAACCTCGTAGATCAACCAGAGTAAGATCCGCACTGAGTGGTACGGTAATCCTGTTCTGGAAGTCATGCTACTAGATCATGATGAACCTCACGAACTATGAAGAAGCGATGGTGAGCCCAGATTCCGCAAAATGGCTTGAGGCCATGAAATCTGAGATGGGATCCATGTATGAAAACAAAGTGTGGACTTTGATTGACTTGCCCGAGGGTCGGCAAGCAATAGAAAACAAGTGGATATTCAAGAAGAAGACTGACGCTGAAGGTAATATTACTGTCTACAAAGCTCGACTTGTCGCAAAGGGGTTTCGACAAGTTCAAGGGATTGACTACGATGAGACCTTCTCACCCGTAGCGATGCTTAAGTCTGTCCGAATCATGTTAGCAATTGCCGCATTTTATGATTATTAAATTTGGCAAATGGATGTAAAGACTGCATTCCTGAATGGGTTTATGGAAGAAGAGTTGTATATGATGCAACCAGAAGGTTTTATCGATCCAAAGGGAGCTAACAAAGTGTGCAAGCTCCAGCGATCCATTTATGGACTGGTGCAAGCATCTCGGAGTTGGAATAAACGCTTTGATAGTGTGATCAAAGCATTTGGGTTTATACTGAGACTTTTGGAGAAGCCTGTATTTACAAGAAAGTGAGTGGGAGCTCTGTAGCATTTTGATATTATATGTAGATGACATATTACTGATCGGAAATGATATAGAATTTCTGAATAGCATAAAGGGATACTTGAACAAGAGTTTTTCGATGAAAGACCTCGGTGAAGCTGCTTACATATTAGGCATAAAAATCTATAGAGATAGATCAAGACGGCTTAATTGGACTTTCACAAAGCACATACCTTGACAAGATTTTGAAGAAGTTCAAAATGGATCAAGCAAAGAAAGGGTTCTTGCCTGTATTGCAAGGTATGAAGTTGAGTAAGACTCAATGCCCGACCACCGCAGAAGATAGAGAGAAAATGAAAGATGTTCCCTATGCCTCAGCCATAGGCTCTATCATGTATGCAATGCTGTGTACCAGACCTGATGTGTGCCTTGCTATAAGCTTAGCAGGGAGGTACCAGAGTGATCCAGAGTGGATCCTTTGGACAGCGATCAAGAACATCTGAAGTACCTAAAAAGGACTAAGGATATGTTTCAGATATGGAGGTGACAAAGAGCTCATCGTAAATGGCAGTTACGTTGATGCAAGCTTTGACACTGATCCGGACGATTCTAAATCGCAAACCGGATACGTATTTACACTAAACGGAGGAGCTGTCAGTTGGTGTATCTCTAAACAAAGCGTCGTAGCGGGATCTACATGTGAAGCGGAATACATAGCAGCTTCGGAAGCAGCTAATGAAGGAGTCTGGATGAAGGAGTTCATATCCGATCTAGGTGTCATACCTAGTGCATCGGGACCAATGAAAATCTTTTGTGACAATATTGGAGCAATTGCCTTGGCGAAGGAATCCAGATTTCACAAGAGAACAAAACACATCAAGAGACGCTTCAATTCCATCCGGGACTTAGTCCAGGTGGGAGACATAGAGATTTGCAAGATACATACGGATCTGAATGTAGCAGACCCGTTGACTAAGCCTCTTCCACGAGCAAAACATGATCAACACCAAGACTCCTTGGGTGTTAGAATCATTACTGTGTAATCTAGATTATTGACTCTAGTGCAAGTGGGAGACTGAAGGAAATGTGCCCTAGAGGCAATAATAAAGTTATTATTTATTTCCTTATATCATGATAAATGTTTATTGTTCATGCTAGAAATGTATTAACCGGAAACATAATACATGTGTGAATACATAGACAAACGGAGTGTCACTAGTATGCCTCTACTAGACTAGCTTGTTAATCAAAGATGGTTAAGTTTCGACCATAGACAAAGGAGTTGTCATTTGATTAACAAGGTCACATCATTGGTTGAATGATCTGATTGACATGACCCATTCCATTAGCTTAGCACCCGATCGTTTAGTATGTTGCTATTGCTTTTATCCATGACTTATACATGTTCCTATAACTATGAGATTATGCAACTCCGTTTGCCGGAGGAACACTTTGGGTACTACCAAACGTCACAACGTAACTGGGTGATTATAAAGGAGTATTACAAGTGTCTCCAAAGACAGATGTTGGGTTGGCGTATTTCAAGATTAGGATTTGTCACTCCGATTGTCGGAGAGGTATCTCTGGGCCATCTCGGTAATGCACATCACTATAAGCCTTGCAAGCAATGTAGCTAATGAGTTAGTTACAGAATGATGCATTACGGAACGAGTAAAGAGACTTGCCAATGCGAGATTGAACTAGGTATTGGATACCGACGATCGAATCTCGGGCAAGTAACATACCGATGACAAAGGGAACAACGTATGTTGTTATGCGGTCTGACCGATAAAGATCTTCGTAGAAAATGTAGGAACCAATATGGGCATCCAGGTCCCGCTATTGGTTATTGACCGGAGATGTATCTCGGTCATGTCTACATTGTTCTCGAACCGTAGGGTCCGCACGCTTAAGGTTTCGATGACGGATATATTATGAGTTTGTGTATTTTTGATGTACCGAAGGAGTTCGGAGTCCCGGATGTGATCACGGACATGACGAGGAGTCTCGAAATGATCGAGACATGAAGATTGATATATTGGACGGCTATATTCGGACTCCGGAAAGGTTCCGGAAGTTTCCGGAGAAAACCGGAGTGCCGGAGGGGTTACCGAAACCCCGGGAAGTAATGGGCCTTATTGGGCCAAGAGGGAGAGAGAGGGCTGCGCCAGAGGTGGCGCTGCCCCCCATTGGGAGTCCGAATTGGACAAGGAGGGGAGCGCGGCCCCTTTCCTCTTCCTCTCCCTCTCCTTCCTTCCCCTTCCTCCTTCCTAGTTGGACTAGGAAAGGGAGTCCTACTCCCACTAGGAGGAGGACTCCCCCCTTGGCGCGCCTCCTAGGGCGGCCGGCCCTCCCCTTGCTCCTTTATATCACGGGGCAGGGGGCACCCCATAACACACAAGTTGGTCCTTGAGATCGTTCCTTAGCCGTGCGGTGCCCCCTCCACCATATTCCACCTCGGTCATATCGTAGCGGTGCTTAGGCGAAGCCCTGCGTCGATATAACATCAAGATCGTCACCACGCTGTCGTCTTGTGAACTCTCTCTCCCGGAGCTTTGCTGGATCGGAGCCCGAGGAGCGCCACCGAGCTGTACGTGTGCCAAGAACTCGGAGGTGCCGGAGTAACGGTGCTTGGATCGGTTGGATCGCGAGGAGAACGTCGACTACTTCCTCTACGTTGTGATTGCTTCCGCCCGCCCACGAGGGTACGTAGACAACACTCTCCCCTCTCGTTGCTATGCATCACCATGATCTTGCGTGTGCGTAGGAAATTTTTTGAATTTACTACGTTCCCCAACAATTAGCTCACTTGATGAATGGAGAACCCAAGCATATGAGAATGCCAAGCTTTTCAAAGAAAAAGTCAAACGCTGGCATGATAAGAGGATACAAAAGCGTGAGTTTAATGTAGGAGATTATGTGTTATTATTCAACTCTCGTTTAAGATTTTTTGCAGGAAAACTTCTCTCAAAATCGGAAGGTCCCTACGTTATTGAAGAGGTCTATCGTTCTGCTGCTATAAAAATCAACAACTTCGAAGGCACAAATCCGAGGGTGGTAAACGGTCAAAGAGTTAAACACTATATTTCAGGTAATCCTATTAATGTGGAAACTAATATTATTGAGACCATAACCCCTGAGGAATACATAAGAGACACTTTCTAGAACGTTCCAGATTCCGAAAAGGTATAGGTACGTGGTACGGTAAGTAAACCGACTCCAAAACAACTCTAATGGCAATTTTTATCAGTTTTGGATTATTTAAGAATTTTAGGAAGAAAGAAGTAGTCCGGAAGGGACACGAGGCTCCCACGAGAGAGGAGGGTGCGCCCCCCCTGTAGGGCGCGCCCCCTGTCTCGTGGGCACCTCGTGTGCCTCCCGGACTCCGTTTTCTTGTATGTTACATATTTTGGTCGGTAAAAATTCATTATATATACTCCCGAAGGTTTTGACCACCGTATCACGCAAATATCCTCTGTTTTCGTTTCGAGTTGTTTCTATTTCAGATCTAGAGCATCATGTCGTCTCCAAGCGCTCCCAAGGACAAATATTTCGAGAGAGTTATCAACCCCTATCTCGCGGAGGTGCTGCATCATCCTCAAACCATTGAGGTGCGTGATGGGGTGCTGCACATCCGCGATGTGGAGGGACCAAGGCGTACTGGGAGCGTGGAGACAAAGCTCGAAGCCGTGGAGCAAGAAGTTTTCAAGTGTCAAGGGATGGTGGAGCGTGGACTCAACGCCAACCAGATGATGATCACGGAGTTCACCAACAACCACAAGCTGGATGCCAAAGTCATTGGGGAAACCATCTTCAAACTTCAAGAGAAAATCGAGAACCTCCAAGCCCAGATCTATGACCTGCAAAACCAGAACTGTGAGTATGAATATTGATGCAAGCGAATGAGTTTGGCTGCAGATTTAAGGATCCCGGAGGCTCGATCATCCTTTTATGCTGGAGAGCCGATGCCCTGGAAGACGGACGACAAGCCTACATCATCAACAACTCTTACTTCACCACCTCCGAAGAAATAATAACATGGGTATGGGCACTCCCCTTGGCAACTGCCAAGTTTGGGGGAGGTGCCCCGGTATCGTATCACCATCACACTCCTATCTTTACCGCTTTATTTAGTTCGACCCTTTTAGTAGTATCTTGATCTAGTAGATTGAAGTTTTGATATCAAGTAGTTTTGAGCTTTGCTTTCTGATCTCTTTATGTAAGTGAGTCCATGTGCTATCTATAATAAAGATTTGTGTTGAGTCAAGGGCTTTGGTATGATGCTATGATCTTGAGAAAGTAGAAAGAATAAAAGAGTTCACATTGATCTTATGGATAGTGATAACTTAACATATAGAAAGTATGAGGCATAAAAATTGTTAAGAGTTGATGAACGTAGCCTTGGTCATCGTTGCAATTAATAGGAAGTGATAAGAAAAGAGGGGTTCACATATAAATATATTATCTTGGACATCTTTTATGATTGTGAAGCACTCATTAAGTATGACATGCTGAAAGAGTTGACGTTGGACAAGGAAGACAACGTAATGGTTTATTTTTTCCGACATCTCAGTTAAAATATATTGTCATTGACCTTCCAAACATGTTGAGTTTGCCTTTCCTCCTCATGCTAGCCAAATTCCTTGCACCAAGTAGAGATACTACTTGTGCTTCCAAATATCCTTAAACCCAGTTTGCCATGAGAGTCCACCATACCTACCTATGGATTGAATAAGATCCTTCAAGTAAGTTGTCATCGGTGCAAGCAATAAAAATTGCTCTCTAAATATGTATGACTTATTAGTGCAGAGAAAATAAGCTTTGTACGAACTTGTTGTGGAAGTAATAAAAGTGACGGACTGCATAATAAAGGTCCACATACAAGGGGCAATATAAAGTGACGTTCTTTTGCACTAAGATTTTATGCATCCAACCTAAAAGCGCATGACAACCTCTGCATCCCTCTGCTAAGGGCCGATCATTTACTTTATGTTTTACTTTATGCTTGAGTCAAGGTGATGCTCACCTTTCCCTTTTTACTTTTATCCTTTGGCAAGCTCCTCGTGTTTGAAAGATCATGATACATATATCCAGTTGGATGTAAGTTGGCATAGGCTATTATTGTTGACATCCACTAAAGGTGAATATGTTGGGAGGCAATACAATAAGCCCCTATCTTACTCAGTGTCCGGCTGAAACTCTATAACCACAAGTATTGCGTGAGTGTTAATAATTATAGGGGACTACGAGATAGTTGAGTATGTGAGCTTGCTGAAAAGCTCTGTTATTGACTCTTTCCGCTATTACGATAAATTGCAATTGCTTCAATGACCGAGATTATAGTTTGTTAGTTCCCAACGAAGTTTTTGAACCATACTTGATATTGTGAATTGCTTATTACTTGAGCATAGGAAACCATATGACAAAATCCATATATGTTGCTGTTACTAGAATGATCATGATGCCCTCATGTCCGTATTTTATTTTTATCGACACCTCTATCTCTAAACATGTGGACATATTTTTCGATTTCGGCTTCCGCTTGAGGACAAGTGAGGTCTAAGCTTGGGGGAGTTGATACGTCCATTTTGCATCATGCTTTTATATCAATATTTATTGCATTATGGGCTGTTATTACAAATTATATCTCAATACTTATGGCTATTCTCTCTTATTTTACAAGGTTTACCATGAAGAGGGGGAATGCCGGCAGTTGGAATTCTGGCTGGAAAAGGAGCAAACATTGGGAACCTATTCTGCACAACTCCAAAAGTCCTGTAACTCCACGAAACATTTTTTTGGAATTTATAAGAATTATGGAGCAAAAGAAATAGGCCAGGGGGCCCACACCCTGTCCAGGAGGGCGCGCCCCTGTCTCCTAGGCCCCCTGATGGGCTTCCGGCGTCCATCTTCTTCTATATCATCACTTTTACCCTGGAAAAAATCATGGGCAAGCTTATGGGACGAAACTCCGCCGCCATGAGGCGGAACCTTGGCGGAATCAATCTAGGGCTCTGGCGGAGCTGTTCTGTCGGGGACACTTCCCTCCGGGAGGTGGAAATCATCACCAACGTCATCACCAACGCTCCTCTCATCGGGAGAGGGCAATCTCCATCAACATCTTCACCAGCACCATCTCATCTCCAAACCCTAGTTCATCTCTTGTATCCAATTCTTGTCTCCAAGTCCGGGATTGGTGCTAGTAGGTTGCTAGTAGTGTTGATTACGCCTTGTAGTTGATGCTAGTTGGTTTATTTGGTGGAAGATCATATGTTCAGATCCTTTATGCATATTATTACCCTCTGATTATGAACATGAATATGCTTTGTGAGTAGTTACGTTTGTTCACGAGGACAAGGGAGAAGTCTTGCTATTAGTAGTCATGTGAATTTGGTATTCGTTCGATATTTTGATGAGATGTATGTTGTCTAGCCTCTAGTGGTGTTATGTGAACGTCGACTACATAACACTTCACCATTATTTGGGCCTAGAGGAAGGCATATGGAAGTAATAAGTAGATGATGGGTTGCTAGAGTGTCAGAAGCTTAAACCCTAGTTTATGCGTTGCTTCGTTAGGGGTTGATATGGACCCATATATTTAATGCTGTGGTTAGGTTTACCTTAATACTCCTTTTTGTAGTTGTGGATGCTTGCAATAGGGGTTAATCATAAGTGGGATGCTTGTCCAAGTTAGGACAGTACCCAAGTGTTGGTCCACCCACATATCAAATTATCAAAGTACCGAACGCGAATCATATGAACGTGATGAAAACTAGCTTGACGATAATTCCCAATGTGTCCTCGGAGCTCCTTCTTCATTATTAGAATTTGTCCAGCTTATCCTTTGCTACGTAAAGGATTGGGCCACCTTGCTGCTGCGTTATTTACTTTATTTACTTTTTGCTCGTTATTATTTATCTTATCACAAAACTATCTATCACCTACTATTTCAGTGCTTGCAGAGAAAACCTTACTGAAAACCGCTTATCATTTCCTTCTGCTCCTCGCTGGGTTCGACACTCTTACTTATCGAAAGGACTATGATAGGTCCCCTATACTTGTGGGTCATCACTTATTTTGATGCATCTGTGGCTAGTATTAAGTGGTATGAACCATAGAGAACTTGGAATACAGTAGGTTTAACACCAATATAAATAAAGAATGAGTTCATTACAGTACCTTATGTGGTGGTTTTTCTTTCTTTCACTAATGTAGCTTATGAGATTTCCTGTTGAGTTTTGTGTTGTGAGTTTTCAAGTTTTGGGTAAAGATTTGATGGACAATGGAATAAGGATTGACAAGAGCCTAAGCTTGAGGATGCCCATGGCACCCCAAGATATTCAAGAATAGCCAAAAGCCTAAGCTTGGGGATGCCCCCCGGAAGGCATCCCCTCTTTCGTCTTCGTTTATCGGTAACTTTACTTGGAGCTATATTTTTATTCGCCACATGATATGTGTTTTGCTTGGAGCGTCTTGTATGATATTAGTATTTGATTTTTAGTTTTCCACAATCATCCTTGCTGTACACACCTTTTGGGAGAAGCCCACTTGATTGGAATTTATTAGAATACTCTATGTGCTTCACTTATGTCTTTTGAGCTAGATAGTTTTGCTCTAGTGCTTCACTTATATCTTTTAGAGCACGACGATGGCTTAATTTTGAAGAAATTGTTGATCTCTCATGCTTCACTTATATTATTTTGAGAGTCTCTTAGAACAGCATGGTATTTTCTATGGTTATAAAATTGGTCCTAGAATGGTGGGCATCCAAGTTGGGTATAATAAAAACTATCATAGGAAGTGAATTGGATGCTATGATCAATTTGATACTTGATAATTGTTTTGAGATATGGAGGTAGTGATATTAGAGTCATGCTAGTTGTGTGATTATGAATTTAAAGAATGCTTGTGTTGAAGTTAGCAAGTCCCGTAGCATGCACGCATGGTTAAAGTTGTGTAACAAATTTGAAACATGAGGTGTTCTTAGATTGTGCATCCTTATGAGTGGCGGTCGGGGACGAGCAATGGTATTTTCGTACCAATCTATCCCCCTAGGAACATGCGAGTAGTGCTTGGTTTTTGATGACTTGTAGATTTTTGCAATAAGTATATGAGTTCTTTTGACTAATGTTGAGTCCATGGATTATACACACTCTCACACTTCCATCATTGCTAGCCTCTTCGGTACCGTGCATTGCTTTTTCTCACCTTGAGAGTTGGTGCAAACTTCGCCAGTGCATCCAAACCCCGGATACGATACACTCTGTCACACATAAACCTCCTTATATCTTCCTCAAAACAGCCACCATACCTACCTATTATGGCATTTCCATAGCCATTCCGAGATATATTGCCATGCAACTTTCCACCATTCCGTTTATCATCATGACACACATTATCATTGTCATATTGCCTTGCATGATCATGTAGTTGATATCGTATTTGTTGCAAAGCCACCATGCATAAATTTTCATACATGTCACTCTTGATTCATTGCCCATCCCGGTACACCGCCGGAGGCATTCATATAGAGTCATATCTTGTTCTAGTTTTGAGTTGTAATTCATGAGTTGTAAATCTATAAAAGTGTGATGATCATCATTATTAGAGCATTGTCCCCAAAGAAAAAAAAGAGAAAGGCCAAAAAGAAAAAAAAAGAAAGGCCAAAGAAAAAAAGGAAAAAAAAGAAAGGCCAAAATAAAAAAAGAAAAAAGGAAAAAAAGAAAATAAAAATAAAAGGGGGCAATGTTACTATATTTTTCCACACTTGTGCTTCAAAGTAGCACCATGTTCTTCATATAGCGAGTCTCATATGTTGTCACTTTCTTATACTAGTGGGAATTTTTCATTATAGAACTTGGCTTGTATATTCCTACGATGGGCTTCCTCAAAATGCCCTAGGTCTTCGTGAGCAAGCAAGTTGGATGCACACCCACTAGTTTCTTTTGTTGAGCTTTCATACATTTGTAGCTCTAGTGCATCAGTTGCATGGCAATCCCTACTACTCATATTGACATCAATTGATGGGCATCTCCATAGCCCATTGATTATCCTCGTCAATGTGGGACTTTCTCCTTTTTTGTCTTCTCCAGACAATCCCGATCATCATATTCTATTCCACCCATAGTGCTATATCCATGGCTCACGCTCATGTATTGCGTGAAAGTTGAAAAAGTTTGAGATTATTTAAGTACGAAACAATTGCTTGGCTTGTCATTGGGGTTGTATAAGACACTACAAAAAAATACACTTCCGTGATGATACATGTTTGTCACAGTAGGTCGCGTTTTTTGTCATGTATGTACATCCATGACGATTTTATGACAGAATCAAGATAGTCATACTGTCTTTGTCGTAGAAGTGTTCCATGACATTACCAAAATTATCATCATGGAAGTGTCCACTTCCATGACGATAAATTGCGCGTCACTGAAGTGCTTTTCGCCAAGGGTGACCGACATGTGGCATCCATCGTAACGGAACACCGTTAAGCTATCGGGTCGGGTTTTGGATCCGATAACCTGTTAACAGCCCCGACCAATGGGGATTTTCCACGTGTAAAATCATCATTGGCTGGAGGAAACACGTGTCTGCTCATCGTTGGGACAGATGTCATCCACTCATTGGACGTAAGGCGCCTATGATACGTCGACACGTGGCACGGCCCAACAGAGGCCCGATCCTGTGAAAAGGCCGGCCCGTTTGACTTGGTCAAAAGGTGGCGGGCTGGCCCATGGAAAGCCTGTTAACGGCCTATTCGCACATAGCCCATTTATAGCCCGCTAAACCAAGGCCCGTTACGCCCTATCCGAATTAGGCCCAGTAGCGTCATCTGGGCCATCAAATATGATTCCAGACCGTTTTCACTTCTGGCGCATGTATGGCCCATGATGTCTTTCGGCCCATATGAGGCCCTATGTAACTCTTGGCCTATTAACGGCCCGTGGTGAAACTGGCCCGTCATGAACAATGTATCACTTTACACCCATTAACGGCCCGTGGTGAAACTGGCCCGTAATGAAAAGTGTATCACTTTATACCCCTTAACGGCCCGTTATTCCGTTGGGCCGTTTCTAGCCCATGTTATCTTTTGGCCTTCTCAGAGCCCATTTATTCTTGGGCTCATTTCCAGCATTCGTTTACTTACGGCCCGTTACTGTCATTTTCTGCTTGTGGGCCAAATTCAGCACGTGGTTACAGTCGGCCCGTTTGTGGTCCCTTAATACGTTGGGCCGTTTAGATAGCGTCATCAAATACGGCCTATTAACGATGGCCCGTTATGGTCGGCCCATGAACAGACAATTCCAACTCTAGCCCGTTTACAGCCATAATGCGGTCTGTTTGGCCCATGTTTGGCCAATCGATCAAACGGCCCGTATAAGGCCCATTGATGATATGGCCCGCAGAAGGCCCATTGTTTCTACGGCCCGTAGAAGGCCCATTGTTTCTACCCGTAGAGAAGGCCCATCGCTTTACGGCCAAGAGAAGGCCCGATGTCACTACAAAGAAATATTAGCCCATGGTTATTGTGGCCTAGTTTAAAAAATAGGTTATTGCAACCACTAGCAAACCGCGGAAAAAGAACCGCAATGACTACAAGCAAACAAATAAACAAGACAACAAGGAAATAAATAAGCAAGCAACTATTGCTAGGCTATCACGGCTATTACACATATTACATCGACTGGGCATCAAAGTTCTCCACCAGTGCAAATATAGGGAACAAAGCGGAATATCATATACACTGGTTGTCAAAGTTGGTGACCAGCGCAAATAAACGTCGCGACAAAACAAATTCAGAACTGAAACCACTTCAGAAGATCTCAAGAAACAATATCCTGGGTACCCATAATGCTGGCAAGATTCTTAGCAAGCTTATTAACTTTCTCTTGTTTGGCACTTAAATCCTCCAGCGCTTGCTGTTGCACCAGAAAATATGCATCTGAATTCTGCACGGACTTCCTCAGTCATTCAGCTTCCTGTCGCAGCACATCTGATCGATGTCTTTCAACTTGAAGTTGAGACTCGAGAAGACGATCTGATTCAGGCAGCGAGTTCGAAGAGCTTGTGCCAGCAGTAGTGGCCAGTAACTCGAACACTACATCAAGACATGACTTTTGGGTTCCCTCACTGTCGTCAAGATAGTTTTTATTAGCTTTCTTGGAGACCAACAGGGATGTCTCACTATCTTGAACCTTATCTACATTACTTCCATTACCATTGGATAACGTGCATCGTTCTCCAATATTTTGTCCGCATTCTAAGAGAGAAACAAGCAGACACATCACATGTTTACCATGTTGTATATGAAACTCATTTTGGTAAATGATTTCAGTAGTAAAGTGGACAGGATAACAACATGAAACAAACATATATCTATGTACCATGGTCACTTTATGGTCTATATCATTCTAGTTTTTTTTGCCAAATCAAGATAGAGACACAGTTCAAATAATATTTGTTCAAGACAAAGCAGAATAGACAGAATATAAGTGTGGGTAACTATAGAGCAATACCAACACTTGTAATGTGCATGCCATGAGAACATAACTGTTTATTCAATTGAAACTGAAATCAACATAGAGCAGGTTACAACAACAAACCAGTTAAAGAAACAGGTTTAAAACATACCTGTTGCGTCATTGGAATTTCAATGCCATCCTTCAAATTTGAAAATAGTTGGTATGAGTAAATACAGTAATGCAACAGCAAAGGAGTATGAACCATAGCTACAGAACCTGACCTGAGAACAAATCTTCTTCTCCTTTAAGCATTGAGTTGGGATTCGGAGTGGTGGTCCTCGTGCTTTGGGCACTGCAGTTCCCTTACTAACTGCTCGTGTTTGGGTGCTCTGTGGTGGAGACGGTGCTGTGTCAACTGGAACTGGGTTACTATCTGCCGGGGTTGGGGTTAGAAGGGGTGTAGCTGGTTCTCTGTCCAACTGGGTAGGGGTGCAATCTGTGAGAGTCTGGGTTATGTGTGGTGTATCTGGTCCTTGTGCAAGTACAACCATGGTTCTATCTGCATCAACTGGTAGCACTATCTTTTCTGAAGACCGTGTTGTTACTCCCTTAGATACTGCCATCACGCTCTCCAATTCAAATGGCTGATAAACAAGAAAAGTAATTGAAAGTATAGACATTGTATGGTAGACAGGTGCAATGGATAGTGGGGAATAAAAGAGGGCATGAAATAATTCATATTTATGTTGTCTAACCAAACAGGATAGCATGACACAATTTCACATATATGATGGCTAACTAAATAGGATAGCATGACACAATTTCACATTATGATTGCTAACTAAAAAGATGGAAAGACATAGTTCAAAATATGAGACTATGTAAACAGGATGACATGACATAACTATATAATGTGTTTATTAAATAGGTTGGCATGCCATAATTCACATACATTCACGGATAGAATGCCATAATTCAAAATATGATGAATGTAAACACTAAACAGGATGAGACGATATAACTATATGATGTCTTTATTAAATGGGTTGCCATGCCATAATTCAGATAGATGATGTGTATGTACTATGTAAACATGATGTCATGATATAATTCATATATATGATTTATATAGTAAGCAAGTAAGCAGATGGCAATCCATATATGATGTAAAAACTAAGCAATGCAAGACAACATGTATGACATGGGTAATATAACCCTGCCAAATTTGAGAATAGACCTCAGGGGGGAAATAGGACTGGTCATCAGTCTCTGAATCCTCCTCTGAGGAGCTCTCTGTAACCAGCAAGATGTCTGCTTCAGCAGGTAGCATTGTCTGCTCTGAATACCTTGTTTTCACTCCAGATACTTCCATCACCGCTTTAAATGGCTGATGCACAGGAAGAGTAGTTGAATATACAAATGTTGTCGACAAATGGAACACGTAATACAAAAAAATGATAGCATGATATAATTCACATACATGATGATTGGCTAAACAGCATCGCATTGCATAATTCACATATATAATGCCTTTGCAACAAGATAGCATTGTATAATTCACATATATAATGTCTTGCAACAAGATGGCAATGCATAATTCACATATATGGTAATTAGACAATGAACAGGTGGCATTCACACAAAGCATGTCTAAACTAATCAAATGAAATAGCAATGCGAGACACCATACGCACGATATGAGCAACGTAACCTTGCCAAGTTAGAGCATACACCTCGGTGGGGGGGGGGGGATAGGACTGATCATCTGTCTCTGAATCCTCCTTTGAGGAGCTATCCATAACCAGCGAGATATGCGCTTTGTCAGATAGCATAGTCTCGCTCAAGACCTTTTTTCACTCGAGAATTTCCCATCACCGTGTCAAATGGCTGATGCACCACGAAGAGCAGTTGAATGTACTAACATTGTTGACAAATGTAATATGTAACGCAAAAAAAAGGATGGCCTGATATAATTTACATATAAGATGACTGGCTAAGCAGGATGGCATTGCAAAATTCACATATATGATGCCTGGCTAAACAAGATGGCATTGCATAATTCACATAAATGATGAATAAACTAAACAGTTGGCATTCGCACAAAGGATGTCTAAACTAAGCAGATGACATATTTGATGTATAAAATAAGCAATGCAAGACACCATATGCATGATATAACCAACATCAGCATGCCAAGTTAGAGCGAAGACCTCGGGGTAAATAGGAGTTGTCTTCTCCTTCGAATCCCCTCGAGCAGATATCTTCCTCTCGATTACAATCCCAAATGCGTCATGGGGGGCTGCCTTTGCGCCGACCATGGAGTGACGTCTGCATGAAATTTTATTGCTACGCAAGGCTCGTCTCTTTTGCTCTACATGGTCAGTTCCATTGTTTACAATAACTGTCATGCATAGGAATAAAACATAGTGAGATTATGTAAGGAGTGCATGCAGAAATCCAGAGTGATGGTAGCAACCTGTGGATAGACCCTGTCGGTGTCAAAACCGGCGGATCTCGGGTAGGGGGTCCCGAACTGTGCGTCTAGGCGGATGGTAATAGGAGACAAGGGACACGATGTTTTTACCCAGGTTCGGGCCATCTCGATGGAGGTAAAACCCTACTCCTGCTTGATTAATATTGATGAGATGGGTAGTACAAGAGTAGATCTACCGCGAGATCAGAGACGCTAAACCCTAGAAGCTAGCCTATGGTATGATTGTTGTTCGTCCTACGGACTAAAACCCTCCGGTTTATAGAGGCACCGAATAGGGTTAGGGTTACACAGAGTCGGTTACAATGGTAGGAAATCTACATATCCGTATCGTCAAGCTTGCCTTCCACGCCAAGGAAAGTCCCATCCGGACACGCCGACGAAGTCTTCAATCTTGTATCTTCATAGTCCAGAGTCCGCCAAAGGTCATAGTCCGCTATCCGGACACCCCTAATCCAGGACTCCTCAAGAGCCCCTTAACCAGGCTTCAATGACGATGAGTCCGGCGCGCATATTGTCTTCGGCATTGCAAGGCGGGTTCCTCCTCCGAATACTTCATAGAAGATTTTGAACACAAAGATAGTGTCCGGCTCTGCAAAATAAGTTCCACATACCACCGTAGAGAGAAAAATATTTACACAAGTTCAATCTGCGATGTATTCCGCAGCGTGACACACCACGACCAAGCCTTTATTCGAATCGTTTTTACTGTCCCACCTCAGCGCGTTTAGCGAGGCGGTTTCCTTGGCACGTCTTGTCAAAGAAGAGATCGTGTCCCCTTATTCCGGGATTCTCATCAATACGGGCGTGGGTAACCCAACCACGCCATTGATTATGGTGCTTGGGAGTTAAGCGAGTTTTATCAGGCCGGTGGGGACGCATAGCTTTGTCCGTCCATATAAGGGGATAAGTATCCACCTTTTCTCACACGCCTTCTTCCTCCTTTGCTTATCCATTTCCGCGCACTCGAGCTCTAGCGCCCAAGTCCGCACATCCCACCTCAACCTTCTCCAACTATGTCTGGAGCGGGAGGCAAGTGGATGGCCTCCTCCGTCACGGAGGGGCACATCAAAAAGTTGCGGAAGGCCGGATACTTGTCCGACGACATCGCGCATCGGCTCCCCAACAAGGGGCAACTCATCCCCACCCCCAGGCCCCATGAGAGGGTGGTGTTCCTCCCCCACTTCCTCCACGGACTAGGGTTTCCACTTCACCCATTTGTCCGGGGGCTCATGTTCTACTACGGCCTAGATTTCCATGATCTGGCCCCGAATTTCATCCTCAACATCTCGGCGTTCATCGTCGTGTGGAGTGCAGAGGTGCCATGGTGGGCAAGATCACCAACGTCCTATGGCTCGAGGGCTCCTTCGTGGAGACCATAAAGGGGTGGCAATTGGTGTGGTTCTATATCACCGAGCCGCGCGACTCCAAATGGGCGGCGGCCCACGAATTCCGATCTGGCTTCCCTACACGGCTCACCTCATGGAAAGAGACGGGCCTGATGTGGGGTAATTCAGAAGAGCTGACCGGACCCCTAACCTGTGTCCGAAACCTGGTGGACAAGAAGCTCAAGATTGTCAACGTAGTCCAGGTTATGCTCATCCGCCGGATCCTCCCATGCCAGCAACGGGCCTTCAACTTGTGGGAGTTTGATCCGGCACAGCACCGAACCTTGAGCCGACTCTTTGACACTACGTACGAAGATGCCTGGAAGGTGCTGTTCAAGGGTGCCGAGGCTCCCGCATCCGCTACCGAAGATCGCGGATTCAACTCGCAGCATCAAGCCAGTGAGGTAAGCTATTTTACCCTTTACGGGACTCTTTTTTTATAGTTTGACTCTATGCGGGATCTAAAACTCCCTGTCCTTTGACAGGACTGGCTAAAGATCTCCAGATAGGTTAACTGTCCGGCTCCCTTGCCAGAAGACCCAGCGGACGCCCGTTTGACAGGGCTGCTGGTTCCGGCACCTTACGTGGCGCCAGGTGTTGTCGGACTCATCGTCCGATGACTCCGAGGCGGACTCCTCCCGCGAAGACGAGGAGGAGGAAAAAGAGGCCTCTCCCCCAGCGGGGGGGGGGGGGGGGGGGAAGAAAAGGAAGGCCGCCCCAACTGGGGGGGCCGGGGGGGCCAAGAAGGGAAGGACCCTCCCTCCGGACTACGCCACCAAGGCCGACGACGGCGGAGAGGAGTGGCCACCAAGGACCAAGCCCCTGGCAAAATCGTAAGTGTACGGACACCAGAATAACTCATGGCAGTCTATTTGTCGCACAGCATCTTCTAATGCCGGGTATAACCATGCAGCCCGCCCAAGTACGGGCTTGACGATTCATCGAGCGGCTCCCTGGATTCGTCGGAGGTGAATAGCACCTCACTCCCGACCGCCTCGTCTCCTCGTGACGCAGACGGCACCGTGGTGGAGTCCCAAAAGGAGCCCCACTAGGAGGAGGTGGTCCTGGAGGCACCGCAAGGCGACCTCCCGGAACCCGGGCTCAAAGGGGATAAAACCCCAAAAGGCTTTAAGTCCGGCCCTGTGCCGGACTCCGTACTGGAACCTTCAGTGGTTTCGGAATCCGGCAGGCGACCCCTTGGTAAGAAGGGCAAGACTGCGACGCTAGTGACCTCCGTCCAACCGGAGGCACCAGATGATTTGATGGAGGCGCTTAACGGCGCTTCCATCGACGAGGAGCACCGCACTGTTATGAGTGTGGTGATCCAGAAAGTTCAGTCCGCCAAGAGCGGGCTGATTTGGCCTTAATGCCAGCCTTCTAACAGGCTTTGAGGTATGTATTTAAGATATATAAAAATATTACCGCATAGACAGTAGCCCCTGATGCTCAGTTTGGTGTTCGGAAAGAAAAGCCGAACTGAGGATCTGAAAGATATACGCAGGAGTCTAACATAAGTATGTCAATATGGGAATGCAGGTTGCGCTGCCGACCTCTGCCAAGACCGATCATGGAGGTTGATGCATTGAAGCAGAGCCTCGAGCAGTCCGAGGATGAGCTCGGACTTGCCAAAAAGCAGCTCGAGGATAAAGAAGGTAAGTAATACCTTATGGGAGTATTTAAAAGATGTGGTTGCAAAAGATGACAGGAAGAACGTGAATACTACAGGGGCCACGAATGAGGTGGCGACCCTGAAGGAAGCGGTGTCCAAGGCTGAAAGCAATGCGGCCGCGGAGCGCACCGAGCGAGAGAAGGAGGAGGCGCAGGTGGCGGAGGTGCGGCAAGAGCTCCAGGCTCTCATGGAAAAACACGAGAGTTTGGAGCGTGGCTCAAAGACTCGAGAGTCCGAGCTCGCCTCGGCCCTTGAGAGCGGCAAGGCCACTAAGGCCGAGGCCGAAAAAGCCCTCCAGGAGATTGAGGCGATGAAGAAGATAGCGGCGGGTAAGGCATTCTATATGCAAAGCAAGCATGTGAAAGTGAATTATCTGTTACTTACCCGAATCCGGAGCTCTCCAGGAGCATTCGCAGATCTGCCTCAAGAAGGTGGCTGATGCTGCCGCATTCTACCGAGCCGAGAAGGGAAGCTCGACGGAGAAGGTGTTCTGGTCTCAGTATGCTGAGGCCGGACACCCGGTGCCCTTAAGCGACAAGTTGAAGCAGCTGGCCGAGCTCCATAAGGTGGCCGAACAGGCCATGAAAGGCCTCATAGTTCGGCTGTGGCCTAAGGAAGCCATGCCTGGGAGCTACTTCGGGACGGTGAGGCGGGTGGTGGACGCCTGTCCATGGGTTGAAGTCATCAAGCGCTCCGTCTGCATCGAAGGTGCCCGTAGGGCCCTTGCCCTTGCTAAGGTGCACTGGGGCAAGATGGACGCTGAGAAGCTTGTGACAGACGGACCACCACCAAAGAAGGAGCATCGCAAGCCTGAAATGTCTTATGAGGGCGTCCTGAAGGGTGCCTGCCTTATAGCGGATGAATGCTCCAAAGATATAATTTTTTAGTAGACTTGCATTTGTTATCCTGTACGCTGAAAACTTGTTCATATGAGCTAAGAAACGCTTTTGAATTTAAAATATTACCTTCTGTGCGACCGTGTATTAAATTTGAGAGATGGCGAGTCATCGGCTTCAGCTCCCATGCCACGAGTGCTGGGGTGTTCGGGATAAACTTGAGCGCTCTTGTTCCCATTCTTGGGTCCTTCGAGGGAGGCGCTCAACGCAACGAACAAGGCAACCGGACTATAATGATTGAGCACTCTCACTTAGCCATAGAATTCTATAATTTCAAATTTAGGCTAAGCCCCTAGTATTCGGAAGACCGAGTTCGGGGCGCTATCCACGCCTAGGCCGGACAATGCCGACTCCTCGCTCTAAGCGGCATAAGTCTTTAGGGACTCGAAAAACCTCTCGAACAGCGACCGGCTCTCGCCCTATCATGACGGTCAGTTTTAGCTTTCTCCACTGAGGTGCTTAACCCAGCTCAACCGGGGCACAATCGCAGTGGTTCTCCCAGCACTACCTTAGCCGATATAACGGAACATAAGGTACCAAAACATGGGAGCCGGGCAAACCCAACTATTGACCCAAGACATGATTCGGAGCCGATCCATATAATGCTATAAGTTCGGGGTGCCGTACTTGTGAAAGTGTTCAGACTTATCACACCATATTGTGGGGTACTTAAGCCCCTGGTGTATTGCCCGTACCAAAGTGTACGGTTGCACAATTTCATAAATGAACATATATATATATAAGGGAATTCAATAATAGGCAGAAGCTATATATTGTTTATTCAAAAGGGCTGCAGTAAGAGCAGAACGATACAAATAGTGCGATAAGCAAGGGACGGGACTTTTTAACATGTCCCCCTCCAGGGGTAAGCCGCGGGATGGTGTGTAAAACAGATATATTGCTCGTAATAGAGACCACCTGGACACTCGACGTAGCTTTCTGCTTCCTTGGTTGTTGCATCGTGTGTTCGGCGATTCTAATGCCGGACAGGGCTTCGTGAGAACGGAGTCTGAAAGTAAAAAGAAAGAAGAAAAGAATGACACAATCGAGTCCACAGTGCGGTTGAGCCGCATTCTGGGCATGCCGTGGTCGTGCCCCTTCCCCTATGCCCATGGTATTTCCAGAGCGTAATTATCTACGCGTAGTACTGGTTTTGCAATTTCGCGAGGGCTGGGGCTTAGGCCGCATTGCTATGCGTGCTCGGAACGTGCCAGGCGGTCTTGTTGTAGGTTACTCTGGGCGCGCTTGACGGTGTCCGGACGTTTAATAGCCAGACTCGAGAATTGCCTTAAGAGGCTGCTTTGTACTTCCGCCTCGAGGGCCGCCATATGATCCTCCGTCCGGAGAGAGCGTTCGGTGTTTCCATTGACCGTAATGACTCCTCGAGGACCTGGCATCTTGAGTTTGAGATATGCATAGTGCGGCACCGCATTGAACTTTGCAAATGCGGTTCATTCGAGCAGTGCGTGATAGCCGCTGCGGAACAGGACTATGTCGAAGATTAACTCCTCGCTTCGGAAGTTATCCGGGGATCATTCGGCTTGAGAAATGCCGGTGCCACCGTTGCATGCAGAAATGCCCCCTGAAGCAACTCGGCAGAAATGCCCACGTCTATGTAGACGATATCGTGGTGAAGACGGAGAAGCGCAACACTTTGTTTGAGGACCTCAAGGAAACATTTGAGAACCTGCGCCAGTTTCAGATCAAGCTCAACCCCGAGACATGTGTGTTCGGTGTGCCAGCCGACCAGCTCCTAGGCTTTCTGGTCTCTGAACGCGGCATTGATTGCAACCCAGTGAAAATCAAGGCCATTGAGAGAATGGAGATTCCCACCAAGCTGCGAGACGTCCAGAAGTTTACCGGGTGCCTGGCCTCCCTGAACCGCTTCATCAGCCGGCTGGGAGAAAAGGCTCTCCCCCTCTACCGACTCATGAAGAAAAGCACTCACTTTGAGTGGAACAACCAAGCCGACCAAGCCTTTCACGAGCTGAAGAAGATGCTTGCCACGCCGCCTGTCTTGGCGGCGCCGACTGAGAAAGAGCCCATGCTCCTTTATATCGCCGCCACCAGCCGGGTGGTCAGCGCCGTCATCGTGGTCCAGCGCCCAGAAGAAGGCCGAGCTCAGCCAGTCCAGAGGCCGGTCTACTACTTAAGCGAAGTACTATCCGCCTCAAAACAGAACCACCCGCATTACCAGAAGTTGTGCTATGGCGTGTACTTCGCCGCCAAGAAGCTGAAGCCCTACTTTCAAGAGCACTCCATCACGGTCGTATACGCCCGCTTCGCCGAGATCATAGGCAGCCGGGACGCATCCGGCAGGGTGGAAAAATGGGCCATTGAGCTGGCTCCCTACACGATCTTCTACCAGCCTCGCACCGCCATCAATTCGCAAGCATTGGCCGACTTCCTCGTCGACTGGGCCGAGACCCAGTACCTGCCGCTGGCTCCCGACTCCACTCATTGGCGGATGCACTTCGACGGGTCCAAGATGCGCACCGGCTTGGGAGCCGGCATCATCCTCACCTCTCCCAAAGGTGACAAACTCAGATACATGCTGCAGATTCACTTTGCCGCCTCCAACAACGTGGCCGAGTACGAGGCGGTCATACACGGACTCCGGCTAGCCAAAGAGCTCGGCATCCGCCGGATCCTGTGCTATGGCGACTCGGATTTGGTGGTCCAGTAGTCATCTGGTGATTGGGACGCCAAGGACGCAAACATGGCGAGCTATCGTTTCCTCGTTCAGCAAATCAGCGGCTACTTCGAAGGATGCGAGTTCCTTCACGTGCCTCGGGCCGACAACGAGCAAGCAGATGCCCTGGCGTGGATAGGCTCAAACCGACAAGCTATACCAACCGGCGTCTCTCTCCAACGCCTCCTCAAGCCGTCTATCAAGCCGTCTCCAGAATCCGACTCCATCTTCGTGCCGCCTAACCCCGACGCAGCCGGATCCGGCTTGGGGAGCCAAGCAGGCGGCCCGGGGACTTCGATAGGCGGCTCGGGGACTGCCATAGTCACACCCGGCCCAGGGACTTCAGAACCCGGCCCGGGGACTACGGTAGTCGGCCCGGGGACTGCTTCAACACCACAGGCGGCGGCCAGCTCCAGCTCGTCACCACCCAGCCCACCCGCCCTAGTTGTAGTAGCCGTGTTGGCTATAGAAGAAGTCACAGCTCCATCATGGGCTCAGCCCATCCTCAACTTCCTGATAAACAAAGAGCTGTCGGCTGACGAGATCGCGGCAAGACAAGTCCAACGCCGAGCCGGCGTATATACAATTGCCAACAGAGAGCTCGTCAGGCGCAGTGTCACTGGAGTCTTCCGGCGCTGCGTCGAACCAGAGAAGGGCATAGCAATCCTCAAGGACATTCACCAAGGCGAATGCGGCCACCACGCAGTCTCAAGACCCCTCGTTGCCAAAGCCTTCCGCCATGGATTCTTTTGGCCGACTGCCTTGGACGACGCCAAGGAGTTGGTCAAACACTGCAAAGGCTGCCAAGTCTTCAGCTCCAAGCAACACCTGCCGGCTTCAGCACTCAAGACCATTCCCCTCACCTGGCCTTTTGCCGTCTGGGGATTGGACATGGTGGGCCCATTCAAGACGGCGCGCGGCGGCATGACACACTTGCTTGTCGCCGTGGATAAATTCACCAAGTGGATCGAAGCAAAGCCGATTAAGAAGCTGAACGGGCCGACTGTCGTGACATTCATCGCAGAGATCCCAACTCGGTACGGCGTGCCACACAGCATCATCACCAACAACGGCACGAATTTTGCCAAGGGAGCATTGGCACGTTTCTGCATGATGCAGGGCATCCGACTGGACCTAGCGTCCGTTGCCCACCCGCAGTCAAACGGCCAAGTTGAGCGAGCCAACGGCCTCATCCTTTCCGGCATCAAGCCCCGGCTGGTCGTACCGCTGGAGCGTTCGGCCGGCTGTTGGCTCGACGAGCTGCCGGCCGTCCTCTGGAGTCTGCGCACTACCCCAAACAAGTCAACCGGCTTCACCCCTTTCTTCCTTGTATATGGCGCCGAGGCTGTCATCCCAACCGACATCGAGTTCGACTCACCTCGGGTGACCATGTACATGGAAGCAGAGGCCAAAGAAGCACGGGAAGACGGTGTCGACCTGTTGGAAGAAAGCCGGCTGTTAGCCCTCAGCCGGTCTGCCATCTACCAGCAGGGTTTACGCCGCTACCATAGCCGGAAGGTCAAGCCAAGATCCTTTCAAGAGGGCGACCTTGTGCTCCGGCTGATCCAACGAACAGCCGGCCAACACAAGCTCTCGGCCCCTTGGGAAGGCCCCTTCGTCATCAGCAGAGCATTGGGAAACGACTCCTACTACCTAATCGACGCACAGAAGCCGAAGGCACGAAAGAGAGATGATTCCGGCAAGGAATCGGAACGACCATGGAACGCCAACCTCCTCCGAAGATTTTACAGATAAAATGCAGTATGTATCACGCTACCTTTTGTACTAAGTATGAGACAATGGGCCCCCCGAGGAGCACTCGGGGACTGCCACCTTTTATCTATGAATGACGAGCATCACGCTTATGATTTCGTCATTACACTTTTTTCCCTCGTCCGACATCGGGTTCGACTAGTCGACCCGGGGACTGGCCGCCTTGAGTTATATTCAAAAGTTCCACCTGCAGTCAGACAAGTAGTTTGAAGCCCTCTCTTGTCAAAAGCCGCAGCTCGAAGAACCGACTGTCTGGCTGGCAAGAGTCAAAGGCAGGAAAGGATGCCCACACGAAAAATGGCTAAGGACTAAACGAACTTATATAACAAAAGCCAGCTTCCTCCCATTGCCGACCGGCTACCCAAGTAGCCGGCTGGCCGGCTTCCCATTCAACCCTTCCACAATCCAACAAAGCTCAAGTACTTGCCTTCCCACAAATGGCCAAGTTCCTCCCCAGCCACAGACTGCAGAGCTGAGGCGATAGCTGAGGCGCGCTGGATGATAGCCGACCGCACGGCCACCAGCTCCTCGTCAGCCTCCTGCCTCCAAGTGCTCAGCTGGCGCAGGCTTAGCCCAGGATACCAGGCCCGGACGAACTCCAGCGCCCGCCCGGCGCCGGACCGAGCAGCGGAAGCCTTCCAGGCCTCGAAGCGGCCAACCGCAACCTCCAGCCAGTCGGCAGTCCGACTGGGGGTGCGGGGGATCACCTCGCCTGGCCAGAGAGCGGCCAACACTTGCGCCCCGGCACGCTGAAGCCGGCGGAGCATGCGGTGAGCCGGCTGCAGCCGGGCCTGGATCGCCAAGAGCTGCTCCTCGAGCGTCCGGCTGGCGTCTGGCGCGATCGCAACCCCTGCTTGCCGGCGCGTCTCGCGGTGGGCCTCGATGGCTTGGCTGGCGGCGACGGAGTAGCCGGGGAAGTAATCTGCGTGAAGAACAAGGAAACGACACAAAAATCAGAAGATGAACAAGAGGGCAAGGAGCAAGCAAAAGAGTGAAAAGAGGAAGGCGGCCTACAGTCGATCAGATCCTCCACCCGCCCATAGCCCTCGCTCAGCGCTTGCTTTGCTTCAGCCCAGCCCGCCGCCTCGGTCTCGAACTCGGCCTTAAGGGCGGCCTCATTGTCCTGCGCCTTCTTCAGGTCAGCTGGTGGCTCTCCTCCTGGTCGGCCAGCCTCTTGGCCAGCGCGGTCGTTCTGGGCCAAGGCAGCGATCTCGGCCTCCTTGGCGCGAAGGGCGGTGCAGGCCTCGCCTAGCTGCCCCTCAAGTCGGAATTAGCTCCTGCAAGCATGGAGAGAAAGGAAAAAGCAAGGGAAAAGTCGTCAGGAAGATCCGAACCGCTGCTCAAGAGCCGCCCGAATCTCGGGGACTACACCCAGTGGGTGCGCTGACGCGCCCCCACTTGAGATAGAAGAAGCCAAGTACTTACTCCGGCTATTCGTCAGATCGGCGGCCTTCTGGCTCAGCTCCTGGCCCTGGGAGTTGAAGGCGGCCGCACGAAGATTGTGATACTCCTGAAAATCAGATGGATTGTGTATAAGAACAAGATTGTTGTCAAGGCCTGCTAAGAAGTTTCAAGCCGCTTCAGCACCGACTTCGAAACTTCGGGGTCTACATAGCCGGGTCTTGACGCTGCCCACGGAAGAAATCAAAAAGAAATCGATCAAGGCGAAGACACACAGGACGAACGCGTGTAGCAAGGAACTCCTGGGTGTACCGTTGCAGCAAGCCGGCTGAGCTCAAGCGGCGTCGGACCTCCGGTGCCGCCACGTTCAGCTCGGCCGTCCATTGTCGGGCGTCCACGGACGCGCCGGCGCTGGCCGCCGCCAGTGTCTCAGGTTGCCGAGCCGGGCGCCCGCAGCCCTATGCGGCTCCGGCGTCGAGGACGCCTCCCCACGCTACGGGCGAGGCAATCGATCGCACCACCAGATCCACCCGCCGCCGCCGCTTCGCCGGCTGCCCAGGCGCCGCAGCAGGTCGGCCGCCTTGGCCCGCTCTCGTCGGCGCCGACTGCGGCGCTTCCCCCAGGATCGTCACGTCCTCCTCCCTCCTCTCCATCACCGGCTGGTCGCGGTCGGCCTCCTCCGACGGAGGCACGAGGATATCAGGAGCCACGGCGCGAAGGGGAATGACGAGCTATGGAGGCTGATTGCGCAAAACCTCCGCCTCCCTCTCCGCGGCCGCGGCGTCCGCCTGGGCCTTGGCCGCTGCGTCGGTTTGCGCCTCGGCCGACATCTCCGCCGCCTCCTGGACAGCCCTCCGCTCCGCCGCTTCCCGCTCCTCCCAAGCCTCCCGCACGTTCCGCTCTGTTGCCTCCATGAGGTCGGCGCGGGGGTCCACTCGGCGGGAACTCGAAGACCCTCCCGTCGGCCCGACTATGGAGGCGGCGTCAACCCGCTCAAGGGAAAGCGGCGCCCTGTTCAACAAACCAAGAAGACGGCTCAGATGAGCCTCAACCAAAAAAGACAACAAAAGTACAAGACACACAACACTTACGCCGAGACCGCTTGTGGCTGCTTCACCACCTTGCGGAAGCGGGCCGCTTTCGCAGCCGCCTCGTCTCGCTTGGTCGCCGCCGCGGAGCTCTTGGGTTTCTTCGGCCGGCTGCCGAAGAGACCCGGCGCGGCCCGACGCTTCTGCGCGCCACCCCGAGCAGTTGGCGCGGCGTAAGGTCCCGCGCCTTGGCGATCGGCCGCCGGCTGGCGGCGTGGGATGGCCTCGGCTTCGTCATTCTCCGGCCAGTCCCCGAAGCCGGCCGTCAGGTCGGGGCCGCCTGCCTCTCCGCCGGTTGCGACTACGGCGTCGTCCATGGCGGCCGCCCCCAGATCCGGGTCGTCGGGGTCGTCCACGGTACGGTCGGCCGAAAACTGGCGCTCCGGCCCTGCGGCTCCGGGCGCCGGTCGAAGAAGAGGGCTCTGCTCAAAGACAAAGCCGACTAGTCAAGAGCCGGCTATCGCGAACCCGGCAACAAAAGAAGAAGAAAATAAGGAAAAACTCACCACAGGCGGCGGGTCAGCCCGAGAATATGGCGCGTTGCCGTACTGCCACTCCTCAGTGAGTTTGCAGTTGGAGATGTAATTCACCATGTAAGATATCTCGTCGTGTGGCATCTCTCTGGTGCTCAGCCGGCACGGGTCGAAGCGGCCGCTCATTTGACAGATCATGTGCGGCCGGCTTTGGAGCGGATGTTGGGGAACGTAGTAATTTCAAAAAAATTCCTACGCACACGCAAGATCATGGTGATGCATAGCAACGAGAGGGGAGAGTGTTGTCTACGTACCCTCGTAGACCGAAGCGGAAGCAATCTGGCGTAGAGGAAGTAGTCAGACGTTCTCCGCGCGATCCAACCGATCCAAGCACCGTTACTCCGGCACCTCCGAGTTCTTGGCACACGTACAGCTCGGTGACGCTCCTCGGGCTCCGATCCAGCAAAGCTCCGGGGAGAGAGAGTTCCGTCAGCACGACGGCGTGGTGACGATCTTGATGTTCTACCAACGCAGGGCTTCGCCTAAGCACTGCTCTGATTTGACCGAGGTGGAATATGGTGGAGGGGCACCGCGACACGGCTAAGGAGCGATCTCAAGGATCAACTTGTGTGTCATGGGGTGCCCCCTGCCCCGTATATAAAGGAGCAAGGGGAGGGCGGGCCGGCCCCTAGGAGGCGCGCCAAGGGAGGGAGTCCTCCTCCTAGTGGGAGTAGGACTCCCTTTCCTAGTCCAACTAGGAAGGAGGAAGGGGAAGGAAGGAGAGGAGAGGAAGAGGGAAGGGGCGCGCCCCCTCCTTGTCCAATTCTGACTCCCCATGGGGGGGGGGGGGCGCGCCACCTCCTGGCACAGCCCTCTCTCTCGCCTCTTGGCCCAATAAGGCCCATTACTTCCCCGGGGGGTTCCGGTAACCCCTCCGGCACTCCGGTTTTCTCCGGAAACTTCCGGAACCTTTCCGGAGTCCGAATATAGCCGTCCAATGTATCAATCTTCATGTCTCGATCATTTCGAGACTCCTCGTCATGCCCGTGATCACATCCGGGACTCCGAACTCCTTCGGTACATCAAAAATACACAAACTCATAATATATCCGTCATCGAAACCTTAAGCGTGCGGACCCTACGGTTCGAGAACAATGTAGACATGACCGAGATACATCTCCGGTCAATAACCAATAGCGGGACCTGGATGCCCATATTGGTTCCTACATTTTCTACTAAGATCTTTATCGGTCAGACCGCATAACAACATACTTTGTTCCCTTTGTCATCGGTATGTTACTTGCCCGAGATTAGATCGTCGGTATCCAATACCTATTTCAATCTAGATTCTTGGCAAGTCTCTTTACTCGTTCCGTAATGCATCATTCTGTAACTAACTCATTAGCTACATTGCTTGCAAGGCTTATAGTGATGTGCATTACCGAGATGGCCTGAAGATACCTCTCCAGACAATCGGAGTGACAAATCCTAATCTTGAAATACGCCAACCCAACATCTGTCTTTGGAGACACTTGTAATACTCCTTTATAATCACCCGATTCGTTGTGACGTTTGGTAGTACCAAAGTGTTCCTCCGCAAACGGGAGTTGCATAATCTCATAGTTATAGGAACATGTATAAGTCATGGATAAAAGCAATAGCAACATACTAAACGATCGGGTGCTAAGCTAATGGAATGGGTCATGTCAATCAGATCATTCAACCAATGATGTGACCTTGTTAATCAAATGACAACTCCTTTGTCTATGGTCGAAACTTAACCATCTTTGATTAACAAGCTAGTCTAGTAGAGGCATACTAGTGACACTCCGTTTGTCTATGTATTCACACATGTATTATGTTTCCGGTTAATACATTTCTAGCATGAACAATAAACGTTTATCATGATATAAGGAAATAAATAATAACTTTATTATTGCCTCTAGGGCACATTTCCTTCAGTCTCCCACTTGCACTAGAGTCAATAATCTAGATTACACAGTAATGATTCTAACACCCATGGAGTCTTCGTGTTGATCATGTTTTGCTCGTGGAAGAGGCGTAGTCAACGGGTCTGCTACATTCAGATCCGTATGTATCTTGCAAATCTCTATGTCTCCCACCTGGACTAAGTCCCGGATGAAATTGAAGCGTCTCTTGATGTGTTTTGTTCTCTTGTGAAATCTGGATTCCTTCGCCAAGGCAATTGCTCCAGTATTGTCACAAAAGATTTTCATTGGTCCCGATGCACTAGGTATGACACCTATATCGGATATGAACTCCTTCATCCAGACTCCTTCATTAGCTGCTTCCGAAGCTGCTATGTATTCCGCTTCACATGTAGATCCCGCTACGACGCTTTGTTTAGAGATGCACCAACTGACAGCTCCTCCGTTTAGTGTAAATACGTATCTGGTTTGCGATTTAGAATCGTCCGGATCAGTGTCAAAGTTTGCATCAACGTAACCGTTTACGATGAGCTCTTTGTCACCTCCATATACGAGAAACATATCCTTAGTCCTTTTCAGGTACTTCAGGATGTTCTTGACCGCTGTCCAGTGATCCACTCCTGGATCACTCTGGTACCTCCCTGCTAAGCTTATAGCAAGGCACACATCAGGTCTGGTACACAGCATTGCATACATGATAGAGCCTATGGCTGAGGCATAGGGAACATCTTTCATTTTCTCTCTATCTTCTGCGGTGGTCGGGCATTGAGTCTTACTCAACTTCATACCTTGCAATACAGGCAAGAACCCTTTCTTTGCTTGATCCATTTTGAACTTCTTCAAAATCTTGTCAAGGTATGTGCTTTGTGAAAGTCCAATTAAGCGTCTTGATCTATCTCTATAGATTTTATGCCTAATATGTAAGCAGCTTCACCGAGGTCTTTCATCGAAAAACTCTTGTTCAAGTATCCCTTTATGCTATTCAGAAATTCTATATCATTTCCGATCAGTAATATGTCATCTACATATAATATCGTAAATGCTACTGAGCTCCCACTCACTTTCTTGTAAATACAGGCTTCTCCAAAAGTCTCATATAAACCCAAATGCTTTGATCACACTATCAAAGCGTTTATTCCAACTCCGAGATGCTTGCACCAGTCCATAAATGGATCGCTGGAGCTTGCACACATTGTTAGCTCCCTTTGGATCGATAAAACCTTCTGGTTGCATCATATACAACTCTTCTTACAGAAACCCATTCAGGAATGCAGTCTTTACATCCATTTGCCAAATTTCATAATCATAAAATGCGGCAATTGCTAACATGATTCGGACAGACTTAAGCATCGCTACGGGTGAGAAGGTCTCATCGTAGTCAATCCCTTGAACTTGTCGAAACCCCTTTGCGACAAGTCGAGCTTTGTAGACAGTAATATTACCGTCGGCGTCGGTCTTCTTCTTGAAGATCCACTTGTTTTCTATTGCTTGCCGACCCTCGGCAAGTCAATCAAAGTCCACACTTTGTTTTCATACATGGATCCCATCTCAGATTTCATGGCCTCAAGCCATTTTGCGGAATCTGGGCTCACCATCGCTTCTTCATAGTTCGTAGGTTCATCATGATCTAGTAGCATGACTTCCAGAACAGGATTACCGTACCACTCTGGTGCGGATCTTACTCTGGTTGATCTACGAGGTTCTGTAGTAACTTGATCTGAAGTTTCATGATCAACATCATCAACTTCCTCACTATTTGGTGTAGATGTCGCAGAAACCGGTTTCTATGATAAACTACTTTCAAATAAGGGAGAAGGTACAGTTACCTCATCAAGTTCTACTTTCCTCCCACTCACTTCTTTCGAGAGAAACTCCTTCTCTAGAAAGGATCCATTCTTAGCAACAAATGTCTTGCCTTCGGATGCTGTGATAGAAGGTGTACCCAACTGTCTCCTTTGGGTATCCTATGAAGACACATTTCTCGATTTAGGTTCGAGCTTATCAGGTTGAAGCTTTTCACATAAGCATCGCATCCCCAAACTTTAAGAAAGCGACAACTTTGGTTTCTTGCTAAACCATAGTTCATAAGGTGTCGTCTCAACGGATTTTGATGGTGTTCTATTCAGCGTGAATGCGGCCGTCTCAAGAGCATAACCCCAAAACGATAGCGGTAAATTTGTAAGAGACATCATAGATCGCACCATATCTAGTAAAGTGCGATTACGACGTTCGGACACACCATTGCGCTTGTGGTGTTCCGGTGGCGTGAGTTGCGAAACTATTCCGCATTGTTTCAAATGTAGACCAAACTACGTAACTCAAATATTCGCCTCCACGATCAGATCGTAGAAACTTTATTTTCTTATTACGATGATTTTCAACTTCTCTCTGAAATTCTTTGAACTTTTCAAATGTTTCAGACTTATGTTTCATTAAGTAGATATACCCATATCTGCTTAAATCATCTGTGAAGGTGAGAAAATAACGATATCCGCCACGAGCCTCAACATTCATTGGACCACATACATGTATGTATGATTTCCAACAAAACAGTTGCTCTCTCCATAGTACCGCAGAAATGGGTTATAGTCATCTTGCCCATGAGGCACGGTTCGCAAGTGCCAAGTGATTCATAATAAAGTGACTCCAAAAGTCCATCAGTATGGAGTTTCTTCATGCGCTTTATACCGATATGACCTAAACGGCAGTGCCACAAATAAGTTGCACCATCATTATAAACTCTGCATCTTTTGGTTTCAACATTATGAATATGTGTATCACTACTATCGAGATTCATTAAAAATAGACCACTCGTCAAGGGTGCATTACAAGAAAAGATATTATTCATATAAATAGAACAACCATTATTCTCTCGATTTAAATGAATAACCGTCTACGCATCAAACAAGATCCAGATATAATGTTCATGCTCAACGCTGGCACCAAATAACAATTATTTAGGTCTAAAATTAATCGAAGGTAGATGTAGAGGTAGCGTGCCGACCGCGATCACATCGACTTTGGAACCATTTCCCAGCGCCAAGATCGTCACCTCGTCCTTTGCCGGTGTTCGCAATCCGTAGTCCCTGTTTGAGGTGCAAATATTAGCAATGTAACCGATATCAAATACCCGAGTGCTACTGCGAGCTCTAGTAAGGTACACATCAATAACATGTATATCACATATACCTTTGTTCACCTTGCCATCCTTCTTATCCGCCAAATACTTGGGGCAGTTCCGCTTCCGTGACTACCGCTTGCAGAGAAGCACTCGGGCCAGGTTTAGGTCCAGACTTGGGTTTCTTCTCCCGAGCAGCAACTTGTTTGCTGTTCTTCTTGAAGTTCCTTCTTCTTCCCTTTGCCTTTCTTCTTGAAACTAGTGGTCTTATTGACCATCAACACTTGATGCTCCTTCTTGATTTCTACCTCCGCAGCCTTGACATTGCGAAGAGCTCGAGCATAGTCTTTACTAACCCTTGCATATTATAGTTCATCACGAAGCCTTTGTAGCTTGGTGGCGGTGATTGAAGAATTACATCAATGACACAATCATCCGGAAGATCAACTCCCGGTTGAGTCAAGTGATTGTAATACCCAGACATTACAGTATATGCTCACCGACAGACCCATTCTCCTCCATCTTGCAGCTATAGAACTTATTGGAGACTTCATATCTCTCAATCCGGGCATTACTGTTGAAATATCAACTTCAACTCCTGGAACATCTCATATGCTCCATGACTTTCAAAGCGTCGTTGAAGACCCGGTTCTAAGCCGTAAAGCATGGCACACGAACTATAGAGTAGTCATCGACTTTGCTCTGCCAGACGTTCTTAACGCCGTCGGTTGCATCAAGAAGAGGCCTGGCACCTAGCGGTGCATCCGGGGCGTAACTCTTGCAATGCAGCAATGAGGATAATCCTCGAGTTACGGACCCAGTCCGTGTAATTGCTACCATCATCTTTCAACTTTGCTTTCTCAAGGAACGCATTAAAATTCAACGGAACAACAAAGACGAGCCATCTATCTATAAACAGACATAAGCAAGATACTATCAGTACTAAGTTCATGATAAATTTAAGTTCAATTAATCATATTACTTAAGAACTCCCACTTAGACAGACATCTCTCTAGTCATCTAAGTGATCACGTGATCCAAATCAACTAAACCATAACCGATCATCACGTGAGATGGAGTAGTTTTCAATGGTGAACATCTTATGTTGATCATATCTACTATATGATTCACGCTCGACCTTTCGGTCTCCGTGTTCCGAGGCCATATCAGCATATGCGAGGCTCGACAAGTTTAACCTGAGTATTCTGCGTGTGCAAATCTGGCTTGCACCCGTAGTAGAAGGACGAGAGCTTATCACACCCGATCATCACGTGGTGTCTCGACACGACGAACTTTGGCAGCGGTGCATACTCGGGAGAACACTACTTGATAATTTAGGTGAGAGATCATCTTAAAATGCTACCGTCAACCAAGCAAAATAAGATGCATAAAGGATAAACATCACATGCAATCAATATAAGTGATATGATATGGCCATCATCATCTTGTGCTTGTGATCTCCATCTCGAAGCACCGTCGTGATCACCATCGTCACCGGCGCGACACCTTGATCTCCATCGTAGCATCGTTGTCGTTTACGCCATCTATTGCTTCTACGACTATCGCTACCGCTTAGTGATAAAGTAAAGCAATTACAGAGCGTTGCATTTCATACAATAAGCGACAACCATATGGCTCCAGCCAGTTGCCGATAACCGGTTACAAAACATGATCATCTCATACAATAAAATATAGCATCACGTCTTGACCATATCACATCACAACATGCCCTGCAAAAACAAGTTAGACGTCCTCTACTTTGTTGTTGCAAATTTTACGTGGCTGGTACGGGCTTAAGGAAGAACCAATCTCACCTACGCATCAAGACCACAACGACATTTCACAAATAGACTCCATTTTAAACGTCTAAATGACCGGGCTTATCCACACTCTGTTCAACTATAGTGAGAGAGACAGACACCAGCCATCCAACTTTTAGCATGAGTGCTCGTAACTGTGAAACCTGTCTCTCGTAAGCGTACTCGTTATGTCGGTCCGGGCCGCTTCATCTCACAATACCGCTGAACCAAAGTATGACATGCTTTGGTAGGCAGTATGACTTGTATCGCCCACAACTCACTTGTGTTCTACTCGTGCAAAACATCAAACCATAAAACCAGGCTCGGATGCCACTGTTGGGGAACGTAGTAATTTCAAAAATTTTCCTACGCACACGCAAGATCATGGTGATGCATAGCAACGAGAGGGGAGAGTGTTGTCTACGTACCCTCGTAGACCGAAGCGGAAGCAATCACAACATAGAGGAAGTAGTCGTACGTTCTCCTCGCGATCCAACCGATCCAAGCGCCGTTACTCCGGCACCTCCGAGTTCTTGGCACACGTACAGCTCGGTGACGCTCCTCGGGCTCCGATCCAGCAAAGCTCCGGGAGAGAGAGTTCCACAAGACGACGGTGTGGTGACGATCTTGATGTTCTACCAACGCAGGGCTTCGCCTAAGCACTGCTACGATTTGACCGAGGTGGAATATGGTGGAGGGGGGCACCGCACACGGCTAAGGAACGATCTCAAGGATCAACTTGTGTGTTATGGGACTCCTCGTCATGCCCGTGATCACATCCGGGACTCCGAACTCCTTCGGTACATCAAAAATACACAAACTCATAATATATCCGTCATCGAAACCTTAAGCGTGCGGACCCTACGGTTCGAGAACAATGTAGACATGACCGAGATACATCTCCTGTCTATAACGATTAGGGGGACCTGGATGCCCATATTGGTTCCTACATTTTCTACGTAGATCTTTATCGGTCGGACCGCATAACAACATACGTTGTTCCCTTTGTCATCGGTATGTTACTTGCCCGAGATTCGATCGTCGGTATCCAATACCTAGTTCAATCTCACATCTTGGCAAGTCTCTTTACTCATGCCGTAATGCATCATTCTGTAACTAACTCATTAGCTACATTGCTTGCAAGGCTTATAGTGATGTGCATTACCGAGATGGCCCAGAGATACCTCTCCGACAATCAGAGTGACAAATCCTAATCTTGAAATACGCCAACCCAACATCTGTCTTTGGAGACACTTGTAATACTCCTTTATAAGCACCCCGTTACGTTGTGACGTTTGGTAGTACCAAAGTGTTCCTCCGCAAACGGAGTTGCATAATCTCATAGTTATAGTAACATGAATAAGTCATGGATACAACCAATAGCAACATACTAACCGATCGGGTGCTAAGCTAATGGAATGGGTCATGTCAATCAGATCATTCAACCAATGATGTGACCTTGTTAATCAAATGACAACTCCTTTGTCTATGGTCAGGAAACTTAACCATCTTTGATTAACAAGCTAGTCTAGTAGAGGCATACTAGTGACACTCCGTTTGTCTATGTATTCACACATGTATTATGTTTCCGGTTAATACATTTCTAGCATGAACAATAAACATTATCATGATATAAGGAAATAAATAATAACTTTATTATTGCCTCTAGGGCACATTTCCTTCAGCGGAAGCACCTGACGCTCCACGAAGGCGGCAACCAAGTCGGCCCCCACCAAGCCCTCTGACTGGACCATCACCCGGAGCCGGGTGATGGCGGTGTTCCCGGCCAAGGTGAGCGACCGGGCTCGGAAGGACCAAGACGCCGTCCTCCCAGGCGGCGGGCCGGCTACGTTAGCCGACAGATTGCAGTAGTCACCTTGCGCGGCAACGTTCTTCACGTAGAAGTACGACTGCTGCCAAAGATTCACCGACTGGATCAGCGGGATAGGCGGAAAAGGGTTGTTGTCGGTCGTCCTCCGCTTGGCGATGAAGGCGCCGCAGGGGGCAGGCATGCCCGCGGAGACAAAGCGAGCTTACCTTTGGAAGAACTCCCATAGAGCTCCAAAGTGGGGAGGATGCGAGAAACCTTCGCATGGGTGACGAAGGAAGATAGCAACATCACCGTGTTGGGGGTGAGGTGATGCGGTGAAGATTGTAGAAGTCGAGGAAGGAGCGGAAGAACCCGGCGCCGGCAGCCGAGGCCGCAGCATGGCGGTCTGGCGGAAGATGACCCGCTCGCCCTCCTCCGGCACCGGCGAAATCTCCGCCTCCGGCGCGAGGAGGGTCTTCACGAGATCCTCGCCCGGCAACCGCCGCGTCCGGCTGCGCCAATCGATGTGATCTTCATGGACGTTGGAGCCGTCCTACGAGCTCGATAGCGCCATGGGAACGTGAGGAAGGAAAGAGGCGCGGCGGCGGAGAGCACGGCCATGCGACGAAGGAGCCGCGGCGAGCCAAGATAGCTCGCGGCAGAACAGCGCGGCGGTGAGCGCGCTACGGCGGCGGAAGAGTGAGGAAGAAAGTAGGGTAAGGAGAGGAGCGTGCGAGCCCCTGCCGCTCCCCCTCCTCCCCCTACTTATAGGCTCGGGCGGCGGAGCCGAGGAGGCGAGGCGTGGGGGAACGTGGGATTAACTGCGCCCACTCCCCCCACGTCACACGATTATAGCGCCCTAAAGGTGTGCTGAAACTGCCGCGGGAAGACAAGCAGTCCACTTGGGCCGCATGGGATCCGCACGTGGGCCGAGGTGTAGGCTTCGTAGGCCCAGGTCTGCGGTGACGTCCCTCGCGCGCGTGGGCTGGCAGGCCTTTTTGGCCATGTGGCGCGCAAGGTGATGCGTGGTCAACACGCAGGCCGGCTCGCTTTCCCTCCTTCTAACCACGGAGCTTCCCAAAGACGGCGCACCCATTCTAGGCCGGCTCCTAGCTGCCGACTTCCCAGGATAGGAAGCTGATCGAGCTTCTCGCCCTCCTTTCGACCTCGAAGCCCAATCAGCGTCGGGGACTACTGTCGGAGTAAATGACCACGGGTAGCCTAGCCGGCTCCCCCTGGGGCTTCTGAAAAAATTACAAGCCAATCAAGGCAGTCAAGTCATCCAACATCCAAGACGTTGGGCCGCCTTCCCCCGGCCGGCTGTCATCCAGGCCGGCTGTCAGGAGGCGGCCTGGCCCCAAGACCCATAGAAGAAAGCCACGAGAGGGCCGGCTTCCAAGGAGCCGGCTACCAGAGGGCCGACTCCGCGTAGCCGGCCACGAGAAGGCCGACTCCAAGGAGCCGGCCACCCCGCAGGCGGCCAAGGCCGCACCCACAGAATCTGCACCCACATAACGGTGATGAGACGGGGCGTGGCTACAGTGAAGCCTGCCACCCCCGCATCCCGGAGCGCGCATGGCTACAGTGCGCCGTACAGGGCGGCCATCACCCGTCCGGCGCGGCACTGTTGCCATGTTGACTGTGACGTCACCCACGACGGGCTGTCTGTACTACCCGCAGGCGGCGGGCCCCTCCGGTCAGAGAGATGCCCGAGGGCGGCTCGGCCTCCCCCAGTCGGCCTGAGATATGGCCGGCTCCGCATAGCCGGCTTATTCCCTCCCTTGAAAGAAGCGTTTCATTAAGGAGACAAGACGAAGTGAGGCTACAATGATCGCCGCCAAGGCGGCGGCACTGTAGCCACGCTTACCCCGGCAAAGCCCTCATCATCAGGATTGAGGCAACAGTAACCAGCCCCCGACAAGGCCCTCAACGGTGGGGCCAGCTTGTCGACCAGGAAGCCGGCAGCCGGCGGGACCCACCAGTTGGCGGGCCCCAGCGGTCGGCGGAGAAGCCGGCGGACGAAGACACTGACGGCTGGGGCCCACGCCTAGCCGGATTACAATTGTACCCCTGGGGGGTAGGCCTATATAAGCCCCCTAGGGCACCCATGCAAAGGGTTGATCTCTTAGAGTTTTAGACACCACGTAGAGGGAAGAGGAGAGCTAGTTGTGCCCTTCTTCTTCTTCTCACCAAACAGCTCAAGGAGCCTCTTGTAGCAACTTGTTCATCTAGTGATCATGCGGAGACCCCGCAGAGCAGCAGTAGGGGTGTTATCTCCACAGAGAGCCCCGAAGCTGGGTAAGATTCACCGGCGTGCATGTCTTCGCCTCATCCCGTTTCCAGGCACCGGCGACGTCTTATTGGCTCCCACTATGTTTAGCCACCCGTTGGCATATGTCGCACCTACCACCCGACAGCGGCTTTGCACTGCGGGCCAATTCGCTTGGCCATCTGGAGCAGATCGAAAGGTACGCCCCTGGCCATCAGGTCAGATTTGGAAGTTTGAACTACACGGCTAACGTCCGCGGAGACTTGATCTTCGACGGGTTTGAGCCACAGCCGAGGGTGCCGCACTGTTACGTTGGGCATGATCTAGCTCTGCCGTCGAACAGTGCCCTAGAGGCCGCACCCGTGTCCGCTCCGACCCTTAGCTCGGAGCCGACTGCGCCAATCGAGGACGGGTGGCTGGACACCGCCTCGGGGGCTGCAATCTCTACGGCGATCGAGCCGAACACCAGCCTTGTCCTCTACGAAGCTCGTGACTCCAAGGTGCCGGACTCCTCTCCGGACTCCGAACGTTCCGCGCACTTGCCGATCGAATCCGATTGGGCGCCGATCATGGAGTTCACCGACGCGGACATCTTTCAGCGCTCGCCCTTCGGCGACATTCTGAATTCACTAAAGTCTATCTCTTTATCAGGAGAGCCCTGGCCGGACTATGGTCAGCAAGGTTGGGATGCGAACGACGAAGAAATTCAAAGCCCACCCACCACCCACTTCGTAGCCACTGTCGATGATTTAACCGACATGCTCGACTTCGACTCCGAAGACATCGACGGTATGGACGACGATGTAGGAGACGAACAGGAACCAGCGCCTATAGGGCACTGGACAACCACCTCATCTCACGATGTATACATGGTGGACACACCTAAAAGAAACGACGATGAGGAACAAAGGGCCGCAGCGAGGGGTCGTTCCCTCGAAAAGCAGTCAAAGCGGCGGTGTAAGAGCCGCTCTAAACCGCACCTCGACAGAGACAGCAACCATACAGACCCAGCCACAGAGCAGGGCGAACCGGAGGACGACGAACATGCCATCGAGCAATCGTCCGAACAGGGCAACTTGGATAAACAAACTGAACAACCCGTCCCCGGTGAAGATAACAGTCCGGACGACCTCACGCCGGATAAGTTGCTGGAGCAGAAGAACCTCCACAAAAGGCTCGTCGCCAAGCTGCTGTAGCTGAAAAAAGCGAAGCGGAAGCTCAAAACAGCGGAAGATGCACTTAGAATTAGATGGAGCAAAGCACTCAACACCGCAGACAAATACGGCGACAGTCGCCACACAAAGAGCTATCGAAGCGAAAATTACTGCCGAAATTTGATGAGGAGGCCTTAGAGCCCCCGCAATCAAAAAATAAGGAAGCCACCCGGTCGGATAAACAACCCCATGGCCAATATAGAGCGGCAAATGGCGCCGCACACAAGCCCGCACAAGGATTCGCATGAAAAAGATGGCCCAGCCAGATCTATCTACGGGCCAAGAAAGCAAGCTCTAGTAAGCAATGCAACGCAACAAGTATCCGAACATCACCGCACACCCAAATATAGGGGTGCCGCACACCCCCTATGTTTCACCGATGAGGTGCTGGACCATGAATTTCCAGCGGGATTCAAGCTTACGACAGAACAACAGACCCTGGAGTCTGGATTGAGGATTATATGCTCCACATACACATGGAAAGAGGAGATGACCTCCACGCCATAAAATACTTACCCCTCAAGCTCAAAGGGCCAGCCCGGCATTGGCTTAAAAGCCTTCCCGAAAACACCATTGGAAGTTGGGAAGAGCTCGAGGATGCTTTTCGGGAAAATTTTCAAGGGACCTATGTCCGACCTCCGGATGCAGACGATATAAGTCATATAACTCAACAACCCGGTGAGTCAGCCTGGAAATTCTGAACCAGATAGTCGACTGTCCGGACGCTGAAGCCTTAGCAGCTTTCAAACACAACGTTCGAGACGAATGGCTCGCCAGGCACCTCAGCCAAGAAAAGCCAAGAACAATGTTTGCATTAACAAGCCTCATGACCCGCTTTTGCGCAGGAGAGGATAGCTGGTTGGCAAGATGCAGTTTAAGCGACCCAAGTACATCCGAAGTTAGGGATGGAAACGGGAAACCACGACGCAGCAAGGACCAGCGCCGGACCAAGGGAAACAGCCCGAAGAGCACGGCAGTCAACGCCGGATTCAAAAGCTCTCGGTAGAATCAGAAAAAGCTGCCCCTCAAGGATAACAGGGACGAGCTATCTAACCTAAACAAAATCTTGGACAAGATATGCCAAATCCACAGTACTCCCGGGAAGCCTGCAAACCATACCCACAGAGATTGTTGGGTCTTCAAGCAATCCGGCAAACTCAACGCCGAACACAAGGGGCTCGACACACCAAGCGAGGACAATGACGAACCCCACAAGCAGAGCACCAGAAAACAAAAGAATTTCCCACAAGAAGTCAAAACAGTAAACTCACTTCATGTGACAAAAGGGAAAAACAGAGCGGCGCCTATAGAGATACGCGCCATACGGCCTATCCGAGAGGAGTCCCGCCACTGGTTGTCAAAACCAATCACCTTCGACCATCAGGATTACTCTAGAAGTATCTGGAGCGCAGGCTGGACTGCCTTGATATTAGATCCGATAATTGACGGACTCCACTTTACACAAGTCCTAATGGACGGCGGCAGTGATCTAAACCTGCTATATCAGGACACAATCTGCAAAATGGGGATAGACCCAACAAAAATTCGCCATAGCAACACTTCCTTTCAAGGGGTAACGCCAGGCCCAGATGCCCATTGTACGGGTTCTCTCCTGCTAGAAGTAATGTTCGGCTTCCCCGACAACTTCCGCCGCGAAAAGCTAACCTTCCACATCGCCCCATTTACAAGTAGCTATCAAGCACTACTGGGACGTGAAGCTTTCGCTCGCTTTAACACAATACCGCATTATGCATCTCTTACGCTTAAAATGCCCGGTCCGCGAGGCATCATCTCATTAAAGGGAAATATCGAGTGTTCCGCGAGCGCGGAAGACTGTGCGGCTGCCTTGACAGCCACACACCAAACCGGTTTCACTAATCAAAGCACATAAACAGGTCGTTCAGACCCCGAACATGGCTAGACGAGTCTGGCATAAACATACAAGGGTTTACTAGCCGCATACCCCAGTACATGGGGCTCCGCGCATGTACAACAAGAGACAATATAGCTCAATTTTACCCATTTTTTGAATTATACTTTGTTTATTTAATATAACATACATTTCGCATGATCTTTTTCAACTAAGTTCCTCTCTTTTACAGATGAACACCGTGCTACACCCGTCCGAGGATACGGCACAACGGAGACACAGCGCAGACGTGCGATGAGGGACCCGTTCAAGGATTCTTTTAGATTAAGACCGCTTAAGCCTTTTTACTGTCTCTTGTTGATACACATCCCCGGTTTTTGGTATAACCGAGGAGGAGGCTGGCGTCTTGGCATGTGGCCATGTCGAATTTTTGCGTGCACTGGACACGTGGGCTTATTACCAAGGGCGTCGTTCAGCCCTTTTCATAAAGACCGAATACCTTAGGGAGTGTTCAAGGCCACGAAGTTTGGCCTTATATGCATCAGCTCTGAATCATGTCTTTGGTCAAATGTTGGGTTTGCCTGGCTCCTGTGTTTTGCTGCCTTACGTTCCGCTCTATCGGCTAAGGAGGCACCAGTAGAACTCTCGCGATTGTGCCCTGGCCGCCAAAGGCGAGCACCTCGAGAGAAAGCCGAAAACTGACTGTCATGATATAGCGTGAGACTGGTCAACCACTCGATGACCCGCCGGAATCTTTAGGATTCCTCCACATTAACGAAGGGTCGTTTCCCGGCCAGGCACACACGCGCCCCGAATTCGGGTGAGCGCGGTGCCCCTAGGGGCTATATAGTAGCCCCACTGTTAAACTCCTATGGCTAAGTGAAAGTGATAAAGCATTATAGTCCGGTTTGCCTAGTTCGCTGCGCTATCACCTCCTTAATAGGACCAAGACGTTGGATCAAGTGTGAAAATGCGCTTTCATAACACCCCGCATTATATGCGTGAAATTTGAAGTCAAGACTGCCATCTTTCAGGTTATATATACATATACATTAACGGCCGCACATGAGGTATTTTAATTCTTGATGGCACAAGTATAAAAACCTTTTATATTCCCTCGAAACATTGTTTTATAATAATACATGTTATTCAAACATAATATCTTTCGAGCACTGCGTCTCTATTAAACGAGTGCCCTGCAGAACTTCCTGAAAATAGTGCTCGGCAGGTACTCGGCTCCCGTCCGAATCTTGGGATGCAACATCGATGGCATTCATCTACGCCCAGTATGTTTTGACACGGGCAAGAGCCATCCGCGCACCCTCTATGCATGCTGACCTCTTCATTGCATTGATATGCGGCACCGCACCAAGGAACTGCTGCACCAAGCTAAAATAACTCTTTGGCTCGGGCCTTTCCGGCCACAGATGACTCACGACATACTTCATGGCGAGTCCGGATAACCTAAGTAGCTCCGCCCATGCGGCCAAACGATCGGTTAATGGAAGTGGGCGCTCTGGATTGTGGAACTGCGACCAAAAAGCTTTTCCACTTCATGATCCTTTTGATCTCGGAAGTGTTCGGCCGCGTCCGCGGCACTCGTCGCCAAGTCCAGATAAGTGTTCGACGCACTCCACAGCCGGTCCAACGGAGCATATTTAGGATCCCCGAACTTCATCCGCAGCATAAAGGGCTTTCCAGCCGCAATATCTCCGGCCTGTCGTAGCTTCTCCTTCATAGCTCTCATCACAGAGCGAGTATCCTTGGCCTCGATAGTGGCCTTCTCCAGGTCCTTCTGTTCCGCCCGATCTTCTTTTTCAAGAAGCTCGCAACGATCGGCAGCATTCTTCAACTTCACAGCCATCTCGGCCATTTCCTTTTTGCTTCGGCAGTGAGCAGCCTGTTTGGCTTTCAGCTCTTCAGCCGCCTTTAAGGCAGCCGCATCGCTTTTCCTGGCCTGCTCCTTGGCTCGGGCAAGTTCCGCCCGAAGGTTCTCCATGGCAGCGGCACCATCTGCATCAAGCATACATGTTGTAAGATGCGGGCATCAAGCTCCTCTTACCAGGTGTCAAGCCGCTTTTTGACAAGTGCGATGTCGGCATCTGCCACGTCAAGTTGCCGCTTTAGCTCGGCAAATCCATCAGTCCGGCTAGCCACCGAACACTTCGCCACCTACATAGGAAGGGCGACATATTATACCTGGGATTATGATCCTCGGCGCGCCGTCATTTTTGACAACGGACAGAGTCTCAGGGGCTACTATCTACACAGGGCGCATCTTATATATGCGGAACTGTCAAAAGGTACACCATTTCGCGTACCTCAAAACATGTCAGTAAACTCCTGACGGCCTCGTACAACCCGCTCTCCGCGGATGAAATCCTTTCAATCACCGTACCCATCAACGCACGGTGTTCTTCTGAGATAGACGCTCGCCCGAGCAGATCCTTCAGCTCCTCCGACCGTGTACCGGACGATGTCGGACTCGTCCGATGGCCTTTTTTGAAGGCCGAACATGGAGGGATTTGGGGGCCATACGACTGCCTTCCGGCCCTGGCGGATTCGGAGAAACCCTCCGCGACAACACCTCAGGGTCGCCCGCCTCGCAAGGCGGTACGGCAGGGGGAGGCGTTCCGCTCTCCATCATCTCCGGACGAAGATCCTCAAGATGAGCTCTACTGAGAAGGGCTGAGATCTGAACTACAAGGTAAAATTTCGGTTATCTTCCTCAGAAATAGAACAGGGATGTCCCTCATTTTAAAACTCCCCTCTCTACTTACGGCTCGGTGGAGGGCCGATCCCCTTGGGGGCACAGTGCAGCCGAGGCATCCCCCGGCGCAGGACCCTCTGACAAAGATTTCTTCCCCTGCTTTGAGACCATGGTCTACGGGTCTTCAGAGGCGGTCCTCTTCTCGCCCCTGGATAGAGGAATTCTCGATTCCTCCTTTCCTGACAGCCTCCTTCGGGGAGGCGGTAGCTTCCTTGTTCCCCCCTTCGCCTTCTTCCAAAGGCGCAACCTCCATCATCCTGGTTAACATGGGATCCGACGTGGTCTCAGGGAGGGGGCCCGGACACCTGATTAGCTTTGCTTTCACTATCCACTCATGTTTATGGGACAACTCTTTTAAGGGCAATTTTATGATAAGTATACGGATAGCGTGTCCGGGTACAAGGCTACTTACTTGAGTATCCGGGCGATTGCAGCTCAGACCTGCGTCCTCGATCGAGTCCGGACACATTGCTTGTGATTCGAAGAACAATTTATACATCTCCATGGGCGTCGCGCTACCAGAAATGTTGGAGGGCTCGTGGTCCCTCCGGATTAAACTCCCACAGGCGGAGGGGGCGACGTTTGCATGGCTGGGTGCGGCGAATCAACATGACCTGCGTCACTACGACCAGATTGATGTCTCTTTCTAGGAGATCTCGAATGCGGCCCTGCAACAAGGGCACATCCTTGGACTGCCCCAGTTAAACCCTTTGTTGACCCACGACGCTAGCTGTGGTGGGGGACCCGAGCGAAAGGCAGGTGGCGCCACCCACTTGGTGCCCCTGGGAGCTGTGATATAAAACCACTTTCGTTGCCATAAGCTGAACTCCTCTTGAAAAGAGCCCTCGGGCCATGGAGCGTCAGCATTCTTGCTTATAACAGCACCTCCGCATTCTGCGTGCTGCCCCTCGTTCATCTTCGGCTCTACCTTAAAGGTCTTAAGCCACAATCCGAAGTGAGGAGTAATACGGAGGAAGGCTTCGCACACGACAATGAACGATGAGATGTGGAGGATGGACTCCGGAGCCAAGTCGTGAAATTCCAGCCCATAATAAAATAGGAGCCCCCTCACGAAGGGGTCCGTCGGGAAGCCTGGCCCCCGCAGGAAATGAGACGCGAACACCACGCTTTCGCCAGGCTTGGGAGTGGGAATAACCTGCCCTTGAGCAGGCAGCCTATGCGGGATTTCGCCAGTTAGATACCTCACATCTCTTAGCTTTAGCACGTCTTCTTCCGTAACGGAGGAAGGCATCCACCGGCCTTGAAGGTCGTAGCCGGACATCATCGAAGGTCCGAAGCGCCTGAATCTGGAGCTTTGGGTGTTGGAACTTGAGGCGAGAGGCGGATTCGATTGAGATTGAAAGAAAGGAGTAGAGCCTTGGTCTCTTTATAAAGAGGTTGAATACCAAGAGCCCTCCCCGTGACCGTTTGGACTCGACTCCGATTGAGGAGACATACCAACGGGCATGATTGGGTTACCTACGCCCGTATTGATGAGAATCCGGAATAAGGGGACACGATCTCTGCTTTGACAAGACGCGTTAAGGAAACCGCCTCGCTAAGTGCGCGAGGTGGGACAAGAAAACGATTCGAATAAAGGCTTGGTCGTGGTGTGATGTCACGCCATGGAATACGCCAAAGAGGTTGGATTTATGTAAATATTATTCTCTCTACGGTGGTATGTGGAACTTATTTTGCAGAGCCGGACACTATCCTTGTGTTCAGAATCTTCTATGAAGTATTCGGAGGAGGAACCCGCCTTGCGATGCCAAAGACAATCTGCGCGCCAGACTCGTCATTATTGAAGCCTGGTTCAGGGGCTACTAAGGGAGTCCTGGATTAGGGGGTGTCCGGATAGCCGGACTATAACCTTTGGCCGGACTCCTGGACTATGAAGATACAAGATTGAAGACTCCGTCCCATGTCCGGATGGGACTTTCCTTGGCGTGGAAGGCAAGCTTGGCAATACGGATATGTAGATCTCCTCCCATTATGACCGACTCTGTGTAACCCTAGCCCTCTCCAGTGTCTATATAAACCGGAGGGTTTTAGTCCGTAGGACGAACAACAATCATAGCATAGGCTTGCTTCTAGGGTTTAGCCTCTTTGATCTCGTGGTAGATCTACTCTTGTACTACCCATATCATCAATATTAATCAAGCAGGAGTAGGGTTTTACCTCCATCGAGAGGGCCCGAACCTGGGTAAAAACATCGTGTCCCTTGTCTCCGGTTACAGTACGCCTAGACGCACAGTTCGGGACCCCCTACCCGATCCGCCGGTTTTGACACCGACAGTCCTGTTCAACCACCCCTCCACGGGCACCCCTCCACCGTCCATTGTTCATCCAGCCCTCCACACCACGGGGTCCTGTTCATCCAGAGGCAACACCACCGCCACCTTTGTTCATCCAACCCCTCCCCCATAGCGCTCCCGTTCATCCAATCAATCGGCTTGATTAGCAGCAGAGCGGCGAATCGCTCGATCGGGTTCGATTAACGACCATCGATCGATCGATCGCCGATCAAGAACGTAACTGCGAGTTCGCAGCAATCGCCGGGTTCGATTAGGGCCCAACGCCTCGCTTCGGGTTGATTAGAGCCAATGCGTCGCACACATGCGCCAGACGTGTCACGGGAGAACGCGTGCATCGCCGCCCCGACCTCCCACCGTAATCGCAACTCCCGAAATTTTCCTCCCCTCGCTTCTACCATGGTTTTTCTGTCATGGACGGCCCAAAGAATGTCATGCAGCTGCGTCTCCTGCCCGCCCAGGACGAAAAGCCCATTTTTCTGTCATGATTTTTTGTCATAGAAGTAGGAGCCCACCACATCTATGATGGTACCGGGTTTTGTCACAATTATCGTCATAGAAGTGTCATATGTATGACAGACTTTTTTTCTTTTGGCCCAAAATGTCACGGATGTGTCTTTTTTTGTAGTGAGATGGGAGCATTTTTGTGTGACGAAAATAAAGCATAGCCTAACTATATGATTTTGTAGGGATGAACTTTCTTTAGCCATGTTATTTTGAGAAGACATGATTGCTTTGATTAGTATGCTTGAAGTATTACTATTTCTTATGTCAATATAAACTTTTATTTTGAATCATTTGGATCTGAACATTCATGCCACAATAAAGAAAATTACATAGAGAATTATGCTAGGTAGAATTCCACATCAAAAATTCTGTTTTTCTCATTTACGTATTCGAGGACGAGTAGGAATTAAGCTTGGGGATGCTTGATACATCTCCAACGTATCTATAATTTTTGGTTGTTCCATGCTATTATATTACCCGTTTTGGACGTTTATGGGCTTTACTTTACACTTTTATATCATTTTTGCGACTAACCTACTAACCGGAGGCCCAGCCCGTATTGCTGTTTTTTTGCCTATTTCAGTGTTTCGAAGAAAAGGAATATCAAACGGAGTCGAAACGGAGTGAAACCTTCGGGAGCGTGATTTTTGGAACAAACGTGATCCAGAGGACTTGGAGTGCAAGTCAAGAAGCAATTGAGGAAGCCACGAGGGTGGAGGGCGTGCCACCCTACTGGGCGCGCCCCTATCTCGTGGGCCCCTCGGGCGTCCATCGACCTACTTCTTCCACCTATATATACCCACATACCCCGAGAACATCAAAGGAATATGAAAAACTATTTCCACCACCGTAACCTTCTGTATCCGCGAGATCCCATCTTGGAGCCTTCGCCGGCGCTCCGCTGGAGGGGGAATCAACCACGGAGGGCTTCTACATCAACACCATAGCCTCTCCGATGAGTTGTGAGTAGTTTACTACAGACCTTCGGGTCCATAGTTATTAGCTAGATGGCATCTTCTCTCTTTTTGGATCTCAATACCATGTTCTCCTCGATCTTCTTGGAGATATATTCGATGTAACTCTTTTTGCGGTGTGTTTGTCGAGATCCGATGAATTGTGGGTTTATGATCAAGTTTATCTAGGAGAAATATTTGAATCTCCTCTAAATTCTTTTATGTGTGTCTAAGTTATCTTTGCAAGTCTCTTCGAATTATCAGTTTGGTTTGGCCTACTAGATTGATCTTTCTTGCAATGGGAGAAGTGCTTAGCTTTGGGTTCAATCTTATGTGTCCTTTCCCAAAGGATGTTAGGGCAGGAAGGCACGTATTGTATTGTTGCCATCGAGGATAAAAAGATGGGGTTTATATCATATTGCATGAGTTTATCCCTCTACATCATGTCATCTTTCTTAATGCATTACTCCGTACTTTATGAACTTAATACTCTAGATGCATGCTGGATAGCGGTCGATGTGTGGAAGTAGTAGATGCAGGCAGGAGTCGGTCTACTTGTCACGGACGTGATGCCTATATACATGATCATGCCTAGATAATCTCATAATTATTCACTTTTCTATCAATTGCTTGATATTAATTTGTTCATCCACCGAAATACTTATGCTATCTTGAGAGAAGCCACTAGTGACACCTATGGCCCCTGGGTCTATGTTTTATCATATAAGCTTTCAATCTACTTTTATTTGCATCTTTACTTTTCCAATCTACTCCCTCCGTTCCTTTATGTAAGGTGTATTATTTTCGGCACGGTGACCAAGACACATAATTATAGACATGTTAGGACGAAATTACCCTTAGCACATTTATTTCTTAGTGGCAAGTAAATCAGTTAGTCGAGGGAAGTATGAGATACATGCAATCGATAGAGAGATAGTTTCCTTCTTTTGCTACAAGGAGAGATACAGACAATCAGGAGAGAGATACTTTCCCTTTTTCTAGAGGGCTAACAAGGGAATTATGAGGAATTAGAAGAAATGCACCTTACATTCTGAAATTTTATCAAAAAACAAATACACCTTATATAAAGGAACAGAGGGAGTATATCATAAAATACCAAAAATATATTTATCTTATCATACTATCTCTATTATATTTCACTTTCGCAAGTGGCCGTGAAGGGATTGACAACCCCTTTATTGCGTTGGTTGCGAGTTCTTGTTTGTTTGTGTAGGTGTGTGGGACTTCTGAGGAGCCTCCTACTAGATTGATACCTTGGTTCTCAAAAACTGAGGGAAATACTTACACTACGTACTATTGCTGCATCACCCTTTCCTCTTCAAGGAAAACCAACGCAAGCTCAGGATGTAGCAATTCACTCGACAAGCGTGCCCGTCAATTGGTCCCCGAATCTAGTCGACGGTAGCGATAGTTGTTTCCACCCGAGCCCCAGGTATACCACACTCTGATTCAGAATCTTACAGCTGCAGCCCGCATAGCAGAGTCGGTTCAGCCATCCCAGTCAGAGGCTTAACAGGATCCATAGCAGGTCTGTGGTGGCAGACACAGTCTAGCAGGCTCACAACCCAAGATCGCCTCTGCGGCGTGAGGGCCGGGGCACCGTCAAGAGCAGTATTTGGGTCGGAATCACGAGCAATATGATCACCGGCTCGGTCGTGATGACCGCCGTCGGGTGCCTACACCACCCCCGAGGGGCGGATCGTATGCGCCCCGGCAATACGATGACAGGTGTCTGTATGGTGACGAGCGAAGACTTCCAGTCGACCCAAGAGAACCTGGATTCGATGCAAGACCAATTTTTGTGCAAGGTCCGGTCGACAGGAACCGAGCACACAGAGAAGGACAGGACAAAGATCGTCCGACCAGCAGCACAGAGCATGTTTCCGGACCTGAGTGTTTCAGCAGAGCCATCAAAGCTGCTGAGATCCCTCCCAACTTCAGGTTGGCGACTGGAGTAAGTAAGTTCACCGATGAGTCGAAGCCCGACACTTGGCTAGAAGACTACCGAGTAGCAGTGCAGATTGGCGGCGGAAACGACGATGTAGCCATGAGGCATCTCCCCCTAATGCTTGAAGGTACGGCTAGAGCTTGGCTAAATCAGTTAGCCCCTGGCAGTATGTTCAGTTGGGAGGAATTGACCCGAGTGTTTGTCAGAACGTTCAAGGGCACTTGCAAACGGCCTGCAGGGCTGACTGAATTATGTCACTGTGTGCATAAACCGAATGAAACTTTGAGGGATTACATTCAGAGGTGGACCACTCTTCACCATACAGTGGACAATGCATCACAACACCAAGCAGTTTGCGCCTTCAAGGAGGGTGTTCGGTACAGAGAGCTTAACCTGAAATTCTGTCGGACAGGAGATATGACCCTGGCCCGAATGATGGAAATAGCCACTCGGTATGCTAACGGCGAGGAAGAGGACCGACTCCGCAGTGGCAAGAACAAACCAGTCGCCCAGGACGCCGGAGGAGGGAATTCCAATTGAAAGGAGAAGGGCAAAGCCGAACCCGCAGGTCCTGGTAAGGCTGCAGTTGTGGCTCAAGGAAAATTCAAAAGAAAGCCTAAGGGGTCATGGATCCCCAAGAAAGTGAAAGATCAAGCGGGAAATGATGTGCTAGATTTGACGTGTCATATACACACCAAGAAGGATGAAGAGGGAAACCCGATTTATCCCAAGCATACCAGTCAACAGTGTCGACTCCTAATTCAGAGCTTCCGAGAGGGCCAGCCCGGTGAGAAAGAGAAGGAATCTAATAAGGATGAGGACAAAGAGGAAGACGATGGTTACCCCAATGTCAATGCCACTTTAGTCATTTTTGCTGAGGTTGAGAGAAAAATTCGATTGAAGGTCATCAACAGGGAAGTAAACATGGTTGCTCCGGCAACGACAACATATTTGAAGTGGTCAAAGACTCCCATTACATTCGACCAGTCTGACCATCTAGCACACGTTGCTACCCCAGGGCGGCAAGTGTTGGTGGTCGACCTAGTCATTGGGGGCACTCGACTGACCAAGGTTTTGATGGACGGGGGCAGTGGCCTGAACATTTTGTATGCTGAGACCCTCCGAGAGATGGGCATTCGGGTGTCATCCCTGGGAAGAAAGCCGATTCACTCGGCCAGATCACTCTTGATGTGGTTTTCGGTGATTCAAAGAATTACCGCAAAGAAAAGTTGACATTTGAAGTTGTGAATTTTCACAGTGCCTATCATGCTATTTTGGGAAGACCTACATATGCCCGTTTCATGTACCTCAAGCTAAAGATGCCTGGTCCCAAGGGCGTGATCACAGTCACTGGTAATCGACAGAGAGTAGAAGAGTGCCTCCAGAAGGGCTCAAAGATTGCCGATGAACAGATGGCAGCGGTAGAGATGCAAGAATACCAGAAGAATGCAGATCCGAGTGATTTGTTACGTGCTAAGAAGCATGCATCAGAGTTTGCATTTCATTCGTCCGGTGAAACAAAGCCAGTTCACATTCACCCGACTGATCCCAATGCTGCTCCGACTCATATCTCAATAACACTCAACGGCAAATAGGAAGAAGCGCTCATCCAGTTCCTCCGTGAGAACTGGGACATCTTTGCATGGAAACCATCTGACATGACGGGTGTACCTAGGGGACTGGCTGAGCACCATTTGCGAGTCGACCCAAAGGAAAAACCGGTTAAAGAGCATCTCCGACGGTCCGCCATGGAGAAAAGGAAGGCAATTGGTGAGGAAGTAGCTCGGCTTCTGGCAGCTGAGTTCATCCGAGAGATATACCACTCCGAGTGGCTTGCCAATGTTGTCATGGTCCCTAAGAAAGATGATTCACTTTGTCTGTGTATTTATTTCAAGAATATCAATCGGGCCTGCCCGAAAGATCACTTCCCTCTCCCCCGCATCGACGAAATTGTCGACTCAACTGCGAAATGTGAGCGTTTGTTCTTTCTAGACGCATATTCCCGGTACCATCAGATCCGACTGTATGGACCCGACGAAATAAAAACAGCTTTTATCACCCCATTCGGATGCTTTTGCTATGATACCATGCCCTTTGGCCTCAAGAATGCTGGTGCCACATTCATGCGCATGATTCAGAAGTGCCTGCTCACTCAAATTAGTCAGAATGTGGAAGCATACATGGATGACATCATGACCAAGTCACGTACAGGTTCCGACCTATTGACTGACATCGCTGAAACCTTTGCCAATTTGAGAAGATATGATATCAAGCTTAACCCATCAAAGTGCACATTCAGAGTCCCAAGTGGAAAATTACTCGATTTTCTCGTTTCCGAACGAGGAATCGACGCAAATCCGGAGAAGGTTGGAGCAATCCTCCGAATGAAATGCCCCGTGCGTGTGCACGACGTTCAGAAGCTTACTGGTTGTTTGGCCGCTTTGAGTCGATTCATTTCTTGTCTCGGTGAAAAGGCATTGCCTCCTTACCGACTGATGAAGAAGTCTGACAAGTTCGAGTGGACTCCTAAAGCTGAAGCAGCATTTGTAGAGCTCAAAGCCATGCTTTCCACCCAGCCGGTGCTTGCTGCCCCAGTCATCAAAGAGCCTCCACTACTGTATATAGCAGCCATTGGACAGGTTGTCAGCACAATGCTCACGGTCGAGTGGAAATAAGAAGACAAAGCCTTCAAAGTTCAACGCCCAGTATATTACATTTCTGAAGTCTTGACTCCATCCAAGTAGAGATATCCGCATTATCAGAAGCTTGTTTATGGAATTTACTTGACCATGAAGAAAGTTGCACACTACTTCTCAGATCACTCGGTTTCAGCCGTCAGTGACGCTCCATTGTCAGAAATTCTGAACAACAGAGATGCAACTGGTCGAGTGGCAAAGTGGGCGATTGAACTCCTTCCGTTGGATATCAAGTTTGAGGCAAAGACAGCAATCAAGTCCCAAGCAATAGAAGATGTCCTTGCCGAGTGGATTGAACAGCAGTTACCGACTCAGATCCAGTCGGAACATTGTACACTGTTCTTTGATGGGTCCAAGATGTTGATGGTTCAGGTGCTGGCGTAGTCCTGGTATCTCCAAGAGGCGACAAGCTCAGTTATCTCCTTCAAATCCACTTTGACTCCTCAAATAATGAAGCTGAGTATGAAGCACTGTTATATGGGTTGCGTATGGCCATCTCACTTGGCATCAGTCGCTTGATGGTATACGGTGACTCAGATTTGGTGGTTAATCAGGTAATGAAGTAGTGGGATATCAGGAGTCCTTTCATGACTGGTTATTGCAATGCAGTAAGGAAACTGGAGAAGAAATTTGAAGGGTTGGAACTCCATCACATACCCCGACTCAAGAATCAAGCAGCTGATGACCTGGCGAAGATAGGTTCCAAGCGGGAGCCTATTCCCAGCAATGTGTTCTTGGGGCATCTCCACACCTCGTCAGTTCAAGAAGATCCCTTCACAGAAGAGCCCCACAACCCAAAAGTTCTACTCATCTGACTGAGATCGAGATCCCAGCCGTGGTCGACCTAATCATGGAAGTTTTGGTCATCACCCCCGATTGGACGATGCCATATATTGCATATCTGCTCAGGAAGGAACTTCCGGAGGATGAAGATGACGCCCGTCAGATTGTCCGTCGATCCAAAGCCTTTACCGTGATAGGAGGACAACTCTACAGAGAGAGTGTTACTGGAGTTGCTCAGCGATGTATCACACCAGAAGAAGGTCGAATGATCCTCAATGATATCCACTCGGGGACCTGTGGTCACCTTGCGTCCTCTCGGACCATCGTGGACAAAGCATACCGAGCGGGATTCTACTGGCCACGTGCAAATGAGATGGCTAAAGATATAGTCGACAAGTGCGAAGGCTGCCAGTTCTATTCAAACATGTCCCACAAGCATGCGTCTGCTTTGAAGACTATCCCGCTCGTTTGGCCGTTTGCTGTTTGGGGGTTGGATATGGTTGGACCTTTCAAGACCGGCAGAAGTGGTTTCACTCATTTGCTTGTGGTAGTCGACAAATTCACAAAATGGATCGAAGCCAAGCCTATCAGGAATTTTGATTCGAGCACTGCCATCAGTTTCATCAGAGAGTTGATATTCAGTTATGGAGTCCCTCACAGTATTATCACAGATAATGGCTCCAATTTTTATTCTGATGATTTCAGGGCATTCTGCGCTTCCAAGGCACTCGGGTCGACTACGCATCTGTTGTACACCCGCAGTCGAATGGGCAGGAAGAAAGGGCGAATGGTTTGATCCTTCAAGGGCTGAAACCCAACTGATGCGTGATCTCAAGCATGCTGCTGGAGCTTGGGTGACTGAATTGCCATCTGTCTTATGGGGACTAAGAACAACTCTGAACCGGTCGACTAACTGAACCCCTTTCTTCATGGTATATGGCACTGAAGCTGTGCTCCTGAGCGACATACTACACAATGCTCCACGAGTGGAACTTTTTTCTGAAGCTTAAGCTGAGCAGGCACGCCAAGATGCAGTAGATCTCTAGGAGGAAGAACGCGAAATGGCTCTGATCCGATGGACCATCTACCAACAAGACTTGCGTCGATTCCATGCCCGGAATGTCAGAGGTCGAGCATTCCAAGAGGGAGACCTTGTGCTCTGAGTTCATCAGAAACGACCTCACAAACTCGCTCCAGCCTGGGAAGGTCCCTTCATCATCACCAAGGTGCTCCACAACGAGGCGTATCACCTCTACAACGTAGCCAAAAAAGAGGATGAGCCACGCTCGTGGAATGCGGAGCTGCTCCGCCGTTTCTATACCTAAACACTCGGATCGACGAGTTTTTTTTAACCTTGAAAACAGTAGGAGAGGCTCCTACTGTGTAATTAAATTAAAGAATCAGCGTGTCAACTGTACAAGTAAAATGAAAGCCAAAACTCCAGAAGAGTGCACCTAAGGGAAATTAAAGAAAATTACAGATTGTCTAGGAAGGAGGTAATGAACTCCTTATTTTTATCCCTCACTCTATGGGTGAGGAGAGACAAATCCGTGGCAAATCTATTCTTCCATGAGTTGACGAGTTGTAATAAGAATCCTTCCGTTTGTTTATCAAAGACAAGATTTTTGCAGTATCTTAATGATTGTTATCCTGTATACACACGTGTTTAAATCCCCAAGTGGGTGGCTTAGCCGTGAATCTGATTCGCCTAAGTTTCAAAAATACTTTGGGTGGAGAGCAATCCTCCCACTCGGGGGCTTAGCTGCGAACCCGATTCGCCTAAGTTTCAAACAATACTCTGAGTTGAGAGCAATCCTCCCACTCGGGGGCTTAGCCGCGAACCCGATTCGCCTAAGTTTCAAAAAATACTCCGAGTGGAGAGCAATCCTCCCACTCGGGGGCTTAGCCGCGAACCCGATTCGCCTAAGTTTCCAAAAATACTCTGAGTAGAGAGCAATCCTCCCACTCGGGGGCTTAGCTGTAGTTCCGTACTTGCTTAAGTTTTAAAAAACCCTACTGAGTGAAGAGCAATCCTTTCACTCGGGGGCTTAGCCGCAGTCCCGTACTTGCGTAAGATTTAAAAATCCTACCGAGCGAAGAGCAATCCTCTCACTCGGGGGCTTAGCTGCAGTTCCGTACTCGCCTAAGTTTTAAAAATCCTACCGAGTGAAGAGCAATCCTCTCACTCAGGGGCTTAGCTGCAGTTCCGTACTCGCCTAAGTTTTAAAAATCCTACCGAGTGAAGAGCAATCCTCTCACTCGGGGGCTTAGCTGCAGTTTCGTACTCGCCTAAGTTTCAAAAACACTCCGAGGGGAGAGCAACCCTCCCGCTCGGGGACTTAGCCGCGAACATGTTTGGCCTAAGTTTCAAAACAAATTCCGAGTGAGGAGCAACCTTCTCATTGGGAAACCTGGCCACACGCTCCGAGATGCACCACCAATCCAATGTCCGCTCCATCCCGATCCGCAAGGACGATGAGGTGCAGGTCATGCGCAACATCTAGTGTTCATGTCTGCGTCCCTCTCGTCAGAGCTACGACACAGGAACAACGTCCAGTCCATCCCGATCCGCAAGGACGACGAGGTGCAGGTCGTGCGCAGCATCTAGTGTTAATGTCCGTGGCCCTCTCGTCCGAGCTATGACACAAGTATAACGTCCTGGCCATCCTGATCCGCAAGGACGACGAGGTACAGGTCGCGCGCAGCATCTGTTGCTCATGTCCGCGGCCCTCTCATCGGAGCTGCATCACAAACACAATGTCTATTCCGAGCGAAGAATCAAGTTTCACTCAAAGTCAGGAGATTCAAAAGCGGAAAACACAAAGACGAGCATACTCAAAGAAAAACCAAGTCAGATAAATCTCGCAAGGTTCCGAACCGCAGATAAATGTGCTCGGGCATCAGGCCCGGAGGATTTTAACGGTTACAAAATCACTCGGCATTCCGAGGCAAATTTAATCAAGGCATAAAGTTTGTTCTCTCTGAAGGAGGAGGGCTGGCAGGCTCGACGAACTTGACCAGGTCGATTCCATCTGCAATGTGAGTGGCTGCTTCGATGAAGGTCCCCATGAAGGACTGGAAGTGAAGCTTCTTGGTGTTGGCAACCTTGAGCGCTGCTAGTTTCTCTTCCTTGGCCTCTTTGCAATGGACGCAAACCAGAGACAGAGCCACGTCGGCACCGCATCGGGCAGATGACTTCTTCCATTCCTTCACTCGACCGGGGATCTCGTTGAGTCGATTCATCAGAGACTCGAGGTCATTCTGGAATGTTACCCTTGGCTAGAGTGCCATGTCAATCCGCAACACCGCCACCTTCAGTCGTGCGAGATAGTCCATGGCACTGGCAAGGCGAGATTCCAGTCGGAGCACATTCATGGCAGCTTCATCCTTAACAGGGGAGTTGATAGGGTCCATGTTCGTTTCAATCTGCCCAATGTCTTCCTCGGAGTTTTGGTAGAATTCTGCACACACAGATAAATGGTGAGTCGACAGCTGTATGACGAGTCAACAGTAGCAAATCAGTCGGGCAGGGGAAAGTACCTTCAAGCATAAGGAACATCTTCTTGGCGAGCCCTCCCAGATAAGTCTCCAGCTCGTCCCTCCTCCGAGTGAGGTCTTCAACTTTGTCGGGGAGAACCCCCTTGTCCTTCTTCAGTCGCGTCACTTCCTTGTTGGCTTCGTCAAGAGCAGTCTTCTTCTTGGCGTTATCTTCTTCTAACTTCCCGACTGAAGCCAGCTTCTTGTCGGCAAGTCTTGATTTCTCTTGCGTCGTTTTCTACGCTGCTGCAAGATCAAGGTGTTTCTGTTCCGGAGCCTGCTTCATTTTCTCTGAAAGAAATAACACTCGGTTTAGAAGGAGGAAAGAATGCCAAGGGAGACAGTCGGCAAGATTTTACCTCCCATACTAGTCGTTTCATCCTTAGCGTTCTGCAAGTGTTTATTGGCCAACTCCAGGTCAAGATTGAGCTGGATCTGCTTCCTCTCGAATTCAGTAAACTGGGCTATCAACTTACAAGATTTCTGGAATCAAAAAAATAAGATATGTCAGTCGACAAAAACAAAGATTGATTGCTTTTGAGTGATGAGATACAAGTTCAAGATATTACGACAAAAAGAGTTCTAAGACTACTACAGAATCAAACATGCAACAGTAGTCTCTGGGACTACATCCAGTGGGTGCACTTGGCGTGCCCCCACTAGTTTAGCTTAGTACTCGACTTGGTCCGTCCAGTCGGAGTAAAAAAACACAAAGAGAAATGGTGCATTCATTCTCAGACCACCGCCGACTGCTCGCAGTCGACCGTGGTCTCGGGGACTACACCCAGTAGGGACACTTAGCTTGCCCCCACTGGTCCGGTTTTCACTCGACATGACCTGTCTAGACCAAGTGGAAGAATTTTTTTTGAACCAGGATTTTCCCCTTTCCATTACTTTCATAACGGAAATACAATGTCTCAGGAACTGAAACTATCAAGGCTAGGGAAAGAAGAAAAGCGAGTTCGGAGCAATATCAGGAAACCCAAGTGGAAGAACTATGCAGAGAACATATGTCAAAGACCCTCGCCGGTTCAAACATTCAACGACGGTCTCGGGGACTACACCCAGTGGGTGCACTCTGCGTGCCCCCACTGGTCCAAAGGTTCACTCGACGTGGCCTAGTCGATTGAAGTGAAAGGAATTATATAGCACAAGTTTTAAAAACACCCAGTGGGTGGACAGATGCAAAGTGCAGACTCATGATATATACACATTAAAGGTTCCAAAATTCTCATCCACATCTTATAGATAATAAAGCATCAGTTTTTCAAGTACCATATCCTAACAGAACAAGCGTCAAGCTAACAATCAGTGGAAAATCAGCTAACCTGGATGTTGGTCTGGAGAGCTGAGCTGGCATCATAAGCAGCTTAACTGGCCTCGCGCACCACCTTCATCTGCTCCATCATAAGGCCTGTCTTGCGTATAGCTTCCTTGGCAGCGCTCAGCTGATCCTTCGGGACATGATGGGTGACGAAAAGCGGAGTTGGTGGAATAGTCGCAGCAGCATGACGATCTGAGGCATGGAGTTGCACAGACAAAGCAGAGACTTGGACAGTCGACGCCGAAGGACGGTCAATCGACACAGGACAGGCAAAAGTAACAGAAGCTTGATTGAGGTCTCCGTACTGCTGGATCACTGGTTCTAGCACTGATGTCGTTTGAGGTACCTTGCTGGCAGGCACTCTCCTGCCCGAGGTCCTGCCCCTCCTTCCCATAGGCTTCTAGGGCATATCTTCATTGTCATCTGGAAGCTCAATAACATTTCGCGACGCTGCAAAATACTCGGCCACAAGAGTTCAGTCGACCCATAAATCAATTGACAAAATGAAGGCAAGATGGCAGAAGTCCTACCTGCTTTGGAAGTGGCCGCATCTTCAGTTTCCTCATCATCTTCGTCCTTGTAAATGTCCATGGAAGTCCCAGAAGTAGCAGCACTACAAGTTTCAGAACTCGCTCGGTCAAGCAAGAGAATGAGTCGGCAACAAATATAAGAGTCCCTGAGCAACGGGTGAAAGAAAAAGCACTTACGTGGAGGCAACGGGAACGTACACCTTGATTTTATGCAGGGCCTTCCGAGGCTTTGTAGGTGCGACTTTGAGCTGCTTCGAGGCCTTTTCAGTCGGCTCAGGGGAAGATGTCTGATAACCCACAAGTGTAGGGGATCGCAACAGCTTTCGAAGGTAAAGTATTCAACCCAAATTTATTGATTCGACACAAGGGGAGCCAAAGAATATTCTTGAGTATTAGCAGTTGAGTTGTCAATTCAACCACACCTGGATAACTTAGTATCTGCAACAAAGTATTTAGTAGCAAAAGTGGTATGATAATAAAGGTAACGATAGCAAAAGTAATGTTTTTGGGTTTTCTAGTAGTTGTAACAGTAGCAACAAAAAAGTAGATAAGCGAAGAACAATATGTGAAAAGCTCGTAGGCAATGGATAATTATGCCGGATGTGATTCCTCATGTAATAGCTATAACATAGGGTGACACAGAACTAGCTCCAGTTCATCAATGTAATGTAGGCATGTATTCCGTAAATAGTCATACGTGCTTATGGAAAAGAACTTGCATGACATCTTTTGTCCTACCCTCCCGTGGCAGCGGGGTCCTAGGGGAAACTAAGGGATATTAAGGCCTCCTTTTAATAGAGAACCGAAACAAAGGATTAGCACATAGTGAATACATGAACTCCTCAAACTACGGTCATCACCGAGAAGTATCCCGATTATTGTCACTTCGGGGTTGTCGGATCATAGCACATAATAGGTGACTATAGACTTGCAAGATAGGATCAAGAACACACATATATTCATGAAAACATAATAGGTTCAGATCTTAAATCATGGCACTCGGGCCCTAGTGACAAGCATTAAGCATAGCAAAGTCATAGCAACATCAATCTCGAACATAGTGGATACTAGGGATCAAACCCTAACAAAACTAACTTGATTACACGGTAAATCTCATCCAACCCATCACCGGCCCAAAGAAGCCTACAATGGAATTACTCACGCATTGCGGTGAGCATCATGAAATTGGTGATGTAGGATGGTTGATGATGACGAAGGCGACGAATCCCCCTCTCTGGAGCCCCGAACGAACTCCAGATCAGCCCTCCCGAGAGAGATTAGGGCTTGGCGGCGGCTTCGTGTCGTAAAACGCGATGAAACTTTCTCTCTAATTTTTTCTCCCCGAACATGAATATATGGAGTTGGAGTTGAGGTCAGTGGAGGTCCAGGGGGCCCACAAAACAGGGAGGCGCGCCCAGGGGGAGGGGACGCGCCCCCCCATCCTCGTGTGCAGGGTGTGGGCCCCCTTGTCTTGATTCTTTCGCCAGTATTTTTTATATTTTCCGAAAAGTGCCTCCGCGGATTTTCAGGACATTTCGAGAACTTTTCTTTTCTACACATAAAACAACATCATGGCAGTTCTGCTGAAAACAACGTCAGTCCGGGTTAGTTTTATTCAAATCATGCAAGTTAGAGTCCAAAACTAGGGCAAAAGTGTTTGGAAAAGTAGATACGTTGGAGACGTATCAACTCCCCCAAGCTTAAACCTTTTCTTGTCCTCAAGCAATTCAATTGATAAACTGAAAGTGATAAAGAAAAACTTTTACAAACTCTGTTTTCTCTTGTTGTTGTAAACATGCAAAGCCATCATTCAGGTTTCAGCATATATCATGAACTAATCATACTCACAATAAAACTTAGGTCTCACAATTACTCATATCAATAGCATAATCAGCTAGCGAGCCATAATAATAAAACTCGGATGACAACACTTTCTCAAAACAATTATAACATGATATAACAAAATGGTATCTTGCTGGCCCTTTCTGAGACCGCAAAACATAAATGCAGAGCACCTTTAAAGATCAAGGATTGACTAAACATTGTAATTCATGGTAAAAGAGATCCAGTCAAGTCATACCCAATATAAACCAATAGTAATGAATGCAAATGACAGTGTGCTCTCCAGCGGGTGCTTTTTAATAAGAAGGGTGATGACTCAACATAAAAGTAAATGGATAGGACCTTCGCAGAGGGAAGCATGGATTTGTAGAGGAGCCAGAGCTCGATTTTAAAATAGAGATTGAATAACATTTTGAGCGGCATACTTTCGCTGTCAATGCAACGACTATGAGATGGCTGTATCTTCCATACTACATGCATTATACGCAGTTCCCAAACAGAATGGTAAAGGTTTATACTCCCCCAACCACCAACAAGAATCAATCCAGGGCTTGCTCGAAACAACGAGTGCCTCCAACTAACAACAGCCCTGGGGAAGTTTTGTTTAATTATTTTGATTTGCTTTGATCTTTTTGGATCATGGGACTGGGCATCCCGGTTACCGGCCCTTTCTCGTGAATGAGGAGCGGAGTCCACTCCTCTTGAGAATAACCCACCTAGCATGGAAGATATAGGCAGCCCTAGTTGAAACATGAGCAGCTCGAGCATACAAAACAGAATTTCATTTGAAGGTTTGGAGTTTGGCACATACAAAATTACTTGGGACGCCAGGTAAATACCGCATATAGGAAGGTATAGTGGACTCATATGGAATAACTTTGGGGTTTAAGGAGTTTGGATGCACAAGCAGTATTCCGCTTAGTACAGGTGAAGGCTAGCAAAAGACTGGAAGCGACCAAGCGAGAGAGCGACAACAGTCATAAACATGCATTAAATTTAATTTACACCGAATACAAGCATGAGTAGGATATAATCTACCATGAACATAAGTATCATGAAGGCTATGTTGATTTGTTTCAACTACATGCGTGAACATGTGCCAAGTCGAGTCACTCAATTCATTCAAAGGAGGATACCATCCCATCATACCACATCATAATCATTCTAATAGCATGTTGGCACGCAAGGTAAACCATTATAACTCATAGCTAATCAAGCATGGCACAAGCAACTATAATCTCTAAATATCATTGCAAATATGTTTACTTCGTAATAAGTTGAATCAGAAATGATGAACTCATCATATTTATAAAAACAAGAGAGGTCGAGTTCATATCAGCTTTTCTCATCTCAATAAGCCCATCATATATCGTCATTATTGCCTTTCACTTGCACGACCGAACGATGTGTATAATAATAAGAGTGCACGTGCATTGGACTAAGCTGGAATCTGCAAGCATTCAACTCAAGAGAGAAGACAGGGTAATATGGGCTCTAAGTAAAATAAACAATCATGCATATGAGAGCCACTAAACATTTTCAATATGGTCTTCTCGACCCCCAAAGGAAAGAAAAGAAAATAAAACTATTTACATGGGAAAACTCACAACAAGTAAGAAGAAGAACTAGAAATCTTTTTGGGTTTTCATTTTAATTTCTACTACAAGCATGGAAATTAAACTAACTAATTTTTTGGTTTTTCTTAAGGTTTATCAAACACACAAGAAGAAAACTAGAAAAAGAAATTTAAACTAGCATGGATAATACAATGAAAGAGTATGAGCACCGACGACTAGTGTGTGAACATGAATGTAAAGTCGGTGAGAAATACGTACTCCCCCAAGCTTAGGCTTTTGGCCTAAGTTGGTCTAATACCAAGGACCGCTGCTACTCTCCCCGGTGTACTGGGCGGTGTAATCAGGATACCATTGGTTGGTCATCTCCGGATCCCACTGGACAGATGATGCGTGATAAGGGTCCAGTTCAGGTTCAGGTTCTGGAGTGAATGCTTGGGCTCGATGAGCATACACCGCCTCCGGTGTGACAAGAAAATTTTCTGCAAGCAAATCAAACAACAGAGGCGCAGGCAGAATAATAGTCTCATTGTGTTTCTTATTAAATCTAAGGTTATACAAGAGCATCCTTTCTTCGTTGTCAGCAATAAACTTGTGGGCTACCATGCTCCTGTAATCTAAAATGTGAGGAGGCAATTTTGTCTCCTCTTTCTCATGGTGCCTAATAGGTATCTGAAAATGTCTAGCAAGACGTGAAGCATAGATACCTCCAAATATGGGGCCTTTTTTACGATTCAGGCTTAGCCGTTTAGCAACGACGGCACCCATACTAAATCTATTATCTCCAAGTAAGGCACGTTGAAGAATGATAATATCAAGAACACTAAAGTTTCCACTATTTCCACAACCAATCAAGCATATACTAGCAAATATGGCAAAGTGGCATAAAACATGAAAATGTATGTTAGAGATTTTTGCCTCGGAACCCTTCTTTTGTTCCTCTACAGCTATAGTGTTAACAAAGCCATCCACATCTTTACATGGGGTTCCTCTAATTCTCCCTCATAGGGTATCCTACACACCGCGCAAAAATTACGTAAAGACATTTTTCTGAATTCATCATATAAGTGAAACGATACTGAAGGCGGTGACTTCTTAGGATAATAATAAAAGTTTTGCACGAAAGTATTGGTGAGTAAGAGATACTGATCGATCTAGTCGTTCATGAAACCGGGGAGGCCTGCATTCTCGATCAAATAAAAAAAATCTTCATGAATTCCAGCTTCTTTCAAGAAATCATCGCATGGCCATTCACACGACCGTACTTCCGCTAAGCGAGGAAGATTATACTTGCCTTTTCCCTTCTCTTTAGCTTGTTTTTCCTGAGAGCTTTCGCTAGAAGAGCCCCTCAAAAGTTTCCTTAACATTTTCTGAAAATTTCTGAAATTTTAGTAACTTCAAATAAAAGTGAATAAAACTAAGCAAGATTGGTAGCAACTACTCCTACAAGTGCCTAGAGCCTATATCATGCATTGGAATTGCTTGGGACCTCATAAATTCAACATGCAAGCTCAAGAACATGGTCACCTATGCAGCAAAAATTTGCAATGAATAAAGCACTAGATCAAAAACTAATTGGACCAATGGAGGAGTCACATACCAAGCAACAATCTTCCAAAGCAGTTTTCTGAATGGAGCTTTGAGCAAGGAGATCGAAAATCGCAGCAAAATGAGCTAGAACTCGTGCTTGAGCTGGATGTGGATTCTTTTGGGTAGAAGATGAAGTGTGCGGGTGCTGGCATAAGTGGAGGGGGGCCACCAGGGGCCCACAAGACAGGGGGCGCCCAGGGGGGGTGGGCACGCCCTCCACTCTCGTGGCCTGGTGCTTGCCCCTCCTGAAGTGATTTCAGTGCCTAAAATCCTCAAAGATTCCATAAAAAATCATACTAAATTTGCAGGGCATTTGGAGCACTTCTATTTTCGGTCTATTTTTTAATGCACGGATAATTCCGAAAACAGACAGATAATACTATTTTTGCTTTATTTATTCTAAATAACAGAAAGTAAAAAGTGGGTATAGAAAGTTGTGCCTTCTAGTTTCATCCATCTCGTGATCATCAAAACGAATCCACTAACAAGGTTGATCAAGTCTTGTTAACAAACTCATTCCGAATAACACGGAACCGGAGAAATTTTGAATAACACTAAGTTACCTCAACGGGGATACAGAAATCCCCAACAATAAGAATATCATACTTTTTCTTGACGGTAGGGAGAGGAAATTCAAAACCTCCAATAATAATAGTTGGAACTTTTCCAATAGAATTGATGCTATGAACTTGAGATTGTTTCCTCGGAAAGTGTACCGTATGCTCATTATCATTAACATGAAAAATGACATTGCCTTTGTTGCAATCAATAACAGCCCCTGCAGTATTCAAAAGCGGTCTACCAAGGATAATAGACATACTATCGTCCTTAGGAATATCAAGAATAACAAAGTCCGTTAAGATAGTGACATTTGCAACCACAACAGGCACATCCTCACAAATACCGACAGGTATAGCAGTTGATTTATCAGCCATTTGCAAAGATATTTCAATAGGTGTCAACTTATTCAATTCAAGTCTACGATATAAAGATAGAGGCATAACACTAACACCGGCTCCAAGATCACATAAAGAAGTTCTAACATAATTTCTTTTAATGGAGCATGGTATAGTTGGTACCCCCGGATCTCCAAGTTTCTTTGGTATTCCACCCTTAAAAGTGTAATTAGCAAGCATGGTGGAAATTTCAGCTTCCGGTATCTTTCTTTTATTTGTGATGATATCCTTCATATACTTAGCATAAGGATTTAATTTGAGCATATCAGTTAAGCGCGTACATAAGAAAATAGGTCTAATCATTTCAGCAAAGTGCTCAAAATCCTCATCATCCTTTGACTTGGATGGTTTAGGGGGAAAGGGCTTGGGTTTCTGAACCCATGGTTCTCTTTCTCTACCATGCTTCCTAGCAACAATATATCTCTTATCGTAACGTTGATTCTTTGATTGTGGGTTATCAAGATCAACAACAGGTTCAATCTCTACATCATTGTTTTTGCTAGGTTGAGCATCAACATGAACATTATCATTAACATTATCACTAGGTTCATGTTCATCACCTGATTGTGTTTCAGCATCAGAAATAGAAATATCATTGGGATTCTCAGGTGTGTCTACAGTAGGTTCACTAGAAGCATGCAAAGTTCTATCATTTTTCTTTTTATTCTTTTTAGAAGAGCTAGGTGCCTCTAAATTGTTTCTCTGAGAATCCTGTTCGATTCTCTTAGGGTGGCCTTCAGGATACAAAGGTTCCTGAGTCATTCTACCAGTTCTAGTAGCCACTCTAACAGCAAAGTCATTTTTATTATTTAATTCATCAAACAAATCATTTTGAGCTTTAAGTACTTGCTCAGCTTGAGTAGCAACCATAGAAGTATATTTGCTAATGAGTTTGAGTTCACCTTTAACTCTAGCCATATCATCGCTCACGCGTCCTATCTCGAAAGCATTATTCTTTAACTCTCTACCAACATAGGCATTAAAACTTTCTTGTCTAGCCATAAAGTCATCAAATTCATCTAAGCATGGGCTATGAAATTTAGTAGAGGGGATTTCAACTTTATCATATCTATAGAGAGAATTTACCTTTACTACCCGCGTCGGGTTATCAAGACAATGTGGTTCTTCAACAGGCGGTATATTAAGACCATGTATTTCTTCAATAGGTGGTAAATTCTTAACATCTTCAGCTTTAATACCTTTTTCTTTCATTGATTTCTTTGCCTCTTGCATATCTTCAGGACTGAGGAATAAAACACCTCTCTTCTTCGGAGTGGGTTTAGGAATAGGCTCAGGAGTTGGCTTAATTGGTTCAGGAATTGCCTCAGGAATTGGCTCAGGAAGAGTCCAATTATTTTCATTAGTCAACATATTATTCAATAGTAATTCAGCTTCGTCGATGGTTCTTTCCCTGAAAACACAACCAGCACAACTATCCAAGTAGTCCTTGCAAGCATCGGTTAGTCCATTATAAAAGATATCAAGTATTTCATTTTTCTTGAGAGGATGACCAAGCAAAGCATTAAGTAACCGGAGAAGCCTCCCCCAAGCTCGTGGGAGACTCTCTTCTTTCATTTGCACAAAATTATATATTTCCCGCAAGGCAGCTTGTTTCTTATGAGCAGGGAAATATTTAGCAGAGAAGTAATAAATCATATCCTGGGGACTACGCACACAACCAGGAGCAAGAGAATTATACCAAGTCTTAGCATCACCCTTTAACAAGAACGGAAATATCTTAAGGATATAAAAATAGCGAGATCTATCATCATGAGTAAACAGGGTAGCTATATCATTCAACTTGGTAAGATGTGCCACAACAGTTTCAGATTCAAGGCCATAAAAAGGATCAGATTCAACTAAAGTAATAATCTCAGGATCAACAGAGAATTCATAATCCTTATCAGTAACACAGATAGGTGAAGTAGCAAAAGCAGGGTTGGGTTTCATTCTAGCATTAAGAGACTGCTGCTTCCATTTAGCTAATAATTTCTTAAGATCATATCTATCATTGCAAGCAAAGATAGCTCTAGCAGCTTCTTCATTCATAACGTAACCCTCAGGAACAACAGACAATTCATAATCATTGGGAGAATTTTCATCATCACTATCATCAATAATAGCATCTTCAATAATTTCATTCCCCCTAACTCTAGCAAGTTGTTCATCAAGAAATTCACCTAATGGCAAAGTAGTATCACGCACAGAAGTAGTTTCATCATAAGTATCATGCATAGCAGAAGTGCCATCATCAATAACATGCGACATATCAGAATTCATAGCAGTAGCAGGTTTAGGTGTCGCAAGCTTACTCAAAACAGAAGGAGAATCTAGTGCAGAGCTAGATGGCAGTTCCTTACCTCCCCTCGTAGTTGGGATAGATCGTAGTTTTAGCGTCTTTCAAGTTCTTCATAGTGATTGAGGGAGTCCTGGATTAGGGGGTGTCCGGATAGCCGGACTATAGCCTTTGGCCGGACTTCTGGACTATGAAGATACAAGATTGAAGACTTCGTCCCGTGTCCGGGTGGGACTTTCCTTGGCGTGGAAGGCAAGCTTGGCGATACGGATATGCAGATTTCCTACCATTGTAACCGACTCTGTGTAACCCTAACCCTATTCGGTGCCTATATAAACCGGAGGGTTTTAGTCCGTAGGACGAACAACAATCATACCATAGGCTAGCTTCTAGGGTCTAGCCTCTCTGATCTCGTGGTAGGTCTACTCTTGTTCTACCCATATCATCAATATTACTCAAGCAGGTGTAGGTTTTTACCTCCATCGAGAGGGCCCGAACCTGGGTAAAAACATAGTGTCCCTTGTCTCCTATTACCCTCCGCCTAGACGCAGTTCGGGACCCCCTACCCGAGATCCGCCGGTTTTGACACCGACATTGGTGCTTTCATTGAGAGTTCCTCTGTGTCGTCATCCTTAGGCCCGATGGCTTCTCCGATCATCTACAACGATGCGCTCCAGGGTGAGACTTTTCTCCCCGGACTGATCTTCGTATTCGGCGTCTTTGCACTGCGGGCCAATTCGCTTGGCCATCTGGAGCAGATTGAAAGCTACGCCCCTGGCCACCAGGTCAGATTTGGAAGTTTGAACTACACGGCTGATGTCCGTGGAGACTTGATCTTCGACGGGTTCGAGCCACAGCCAAGCGCGCCACCCTGTCACGAGGGGCATGATCTAGCTGTGTTGCCGAACAGTGTCCTGGAGGCCGCACCAGTGTCCGCTCCGACCTTTAGTTCGGAGCCGACCGCGCCGATCGAGGACGGGTGGCTGCACACTGCCTCAGGGGCTGCGATCTCTACGGTGACTGAGCCGTACACCTACCCTGTCCTTTGCGAAGCTCGTGACCCCAAGGTGCCGGACTCCCCTCCGGACTCCGAGCCTTCGGCGCCCCTGCAAATTGAATCCGGTTGGGCGCCGATAATGGAATTCACTGCCGCGGACATCTTTCAGCACTCACCCTTTGGCGACATTCTGAATTCACTAAAGTCTCTCTCTTTATCAGGAGAGCCCTGGCCGGATTATGGTCAGGAAGGTTGGGATGCGGACGATGAAGAAATTCAAAACCCACCCACCACCCACTTCATAGCCACTGTCGATGATTTAACCGACATGCTCGACTTCGACTCCGAAGACATCGACGGTATGGATGACGATGCAGGAGACGACCAAGAACCAGCGCCCACAGGGCACTGGAAGGCCACCTCGTCATACGACATATACATGGTGGACATCCCAAAAGATGGGAATGGCGATGGAACAGCGGAGGATGACCCCTCCAAGAAACAGTCTAAGTGCCGGCGTCAGCAGCGCCGCTCTAAGTCCCACCATAGCAAAAACGGTGATTCCGGCACGAGAGACAATAGCACCCCGGACAGTTCCGAAGATAACCCCCTCCAGCATGATTCAGCGTAGGAGGATGGAGAAGCCAGCCCTCAAGAGAGAGCGGCAGAAAGAGAGGTAGAGGACAATAATAACATGCCTCCCTCCGAAGATGAGGCAAGCCTCGACGATGATGAATTCGTCGTGCCCGAGGATCCCGTCGAACAAGAGCGTTTCAAACACAGGCTAATGGCCACGGCAAGCAGCCTCAAGAAAAAGCAGCAACAACTTAGAGCTAACCAAGACTTGCTAGCTGACAGATGGACTGAAGTCCTTGCGGCCGAAGAGTTACGAACTCGAGCGTCCCTCCAAGAGCTACCCAAAACGCAGGCTGCTACCCCGATTAGAGGATGAAGCACCCAAACCTACATCACCAGTGCATGATATGGCTGACCGGCCACCTCGTGGCCGCGACAGAGAGGCCTCTCGGCCCTCAACCCAAGCCGCACCCCGGCGCCGCTCAAAAAATACCAAGGCACGGGGAAAGGCGCCAGACCTGCGAGATGTATTGGAGGACAAGGCAAGGCAAACAAGATCGATCTACGGATCGCGTGGGCGCCCCACGACACGTGATGATAACCGTCACGCTGGATATGGCAACTCCGGCCAGGCCGAACACAGTAGACAAAGCTCATTTGAGCTGCGTCGTGATATAGCTCAATCTGAGGCGCCAAGACACCCACTATGCTTCACAGATGAAGTGATGGATCATCAAATCCCTGAGGGTTTCAAACCCGTAAACATTAAATCATACGATGGCACAACAGATCCTTTGGTTTGGATCGAGGACTATCTCCTTCACATCCACATGGCCCGCCGCGATGATCTACACACCATCAAATACCTCCCACTCAAGCTTAAAGGACCAGCCCGACATTGGCTTAACAGCTTGCCAGCAGAGTCAATTGGTTGTTGGGAAGACCTGGAAGCCGCATTCCTCGACAATTTCCAGGCACATATATGCGACTACGAGACGCCGATGACCTAAGCCACATAATTCAGCAGCCAGAGGAATCGGCGGACAATTACAGACACGGTTCCTAACCAAGAAAAATCAAATCGTCGATTGTCCGAATGTCGAGGCCCTTGCAGCCTTCAAACACAACATCCGTGGCCAGTGGCTTGCCCGGCACCTAGGACAGGAAAAGCCAAATCCATGGCAGCCCTCACAACACTCATGACCCGCTTTTGCGCGGGAGAGGACAGCTGGCTAGCTCGTAGTAACAACATGACCAAGAGCCCTGGTAATTCGGATGCCAAGGACAGCAATGGCAGGTCGCGTCGCAACAAGCACAAGCGCCGCATTAATGGCGATAATGCTGAGGATACGGCAGTCAATGCCGGATTCAGAGGCTCTAAACCCGGTCAGCGGAAAAAGCCATTTAAAAGAAATACTCTGGGCCCGTCCAGTTTGGACCGAATACTCGATCGCTCGTGCCAGATTCATGGCACCCCCGAAAAGCCAGCCAATCACACCAACAGGGATTGTTGGGTGTTCAAGCAGGCAGGCAAGTTAAATGCCAAAAACAATGACAAGTGGATGCATAGCGATGACAAGGAGGAGCCCCGGCCGCCAAACCATAGAGGACAGAAGGGCTTCCCCCCGCAACTGCGGACGGTGAACATGATATACGCAACCCACATACCCAAAAGGGAGCGGAAGCGTGCACTAAGGGACGTATATGCGATAGAGCCAGTCGCCCCAAAGTTCAACCCGTGGTCTTCCTGCCCGATTACTTTCGATCGAAGGGACCACCCCACTAGCATCCGCCATGGCGGATTCGCCGCATTGGTTCTAGACCCAATCATTGACGGATTTCACCTCACTAGAGTCCTAATGGACGGCGGCAGCAGCCTGAACCTGCTTTATCAGGATACAGTGTGCAAAATGGGCATAGACCCATCAAGGATTAAACCCACAAATACGACCTTTAAAGGCGTCATACCAGGTGTAGAGGCCAGTACATGTGCTCGATTACACTTGAAGTGGTCTTCGGATCCCGGATAACTTCCGAAGCGAGGAGTTAATCTTCGACATAGTCCCGTTCCGCAGCGGCTATCACGCACTGCTCGGACGAACCGCATTTTCAAAGTTCAATGCGGTGCCGCACTACGCATATCTCAAGCTCAAGATGCCAGGTCCTCGAGGAGTCATTACGGTCAATGGAAACACCGAACGCTCTCTCTGGACGGAGGAGCATACGGCGGCCCTCACGGAGGAAGTACAAAGCAGCCACTTAAGGCAATTCTCGAGTCCGGCTATTAAACGTCCGGACACCGTCAAGCGCACCCGGAGTAACCTACAACAAGACCGCCTGGCACGTTCCGAGCACGCATAGCAATGCGGCCCAAGCCCCAGCCCTCGCGAAATTGCAAAACCAAGATTACGCTGGCGTACATAATTATGCTCTGGAAATACCATGGGCATAGGGGAAGGCACGACCACGGCATGCCCGAATGCGGCTCAACCGCACTGTGGGGCCCCGATTGTGTCATTCTTTTCTTTCTTTTACTTACTTTTAGGACTCCGTTCTCACGAAGCCTGTCCGGCATTAGAATCGCCAACACACGATGCAACAGCCAGGAAGCGTAAAGCTACGTCGAGTGTCCGGTGGTCTCTATTACGAGCAATATATCTGTTTTACACACCATCCCGCTGCTTACCTCGGAGGGGACATGTTAAAAGGTCCTTCCCTTGCTTATCGCACTATTTGTATCGTTCTGCTCTTACTGCAGCCCTTTTGAATAAACAATATATAGCTTCTGTCTATTATTGAATTCCCTTTTTTCTATATAGATATATATGTTCATTTATGACATTGTGCAACCGTACACTTTGGTACGGTCAATACACTGTGGGCTTAAGTACCCCACAATATGGTGTGATAAGTCCGAACACTTTCACAAGTGCGGCACCCGAACTTATAGCATTATATGCATCGGCTCGAATCATGTCTTGGGTCAATAGTTGGGTTTGCCTGCTCCCATGTTTTGGTACCTTATGTTCCGTTATATCGGCTAAGGTAGCGCTGGGAGAACCACTGCGATTGTGCCCCGGTTGAGCTGGGTTAAGCACCTTAGTGGAAAAAGCTAAAACTGACCATCATGATAGGGCGAGAGCCAGTCGCTGTTCGAGAGGTTTTCGAGTCCCTAAAGACTTATGCCGCTTAGAGCGAGGAGTCGAGATTGTCCGGCCTAGGCGTGGATAGCGCCCCGAACTCGGTCTTCCGAATACTAGGGGCTTCGCCGAAATTTAAAATTATAGAATTCTATGGCTAAGTTAGAGTGTTCAAGCATTATAGTCCGGTTGCCTTGTTCGTTGCGTTGAGCCCCTCCCTCGAAGGACCCAAGAATGGGAACAAGAGCGCTCAAGTTTATCCTGAACACCCCAACACTCGTGGCATGGGGGCTGAAGCCGATGACTCGCCATCTCTCAAATTTAATACACGGCCGCACAGAAGGTAATATTTTAAATCCAAAAGTGTTGCTTAGCGCATATGAACAAGTTTTCAGATGCAAGGATAACAAATGCGAGTGTACTCAAAAATTATATCTTTGGAGCATTCATCCGCTTATAAGGCAGGCACCCTTCAGACGCCCTCATAATACATTTCAGGCTTACGATGCTCCTTCTTGGTGGTGGTCCGTCCGTCACAAGCTTCTCGGCGTCCATCTTGCCCCAAAGTGCACCTTAGCAAGGGCAAGGCCCTCTACGGGCACCTTCGATGCAGACGGAGCGCTTTGATGACTTCAACCCATGGACAAAGGCCCACCAGCCGCCTCACCAGGCCCGAAGTAGCTCCTGTGCATGGCTTCCTTAGGCCACAAAGAACTATGAGGCCTTTCATGGCCTGTTCGGCCACCTTATGGAGCTCGGCCAGCTGCTTCAACTGGTCGCTATAGGGCACCGGGTGTCCGCCTCAACATCGAGACCAGAACACCTTCTCCGCCGAGCTTCCCTCCTCGGCTCGGTAGAATGCGGCAGCATCAGCCACACTGTGGGGCAGATCTCTGAATGCTCCTGGAGAGCTCCGGATTCGGGTAAGTAACAGATAATTCACTTCCACATGCTTGCTTTGCATATAGAATGCCTTACCCGCCGCTATCTTCTTCATCGCCTCAATCTCCTGGAGGGCTTTTTGGGATTCGGCCTTAGCGGCTTTGGCGCTCTCAAGGGCCGAGGCGAGCTCAGACTCTCGACTCTTTGAGTCACGCTCCAAACTCTCGTGTTTTTCCACGAGAGCCTGGAGATCTTGCCGCACCTCCGCCACCCGCGCCTCCTGCTTCTCTCGCTCGGTGCGCTCCGCGGCCGCATTGCTTTCGGCCTTGGACACCGCTTCCTTCAGGGTCGCCACCTCGTTCGTGGCCCCTGCAGTATTCACGTTATTCCTGTCATCTTTTGCAGCCACATCTTTTCAATACTCCCATAAGGTATTACTTACCTTCTTTATCCTCGAGCTGCTTTTTGGCAAGTCTGAGTTTGTTCTCGGACTGCTCGAGGCTCTGCTTCAATGCATCAACCTCCGCAGTCAGTGCGGTAGAGGTCAGTATCGCAGCCTGCATTCCCATATTGACATACTTATGTTAGACTCCTGCGTATATCTTTTTAGATCCTCAGTTCGGCTTTTTCTTTCCGAACACCAAACTGAGCATTAGGGGCTACTGTCTATGCGGTAATATTTTTATATATATTAAATACATACCTCAAAGCCTGTTAGAAGGCTGGCACAGGCTTCAGTCAGCCCGCTCTTGGCGGACAGAACTTTCTGGATCACCACACTCATAAAAGTGTGGTGCTCCTCATCGATGGAAGCGCCGTTAAGCGCCTCCATCAAATCATCCGGTGCCTCTGGTTGGACGGAGGTCACCGGCGTCGCAGTCTTGTCCTTCTTACGAAGGGGTCGCCTGCCGGACTCCGAAACCACTGAAGGTTCCGGTACGGAGTCCGGCACAGGGCCGGACTTAAAGCCCTTTGGGGTTTTATACCCTTTGAGCCTGGGTTCTGGGAGGTCGCCTTGCGGCGCCTCCAGGGCCACCTCCTCTTGGCTGGGCCCCTTTTGGGACTCCACCCCGGCGTCATCCGCGGCGAGAGGAGACGAGGCGGTCGGAAGTGAGGTGCTATTCACCTCCGACGAATCCAGGGAGCCGCTCGACGAATCTTCGAGCCCGTCCTTGGGCGGGCTGCATGGTTATACTCGGCATTAGAAGATGTTGTGCGACAAATGGAACGCCATGAGATATTCTGGTGTCCGGACACTTACGATTTTGCCAAGGGCTTGGTCCTTGGTGGCCACTCCTCTCCGTCGTCGTCGGTGTTGGTGGTGTAGCCCGGAGGGAGGGTCCTTCCCCTCTTGGACCCTTCGGCCTCCCCAGTTGGGGCGGCCTTCCTTTTCTTCTCTCCTCACTGGGAGAGGCCTCTTTTCCTCCTCCTCGCTCGCTGGAGGAGTCCGCCGAGTCATCGGACGATGAGTCCGACAACACTGGGCGCCGGAACTCCTCCGAGTTCCCGTGGCCTTCTTTTGCCTTCTTCTCCGCACCACGTAGGTGCCGGAACCAGCAGCCCTGGCACAAACGGGCGTCCGCTGGTCTTCCGGCAAGGAGCCGGACAGTTAACTCGACCGACGTCTTGACCAGTCCTGTCAAAGGACAGGGAGTTTTAGATCCCGCATAGAGTCAAACTATGAAAAAAGAGTCCAGTAAAGGGTAAAATAGCTTACCTCGCTGGCTTGATGCTGCGAGCTGAATCCGTGATCTTCGGTAGCGGATTCGGGAGCCTCGTCGCCCTTGAACAGCACCTTCCAGGCATCTTCGTACGTAGTGTTGAAGAGCCGGCTCAAGGTTCGGTGTTGTGCCGGATCAAACTCCCACAAGTTGAAGGCCCGTTGCTGGCATTTGAGGATCCAGCGGATGAGCATAACCTGGACTACGTTGACAAGCTTGAGCTTCTTGTCCACCAGGTTTCGGACGCAGGTTTGGAGTCCGGTCAGCTCTTCCGAATTACCCCACGTCAGGCCCGTCTCTTTCCATGAGGTGAGCCGTGTCGGGAAGCCAGATCGGAATTCGGGGGCCGCTGCCCATTTGGAGTTACGCGGCTCGGTGATATAGAACCACCCGATTGCCACCCCTTTATGGTCTCCACGAAGGAGCCCTCGAGCCATAGGACGTTGGCCAGCTTGCCCACCATGGCACCTCTACACTCCGCTTGGCGGCCGCCCACTACCTTCGGCTTGACATTGAAGGTCTTCAGCCATAAGCCGAAGTGGGGTTGGATGCAGAGGAAGGCCTCGCACACGACGATGAAGGCCGAGATGTTGAGGATGAAATTCGGGGCCAGATCGTGGAAATCTAGGCCGTAGTAGAACATGAGCCCCCGGACAAATGGGTGAAGTGGAAACCCTAGCCCGCGGAGGAAGTGGGGGAGGAACACCACCCTCTCATGGGGCCTGGGGGTGGGGATGAGCTGCCCCTTGTTTGGGAGCCGATGCGCGATGTCGTCGGACAAGTATCCGGCCTTCCGCAGATTTTTGACGTGCCCCTCCGTGACGGAGGAGGCCATCCACTTGCCTCCCGCTCTGGACATAGTTGGAGAAGGTTGAGGTGGGATGTGCGGACTTGAGCGCTGGAGCTCGAGTGCGCGGAAATGGATAAGCAAAGGAGGAAGAAGGTGTGTGTGAAAAGGTGGATTCTTATCCCCTTATATGGACGGACAATGCTATGTGTCCCCACCGGCCTGTTAAAACTCGCTTATCTCCCAAGCGCCGTAATCAATGGCGCGGTTGGGTTACCCACGCCCGTATTGATGAGAATCCCGGAATAAGGGAACACGATCTCTGCTTTAACAAGACGTGCCAAGGAAACCGCCTCGCTAAACGCGCTGAGGTGGGACAGTAAAAACGATTCGAATAAGGGCTTGGTCGTGGTGTGATGTCACACTACGGAATACGTCAGCAGATTGAACTTGTGTAAATATTATTTTCTCTACGGTGGTATGTGGAACTTATTTTGCAGAGCCGGACACTATCCTTGTGTTCAAAATCTTCTATGAAGTATTCGGAGGAGGAACCCGCCTTGCAATGCCGAAGACAATATGCACGCCGGACTCGTCGTCATTGAAGCCTGGTTCAGGGCTCTTGAGGAGTCTTGGATTAGGGGTGTCCAGGATAGCCGGACTATAGCCTTTGGCGGACTCTGGACTATGAAGATACAAGATTGAAGACTTTGTCCCGTGTCCGTTTGGGACTTTCCTGGGCATGGAAGGCACGCTTGGCGATACGGATAGGTAGATTTCCTACCATTGTCCCCGACTCTGTGTAACCCTAACCCTATTCGGTGCCTATATAAACCGGAGGGTTTTAGTCCGTAGGATGAACAACAATCATACCATAGGCTAGCTTCTAGGGTTTAGCCTCTCTGATCTCGTGGTAGGTCTACTATTGTACTACCCATATCATCAATATTAATCAAGCAGGAGTAGGGTTTTACCTCCATCGAGAGGGCCCGAACCTGGGTAAAAACATCGTGTCCCTTGTCTCCTGTTACCATCCGCCTAGACGCACAGTTCGGGACCCCCTACCCGAGATCCGCCGGTTTTGACACCGACAGTGGTCAACAGATATAAATCCCAAGTGACTCAGAGAATAGAGCTATGCTCCCTGGCAACGGAGCCAGAAATTAGTCTTGATAACCCTCAAGTGTAGGGGATCGCAACAGCTTTCGAGGGTAAAGTATTCAACCCAAATTTATTGATTCGACACAACGGGAGCCAAAGAATATTCTTGAGTATTAGCAGTTGAATTGTCAATTCAACCACACCTGGATAACTTAGTATCTGCAGCAAAGTATTTAGTAGCAAAAGTGGTATGATAATAAAGGTAACGATAGCAAAAGTAATGTTTTTGGGTTTTGTAGTAGTTGTAACAGTAGCAACGGAAAAGTAAAATAAGCGAAGAACAATATGTGAAAAGCTCATTGGCAGTGGATCAGTGATGGATAATTATGCCAGATGCGATTCCTCATGCAATAGCTATAACATAGGGTGACACAAAACTAGCTCCAGTTCATCAATGTAATGTAGGCATGTATTCCGTAAATAGTCATACGTACTTATGGAAAAGAACTTGCATGACATCTTTTGTCCTACCCTCCCGTGGCAGCGGGGTCCTAGCGGAAACTAAGGGATATTAAGGCCTCCTTTTAATAGAGAACCGGAAAAAAAACATTAGCACATAGTGAATAAATGAACTCCTCAAACTACGGTCATCACCGAGAAGTATCCCGATTATTGTCACTTCGGGGTTGTCGGATCATAACACATAATAGGTGACTATAGACTTGCAAGATAGGATCAAGAACACGCATATATTCATGAAAACATAATAGGTTCAGATCTAAAATCATGGCACTCGGGCCCTAGTGACAAGCTTTAAGCATAGCAAAGTCATAGCAAAATACATCTCAGAACATAGTGGATACTAGGGATCAAACCCTAACAAAACTAACTTGATTACATAGTAAATCTCATCCAACCCATCACCGTCCAGCAAGCCTACGATGGAATTACTCATGCACGGCGGTGAGCATCATGAAACTGGTGATGGAGGATGGTTGATGATGACGACGGCGACGAATCCCCCTCTCCGGAGCCCCAAACGGACTCCAGATCAGCCCTCCCGAGAGATTAGGGCTTGGCGGCGGCTCCGTGTCGTAAAACGCGATGAAACTTTCTCTCTGATTTTTTTGCTCCCCGAACGTGAATATATGGAGTTGGAGTTGAGGTCGGTGGAGGTCCAGGGGGCCCACGAGATAGGGGGGTGCGCCCAAGGGGAGGGGTTGCGCCCCCACCCTCGTGGACAAGGAGTGGGCCCCGTGGTCTTGATTCTTTCGCCAGTATTTTTTATATTTTCCAAAAAGTGCATCCGTGGATTTTCAGGACATTCCGAGAATTTTTCTTTTCTACACATAAAACAACATCATGGCAGTTCTGCTGAAAAGAGCGTCAGTCCGGGTTAGTTTCATTCAAATCATGCAAGTTAGAGTCCAAAACAAGGGCAAAAGTGTTTGGAAAAGTAGATACGTTAGAGACATATCAATGTCCGAGTGCGCTTCGATGCCTGCGTACTCGGTGTGACCGCTTTGCCTCGTACGCTCGCCGGATCATGCGTCTGCTTGGAGCGTCTTTCAGAACGAGGTGGGTTGTCGACCTCCTCGCTGCTGCTTGAGTCCTCACTTTCTTCCTTGTCTTCGTCACGGATTTCCAGTCGGTGCTCTCACCTCCGCTCGCCTCTCCTTCCTGGTCTTGCTCTCCATTGGGCATCGAGTACATCTCATTATAAATCTACGAGGCAAAGAATTGAACATGTATCAATCAGGTTCAAGGATAGTTACAAATCAGAGCAAAAACACACTCGGTAATAAAAGGCATACCTTGTCTAGATCATTGGCGGCGGCGAATGGTGGAACTCTCCTGGACCCCCTATGGTTGTCCTTGTTTCCAGTGATGCTCCGCAACCACTGTGCCACCGTCTCCTCGGTGACATCCTCCGGGTGGATCCGAGCGGTGTCATCAGTACCCGAGTACATCCACATGGGATGATCACGAGCCTGGAGACGCTGGATACGTCGATGACGAACATGTTGGGGAACGTAGTAATTTCAAAAAAATTCCTACGCACACGCAAGATCATGGTGATGCATAGCAACGAGAGGGGAGAGTGTTGTCTACGCATTCTCAGAGACCGGAAGCGGAAGCAATCACAACGTAGAGGAAGTAGTCGACGTTCTCCTCGCGATCCAACCGATCCAAGCACCATTACTCCGGCACCTCCAAGTTCTTGGCACACGACAGCTCGGTGACGCTCCTCGGGCTCCGATCCAGCAAAGCTCCGGGAGAGAGAGTTCCACAAGACGACGGCGTGGTGACGATCTTGATGTTCTACCAACGCAGGCTTCGCCTAAGCACTGCTACGATTTGACCGAGGTGGAATATGGTGGACGGGGCACCAGACACGGCTAAGGAACGATCTCAAGGATCAACTTATGTCATGGGGTGCCCCCTGCCCCGTAGATATAAAGGAGCAAGGGGAGGGCCGGCCGGCCCTAGGAGGCGCTGGGCCAAGGGAGGGGGAGTCCTCCTCCTAGTGGGAGTAGAACTCCCTTCCTAGTCCAACTAGGAAGGAGGAAGGGGAAGGAAGGAGAGGAGAGGAAGAGGGAAGGGGCGCGCCCCCCTCCTTGTCCAATTCGGACTCCCCATGGGGGGCGCGCCCACCTCTGGCGCAGCCCTCTCTCTCCCCTCTTGGCCCAATAAGGCCCATTACTTCCCGGGGGTTCCGTAACCCCTCCGGCACTCGGTTTTCTCCGAAACTTCCGAACCTTTCCGAGTCCGAATATAGCCGTTCAATATATCAATCTTTATGTCTCGATCATTTCGAGACTCCTCGTCATGTCCGTGATCACATCCGGGACTAACTCCTTCGGTACATAAAAATACACAAACTCATAATATATCCGTCATCGAAACCTTAAGCGTGCGGACCCTACGGTTCGAGAACAATGTAGACATGACCGAGATACATCTCCGGTCAATAACCAATAAGCGGGACCTGGATGCCCATATTGGTTCCTACATTTTCTACGAAGATCTTTATCGGTCAGACCGCATAACAACATACGTTGTTCCCTTTGTCATCGGTATGTTACTTGCCCGAGATTCGATCGTCGGTATCCAATACCTAGTTCAATCTTCTATGGCAAGTCTCTTTACTCGTTCCGTAATGCATCATTCTGTAACTAACTCATTAGCTACATTGCTTGCAAGGCTTATAGTGATGTGCATTACCGAGATGGCCCAGAGATACCTCTCCGACAATCGGAGTGACAAATCCTAATCTTGAAATACGCCAACCCAACATCTGTCTTTGGAGACACTTGTAATACTCCTTTATAATCACCCAGTTACGTTGTGACGCTTGGTAGTACCCAAAGTGTTCCTCCGCAAACGGGAGTTGCATAATCTCATAGTTATAGGAACATGTATAAGTCATGGATAAAAGCAATAGCAACATACTAAACGATCGGGTGCTAAGCTAATGGAATGGGTCATGTCAATCAGATCATTCAACCAATGATGTGACCTTGTTAATCAAATGACAACTCCTTTGTCTATGGTCAGGAAACTTAACCATCTTTGATTAACAAGCTAGTCTAGTAGAGGCATACTAGTGACACTCCGCTTGTCTATGTATTCACACATGTATTATGTTTCGGTTAATACATTTCTAGCATGAACAATAAACATTTATCATGATATAAGGAAATAAATAATAACTTTATTATTGCCTCTAGGGCACATTTCCTTGATCTCCCACTTGCACTAGAGTCAATAATCTAGATTACACAAGAATGATTCTAACACCCATGGAGTCTTGGTGTTGATCATGTTTTGCTCGTGGAAGAGGCTTAGTCAACGGGTCTGCTACATTCAGATCCGTATGTATCTTGCAAATCTCTATGTCTCCCACCGACTAAGTCCCGGATGGAATTGAAGCGTCTCTTGATGTGTTTTGTTCTCTTGTGAAATCTGGATTCCTTCGCCAAGGCAATTGCTCCAAGATTGTCACAAAAGATTTTCATTGGTCCCGATGCACTAGGTATGACACCTAGATCGGATATGAACTCCTTCATCCAGACTCCTTCATTAGCTGCTTCCGAAGCTGCTATGTATTCCGCTTCACATGTAGATCCCGCTACGACGCTTTGTTTAGAGCTGCACCAACTGACAGCTCCTCCGTTTAGTGTAAATACTTATCCGGTTTGCGATTTAGAATCGTCCGGATCAGTGTCAAAGCTTGCATCAACGTAACCGTTTACGATGAGCTCTTTGTCACCTCCATATACGAGAAACATATCCTTAGTCCTTTTTAGGTACTTCAGGATGTTCTTGACCGTTGTCCAGTGATCCACTCTTGGATCACTCTGGTACCTCCCTGCTAAGCTTATAGCAAGGCACACATCAGGTCTGGTACACAGCATTGCATACATGATAGAGCCTATGGCTGAGGCATAGGGAACATCTTTCATTTTCTCTCTATCTTCTGCGGTGGTGGGGCCTTGAGTCTTACTGAACTTCATACCTTGCAATACTGTGCAAGAACCCTTTCTTTGCTTGATCCATTTTGAACTTCTTCAAACTCTTGTCAAGGTATGTGCTTTGTGAAAGTCCAATTAAGCGCCTTGATCTATCTCTATAGATTTTTATGCCTAATATGTAAGCAGCTTCACCGAGGTCTTTCATCGAAAAACTCTTGTTCAAGTATCCCTTTATGCTATCCAGAATTCTATATCATTTCCGATCAGTAATATGTCATCTACATATAATATCGTAAATGCTACAGAGCTCCCACTCACTTTCTTGTAAATACAGGCTTCTCCAAAAGTCTCAGATAAACCCAAATGCTTTGATCACACTATCAAAGCGTTTATTCCAACTCCGAGATGCTTGCACCAGTCCATAAATGGATCGCTGGAGCTTGCACACTTTGTTAGCTCCCTTTGGATCGATAAAACCTTCTCGTTGCATCATATACAACTCTTCTTCCGTAAACCCATTCAGGAATGCAGTCTTTACATCCATTTGCCAAATTTCATAATCATAAAATGCGGCAATTGCTAACATGATTCGGACAGACTTAAGCATCGCCACGGGTGAGAAGGTCTCATCGTAGTCAATCCCTTGAACTTGTCGAAACCCCTTTGCGACAAGTCGAGCTTTGTAGACAGTAATATTACCGTCGTCGCCAGTCTTCTTCTTGAAGATCCACTTGTTTTCTATTGCTTGCCGACCCTCGGCAAGTCAATCAAAGTCCACACTTTGTTTTCATACATAGATCCCATCTCAGATTTCATGGCCTCAAGCCATTTTGCGGAATCTGGGCTCACCATCGCTTCTTCATAGTTCGTAGGTTCATCATGATCTAGTAGCATGACTTCCAGAATAGGATTACCGTACCACTCTGGTGCGGATCTTACTCTAGTTGATCTACGAGGTTCTGTAGTAACTTGATCTGAAGTTTCATGATCAACATCATCAACTTCCTCACTATTTGGTGTAGATGTCGCAGAAACCGGTTTCTCGTGATAAACTACTTTCAAATAAGGGAGAAGGTACGATTACCTCATCAAGTTCTACTTTCCTCCCACTCACTTCTTTCGAGAGAAACTCCTTCTCTAGAAAGGATCCATTCTTAGCAACAAATGTCTTGCCTTCGGATCTGTGATAGAAGGTGTACCCAACTGTCTCCTTTGGGTATCCTATGAAGACACATTTCTCCGATTTAGGTTCGAGCTTATCAAGTTGAAGCTTTTTCACATAAGCATCGCATCCCCAAACTTTAAGAAACGACAACTTTGGTTTCTTGCTAAACCATAGTTCATAAGGTGTCGTCTCAACGGATTTTGATGGTGTTCTATTCAGCGTGAATGCGGCCGTCTCAAGAGCATAACCCCAAAACGATAGCGGTAAATTTGTAAGAGACATCATAGATCGCACCATATCTAGTAAAGTGCGATTACGACGTTCGGACACACCATTGCGCTTGTGGTGTTCCGAATTGGCGTGAGTTGCGAAACTATTCCGCATTGTTTCAAATGTAGACCAAACTCGAAACTCAAATATTCGCCTCCACGATCAGATTGTAGAAACTTTATTTTCTTATTACGATGATTTTCAACTTCACTCTGAAATTATTTGAACTTTTCAAATGTTTCAGACTTATGTTTCATTAAGTAGATATACCCATATCTGCTTAAATCATCTGTGAAGGTGAGAAAATAACGATATCCGCCACGAGCCTCAACATTCATTGGACCACATACATCTGTATGTATGATTTCCAACAAATCTGTTGCTCTCCATAGTACCGGAGAACGGGTTTTAGTCATCTTGCCCATGAGGCACGGTTACGCAAGTGCCAAGTGATTCATAATCAAGTGACTCCAAAAGTCCATCAAGATGGAGTTTCTTCATGCGCTTTATACCGATATGACCTAAACGGCAAGTGCCACAAATAAGTTGCACCATCATTATCAACTCTGCATCTTTTGGTTTCAACATTATGAATATGTGTATCACTACTATCGAGATTCATTAAAAATAGACCACTCGTCAAGGGTGCATGACCATAAAAGATATTATTCATATAAATAGAACAACCATTATTCTCTCGATTTAAATGAATAACCGTCTCGCATCAAACAAGATCCAGATATAATGTTCATGCTCAACGCTGGCACCAAATAACAATTATTTAGGTCTAAAATTAATCCCGAAGGTAGATGTAGAGGTAGCGTGCCGACCGCGATCACATCGACTTTGGAACCATTTCCCACGCCGCATCGTCACCTCGTCCTTTGCCGTTGTTCGCAATCCGTAGTCCTGCTTCGAGTTGCAAATATTAGCAATGTAACCAAGATCAAATACCCAAAAAGCATCGCGAGCTCTAGTAAGGTACACATCAATAACATGTATATCACATATACCTTTGTTCACCTTGCCATCCTTCTTATCCGCCAAATACTTGGGGCAGTTCCGCTTCCAAAGGACCAGTTTGCTTGGCAGAGAAGCACTCAGTTTCAGGTTTAGGTCCAGACTTGGGTTTCTTCTCCTGAGCAGCAACTTGTTTGCTGTTCTTCTTGAAGTTCCCCTTCTTCTTCCCTTTGCCTTTCTTCTTGAAACTAGTGGTCTTATTGACCATCAACACTTGATGCTCCTTCTTGATTTCTACCTCCGCAGCCTTCAGCATTGCGAAGAGCTCAGGCATAGTCTTTACTAACCCTTGCATATTATAGTTCATCACGAAGCCTTTGTAGCTTGGTGGCAGTGATTGAAGAATTCTGTCAATGACACAATCATCCGGAAGATCAACTCCCAGTTGAGTCAAGTGATTGTAATACCCAGACATTCTGAGTATATGCTCACTGACAGACCCATTCTCCTCCATCTTGCAGCTATAGAACTTATTGGAGACTTCATATCTCTCAATTCGGGCATTCTGTTGAAATATCAACTTCAACTCCTGGAACATCTCATATGCTCCATGACTTTCAAAACGTCATTGAAGACCCGGTTCTAAGCCGTAAAGCATGGCACACTGAACTATAGAGTAGTCATCAGCTTTGCTCTGCCAGACGTTCTTAACGCCGTCGGTTGCATCGGCGGCAGGCACTGGCACCTAGCGGTGCATCCAGACGTAACTCTTACAGGCAGCAATGAGGATAATCCTCAAAGTTACGGACCCGATCCGTGTAATTGCTACCATCATCTTTCAACTTTGCTTTCTCAAGGAACGCATTAAAATTCAACGGAACAACAAAGACGAGCCATCTATCTATAAGCAGACATAGACAAGCAAGATACTATCAGTACTAAGTTCATGATAAATTTAAGTTCAATTAATCATATTACTTAAGAACTCCCACTTAGACAGACATCTCTCTAGTCATCTAAGTGATCACGTGATCCAAATCAACTAAACCATAACCGATCATCACGTGAGATGGAGTAGTTTTCAATGGTGAACATCTTATGTTGATCATATCTACTATATGATTCACGCCGACCTTCGGTCTCCGTGTTCCGAGGCCATATCTGCATATGCTAGGCTCGTCAAGTATAACCTGAGTATTCTGCGTGTGCAAAACTGGCTTGCACCCGTTGTAGATGGACGAGAGCTTATCACACCCGATCATCACGTGGTGTCTCGCACGCATTTAACTTTGGCAACGGTGCATACTCGTGGGAGAACACTACTTGATAATTTAGGTGAGAGATCATCTTAAAATGCTACCGTCAACCAAGCAAAATAAGATGCATAAAGGATAAACATCACATGCAATCAATATAAGTGATATGATATGGCCATCATCATCTTGTGCTTGTGATCTCCATCTCCGAAGCACCGTCGTGATCACCATCGCCACCGCGCCGACACCTTGATCTCCATCGTAGCATCATTGTCGTTTACGCCATCTATTGCTTCTACGACTATCGCTACCGCTTAGTGATAAAGTAAAGCAATTACTGTAGCGTTGCATTTCATACAATAAGCGACAACCATATGGCTCCAGCCGATTGCCGATAACTTCGGTTACAAAACATGATCATCTCATACAATAAAATATAGCATCACGTCTTGACCATATCACATCACAACATGCCCTGCAAAAACAAGTTAGACGTCCTCTACTTTGTTGTTGCAAATTTTACGTGGCTGCTACGGGCTTAAGCAAGAACCAATCTCACCCACGCATCAAGACCACAACGATACTTCGTCAAAGAGACTCCGCTTTAACCTTCTCAAGGACCGGGCGTAGCCACACTCAGTTCAACTAAAGTGAGAGAGACAGACACCCGCCAGCCACCTTTAAGCACGAGTGCTCGTGAACGGTGAAACCAGTCTCGCCAGAAGCGCACGCGTAATGTCGGTCCGGCCGCTTCATCTCACAATACCGCTGAACCAAAGTATGACATGCTGGTAGGCAGTATGACTTGTATCGCCCACAACTCACTTGTGTTCTACTCGTGCAAAACATCAAACCATAAAACCAGGCTCGGATGCCACTGTTGGGAACGTAGTAATTTCAAAAAAATTCCTACGCACACGCAAGATCATGGTGATGCATAGCAACGAGAGGGGAGAGTGTTGTCTACGTACCCTCGTAGACCGAAGCGGAAGCAATCACAACGTAGAGGAAGTAGTCACGTTCTCCTCGCGATCCAACCGATCCAAGCACCGTTACTCGGCACCTCCGAGTTCTTGGCACACGTACAGCTCGGTGACGCCTCCTCGGGCTCCGATCCAGCAAAGCTCCGAGGAGAGAGAGAGTTCCACAAGACGACGGCGTGGTGACGATCTTGATGTTCTACCAACGCAGGGCTTCGCCTAAGCACTGCTACGATTTGACCGAGGTGGAATATGGTGGACGGGGGCACCGCACACGGCTAAGGAACGATCTCAAGGATCAACTTATGTCATGGGGTGCCCCCCTGCCCCCGTATATAAAGGAGCAAGGGGGAGGGCCGGCCGGCCCTAGGAGGCGCGCCACGGGAGGGGGGAGTCCTCCTCCTAGTGGGAGTAGGACTCCCCTTTCCTAGTCCAACTAGGAAGGAGGACGGGGGAAGGAAGGAGAGGGAGGAAGAGGAAGGGGCCGCCCCTCCTTGTCCAATTCGGACTCCCCATGGGGGGGGGCGTGCGCTACCTCCTGGCGCAGCCCTCTCTCTCCCTCTTGGCCCAATAAGGCCCATTACTTCCCGGGGTTCCGTAACCCTCCCAAGCACTCCGTTTTCTCCGGAAACTTCCGAACCTTTCCGAGTCCGAATATAGCCGCCCAATATATCAATCTTTATGTCTCGACCATTTCGAGACTCCTCGTCATGTCCGTGATCACATCCGGGACTAACTCCTTCGGTACATCAAAATACACAAACTCATAATATATCCGCCATCGAAACCTTAAGCGTGCGGACCCTACGGTTCGAGAACAATGTAGACATGACCGAGATACATCTCCGGTCAATAACCAATAGCGGGACCTGGATGCCCATATTGGTTCCTACATTTTCTCTGAAGATCTTTATCGGTCGAGACCGCATAACAACATACGTTGTTCCCTTTGTCATCGGTATGTTACTTGCCCGAGATTCGATCGTCGGTATCCAATACCTAGTTCAATCTAGATTCTTGGCAAGTCTCTTTACTCGTTCCGTAATGCATCATTCTGTAACTAACTCATTAGCTACATTGCTTGCAAGGCTTATAGTGATGTGCATTACCGAGATGGCCTGAGATACCTCTCCGACAATCGGAGTGACAAATCCTAATCTTGAAATACGCCAACCCAACATCTGTCTTTGGAGACACTTGTAATACTCCTTTATAATCACCCGATTACGTTAGACGTTTGGTAGTACCCAAAGTGTTCCTCCGGCAAACGGGAGTTGCATAATCTCATAGTTATAGGAACATGTATAAGTCATGGATAAAAGCAATAGCAACATACTAAACGATCGGGTGCTAAGCTAATGGAATGGGTCATGTCAATCAGATCATTCAACCAATGATGTGACCTTGTTAATCAAATGACAACTCCTTTGTCTATGGTCAGGAAACTTAACCATCTTTGATTAACAAGCTAGTCTAGTAGAGGCATACTAGTGACACTCCGTTTGTCTATGTATTCACACATGTATTATGTTTCCGGTTAATACATTTCTAGCATGAACAATAAACATTTATCATGATATAAGGAAATAAATAATAACTTTATTATTGCCTCTAGGGCACATTTCCTTCAGAACACCTCCAGCAAATTCATGCCGGTCACACTGTCGCGGACTAGTTGAACTACCCGGTCGACTAACATGTTCACCTCTGCTTTCTCTGTTGGAGTCACTTTCAAGGAAGAGGGTTGCTGGACTCACTCCATGGAAAAGGGAGGAAGGCCAGTCTACTGACCAGAGGTTGGCTTATCCTTACAATAAAACCAGGTTGACTGCCACCCTCTAACTGAATCGGGAAGAGTCATAGGTGGAAAAGTTCTCCTACCCCTCATCTGAATCCCTAGACCTCCGCACATTTGCATCACGTGCGTCCTTTCATCACTCGGATTTGCCTTCTTCATAGACTGAGAGCGGCAAGTAAAGATGTGTTTGAAGAGACCCCAGTGCGGTCGACAACCCAGGAAGTTCTCACACATGCAGACAAATGCAGCGAGATACATGATTGTGTTGGGGGGAAAGTGATGAAGTTGGGCACCAAAAAAGTTGAATCTGCTTCCTCTCGAATTCAATAAACTGGGCTATCAACTCACAAGATTTCTGGAATCAAAAAATAAGATATGTATGTCGAAAAAAACAAAGATTTATTGCTTCCGAGTGATGAGATACAAGTTCAAGATATTACGACAAAAAGAGTTCTAAGACTACTACAGAATCAAACATGCAACAGTAGTCTCGGGGACTACACCCAGTGGGTGCACTTGGCGTGCCCCCACTAGTTCAGCTTAGTACTCGACTTGGTCCGTCCGGTCGGAGTAAAAAAAATACAAAGAGAAATGGTGCATTCATTCTCAGACCACTGCCGACTGCCCGCAGTCGACCGTGGTCTCGGGGACTACGCCCAGTGGGTACACTTAGCGTGCCCCCACTGGTCCGGGTTTCACTCGACATGACCTGTCTAGACCAAGTGGAAGAACTATTTTTGAACTAGGCTTTTCCCCTTTCCATTACTTTCATAACGGAAATACAATGTCTCAGGAACTGAAACTATCAAGGCTAGGGAAAGAAGAAAAGCGAGTTCAGAGCAATATCAGGAAACCCAAGTGGAAGAACTATGCAGAGAACATATGTCAAAGACCCCCGCCAATTCAAACATTCAACGAAGGTCTCGGGGACTACACCCAGTGGGTGCACTCTGCGTGCCCCCACTGGTCCAAAGGTTCACTCGACGTGGCCTAGTCGATTGAAGTGAAAGGAATTATATAGCACAAGTTTTAAAAACGCCCAGTGGGTGGACAAATGCAAAGTGCAGACTCATGATAGATGCACATTAAATGTTGCAAAATGCTCATCCATGGAAATCTTATAGATGATAAAGCATCTGTCGGGGATATACCCCACGGTATGACCCGGCCGGAGTCGTAACCCGGCCGGGACTTGTTAAACCGGGGGATGGTAAACCGACGAGTGTTAAACCGGCAAACAGTTAAGATAGACGGCTAAGACAGATGATAAACCGGCGAATGTTAAACCGGCAGAGTTAAGACAGATGGTAGCACTGGCAGGTGTTAAGACAATCATAACCCGGCAGACCATGTTAACCGGTAGACAATGTTAAACCGGCAGACAATGTTAAACCGGCAACAATGTTAAACCGGCAACAATGTTAAACCGGCAGACGTTAAGTAGCCCAGGAAAGGAAGTCAAAATAGTTTAAGTCTTAGTTCGAGATGGACTCTACATGTAACCCGCCCCTTCAACTTATATAAGGAGGGGCAGGGCTCCCCAAAGAGGGAGGAGGAAGAAACAATCTTTAGGGCTAGACACAACTAGAGGAGAGCCGGTTTACGGCGACTCCCTCGTGATGATAATGAGATCTAGCCTCAAACAGCATGTAGGGTTGTTACCGGATGATGTTTCCCGGGGCCCGAAGCTGTCTAAACCCTTGTCTTGTGTTGCGTCTCTCAATTCCGCTCAACCCCTCTCAAGCTACCACATAGATGTGTTGGCCTCGCGACTAAGACCTCACAATAAGGACATCTGACGTGTTAATTCCACGACATCATCAGTTTTTCAAGTACCATATCCTAACAGAACAAGCGTCAAGCTAACGGTCAGTCGGAAATCAGCTAACCTGGATGTTGGTCTGGAGAGCTGAGCTGGCATCATAAGCAGCCTAACTGGCCTCGCGCACCACCTTCATCTGCTCCATCATAAGGCCTGCCTGGCGTATAGCTTCCTTGGCAGCGCTCAGCTGATCCTTCGGGACATGATGGGTAACGAAAAGCGGAGTTTGTGGAACAGTCGCAGCAGCCTGAGGATCTGAGGCATGGAGTTGCACAGACAAAGCATAGATTTGGACAGTCGACGCCGAAGGACGGTCAATCGACACAGGATAGGCAAAAGTAACAGAAGCTCGATTGAGGTCTCCGGACTGCTGGATCACTGGTTCTAGCACTGATGTCGTCTGAGGTACCTTGCTGGCAGGCACTCTCCTGCCCGAGGTCCTGCCCCTCCTTCCCAAAGGCTTCTAGGGCATATCTTCATTGTCATCTGGAAGCTCAATAACATTTTGCGACGCTGCAAAAGACTCGGCCACAAGAGTTCAGCCGACTGTTAAATCAATTGACTAAATGAAGGCAAGATAGAAGAAGTCATACCTGCTTCGGAGGTGGCCGCATCTTCAGTTTCCTCATCATCTTCGTCCTTGTAAATGTCCATGGAAGTCCCAGAAGTAGCACCACTACAAGTTTCAAAACTCACTCGGTCAAGCAAGAGAATGAGTCAGCGACAAATATAAGAGTCCCTGAGCAACGGGTGAAAGAAAAACACTTACGTGGAGGCAACGGGAACGTCCACCATGATTTTATGCAGGGCATTCCGAGGCTTTGAGGTGTGAATTTGAGCTGCTTCGAGGCCTTTTCAGTCGGCTCAGGGGAAGATGTCCGAGTGCGCTTTGATGCCTGCGTACTCGGTGTGACCGCTTTGCCTCGTACGCTCGCCGGATCATGCGTCTGCTTGGTGCGTCTTTCAGAACAAGGTGGGTTGTCGACCTCCTCGCTGCTGCTTGAGTCCTCACTTTCTTCCTTGTCTTCGTCATCGGATTTCCAGTCGGTGCTCTCACCTCCGCTCGCCTCTCCTTCCTGGTCTTGCTCTCCATTGGGCATCGAGTACATCTCAGTATAAATCTGTGACGCAAAGAATTGAACTAGTATCAATCAGGGTCAAGGACAGTTACAAATCAGAGCAAAAACACACTCGGTAATAAAAGTCAGACCTTGTCTAGTTCATTGGCAGCGTCGAATGGTGGAACTCTCTTGGACCCCCTGTGGTTGTCCTTGTTTCCAGTGATGCTCTGCAACCACTATGCCATCGTCTCCTCGGTGACCTCCTCCGCGTGGATCCGAGCGGTGTCATCAGTACCCGAGTACATCCACATGGGATGACCGCGGGCCTGGAGACGCTGGATACGTCGGTGAGGAACACCTCCAGCAAATCCATGCCGGTCACACCATCGCGGACTAGTTGAACTACCCGGTCGACTAACATGTCCACCTCTACTTTCTCTGCTGGACTCAGTTTCAAGGAAGAGGGTTGCTGGACTCGCTCCATGGAAAAGGGAGGAAGGCCAGTCGACTGAGCAGAGGTTGGCTTATCCTTACAATAAAACCAGGTCGACTGCCACCCTCTAACTGAATTGGGAAGAGTCATAGGTGGAAAAGTTCTCCTACCCCTCATCTGAATCCCTAGACCTCCGCACATTTGCATCACGTGCGTCGTTTCGTCACTCGGATTTTCCTTCTTCACAGACTGAGAGCAGCAAGTAAAGATTTGTTTTAAGAGACCCCAGTGCGGTCGACAACCCAGGAAGTTCTCACACATGCAGACAAATGCAGCGAGATACGTGATTATGTTGGGGGAAAAGTGATGAAGTTGGGCACCGAAAAAGCTGAATAAACCCCGGAAAAAAGGATGAGGAGGCAGAGAGAAACCGCGGTCAACATGAGTCGCGAGGAGGACGCACTCACCCTCCTGCGGCCGCGGGTCGGTCTCATTTCCCGGCAGCCTCCAAGATCCATGGGCAATCAAGCCCCCCTCAACCAGATCCTCCAGATCTTCCTTCTGGATCATGGACCGAATCCAGTCGCCCTGGATCCAGCCAGGCGGTAGGCCGGACCTCGAAGACGACCCCCCCCCCGACCCGTCTTCTTGCCTTTCGCCATCGTTGTCGCCTTCTTCGCATGCTCCAGGGCCGCCGTCTTGTCCTTTCGCATTGCAGCAGACTGCGCACGGCCGGGGCGGTGGCATCAAGGGTGGAGGCTCACACGATGGAGAAGCAGAGGAGGAAGAAGGGGAATGAGGCGCACTGTGCAAACACATCGACTCCGACGCCTTATATGGGCCTGCTTCCGAGTGGCTGACTCGTGGGCCCAAGCGATTATGTCAAATCCCGCAACAGTCGCGTGCTCGATACGTGGCGAAAAAGGTGGCGCAAGAATCGAGGCTGCCAAATCCGCTCCGTTCACTGCGGCGCTCTCTGTCCCGTGCGCTTCTCCAAATTTCGAATCACGTGGGATGCGGAAACACCAATGCAACCAATCGCGCCGAAGATTTCGTATCATATCAACACTGGAAGATTATCAATATAGTTCACGCGATGACCTCTAAACTGATCAAGGCGACTGAAAATGAAGTTGAAGTTTCAGCATAGTTCACAGATTCAGGTAAAATGCCTGCGAAGCACAAAGATCGAGTCGGAACCATCTACAACCCCTTCTTCACTCGGACCTCGATCCATTCGGGAGCTAATGACGATGACATGTACCTAGGGTAGGGTAATAGGTTTGACCTAGATACTCTTCCCAAGGACACTGCCCTAGAGTCAAAGGCATTCAAAGTACAGCAGCATCTACTGACTGAAATCACCTCAAAGTGCAACCCAATGGACCACACAGTTCCACTCGGATAACCCAATTCCATTCGACTAGGATGGAGTCATTCGACCATACCAGAAACCACTCGGACTGCAGAACACCTAAAGTCACTCAGGATGGCAACGACCAGGCGTTCACTTTGTAATCTTAAAGATCATTTATACCTCTTTATTGTTGGCGTTACCAGTAACGCCCCATCTTAATGTACATTGGACCCTTTGTAACATGGGATGGCTGGGGTCCTGGCGCACTCTATATAAGCCACCCCCCTCCACTGGCACAAGGGTTCGCACCCCCTGTAACTCTCACGCCTAATCCAGTCGGCCAACTGAAGGAAATATGCCATAGAGGCAATAATAAAGTTATTATTTATTTCCTTATATCATGATAAATGTTTATTATTCATGCTAGAATTGTATTAACCGGAAACTTAGTACATGTGTGAATACATAGACAAATGAGTGTCACTAATATGCCTCCACTTGACTAGCTCGTTGAATCAAATATGGTTAAGTTTCCTAGCCAAAGACATGAGTTGTCATTTGATTAACGGGATCACATCATTAGGAAAACGATGTGATTGACTTGACCAATTTCGTTATGTTAGCACTTGATCGTTTAGTTTACTGCTATTGCTTTCTCCATGACTTATACATGTTCCTATGACTATGAGATTATGCAACTCCCGAATACCGGAGGAACACTTTTTGTGCTACCAAACGTCACAACGTAACTGGGTGATTATAAAGGTACTCTACAGGTGTCTCCGATGGTGTTCGTTGAGTTGGCATAGATCGAGAATATGATTTGTCACTCCGATTGTCAGAGAGGTATCTCTAGGCCCTCTCGGTAATGCACATCACTATAAGCCTTGCAAGCAATGTGACTAATGAGTTAGTTATGGGATGATGCACTACAGAACGAGTAAAGAGACTTGCTGATACGTCTCCGTCGTATCTATAATTTTTGATTGTTCCATGCCAATATTATTCAACTTTCATATTGGCAACTTTTTATATTATTTTTGGGACTAACATATTGATACAGTGTCCAGTGCCAGTTCCTGTCTGTTGCATGTTTTATGTTTTGCAGAAACCCCATATCAAACGGAGTCCAAACGGGATAAAAACGGATGGAGAATTATTTTGGAATATTTGTGATTTTTGGGAAGTAAAATCAATGCGAGACGGTGCCCGAGGTGGCCACGAGACAGGGGCCCACACCCACTCCAGGTGGGCGCGCCCCCCACCCTCCTGGGCCACTCGTAAGGCGGTTGATGCCCTTCCTTGGCCGCAAGAAAGCTAATTTTTGGAAAAAGATCTGGGCGATGGTTTCAATCCAATCGGATCTCCAGATATAAAATAAACGGTGCCAGAGAAGAATCCCAGAATGCAGAAACAGAGAGAGACAGAGAGACAGATCCAATCTCGGAGGGGCTCTCGCCCCTCCCAAGCCATGGGAGCCAAGGACCAGAGGGGAAACCCTTCTCCCATCTAGGGAGGAGGTCAAGGAAGAAGAAGAAGAAGGGGGGTTCTCTCCCCCTTGCTTCTGGTGGCGCCGGAGCGCTGCCGGGGGCCATCATCATCACCGCGATCTACACCAACACTTCCATCATCTTCACCAACATCTCCATCACCTTCCCCCATATATATTCAGCGGTCCACTCTCCCGCAACCCGCTGTACCCTCTACTTGAACATGGTGTGTTATGCTTCATATTATTATCCAATGATGTGCTGCCATCCTATGATGTCTAAGTAGATTTTTGTTGTCCTATCGGTGGTTGATGAATTGCTATGATTGGTTTGAGTTGCATGTTCTATTATTGGTGCTGTCCTACGGTGCTCTCTGTGTCGCGCAAGCGTGAGGGATCCCCGCTGTAGGGTTTGCAATATGTTCATGATTTGCTTATGGTGGGTGGCGTGAGTGGCGAAGCATGAGACCGAGTAAGTAGGTTGTTTGCGTATGGGATAAAGGGGACTTGATAATTTAATGCTATGGTTGGGTTTTACCTTAATGATCTTTAGTAGTTGTGGATGCTTGCTAGAGTTCCAATCACAAGTGCATATGATCCAAGAAGAGAAAGTATGTTAGCTTATGCCTCTCCCTCAAATAGAATTGCAATAGTGATTACCGGCCTAGTAAAGTAGTCAATTGCTTGGGGACAATTTCACAACTCCTACCACCACTTCTCCACACTCGCTATATTTACTTTATTGCTTCTTTATCTAAACAGCCCCTAGTTTATATTTACGTGCTCTTTATTATCTTGCAAACCTATCCTTTCACACCTACAAAGTCCTTGTAGTTTCATACTTGTTTTAGGTAAAGCATACACAAAGCATGCGTAGAGTCGTATCAGTGGCAGATAGGACTTGAGAGGGTATTTGTTCTACATTTAGCTCCTCGTTGTGTTCGACACTCTTACTTATCGAAAGAGGCTACAATTATCCCCTACACTTGTGGGTTATCAAGACCTTTTTCTGGCGCCGTTGCCGGGCAGTCATAGCGTGGGGTGAATATTCTCGTGTGTGCTTGTTTGCTTTATCACTAAGTAATTTTTATTTGCTGTTCTTAGTTGTTCTCTATCTTTAGTTATGGATATGGAACACGAAATACCAAAAAAATTAGGTGTACTTGCTACTCATGGAGATGGGGAACCTCCTAAAACCCTCGATGCTCGTTATGTTCAAGATATTATGTATTACTTTGATAATCATGAGAAAACCCATTCAATTATGTTATGGGAGACACGTTGGATCAACGTGAATACTTTAGGGATTATCGCTTGACACAAAAACAGAAACTATTATAGGATCAAATTCATATGTTACGTTGGTATGCTCGTCAACTATGCTTGATACATTATTATACTTGCTGCTCTAGGATGAAGGCTCCACACCTTCCCTTTTCATGCAAATTTAATGATAATGAAACCTTAGCTTCTTATGCTGATGGTATCTATGATTACTATGATGTGGAACAAATAGAAGAATTTGTTGCTTTTAGGGGTGCTTATGAGATTGAATCTATGTTTAAAGCGTTTGAGGATTTTGATGATTCAGTTTATAGACCAGAAAATTTTGCTATACTTAGATATTGCTATGAAAATTATGAATACAATTACGATATTGATGCATTTATTGAGAAAGTCTCCGCTGTCCAAGAAGAGACTAATATTTTGCAGGAAGCTATGGAAGAAGAAATTGATGAAACTGTGAGCTCATTGGATGAAAAAGATGATGAGGAGAGTGAAGAACAAAAGGAGGAAGAGCGGATTAGCTACACATGCCCACCTTCTAATGAGAGTAACTCTTCAACTCATACATTGTTTAATTACCCTTCGTGCTTATCGAAGGATGATTGCTATGATGATTGTTATGATCCCGTTGATTCTATTGAAATATCCCTTTTTGATGATGCTTGCTATGCTTGTGGCCAAGATGCCAATATGAATGATGCTTATGGAGATGAACTTGCTATAGTTCCTTATGTTAAACATGAAATTGTTGATATTGCACCCACGCATGATAGTCCTATTATCTTTTTGAATTCTTCTGACTACACGATATCAGAGAAGTTTGTGCTTATTAAGGATTATATTGATGGGTTGCCTTTTACCGTTGCACATGATGATTTTGATAGATATAATATGCATGTGATTGCTGCTCCTACTTGCAATTATTATGAGAGAGGAACTATATCTCCACTTCTCTATGTTTCCAATACGATAGAATTGCAAGAAACTGCTTATACTATGCATTGGCCTTTACTATGTGTGCATCAATTGTTCTTTTATGACATGCCAATGCATAGGAAGAGAGTTAGACTTCGTTGTTGCATGATATATGTTAGTTTGTGCTCACTACTAAATCACAAATCTTTGTTAATTAAAATTGGCTTTGATATACCTTGGGATCCGGGTGGATTCATTACTTGAGCAATTTATGCCTAGCTTAATGGCTTTAAAGAAAGCGCTGCCAGGGAGACAACCAGGAAGTTTTAGAGAGTCTTTTATTCCTGTTGAGTGATTTTATATAGTTTAAAAACAAAAAAATAAAGAGGGGAACCCAAAACTTTTCAAAAAGGAAAGTGAAAGTGAGAAAGACAAGCATTGTTGAAGTGGGAGCAAGCCTTGAACTTTGTTCATGCTCACAGAAACTTTGTGAATCTTAATTACAGAAACTTTTCAAAGAAAATAATTATCCCCTTGTACATTTCCATTGTATTATAAAAATAATGTGCTAAGGTTTGCCTTTAGGATGTTTACAATGCTAGTCGGTTTGTACGGTGCAGGACAGAAACTTTGGCTGTAGTGCACGATTTGACATTTTTAACTGGAAAGTCAAACGTTTCTGATTCGTTTTGAACTGTCTTGCTGTACAAATGTTTTATTTTTCCTAATTTTGGTAGAATTGTTGGGGTACCAGAAGTATGGTGAATTTTTAGATTGCTACAGACAGTTCTGTTTTTGACAGATTCTGTTTTTGATGCATAGTTTGCTTGTTTTGATGAAACTATCCATTTCTATCAGTGGATTAAGCCATGGAAAAGCTATATTACAGTAGAAACAATGCAAAAATAAATTGGTTTGCTACATTACTTAGAGTAGTGATTTGCTTTATTATACTAACGGATCTTACCGAGTTTTCTGTTGAAGTTTTGTGTGGATGAAGTGTTTGATCGAGGAGGTCTCGATATGAGGAAAAGGAGGAGAGGCAAGAGCTCAAGCTTGGGTATGCCCAAGGCACCCCAAGTAAATATTAAGGGAGGCTCAAGCGTCTAAGCTTGGGGATGCCCCGAAAGGCATCCCCTCTTTCTTCGACAAGTATCGGTACGTTTCCGTATTCGTTTCGTTCATGCGATATGTGCAAGTCTTGGAGCGTCATTTGCATTTAGTTTTCACTTTTATTTTATGCACCATGCTGGTATGAGATAGTACTTGGTTGATTTATAGAATGCTCATTGCACTTCACTTAAATCTTTTGAGTATGGCTTTATAGAATGCTTCATGTGCTTCACTTATATTATTTGAAGTTTGGATTGCCTGTTTCTCTTCACATAGAAAACTGCCATTTGTAGAATGCTCTTTTGCTTCACTTATAATTGTTAGAGCGTCGGAATATCTTTTGTAGAAAGAATTGAACTCTCTTGCTTCACTTATATCTATTTAGAGAGATGACAGGAATTGGTCATTCACATGGTTAGTCGTAAAATCCTACATAAAACTTGTGGATCACTGAATATGATATGTTTGATTCCTTGCAATAGTTTTGCGATATAGTGATGATAATATGTGGGAGGTACTAGTAGATGGTTGTGTTTAGTAAGGATGTTGGTTTTAAGGTTTGTGATTCCCGAAGCATGCACGTATGGTCTATTAACTATGTAACAAAACGCATTGTATTTTGATTGTTTATCTTGGCGTGAAGGTCGGGGGCGCGCGATGGTTAACTCCTACCAACCTCCCCCCTAGGAGTATGCGTGTAGTACTTTGTTTCAAGGGCTTTTAAATTTTTTCAATAAGTATGTGAGTTCTTTATGACTAATGTTGAGTCCATGGATTATACGCACTCTCACCCTTCCATCATTGCTAGCCTCTTCGGTACCGTGTGCATTGCCCTTTCTCACCTAGAGAGTTGGTGCAAACTTCGCTGGTGCATCCAAACCCCGTGATACGATATGCTCTATCACACATAAACCTCCTTATATGTTCCTCAAAACAGCCACCATACCTACCTATCATAGCATTTCCATAGCCATTCCGAGATATATTGCCATGCAACTTCCATCATCATCATATACATGACTTGAGCATTCATTGTCATATTTTACATGATCGTAAGATAGCTAGCATGATGTTTTCATCGCTTGTCCGTTTTTTTATGTCATTGCTATGTTAGATCATTGCACATCCCGCACAATCACCGGGAAGCATTCATATAGAGTCATATCTTTGTTCTAGTATCGAGTTGTAATATTGAGATGTAAGTAAATAAAAGTGTGATGATCATCATTATAAAGCATTGCCCCATGAAAAAAAGGAAAAAAATAAAAAAAGAGGCCAAAGAAGCCTAAATAAAAAAAAAGGGGGCCAAAGAAGCCCGCCCAAAAAAAAGAAAAAAAAAAAGAAAAAGAAAAGGGGCAATGTTACTATCCTTTTACCACACTTTGCTTCAGAGTAGCACCATGTTCTTCATATAGAGAGTCTCCTATGTCGCCACTTTCATATACTAGTGGGAATTTTCATTATAGAACTTGGCTTGTATATTCCAACGATGGGCTTCCTCAAATGCCCTAGGTCTTCATGAGTAAGCAAATTGGATGCACACCCACTTAGTTTCTTTTGTTGAGCTTTCATACACTTATAGCTCTTAGTGCATCCGTTGCATGGCAATCCCTACTCCTCGCATTGACATCAATTGATGGCATCTCCATAGCCCGTCGATTAGCCGCGTCGATGTGAGACTTTCTCCCTTTTTGTCTTCTCCACATAACCTCCACCATCATATTCTATTCCACCCATAGTGCTATATCCATGGCTCACGCTCATGTATTGCGTGAAAGTTGAACAAGTTTTAGAATACTAAAGCATGAAACAATTGCTTGGCTAACACCGGGATAGGCATGAGGGGTACGTTGTGTTAAGAAAAGGGAGCATACAAGACTATATGATTTTGTAGGGATAACGTTCTTGATGCATTGATATTTTGAAAGACATGATTGTTTGTTGGGATGCCCTAAGTATTATTGTTTTTATGTCAAATGATAGACTATTGCCTTGAATCACTCGTGTCTTAATATTCATGCCATGATTAGATTACATGATCAAGATTATGCTAGGTAGCATTCCACATCAAAAATTATCTTTTTTATCATTTACCTACTCGAGGACGAGCAGGAATTAAGCTTGGGGATGCTGATACGTCACCGCCGTATCTATAATTTTTGATTGTTTGCCAATATTAAGCAACTTTCATATACTTTTGGCAACTTTTTGTATTATTTTTGGGACTAACATATTGATACAGTGCCCACTGCCAGTTCCTGTCTGTTGCATGTTTTATGTTTCACAGAAACCCCATATCAAAAGTTGTCCAAACGGGATAAAAATGGACGGATAATTATTTTGGAATATTTGTGATTTTTGGGAAGTAAAATCAACGCAAGACGGTGCCCGGGGTGGCCACGAGACAGGGGCACACGCCCACTCCAGGTGGGCGCGCCCCCACCCTCCTGGGCCCCTCGTAAGGCGGTTGATGCCCTTCTTTGGCCGCAAGAAAGATAATTTTTGGAAAAAGATCTGGGCGAAGGTTTCAATCCAATTGGAGTTACGGATCTCCGGATATAAAAGAAATGGTGCCAGGGCAAAATCCCGAGCAGTAAGCAGAGAGACAGAGAGACAGATCCAATCTCGGAGGGGCTCTCGCCCCTCCCAAGCCATGGGAGCAAGGACCAGAGGGGAAACCCTTCTCCCATCTAGGGAGGAGGTCAAGGAAGAAGAAGAAGAAGAAGGGGGGGGTTCTCTCCCCCTTGCTTCCCATGGCGCCGCAGCGCTGCCGGGGGCCATCATCATCACCGCGATCTACACCAACACCTCCATCATCTTCACCAACATCTCCATCACCTTCCCCCATCTATATTCAGCGGTCCACTCTCCCGCAACCCACTGTACCCTCTACTTGAACATGGTGCTTTATGCTTCATATTATTATCCAATGATGTGTTTCCATCCTATGATGTCTGTGTAGATTTTCGTTGTCCTATCGATGGTTGATGAATTGCTATGATTGGTTTGAGTTGCATGTTTTATTATTGGTGTTGTCCTACAGTGCTCTCCGTGTCGCGCAAGCGTGAGGGATCCCCGCTGTAGGGTTTGCAATATGTTCATGATTTGCTTATGGTGGGTGGTGTGAGTGAGAGAAGCATAGACACGAGTAAGTAGGTTGTTTGCATATGGGATAAAGGGGACTTGATACTTTAATGCTATGGTTGGGTTTCACCTTAATGATCTTTAGTAGTTGCGGATGCTTGCTAGAGTTTCAGTCATAAGTGCATATGATCCAAGAAGAGAAAGTATGTTAGCTTATGCCTCTCCCTCAAATAGAATTGCAATAGTGATTGCCGGTCTAGTAAAGTAGTCAATTGCTTGGGGACAATTTCACAACTCCTACCACCACTTTTGCACACTCGCTATATTTACTTTATTGCTTCTTTATGTAAACAGCCCCTATTTTATATTTACGTGCTCTTTATTATCTTGCAAACCTATCCTTTCACACCTACAAAGTCCTTCTAGTTTATACTTGTTTTAGGTAAAGCGAACACAAAGCGTGTGTAGAGTCGTATCAGTTGCAGATAGGACTTGAGAGGGTATTTGTTCTACCTTTAGCTCCTCGTTGGGTTCGACACTCTTAATTATCGAAAGAGACTACAATTATCCCCTACACTTGTGGGTTATCACTTGCCGGTAACGAGATTGAGCTAGGTATTGAGATACCGACGATCGAATCTCGGGCAAGTAACATACCAATGACAAAGGGAACAACGTATGTTGTTATGCGGTTTGACCGATAAAGATCTTCATAAAATATGTCAAAATCAATATGAACATCCAGGTTCCGCTATTGGTTATTGACCGGAGACGTGTCTCGGTCATGTCTACATAGTTCTCGAACCCGTAGGGTCCGCACGCTTAACGTTCGGTGACGATCAGTATTATGAGTTTATGTGTTTTGATGTACCGAAGGTTGTTTGGAGTCTCGGATGAGATCAGGGACATGATGAGGAGTCTCGAAATGTTCGAGACGTAAAGATCGATATATTGGAAGGCTATATTCGTACATCGGAAAGGTCCTGAGTGGTTCAGGTATTTATCGGAGTACCGGAGAGTTACGGGAATTCGCCGGGGAGTATATGGGCCTTATTGGGCTTTAGGGGAAAGAGAGAGGGGAGGCTGCGCACCCCCCAAAGTCCTAGTCCGAATTGGACTAGGGGGAGGGGCGGCGCCCCCTCCTTCCTTCTCTTCTCTTTTCCCTTTCCTTCTCTCCTACTCCTACTACATGGAAGGGGGGGATCCTACTCCAGGTGGAACTAGGACTCCCCAGGGCGCGCCATAGTAGAGGGCCGTCCCCCCTCCTCCACTCCTTTATATACGGGGGAGGGGGCACCCCATGGACACACAAGTTGACAATTGATCTCTCTTAGCCGTGTGCGGTGCCCCCCCCCTCCACCATAATCCACCTCGGTCATATCATAGCGGTGCTTAGGCGAATCCCTGCGTTGGTAAACTTCATCATCACCGTCATCACGCCGTCGTGCTGACGAAGCTCTCCCTCGAAGCTCTACTAGATCGTGAGTTCGTGGGACGTCGCCGAGCTGAACGTGTGCAGTCCACGGAGGTGCCGGTGCTGGGACCGGTCGACCGTGAAGACGTACGACTACATCAACCGCGTTGTCATAACGCTTCCGATTACGGTCTACGAGGGTACATAGACGACACTCTCCCCTCTCGTTGCTATGCATCACCATGATCTTGCGTGTGCGTAGGAACTTTTTTGAAATTACTATGTTCCCCAACAGTGGCATCCGAGCCAGGTTTATGCGTAGATGTTATATGCACGAGTAGAACACAAGTGAGTTGTGGGCGATACAAGTCATACTGCTTACTAGCATGTCATAGTTTGGTTCAGCGGTATTGTTGGATGAAGCGGCCCGGACCGACATTACGCGTATGCTGTTGGGGAACGTAGTAATTTCAAAAAAATTCCTACGCACACGTAAGATCATGGTGATGCATAGCAACGAGAGGGGAGAGTGTGTCCACGTACCCTCGTAGACCGAAAGCAGAAGCGTTAGAACAACACGGTTGATGTAGTTGTACGTCTTCACGATCCGACCGATCAAGTACCAAATGCACGCACCTCTGAGTTCAGCACACGTTCAGCTCGATGACGTCCCTCGAACTCCGATCCAGCCGAGCTTTGAGGGAGAGTTCGTCGACATGACGTCTTGGCGATGATTATATGGTGGACGGGCACAAGACACGGCTAAGAGATCCAAGGGATCAATTGTTGTGTCTAGAGGTGCCCCCTGCCCCGTATATAAAGGAGCAAGGGGGAGGCGGACGGCCAAGGAGGAGGGCGCGCCAAGGGGGGGGTCCTACTCCCACCGGGAGTAGGACTCCTCCTTTCCTTGTGGGAGTATGAGAAGGGAAGGAAAAAGGAGAAGGAAGGAAGGGGACGCCCCCCCCCATCCCTAGTCCAATTCGGACCAGTCCATGGGGAGGGGTGCGGCCACCCTTTGAGGCCTTTCTCTCCTTTCCCGTATGGCCCACCGGTTCGCAAGCATTAAATGATTCATAACCTTGCATACTATATTCATCACGAAGTTCCAGTAACTTGGTGATGGTGACTAGAGAACTCTGTCAATCACTATCTTATCTGGAAGATTAACTCCCACTTGATTCAAGCGATTGTAGTACCCAGACAATCTGATCACATGCTCACTAATTGAGCAATTCTCCTCCATCTTTTAGCTATAGAACTTGTTGGAGACTTCATATCTCTCAACTCTGGTATTTGCTTGAAATATTAACTTCAACTCCTGGAACATCTCATATGGTCCATGACGTTCAAAACGTCTTTGAAGTCCCGATTCTAAGCCGTTAAGCATGGTGCACTAAACTATCAAGTAGTCATCATTTTGAGCTAGCCAAACATTCATAACGTCTGCATCTGCTCCTGCAATAGGTTTGTCACCTAGCGGTGCATCAAGGACATAATTCTTCTGTGCAACAATGAGGATAATGCTCAGATCACGGATCCAATCCGCATCATTGCTACTATCATCTTTCAACTTAGTTTTCTCTAGGAACACATATAAAACATAGGGAAGCAACAACATGAGCTATTGATCTACAACATTATTTGCAAAATACTACCAGGACTAAGTTCATGATAAATTAAAGTTCAATTAATCATATTACTTAAGAACTCCCACTTAGATAGACATCCCTCTAATCATCTAAGTGATCACGTGATCCAAATCAACTAAACCATGTCCGATCATCACGTGAGATGGAGTGGTTTTCAATGGTGAACATCACTATGTTGATCATATCTACTATATGATTCACGCTCGACCTTTTGGTCTCCAGTGTTCCGAGGCCATATCTGTATATGCTAGGCTCGTCAAGTTTAACCTGAGTATTCTGCATGTGCAACTGTTTTGCACCCGTTGTATTTGAACGTAGAGCCTATCACACCCGATCATAACGTGGTGTCTCGGCCACGAAGAACTTTCATAGCGGTGCATACTCGGAGAACACTTATACCTTGAAATTTAGTGAGAGATCATCTTATAAAGCTACCGCCGAACTAAGCAAAATAAGATGTATAAAAGATAAACATCACATGCAATCAAAATATGTGACATGATATGGCCATCATCATCTTGTGCCTTTTGATCTCCATCTCCAAAGTAATGTCATGATCTCCATCGTCACCGGCATGACACCATGATCTCCATCATCTTGATCTATATCAACGTGTCGTCACATGGTCGTCTCGCCAACTATTGATCTTGCAACTATTGCTATCGCATAGCGATAAAGTAAAGCAATTATTTGGCGCTTGCATCTTATGCAATAAACAGACAACCATAAGGCTTCTACCAGTTGTCGATAACTTCAACAAAACATGATCATCTCATACAACAACTTATATCTCATCACGTCTTGACCATATCACATCACAACATGCCCTGGAAAAACAAGTTAGACGTCCTCTACTTTGTTGTTGCAAGTTTTACGTGGCTGCTACGGGCTGAGCAATAACCATTCTTACCTACGCATCAAAACAACAATGATAGTTCGTCAAGTTAGTGTTGTTTTAACCTTCTCAAGGACCGGTCGTAGCCACACTTGGTTCAACTAAAGTTGGAGAAACTGACACCCGCTAGTCACCTGTGTGCAAAGCACGGCTGTCGGTGTCAAAACCAGCGGATCTCGGGTAGGGGGTCCCGAACTATGCATCTATGCGGATGGTAACAGGAGACAAGGGACATGATGTTTTTACCCAGGTTCGGTCCCTCTCGATGGAGGTAAAACCCTACTCCTGATTGATTAATATTGATGATATGGGTAGTACAAGAGTAGATCTACCACGAGATCAGAGAGGCTAAACCCTAGAAGCTAGCCTATGGTATGATTGCTGTTCGTCCTACGGACTAAAACCTCCGGTTTATATAGACATCGGAGAGGGCTAGGGGTACACAGAGTCGGTTACAATGGGAGGAGATCTACATATCCATATCGCCAAGCTTGCCTTCCACGCCAAGGAAAGTCCCATCCGGACACGGGACGAAGTCTTCAATCTTGTATCTTCATAGTCCAGGAGTCCCGCCAAAGGTTATAGTCCGGCCATCCGGACACCCCCTAATCCAGGACTCCCTCAGTAGCCCCCGAACCAGGCTTCAATGACGATGAGTCCGGTGCGCAGATTGTCTTCGGCATTGCAAGGCGGGTTCTTCTCCAAATTCTGTGTACCTGTTGAATACTGTCCGGCTTCTCGTGAATATTGCGCTCCTTGGCTTCCACGCCCAATAATGGTCGTCTTCCACGTGTCAAACGAATGCGAAAATCCAGGGTGTTTTTACATTTACCCCCCTAGCTGCGCAAATGAGTTGCCTATAAAAGAGACGAGGATTTAGATCCGAATCACACCATCTTCCCTTCGCGAGCATTCATCGGAGCGCATCCGACAGAGATCCATTCCATCATGGCGGTCGGCGCAGCTCCTCCTCTCGCCCTCCCAGCCCTCGGCACGGAGGTTGGGAGAGATGTTAAAATCCCGCCTGGCCGAGCTAGTGACGCTCCAAACCAAGGGGTTCCTTCCCCAGCCTTCATGGTCCGGTTCGAGCCGGACTTGCCACCTATAATGGCGGAGAGCAAGCGGGAGGCGTCCCGATCCCTCCAAAGGAGAGCGGGTATGCCTTGTCCCTTATCTGATAAGAGGGCTCGGATTTCCAATTCATCCATTTCTCCGGGGGCTCCTGGAGTTCTACGGCCTCTAGTTGCACAACCTTACGCCTACCTCCATATTGCATATTGCGGGCTTAGTAGCCCTTTGCGAGCTGTTTTTGGGCATCAAGGCTCATTTCGCGTTGTGGAAGAAGTTGTTCTGCCTTGTGCCCCGTTCTCAGGAGGGGTCAATATATCAAGTGGGCGGAGCCGAACTATGGCGCATCGTCGGGACCGGATATCTATCCGGAACCCCAAGGAAGGCGTCCGAAGACTGGCCTTCAGAATGGTTTTATATAGAAGACGTCCCCCTGCCGGACCCTATTCGGATCGGCCTCCCCGAGTTCAATAATGCTCCTTCGAAGAAGCACCTAAGCTGGCGTCCACGGAGCCCTCAGAGGGAAAATGACAAGGACGTCCTTTACCTGATGAGCTGGATAAGGTTGTTAGCTCATTCCGGACTGACCATGATCGGGGTCATGGCCACATGCATTATCTGGGGTGCAGCCGCTTCAGTATAGAGGCCACCCCATGTGAGATTTCAACGGGGAGGATGATGCCACCCGCTGCGGCCGTAAGGGGCCGGGATCGGTTGCCGCTCTGATGAAGATCTTCTCCGCATTGTACAAGGGAGAAGAGGAGGAGTTCCTCCACGTCAATCCACAGGGCGGATTTTCTATGTACAATCCTCCAAGCTGGGTAAGCGGACACTTCTTTTTGCCCATCCGTTCCATATTCCCATAGTTAAGTACCTTATCTTGTGATTTCGACGCAGGAATTGCGCCGGGCCGTAAAGGATATAAACAGCCCTCCTCCACAACCCGAGGATCCAGAACGGTCCCTCGATCCGGCCTCCCTAGAGGATCCAGACATATCCGTGGAGCTGATCGATGGGGTATTTCACCAACTGAGCATCAACAATGCCTTGGTGGCTATTACAGCCGATTATCCTGGACTGCTCCCCGCCTCACAAGTAATCGAGACCGAAGTCCCAATACTTCGAAGATGATACATCCGTGCTTATTTTTTATCACCGTATACCAATGAGGTTTCGCAGGGGAGGATCCCGAGGCGGAATGCCGAACCTGCGGTGACTAGCCAACAGGGGACCGCGAGCGCGGGTAGGCTAAAGAGACACGCAGTCCGGGTCGAGGCACCAGCACGGCAGTAAGGCGCGCTGCCTTATTCCAAGGTATTATTCTTACGATGCATACTAACGCTCGTGCTCTCCTTTTTTAAGAAAAAGAGGGCTCATCGGACTATATCCGGAGAGATTGCCAATCGAGCCTCCACCAGCCAGGTCCAGAAGCAGAGGCGAACACGAGGCGTGCGTCGGATGCTCCTCCAACAGAGGATGCGGAGAGACTGTCCGCCACCAATTTCGAGGAGGAGAGTGCCATGAATCACAGGCGTCGCCGGACAGTTCTTCGTGACGCTTGTTTCTCCCAAGAGGCAATGGAAGCCTACAATTCGGAGATGCGTGCCTCCGTGCCACTCAAAATGGTCTAGCCAGAGCCACGGAGCAGTATGTGAAAGACATACGGGTGAGAAAATTTGATGGTTATATATGTCAGTAGCCCCCGAGACTTGAAACAGTTAGAATAACTGATTTAAGGATCATTTGTTATGCACGATCTTACAAAAAAGAATACCCAACTGTCCCAGGAGCTGGAAGAGTGCAAAGCCCAACTTGAGGCCGCACTAGTCGCGGTAGGGGAGGCTAAGGAGACCCCCTCTGGTAATATACGCTTCGAAAGATAAGTATGTTGTGAAGTGCGGCGTGTGTGCAAATCTGACAATATCATTGCAGATGGCGCCGGAGTAGATCCGGACAAGCAACAACTCTTGTGCCGGTTAAAGGCGGTGAGGCGTGCTTACGAGGGTGAGGCGGGGAAGAATAATCTCAAGATGCCAACACCTAGATGGGCGAGGAACTAAAGGATGTTCGTGCCCGGTAGCCGGACTCCGTGAAGGAGAATCGGCCAACCGGCCAGCGACATTTTTAGTAAGTGCTTGAACGAACTTTGAAAAAAGAGTTCGGCGAGGAAGTCGGCTAACGAGTTATATACGTAGGTATGCTCACGGAGTCGCCCCTGCGGAGGAAATGCCCGGTTCTACGGGTGACCTTCTTCGAGCTCTTACAACTGCACGCGAGCGAGTTCGGCGGTGATGAAAAGCGTCGCCAGGTCTTGTGGCCATCTGTCTCCATGCCCGAAGGCCTTGGAGAGCTGTCAGAGAGGCTTAAGGGAGCGCGGCGCCGCTTCCGATTATGGAAGATATCGGCCTGCCGTCAAGGTGCCAGGGAGGCCTGGGCCATGGTGAAGACGCGGTACACGAAGGCTGACCCAAACCACATGGCCGAGGTCGAACCTGTGGGGGGCGATGGGAAGGAGATCCCTGTGAGCTTAGTGTACGGCCAAGTAGAGTTGGCCGCCAAATATTCCCAACAGGACTGTAAACTAGACAGCCTGTTGGATGGTATTGAAGAGGAATATGCTCAGTCAAATTGACTATGTAATTTAAGATGACATGTAAAATGCCTTCTAGCCGCATTGTAGATCGTTTGTCATGGCGGACCTTTTCGCTTCAACCTCGGGACCGGATAGTCCGGAGTGTGTCATAATACCCTCTCGGTTATGTAAGAACCAGGGTATGCATGGAGACCAGGCGTAGGGGTAATTAGTGCTTGAACAGACAAGTGCCCAACTAGTTATGTTATATTACATGGTTAGTAAGAAACATCTTCCAGGGAGAATAGTTCCGTTAGGGGTTCCTTTCCACAGGAGGCATGCCCTAAAGTGCATGTCCGGACTGCGAAAAAAGCAGAAAAAGCATCACGGGGCAGATAAATAAACAAGTGAGAAATCATCTTTAGTTCACCGACCGAATATTCCCTTAAGAACGCTTAGCTTTCGGCTTCACCCAGTCGAGGTACACATCCGGCCGACCAGCGATAACAATCCTTGAAGGTGCTCCCTTTACCGCCTAGCCGAACAATCGGGGAGCGTAGGGGTAAGAACAGGAGCCAGGCAACTCAGCTTGGCCAAAACTTAAGTCATATCGATGCATATAATGGTGAATAAAAGGTACATGCGGAAGTGTGACACATGTGTTGGGCGTGAAGCCCGCATAAGTAAGCTCATTAAGGAAGCCCCAGGTATAACGGCGCGGATAGCGCGTCAATTATCTTGAACAAAGGCATGAGCGAGGCCCTTAAAGGCTGTAAGAAAGGGAGGGAGAAGGAGAGAAATATAAGATAGCTAATGTGTAAAAAATAGACAGAGGAAGGAGACAAACACAGAGTCCGGCGCTAGGCGTAGAATCTTCGGAGACGGGCTGCGTTCCATGGGTTCGGCTCGAGTCGGTTATCCGATGCATCTCGCAGACGGTAAGCTCCACCAGTCAGGACTTGGTCAATAGTAAAGGGACCTTCCCATTTGGGCTTGAGTTTGTCCTTTTTCTTGTCCTGCAGGCGTAGAACTAACTCGTCAACATTGTAAGTTTTGGCCCATACTTCTCTGCTTTGATATCTTCGAGCCTGCTGTTGATAGAATGCGGAACAGGCTTTTGCCACGTCACGCTCCTCCTCCAAGGCGTCCAAACTGTCCTGCCGATCGAGTTCGGCTCCTCTTTCTTCGTACATGCGCACGCGAGGTGAGTCATGAATTATGTCAAAGGGCAGAACTGCCTCTGCGCCGTATACCATAAAGAATGGTATGAATCCGGTGGTGCAATTCGGCGTGGTCCGCAGCCCCCAGAGTACAGAGTCGAGCTCCTCTACCCAGTGCATGTTAGATTCCTTGAGGGACCGCACTAATCTGGGTTTAATGCCGCTCATAATTAGAGCATTTGCTCGCTTGACTTGATCGTTAGTTTGTGGGTGATAGACTTAAGCATAGTCGAGCTTGATGCCCATGTTTTTGCACCAGAGTTTGACCTCGTCGGCCATAAAGTTTGTGCTGTTATCAGTGATGATGCTATGGGGGACGCCGTAACGGTGTACGACCCCTGATATGAAGTCTATCACCGGTCCGGATTCGGCAGTCTTAACAGGCTTGGTGTCGGAGTAATGGGCCACGGGTAGGCAAACCCGAGCCCCCGGACCTTTCAAGACATCGGGGCAGGCTGCGCCCCTTGAGACCCGAAGACGAAGAGCCGCTTTCTGGGAGTCGGCAGCGAGGCCGCCGACAGCCCCTCACGGCCGAGTCCCAGGGACGACTTCGAGCTAAGCCGGCTCCTAACTGGCGGCTTCCAGAGAAGCCGGCTACGGCAATCGGCCCGCGACTCCAACCACCTCCTGCCTTCGCAACTATGGACGGGATGGGGTGCGGCCGCCGTGCAGCCCATCCCTGCCCCGTTCGCGAAGGACAGGCATGGCCACAGTGCGTCGTACCAACGGAGATCTCCGTCCGACGCAGCACTGTTGCCATGCCGGCCCTGACATCAGCCCCGTGCGGGCGGCATCTGTGCCCACAACGCATGTCTGTAAGACCCGAGAGGCGGGACCCGCTTTGTCGGGAGAAATCTGAAAAACGGCGAGAGCGCCACAAGACGGACCCGTTGGGAGTCGGCCCCCAGGAGTCGGCCGGCCCCTCCCACGGGCCCCGCACGCCATTAACCAGACAAGACGGGGAATGGCAACAGTGATCGCCCGTCAGGCGGCGGCACTGTTGCCATGACCCCATGACCAAGCCAGCGTCATTAGAGGCGCGGCTACGAAGAATCCGCAGCCGGCAAGACCCGCCGGGCGGACAAGGCTTGTCGACCCCATGTCAAGCCCGTCGGCGGGCCCACCGATCAGCCGGGCCCCAGAATGGGCGGAGAAGACGGCGACCTGAGAGACAGACGGCTGGGACCCGCGCCCAGCCGGATTACCGTTGTACCCCCGGGGGTAGGCCTATATAAACCCCCCAGGGCACCCATGCAAAGGGTTGGCCCCTGATAGTTTTAGACACACATAGAGGGAGGAGAAGAGCTGGTCGTGCCCTCCTCCTTTCTCACCCCGAACAGCTCAAGGAGCAACCTTGTACCCACTTTGCCATAGTGATCATGCGGAGACCCGCAGAGCAGCGATGAGGGGTATTATCTCCACGGAGAGCCACAGAAGGCTGGGTAAGATCCGCCGGCGTGCATGCCTTCGCCTCATCCGTTTCCGAGCACGGTGACATTCTACTCGCCCCCACCATGATAAGCCATCCTTTGGCATATGTCGCACCCAACCCCCGACATTTGGCGCCCACCGTGGGGCTAGGTGCACCGTCGTCCGGAGACCTGCTCTCGACGGGAACCCTTTTCCTCCTTGGCGAGCGCAGCCAGCCCGGCACGCCAGACGGAGTCTGCACCGACGTGCTGCATGGCACTGAGATCGCTGCTGGCCGGCTACTGCCTCGCCGAACTTGTCGGCGAGGTTCGCCTCTTCGATGAGCCTGCATCCGACACAGGCACGGGCGGCCCCGAGAGCCTCCTCGCGGGCCTCCTTGACCAACTCCATGTCGCCGGCGAGCCTGCTGCGGACTTGGAGTCTGTAGGCTCCACCGACCCGATGTTGGTCGACTCCGACACCGCGTCGCTCGACGCGTTCCCCACCAACGTGGTGGTCTACGACGAGCCGCTCCCTCGCGCAGAGAGCGGTGGAAGCACCGTCACAGAGGTGCTCGTCATCGGTCATGGCGAGCATTCCGGCGAAGGAGCTCATGACCCTCTTGACGCGGCTCTCCAAGATCTGACCGCGCCTATTCCGGCAGACGCTGACGCCGAGATCTCGGAAACACGCCGCCTTCGGCTCGTCGGCGCGAAGAAGCCGGCAAAGCATGAGGCGCTTGTCGAAGCCTACCGGCGTGAGATGGATCGGCGTAGGCGGCTCGCCCGGCTAAGCGGGCCCAACCGCCTAAGCGCGATCAACGGCGGCGTGGCCGCCATCGCCAACCTGTTCGGGGCCAATCGCCTTGTGTACGCCACGCCTGCGGAGAACATCCATGCCGCCCAGGCGGCGGTGGACGAGCCGGACAACTTCGAGGGTGAAGAGCGCCGCTTGATGACGGAGCGAGTCCAGCAGCTCCTCGACGCGGCTGCCGCGCAGAACGAGGACGGCTGCCGCAAGCGCGCCGCATAGCGACAAAACGACGACCTGCCTCCCTCCGAGATCAAAGCGCGATGTCTCCGGACACCGGCTGGCGGTGTCCACGGAAGAAAAAACAAGGATCCGGCTGTCAGCCCGCATCGGACTCACATCTCCATCGGCGCGACCAAGGCGGCCGCCCAAGAAGCGATGGAGCGGAGGGGCGACTATCTGCCTCCTCCTCCTCGCAAAAGAAAGCGAGTCTCCCGCCACCCGTCGAGCATCCGACTCTCGGCGACCGCCTTGGCCGCCGAGAGAAGTCGGAGAAACGACGCCCGCCATCGGATCGACCGACTCCACCGATCCTGGCGGCTGGAAGAAGAAGAGGGCGAGTTAGGTCCGCCTGTTTGGACAACGCCTTGTCACGAGGGCGAGCCCTTTCCCGGAGGTTCACGCTCCCCGAGATCGCCCAAATACACGGCTCCGTAAAGCGGAAGACTGGTGGTAGACTACTCCACGGCCGTCAACATAGCGACGGCAACAAGCGTGTTTCCGTAAAGTATGTTCCACTCATGCTCGAGGCACGGCCGGACATGCTTGAACAACTGAAGCCCCGCAGCATCAACAGCTGGGTCGACTTCACCGAAGCCTTCGTCCGCAACTTCACGAAAGCACGCATAAGCGACCTCCCAAGCCTCGCCAGACTTTCCTTGTGCGTGCAAGGCCCCAACGAGTCAACTTCGCGAGTACCTCACGCTGGGCGAGCTTGAGAACTCCCTACGAGGCGTGCACGAGGTGCAAGCTATCGAGTACTTCACCGCCGGGTGCGAGAAGGCACCCTCCTCAAGCACAAGCTCTGTCGTGCGGCGAGCCGGAGACCCTCGACGAGCTGCTGATCATAGCAGAACAAATGCATACAGCCGACTCCTCCATGAAGGCGGAGATTCAAGTCGATCACGACCGGCAAAGTGGCCCTCAGGCTCCCAGAACTCCGGCTGGAGGCGCCCGGTCGGCGACAACAACAGAGCGACCACAAGCGCAAGGCCCCGGCCGGCTTCCGGCCTTGGCAGGTTACAGCGATTGAAGACCGGCCGGAGGGGCAGCCTCCAATAGCGATAGAAAGGCGGCAAGTCCAACTGGTTGCCGGCCTTCTCTTCTGAGCGAGACTCTAGATGGTCCTGCAAGTTCCACAATGACCTGAAGCCGTCAAACCACACCACCTGGAAGTGCCACTGGCTCACCAGGATCGCCAAGGGAGACGGCCTCCTGCCTCCCCCGCCTGCTGGGCCGCCTCCTCCACAGCAGTCGGCTGTCAGGCCAGTCGGCGCAGTACAAGATGAGTACCCAGAAGAGCACGGAGCCAATGTGGTATTCACTAGTGTGGCCGACGATCGGCCTTGTGCGGCTGCGGCGACAAGAGGTGAATGCACGGTAGCATCGGATACTCGAATTCATGCCTTTGGTCCGAGAGGCCCTATCGGTTGGAGCAGAGCTAATCACCCGGAGGTGATGCCGAGTCCGGGCTCCTCGCCCTGGTCTTGGGAGCCACCCTTGCCGCGGATAGGCGGGCGCTCGCTTCTCGCGAGTCTTGATGAAGCGGAGGCGATAGCATCAACATCATGTACAAGGACACCATGGAGAAGTTAGGGATCAAGCAAAGACAGCTTCAGAGCAGCCGGACTGTGTTCCACGACATTGTACCTGGCCTTCCCTGCTCACCGATCGGCAAGGTCCTGATAGATGTCCTCTTTGGAGACAAAGATCATTTCCGCCGAGAGCCAATTTGGTTTGAAGTGGTGGACCTTGAAAGCCCGTACCATGCGGTGCTTGGCCGACCCGCTTTGGCCAAGTTCATGGCGGTCCGCCACTACGCCTACCTCAATATGAAGATGCCGAGTTCCAAGGGGATTCTGACCGTAGCCGGCGACTACAGAAAGTCGTGCGCTTGCACGGCTAAAAGCAGTCGGCTAGCCGAGTCCACAGTGATCACACGGTGAAGCGGCTTCTTGATCGGGTTGTGGCGATGGCGGCAAGCAGCCCGAGATATCGCCCAACCCCAAGGAGTCGAAAGGCGAGGGCTTGTTCAAGCCGGCCAAAAGCGAAGAAGATACCCTTGGACCGGAGCACCCGAGAGATGCAGCTGTCATAGGTGCGAACCTTGACAGCAAATTAGGAAAGCGAGCTCGTCGATTTCCTCCGTGAGAATCGGGACATCTTCGCATGGTCCCCTAAAGACATGCCGGTGTACCGACGGAATTCGCCGAGCGCAAGTTACATGTCCGATCTGATGTGAAGCCCGTCGAGGCAGCCCTTGCGCCGCTGTCGAAGAAGAAGAAGAGTTGTTGGAGAAGAGATGGCCCGGCTCCTAGCAGCGGTTTCATTATGGAAGTGTTTTTGAAGGTTAGCAAACCCGGTCCTGATGCGAAGAAGAACAAGCGATGGCGGATGTGTATTGACTACACAAGCCTCAACAAAGCTTGCCCCAAGGACCCGTTCGCTCTGCCGAGAATTGATCAGGTGATAGACTCCACAGCCGGATGCGGGCTGTTGAGCTTCTTAGATGCATATTCAGGATATCACCAGATCAAGCTGAACCCGTCTGACAGACTGAAGACCGCCTTCATCATGCCGTTTGGAGCCTTCTACTACCTGACCATGATGTTCGGCTTAAGGAATGCCGGCGCCACCTTTCAGCGTTGCATGCAGAAATGCCTCCTCAAGCAACTCGGCAGAAACGCCCACATCTACGTGGACGATGTGGTGGTGAAAACGGAAAAGCATGGGACAACTGCTTTGGAAGACCTTAAGGAAATCTTTGAGAACTGCGCCGATTCAGATCAAGCTCAACCACGAAGTGCGTCTTGGGCGCCACCGCCAACTCCTTGGCTTCCTGGTCTCTGAGCAGCGGCATAGAGTGCAACCTGTAAAGATCAAAGCCATCGAGAGGATGGAAGTACCCGCCGATTGCTAGATGTGCAAAAGTTCACCGGCTGCTTGGCGTCCATCAGCCCGATCATCGGTCAATTTGGTAGAAATCTCTCCCTTTATACCAGCTCATGAAGAAGACCACCTTCTTGAATGGAACCACAAAGCGAATGAAGCTTTTCTCGAGTTGAAGAAAATGCTGACTACCCCCCACTGTCTTTGGCGGCCCGACTCCTAAAGAGCCCATGCTCCTATACATTGCCGCCACCAGCCAGGTGGTCAGCACAGTCATTGTAGTTGAGCGCGAGGAAGAAAAGGCGCTACCTGTCCAGAGACCGGTATATTACCTGAGCGAAATACTGTCGACCTCCAAGCAGAACTACCCCCACTACTAGAAGATGTGCTACGGCGTGCACTTTGCCGCCAAGAAGTTGAGGCCTTACTTTCAAGAGCATCCGATCACTATGGTTTGCACAGCCCCACTAGCCGAGATCATCGGAAGCCGAGATGCTTCTGGCCGAGTGGCCAAATGGGCCATAGAGCTGGCCCCTACACCATCTATTACCAGCCCTTGCACCGCCATCAAGTCGCATAAGCAGCCGACTTCCTCGTCCGGGTGAGACCCGATACCTGCCATAGCGCCCGACTCCACCCATTAGCGGATGCATTTCGATGGCTCCAAGATGCGCACCAGCTTGGGTGCCGGCGTTGTCCTCACTTCCCCCAAAGGCGACAAGCTCAAATATGTGCTGCAGATCCATTTCGCTGCCTCCAACAACGTCGCCCGAATCTGGCGCTCATTCACGGGCTCCGGCTTGCCAAAGAACTTGGCATTCGCGGATCTGTGTTATGGCGACTCGACTTAATGGTCCAACGATCATCTGGCGATTGGGGCGCCAAAGATGCAAACATGGCGAGCTATCGTTTCCTTATGCAACCTTTCGGTGGATATTTTGAGGGTGTGAGTTCCTTCACGTGCCAAGAAATGACAACGACCAAGCGAACACCACAGCGCGAATCGGCTCCACCCGCGAGCAATACCATCGGCGTCGCCCTTGAGCGCCTCCTCAAGCCATCATCAAGCCTTCACGAGAATCAGACTCCATCTTTGTGCGGCTCCTCCTGAAGAAGTCGGATCCGACTCAAGAGCCCCAAGCGGCACGAGAATTCTTCTGAGATGGCTCCAAGAATGCCTTGATCGAAGCGGCCCGGGGACTTCAGAACCCGGCCCGGGGGACTCGCGGTGACCATTGCAAAGACTCGAGCTCGGCACGGGGACTGCGCCCGATCGGCCGAGGACTTCATCAATCCGACAAGCGGCCGCGGACTCCAGCCCGCCGCCTCCAGCCCAACCGCCCTCGTCCAAGTAGCTTGATCTTGGTAGTTGAAGAAATAGCAGCACCCTCATGGGCCCAGCCCATCCACGAAGTTCCTAGTGAGCAGAGAGCTACCAACCGATGAAATCTTGGCTCGGCAAGTACAACGCCCGGCGGCAGCCTACACCATAGTCAGCAGAGAGCTGGTCGGTAGCGGCGTCACCGGTGTCTACAAGCATTGCGTCGAGCGAGAGCAAGGCCAAGCGATTCTCGAAGACATACATCAAAGGCGGTCACGGCCACCATGCGGCCTCAAGAGCACTTTCGTCGCCAAAGCCTTTCGACACGGTTTCTTCTGGCCAACTGCCCTAGAAGAGGCCAAGGAATTAGTCCAAAAATGCAAGGGGTGCCAGATGTTCCGCTGCAAGCCGTATCAGCCGGCTTCCGCACTCAAGACTATCCCCATCGCCTGGTCCTTTGTTGTTTGGGGCCTGGACATGGTGGGACCATTCAAAGCAGCATGAGGTGGCCTAACTCACTTACTTGTCGCGGTGGACAAGTTCACCAAGTGGATAGAAGTAAAGCCCATCAAGAAGTTGAATGGTCCAACTGCGATGACTTTCATCGCCGACATCACGACTCGGTACGGTATACCACACAGCATCATCACCGACAATGGCACAAATTTTGCCAAAGGCATGGCCCGTTTCTGTGCGACACAGGGCATCCGACTGGACTTAGCGTCCGTTGCCCATCCATGATCAAGCGGCGGTGGAAGCGAGCAAGCGGCCTCATCATGCGGCATCAAGCCTCGACTGGTCGAACCACTGGAGCGTTCGGCCGGCTGTTGGCTTGATGAGTTGCCAGCTGTCCTCTGGAGTCAGCGCACGACTCCAAACAAATCAACCGGCTTCACACCTTTCTTCCTCGTCTACGGTGCTGAAGCCGTCATCCCAACGGACATAGAGTTCGACTCCCCGCGAGTCACCATGTACACCGAGGAGGAAGCAGAAGAAGCACGTCAAGACAGCGTCGATCTGCTAGAAGAGGGCCGGCTGTTGGCACTCAGCCGGTCCAGCATCTACCAGCAGAGCCTGCGCCAATACTACAACAGGAAGATCAGGCCGAGATCTTTCCAAGAGGCGACCTTGTGCTCCGGTGATCCAGCGAGCAGATGGCGGCACTGATGTCGGCGCCTTGGGAAGGCCCCTTCATTATTAGCAAAGTGCTGGGCAACCACTCCTACTACGATCGGCGCTCAAAAGCCCGAAACACGCATAAGAGGACGACTCCGGCAAAGAGATGGAGCGGCCATGGAATGCAAATCTTCTCTGAAGATTTTATAGTTGATCTGATATGTACCATGCTACCTTTTGTATTAAAGTACCAAGACTTGGGCCCCGAGGCGAGCTCGAGGACTGCCCTTTGTTATCTATATGATAAAATTATGCCTTGAGTATGTTACTCTTTGTTATGCCGCTTGGCACCGGGTTCGACTAGTCGGCCGGGGACTCGCCGCCATGCGCTATGGAATGCTTCCTGCGATCGGACAAGTAGTGTGTGGTGCCTAAGCCGTCTCTGTCAAAAAGCATATTTCATGAGCGGCTGTTTGGTGGGCAGGAGTAAGGAAGAATGGGCCCACATGAAAAATAGCTAAGGACCCAAAGCATAAACATAGCTTAAGCCGGCTTCCAGCCCCTCTTCATAAGCCGACTCTTGAGTAGTCGACTTGCCGCTTATATCCAACTTGTTAAAAAGACTCTAAAAATGGCCAAGTACTTGCCTTCCCAAGAGTAGCCAAGCATTTGATCCAAGCGGCAGCCAGCAGGGCGGTTGTCCAAGCCCAGCAAGGCAGCGACTAAGGGAAGGCGGCAAAGGAAAAAGCCATAAGAGCAATGAGCAAGGAAAGATAGAATTAGGATAAATATTTACATAACATAGGCCCTTGGCCGAATCTTCAAGCAGAAGTTCAAAATACACCCTGCGGGTGGAATTGTGTGAATTAATAAGTTCTTCAAAGACTACTAAAGCAGATAAAATAAAGGCAAGACGGCAGCCTAGGAAGCGGCAGACGGGTTTGGAGGGCCGGAAGAGACGGCGGTGTCAGGCGCTGGGGCGACCGGATGGGCAGTCTCCGCTTGATCATCTCCGGCGGCAGCCAGCCCAGTTGGGCGCGGCTCGTTGCTGGAGGCGCGGTCGAGCTGAGGCTGGTCGCTCGCTCCGTCTTCTGGCGCCTCCGTCTCACCTCCATCCTCCGCCTTGCCTTCCTCCTCGGCGCTGGAGCCGATCACCTCCGTCGAGTCCTCGTCATAATCCGGGTTCATCCCGAACCACTCCGGTGGTGCCTCCCCGCCGTCCTCAGCCCGCTTTCCCGGGGCCGAAGGCGCTGGTGTACATGTAGTCGGCGATCGCCACCGCCACGCTTCGATGAGGCGTCTTTCGCAGCTTGACAGCTCCGCTTTGGGCCTCGGCCGGAGCAGCGGCCAGCGGTCCAGATCCAGCCACAGATACCACGCCTTGGCGAATTCCAAGGCTGGCGGCGCTCCGGCCGGGCGCGGAACCCTTCGAGCCTCAAGGCGGCCAGCCGCGACCTCCGGCCAGTCGGCGATCCGGTAGGAGTCGCCTGTGAAACCGGCATGTCTGGCCATAGGGCAGCGATCGCCTGGGCGCCGACACGTTGAAGCCGGCGCAGCATCCGATGGGTCGGCCGCAGACGAGCCTCGATGCTCAGAAGCTGCTCATCAAAGGTCCGGGGGGCATTGGCGGCAATCTCCGCACCATTTTCCCTCCGCGCCTCGCGATCAGCCTTGATGGCTTGAGTGGCCGCCTGCGTGTGGCCAGGGAAGAAGTCTGCCAAGACGAAAAAGAAGCAAGTCAAAAAATCAGGAGTCAGCCCAACCTATAGTCGGTGGCTCAAAGAAAGAAAGTAAAGAAACTCACCGTCGATGATGTCCTCGATCTCATGGAAGCCGGAGGTCAGCAGTGCCTCCTTGTCGGTCCAGGAGGAGCGCTCGCTTTCGAACTCGGCCATGAGAGCAGCCTCTTTCTTCTCCGCCTCGTCCTGCGCCTTCTTAAGCAGCTCCCTTTGCTCCGCCAGCTGCGTAGCCAGCAGGTCGCACTCTGCGGAGAGCTTGCTGCACTCCTCCCCCTTGGCCCGCAAGGCGGTGTCGGCCTCGCCCAGCTGTCGTCGGAGAGTGGCGTTGGCCTCTGAAGAATAAAAAGAAAAAGGACGTTAAGTCGTCAACTAAGAAGGTCGCCGGGAAGATCCGGCCCGACTGCTCAGCAGTCGGCCCGAATCTCGGGGACTACAGCCATGAGTGCTTGTGCGCCCATGAAAGAAAGAAGACTCACTCGGCGCTCGACAAGTCGGCGGTCCGCTTGCCCAGCTCCTCAACATTGCGGTTGAAGGCAGTGTTGCTGAGGTTGTGATACTCTGTGATAGGCATTTCGGACAAAGGTAAATATTTGGAACTCACGGATGGAGTTCGAGCCGCTGCTTTCGGCCGGCCCGAAACTTCGAGGACTACACCCGGTGGGTGTATTTGGCCTTACGAGAGAAGAAGAACAAGAAAACCAAACTCAAAGAAGAAAGCATACCCGAGCGGCCGCTCGCGGCGCAGATGAGCCTTGGTGCGATTCTGGATGGCGTCGCCCTCGGCTCGCAACCGCTGAACGTCCATAAGCGCCTGGTTCAACGGGCATGTGCCGCCTCCTCGCACCCACCCAACGGGCGCGGCGCTTGTCGCCTCGGCATCTGGGATGGCCGAGCTGGCAGCGCCGGTCTCCAAGGGGCGTGGCGCCGAAATCGCCTTCTCGAGACGGCGGCGCACTGGCAAGGCAACTTGAAGGAGCAACTTCGCGACGGCCTCGTCTTCAGTCGGCAGCACCGGCGGGTCCGCCTGCTGTTTACCTCGCGCGCTCCCAGAGGGCGGCGGAGGCGGCGGTGGCGGCACGGACGTGCCCGACATGGAGGCCTCGCCGCCTTCCCTCTCCATCATGGGGCACTCGCCGCCGGCTCCCTCAGTCTGCCCCGTGAACTCCGAAGCGGCAGCCTTGGAGCTCAGCGGGATAGCGAGCAACGCCCGATTGAGGCCAGCGGCCTCCTCGGCTCGCCCGCTTTGCCACGGCGGCAGCTTGGCCTCATCCGGCCTCCTGCAGGCGGAGGCCGCCGCCTTCTCGGCCTCCGCCTTCTCCAGGCGGGCGGCTTCTTCCTCGTCGCGCTTCTCCTGCGCGTCCCGCTCCGTCGCCTCCCGGAGGTCGGCGGCGGGATCAATCCGCCGAGTAGTGGCGGATGTCTCCACCGACCCCATGACAGAGGCGGCGGCGACCCTATCTAAAGTAAGGGGAGCCCTGATGCGAGGAAGACGTGTAAAAGATTTGGACAAGATTCACCGAAAGGAAACAAGACAAAAAGCGGAAGCACTTACGCGGAGACCAGTGGCGGCTTTTTCACTTCCTTACAGGCGGTTGGCCTTCGACCGCCTCTTCCCGCTTAGTCACGGCCGCCCCTTGAACTTCTTGACCGGCCGCCAAGCAAGCTCGGCCCGGCCAGCTTCGCCGTGCCGCCTCGACCACCCAAGCCGGCGGAGGAACTTCGCTTTCGGCTGGCCGACCTGACTGGTGGCGGCGGGCGACTTCCCCTCGGCGTCGTCTTCGGGCCAGTCGGCAAAGGTGGCCGAGGGCCTGAAGTCGCCTGCTCGTCCTCCTCCTCCTTCGGTGTCGGCCTCCATCGCCGCCGCCCCCAAGTCAAGGTCGTCGACGTTGCTCTCCGCCCGGTCGGGGACGAACTCACGGGCCGGCCCCGCGGTGCCGGCTGAAGGCTGGATGAGGGGGTTCTGACTCGAAAGAACGAAAAAAGATCAGAGGTCGGATTCGGCTAAAAAACAGGAAGAAGAAGGCGGATGACTTACGACAGGCGGGGGTTGGCGGCGTGAGTCTTGCTCCTTGCCGAACTGCCAATCCGCCGTGAGATTGCGGTTTGCGATGTAATTCACCGTGTCCGCCACCTCCGGCGTGGGGCATGTCCTTGGAGCACAGCCGACTTGGGTCGGTGGTCGCTCATCGGCAGATCGGATGAGGTCGGCCTTGGAGAGGAAGGACTTGACGCCACGAAAGGCGGCCAGCAGGTCGGCCCGGTCAAGCCCTCCGACTGCGTCGGCACTTTTCGGAGTCATGGCGGCAATGGCGGCACCACCGGAGTCGGCGTCTGGCCGGTGGGACCAGTGGGAGCCTCCTGCCCGGTCGCCCGGCCGTGTCTGGCCAGATTGATGATCGCATATACAGGCGACGATCTTCACGTAAAAATAGGACCGCTGCCACATCTTCACCGACTTGATCAGCGGAATGGTGGGAAACGGGTTGTCGGCCACCGATCTCCGCATCACGATGAAGGTGCCGCACAGAGCTGGCACGCCATACTGCTTACCAGCATGTCATACATTGGTTCGGCAGTATTGTTGGATGAAGCAGCCCGGACCGACATTATGCGTACGCTTACGCGAGACTGGTTCTACCGGCGTGCTTTGCACACGCAATTGGGCTGGCGGTGTCAGTTTCTCCAACTTTAGTTGAACCGAGTGTGGTTAGGCCCGGTCCTTGATAAGGTTAAAACAGCACTAACTTGACTAACTATCATTGTGGTTTTGATGCGTAGGTAAGAATGGTTCTTGCTCAGCCCGTAGCAGCCACGTAAAACTTGCAACAACAAAGTAGAGGACGTCTAACTTGTTTTTGCAGGGCATATTGTGATGTGATATGGTCAAGACGTGATACTATATTTTATTGTATGAGATGATTATGTTTTGTAAGCGAGTTATCGACAGCTGGCGGAGTCATATGGTTGTCGCTTTATTGTATGCAATGCAATGCATACATAATTGCTTTACTTTATCACTAAGCGATAGCGATAGTCGTAGAAAGCATTAGTTGGCGAGGCGATAGCGATGCTACGATGGAGATCAAGGTGTCGCGCCCGGTGGCGATGGTGATCATGGCGGTGCTTGGAGATGGAGATCACAAGCACAAGATGATGATGGCCATATCATATCACTTATATTGATTGCATGTGATGTTTATCTTTTATGCATCTTATTTTGCTTTGATTGGCGGTAGCATTATAACATGATCTCTCACTAAATTTCAAGATAAAAGTGTTCTCCACAGTATGCACCGTTGCCAAAGTTAAATGCGTGCCCAGACACCACGTGATGATCGGGTGTGATAAGCTCTACGTCCATCTACAATGGGTGCAAGCCAGTTTGCACACGCAGAATACTCAGGTTAAACTTGACGAGCCTAGCATATGCAGATATGGCCTCGGAACACTGAGACCGAAAGGTTGAGCGTGATCATATAGTAGATATGATCAACATAGTGATGTTCACCATTGAAAACTACTCCATTTCACGTGATGATCGGTTATGGTTTAGTTGATCAGGATCACATGATCACTTAGATGATTAGAGAGATGTCTATCTAAGTGGGAGTTCTTAAGTAATATGATTAATTGAACTTAAATTTATCATGAACTTAGTACCTGATAGTATTTTGCTTGTCTATGTTTGTTGTAGATAGATGGCTCGTGTTGTTGTTCCGTTGAATTTTAATGCGTTCCTTGAGAAAGCAAAGTTGAAAGATGATGGTAGCAATTGCATGGACTGGGTCCGTAACTTGAGGATTATGCTCATTGCTGCACAGAAGAATTGCATCCTGGAAGCACCGCTGGGTGCCAAACCTGCTGCAGGAGCAACACCAGATGTTGTGAACGTCTGGCAGAGCAAAGCTGATGACTACTCGATAGTTCAGTGTGCCATGCTTTACGGCTTAGAACCGGGACTTCAACGACGTTTTGAACGTCATGGATCATATGAGATGTTCCGGGAGTTGAAGTTAATATTTCAAGCAAATGCCGGATTGAGAGATATGAAGTCTCCAATAAGTTCTCTGACTACAAGATGGAGGAGAATAGTTACATCGGTGAGCATATACTCAGAATGTCTGGGTATAACAGTCACTTGATTCAGCTGGGAGTTAATCTTCCGGATGATAGCGTCATTGACATAATTCTTCAATCACTGCCACCAAGCTACAAGAGCTTCTTGATGAACTATAATATGCAAGGGATGGAAAAGACAATTCCCGAGCTCTTCGCAATGCAAAAGGTTGTGGAGGTAGAAATCAAGAAGGAGCATCAAGTGTTGATGGTCAATAAGACCACCAGTTTCAAGAAGAAGGGCAAAAGGAAAAACAAGGGGAACTTCAAGAAGAACAGCAAACAAGTTGCTGCTCAAGAGAAGAAACCCAAGTCTGGACCTAAGCCTGAGAATGAGTGCTTCTACTGCAAGCAAACTAGTCACTGGAAGCGGAACTGCCCCAAGTATTTGGCGGATAAGAAGGATGGCAAGGTGAACAAAGGTATATGTGATATACATGTTATTGATGTGTACCTTACCAGAGCTCGTGATAGCACACAGGTATTTGATACTGGTTACATTGCTAATATTTGCAACTCGAAAGCAGGGGACTTCTGATTAAGCGGACACTTTGGCTAAGGGCCGAGGTGACGATCTTGGCGTGGGAAATGGTTCCAAAGTCGATGTGATCGCCGTCGGCACGCTACCTCTACATCTACCTTCGGGATTAGTCTTAGACCTAAATAATTGTTATTTGGAGCCAGCGTTGAGCATGAACATTATATCTGGATCTTGTTTGATGCAAGACGGTTATTCATTTAAATCTGAGAATAATGGTTGTTCTATTTATATGAGTAATATCTTTTATGGTCATGCACCTTTAAAGAGTGGTCTATTTTGATGAATCTCGATAGTAGTGATACACATATTCATAATGTTGAAGCCAAAAGATGCGAGAGTTGATATTGATAGTGCAACTTATTTGTGGCACTACCGTTTAGGTCATATTGGTGTAAAGCGCATGAAGAAACTCCATACTGATGGACTTTTGGAATCACTTGATTATGAATCACTTGGTACTTGTGAACCATGCCTCATGGGCAAGATGACTAAAACGCCGTTCTCCGGAACTATGGGCGAGCAACTAATTTGTTGGAAATCATACATCTTGATGTATGTGGTCCAATGAATGTTGAGGCTAAATGGCGGATATTGTTATTTTCTCACCTTCACGGATGATTTGAGCAGATATGGGTATATCTACTTAATGAAACATAAGTGCGAAGCGTTTGAAAAGTTCAAAGAATTTCAGAGTGAAGTTGAAAATCATCATAACAAGAAAATAAAGTTTCTATGATCTGATCGTGGAGGAGAATATTTGAGTTCTGAGTTTGGTTTACATTTGAAACAATGCGGAATAGTTTAGCAACTCCGCCACCGGAACACCACAGCGTAATGGTGTGTCCGAGCGTCAAATGTCGTACTTTACTAGATATGGTGCGCGATCTATGATGTCTCTTACTGATTTACCGCTATCGTTTTGGGGTTATGCTTTAGAGACGGCCGCATTCACGTTAAATAGGGCACCATCAAAATCCGTTGAGACGACGCCTTATGAACTGTGGTTTGGCAAGAAACCAAAGTTGTGGTTTCTTAAATTTTGGGGCTGCGATAAGCTCGAACCCAAATCGGAGAAATGTGTCTTCATAGGATACCCAAAGGAAACTGTTGGGTACACCTTCTATCACAGATCCGAAGGCAAGACATTTGTTGCAAAGAATGGATCCTTTCTAGAGAAGGAGTTTCTCTCGAAAGAAGTGAGTGGGAGGAAAGTAGAACTTGATGAGTTAACTATACCTGCTCCTTTATTGGAAAATAGTTCATCACAGAAACCAGTTCCTGTGACGACTACACCAATTAGTGAGGAAGCTAATGATGATGATCATGAAACTTCAGATCAAGTTACTACAGAACCTCGTTGGTCAACCAGAGTAAGATCCGCGCCAGAGTGGTACGGTAATCCTATTTTGGGGGTTATGTTACTTGGCCATGGCGAACCTACGAACTATGACAAAGCGATGATGAGCCCAGATTCCGCAAAATGGCTTGAAGACATGAAATCTGAGATGGGATCCATGTATGAGAACAAAGTGTGGACTTTGGTTGACTTGCCCGGTGATCGGCAAGCCATCGAGAATAAATGGATTTTCAAGAAGAAGACTGACGCTGATGGTAATGTTACTGTCTACAAAGCTCGACTTGTTGCGAAAGGTTTTCGACAAGTTCAAGGGGTTGACTACGATGAGACTTTCTCATCCGTAGCAATGCTTAAGTCTGTCTGAATCCTGTTAGCAATTGCCGCATTTTATGATTATGAAATTTGGCAAATGGATGTCAAAACTGCATTCCTGAATGGATTTCTAGAAGAAGAGTTGTATATGATGCAACCAGAAGGTTTTGTCAATCCAAAGAATGCTAACAAAGTGTGCAAGCTCCAGCGATCCATTTATGGACTGGTGCAAGCCTCTCGGAGTTGGAATAAACGCTTTGATAGTGTGATCAAAGCATATGGTTTTATACAGACTTTTGGAGAAGCCTGTATTTACAAGAAAGTGAGTGGGAGCTCTCTAGCATTTCTAATATTATATGGACATATTATTGATTGGAAATGTTATAGAATTTCTGGATAGCATAAAAGGATACTTGAATAAAAGTTTTTCAATGAAAGACCTCGGTGAAGCTGCTTACATATTAGGCATCAAGATCTATAGAGATAGATCGAGACGCTTAATTGGACTTTCACAAAGCACATACCTTGATAAAATTTTGAAAAAGTTCAAAATGGATCAAGCAAAGAAAGGGTTCTTACCTGTAATACAAGGTGTGAAATTGAGTCAGACTCAATGCCCGACCACTGCAGAAGATAGAGAGAAAATGAAAGAAGTGCCCTATGCTTCAGCCATAGGCTCTATCATGTATGCAATGTTGTGTACCCGACCTGATGTGTGCTTTGCAATTAGTTTAGCAGGAAGGTGCCAAAGTAATCCAGGAGTGGATCACTGGACAGCGGTCAAGAACATCCTAAAATACCTGAAAAGGACTGAGAATATGTTTCTCGTTTATGGAGGTGACAAAGAGCTAGTCGTAAATGGTTATGCCGATGCAAGCTTTGACACTGATCCGGACAATTCTAAATCGCAAACCGGATGCGTGTTTATATTAAACGGTGGAGCTGTCAGTTGGTGCAGTTCTAAACAAAGCGTCGTAGCGGGATCTACATGTGAAGCGGAGTACATAGCTGCTTGAAGCAGCAAATGAAGAATGCGGATGAAGGAGTTCATATCCGATCTAGGTGTCATACCTAGTGCATCGGGTCCAATGAAAATCTTTTGTAACAATACTAGTGCAATTGCCTTGGCAAAGGAATCCAGATTTCACAGAACCAAGCACATCAAGAGACGCTTCAATTCCATCCGGGACCAAGTCCAGGTGGGAGACATAGAGATTTGCAAGATACATACAGATCTGAATGTTGCAGACCCGTTGACTAAGCCTCTTCCACGAGAAAAACATGATCAACACCAAGGCTCCATGGGTGTTAGAATCATTACCGTGTAATCTAGATTATTGACTCTAGTGCAAGTGGGAGACTGAAGGAAGTATGCCCTAGAGGCAATAATAAAGTTATTATTTATTTCCTCGTATCATGATAAATGTTTATTATTCATGCTAGAATTGTATTCCCGGAAACATAATACATGTGTGAATACATAGACAAACATAGTGTCACTAGTATGCCTCTACTTGACTAGCTCGTAAATCAAAGATGGTTAAGTTTCCTAACCATAGACATGAGTTGTCATTTGATTAACGGGATCACATCATTAGGAGAATGATGTGATTGACTTGACCCGATACATTAGCTTAGCACTTGATCGTTTAGTATGTTGCTACTGCTTTCTTCATGACTTACACATGTTCCTATGACTATGAGATTATGTAACTCCCGCTTATCGGAGGAACACTTTGTGTGCTACCAAACGTCACAACGTAACTAGGTTATTATAAAGGTGCTCTACAGGTGTCTCCGAAGGTACTTGTTGAGTTGACATATTTCGAGATTAGGATTTGTCACTCCGATTGTCGGAGAGGTATCTCTGGGCCCTCTCGGTAATGCACATCACTATAAGCTTGCAAGCAATGTAGCTAATGAGTTAGTTACGAGATGATGCATTATGTAACGAGTAAAGAGACTTGTCGGTAACGAGATTGAACTAGGTATTGGATACCGACGATCTAATCTCGGGCAAGTAACATACCAATGACAAAGGGAACAACGTATGTTGTTATGCGGTTTGACCGATAAAAATCTTCGTAGAATATGTAGGAGCCAATATGAGCATCCAGGTTCCGCTATTGGTTATTGACCGGAAATGTGTCTCAGTCATGTCTACATAGTTCTCGAACCCGTAGAGTCCGCAAGCTTAAGGTTTCGTTGATAGTTTTATTATGAGTTTATGAGTTTTGATGTACTGGAGGTTGTTCGGAGTCCTGGATGTGATCATGTACTTGATGAGGAGTCTCGAAATGGTCGATACATAAAGACCGATATATTGGACGACTATATTTGGACACCGGAAAGGTTCCGGGTGAGATTGGGACAATACCGGAGCTCCGGGAGGTTATCGGAACCCCCCGGGAGGTATATGGGCCTTATTGGGCCTTAGTGGAAAGCAGGGGAAAGGAGCAAGGGAGGGCCCCCCCCCAAGCCCAATCCGAATTGGTAGGGGCCCCCCTTTCCTTCCTCCCTCCTTCCTCTTCCTTCCCTCTCCCTCTCCTAATAGGAAAGGGGGGAGTCCTACTCCCGGTGGGAGTTGGACTCCCCCTAAAGCAGCGCCACCCCCTTGGCCGGCCCCCTCCTCCACTCCTTTATATACGGGGGAGGGGGCACCCCATAGACAAAACAATTGATCATTGATCTCTTAGCCGTGTGCGGTGCCCCCCCTCCACCATAGTTCTCCTCGATAATATTGTAGTGGTGCTTAGCCGAAGCCCTGCGATGGTAGAACATCAAGACCGTCACCACGCCGTCGTGTTGACGAAACTCTACCCCAACATTCTGCTGGATCGAGATGCACGAGGAGCGTCATCGAGCTGAGCGTGTGCAGAACTCGGAGGTGCGTAGTTTGATTGCTTGATCGGTCGGGCCGTGAAGACGTATGACTACATCAACCCCGTTGTGCTAACGCTTCCGCTTTCGGTCTATGAGGGTACGTGGACACACTCTCCCCTCTCGTTGCTATGCATCACCATGATCTTGCGTGTGCGTAGGAAAATTTTGAAATTACTACGTTCCCCAACAAGTATGACATGCTGGTAAGCAGTATGACTTGTATCGCCCACAACTCACTTGTGTTCTACTCGTGCATATAACATCTACGCATAAAACCAGGCTCGGATACCACTGTTAGGGAACGTAGTAATTTCAAAAAAAATTCTACGCACACGCAAGATCATGGTGATGCATAGCAAAGAGAGGGGAGAGTGTGTCCACGTACCCTCATAGACCGAAAGCGGAAGCATTAGCACAACGCGGTTAATGTAGTCGTACGTCTTCACGACCCGACCGATCAAGTACCGAACGCACGGCACCTCCGAGTTCAGCACACGTTCAGCTCGATGGCGTCCCTCGAAATCCGATCCAGCCAAGCTTTGAGGGAGAGTTCCGTCAGCATGACGGCGTGGTGATGATGATGATGTTCTACCGACGTAGGGCTTCGCCTAAGCACCGCTACGGTATTATCGAGGTGGATTTTGGTGGAGGGGGGCACCGCACACGGCTAAGAGATCCAAGGGATCCATTGTTGTGTCTAGAGGTGCCTCCTGCCCCCGTATATAAAGGAGCAAGGGGGAGGCAGCCGGCCAAGGAGGAGGGCACGCCAAGGGGGGAGTCCTACTCCCACCGGGAGTAGGACTCCTCCTTTCCTTGTGGGAGTATGAGAAGGGAAGGAAAAAGGAGAAGGAAGGAAGGGCACGCCCCCCCCCCTCCCTAGTCCAATTCGGACCAGTCCATGGGGAGGGTTGCGGCCACCCTTTGAGGCCTTTCTCTCCTTTCCGGTATGGCCCATTAAGGCCCAATACGAATTCCCGTAACTCTCCAGTACTTTGAAAAATACCCGAATCACTCGGAACCTTTCCGATGTCCGAATATAGTTGTCCAATATATCGATCTTTACGTCTCAATCATTTCGAGACTCCTCGTCATGTCCCCGATCTCATCCGGGACTCTGAACTACCTTCGGTACATCAAATCACATAAACTCGTAATACCTATCGTCACCGAACTTTAAGCGTGCGGACCCTACGGGTTCGAGAACTATGTAGAAATGAACGAGACACGTCTCCGGTCAATAACCAATAGCGGAACCTGGATGCTCATATTGGCTCCCACATATTCTACGAAGATCTTTATCGGTCAAACCGCATAACAATATACGTTGTTCTCTTTGTCATCGGTATGTTACTTGCCCGAGATCGATCGTCGGTATCATCATACCTAGTTCAATCTCGTTACTGGCAAGTCTCTTTACTCGTTACGTAATGCATCATCCCGCAACTAACTCATTAGTCAAATTGCTTGCAAGGCTTATAGTGATGTGCATTACCGAGAGGGCCCGGATATACCTCTTCGACAATCAGAGTGACAAATCCTAATCTCGAAATACGCCAACTCAACAAGTACCTTCGGAGAGACCTGTAGAGAACCTTTATAATCACCCAATTACATTGTGACGTTTGGTAGCACACAAAGTGTTCCTCCGGTAAACGGGAGTTGCATAATCTCATAGTCACAGGAACATGTATAAGTCATGAAGAAAGCAATAGCAACATACTAAACGATCAGGTGCTAAGCTAACTGAATGGGTCAAGTCAATCACATCATTCTCCTAATGATGTGATCCCGTTAATCAAATTAAAACTCATGTCTATGGTTAGCAAACTTAACCATCTTTGGTTACCGAGCTAGTCAAGTAGAGGCATACTAGTGACACTATGTTTGTCTGTGTATTCACACTTGTATTATGTTTCCGGTTAATACAATTCTAGCATGAATAATAAACATCTATCATGATATAAGGAAATAAATAATAACTTTATTATTGCCTCTAGGGCATATTTCCTTCATATGCTTACGCGAGACTGGTTCTACCGACGTGCTTCGCACACATGTGGCTAGCGGGTGTTAGTTTCAACAACTTTAGTTGAATCGAGTGTGGCTACACCCGGTCCTTGTGCAGGTTAAAACAGCACTAACTTGACGAAATATCGTTGTGGTTTTGATGCGTAGGTAAGAACGGTTCTTGCTCAGCCCGTAGCAGCCATGTAAAACTTGCAACAACAAAGTAGAGGAGGTCTAACTTGTTTTTGCAAGGCATGTTGTGATGTGATATGGTCAAGACAAGATGCTATGTTTTATTGTATGAGATGATCATGTTTTCTAACGGAGTTATCGGCAACTGGGAGGAGCCATATGGTTGTCGCTTTATTGTATGAAATGCAATCGCCATGTAATTGCTTTACTTTATCACTAAGCGGTAGCGATAGTCGTAGAAGCAATAGTTGGCGAGACAACAACGATGCTACGATGGAGATCAAGGTGTCGCGCCAGTGACGATGGTGATCATGACGGTGCTTTAGAGATGGAGATCAAACGCACAAGATGATGATGGCCATATCATATCACTTATATTGATTGCATGTGATGTTTATCCTTTATGCATCTTATTCTGCTTTGATTGACGGTAGCATTATAAGATGATCTCTCACTAAAAATTTCAAGGTACAAGTGTTCTCCCTAAGTATGCACCATTGCCAAAGTTCGTCGTGCCGTGACACCACGTGATGATCGGGTGTGATAAGCTCAACGTTCTTATACAACTGATGCAAGCCAGTTTTGCACACGCAGAATACTCAGGTTAAACTTGACGAGCCTAGCATATGCAGATATGGCCTCGGAACACTGGAGACCAAAAGGTCGAGCGTGAATCATATAGTAGATATAATTAACATAGTGATGTTCACCATTGAAAACTACTCCATCTCACGTGATGATCGGACATGGTTTAGTTGATATGGATCACGTGATCACTTAGATGATTAGAGGGATGTCTATCTAAGTGGGAGTTCTTAAGTAATATGATTAATTGAACTTTAATTTATCATGAACTTAGTCCTGGTAGTATTAAGCGTATCTATGTTTGTAGATCAATAGCTCGCGTTTAGCTCCCCTATTTTATTTTGATATGTTCCTAGAGAAAACTGAGTTGAAAGATGTTAGTAGCAATGATGCGGATTGGATCCGTGATTTGAGGATTATACTCATTGCTGCACAGAAGAATTATGTCCTTGATGCACCGCTAGATGACAGACCGATTGCAGGAGCAAATGCAGACATTATGAATGTTTAGCAAGCTCGATATGATGACTACTTGATAGTTTAGTGCACCATGCTTTACGGCTTAGAATCGGGGCTTCAAAGACGTTTTTGAAACGCCACGGAGCATATGAGATGTTCCAAGAGTTGAAATTAGTATTAAGACCTTTGACTAGTACTTTGCCTACAAGATGGAGGAGAATAGCTCAGCTAGTGAGCATGTGCTTAGAATATCTGAGTACTACAATCACTTGAATCAAGTAGGAATTAATCTTCCAAATAAGATAGTGATTGACAGAGTTCTCTAGTCACTATCACAAAGTTACTAGAACTTCATGATGAACTATAATATGCAAGGGATAACGGAAACGATTCCCAACCTCTTCGTGATGCTGAAATCGAGAAAACGTCAAGAAAACATCAAGTGTTAATGGTTGACAAGACCACTAGTTTCAAGAAAAGGGCAAAGGGAAGAAGGGGAACTTCAAAAAGAACGGCAAGCAAGTTGCTGCTCCCGTGAAGAAGCCCAAAGCTAGACCCAAGCACTGGCGAGTGCTTCTCTTGCCAAAGGAAATGGTCACTGGAAGTGGAACTGCCCTAGATACTTGGCGGATAAGAAGGATGGCAAAGTGAACAAAGGTATATTGGATATACATGTTATTGATGTGTATTTTACTAATGTTTATAGCAACTCCTCGGCATTTGATACTAGTTCAGTTGCTAAGAGTAGTAACTCGAAACGGGAGTTGCAGAATGAACAGAAACTAGTTAAGGGCGAGGTGACGATGTGTGTTGGAAGTAGTTCCAAGATTGATATGATCATCATCACACACTCCCTATACTTTCGGGATTAATGTTGAACCTAAATAAGTGTTATTTGGTGTTTGCATTGAGCATGAATATGATTTGATCATGTTTATTGCAATACGGATATTCATTTCAGTTAGAGAATAATTGTTGTTCTGTTAACATGAATAAAACCTTCTACGGTCACTAGTAGAAAAAGGGTCAAACGTGAAGCACATTAGTGCCGGTTTGAATTTGAGTCGGCACTAATGTATACATTAGTGCCGGTTCCAACGGCTAGCCGGGCCACTTTCATTAGTACCGATTCGTGGCGAACCTTTAGCACCGGTTCGTGCCACGAACCGGTACTAATGAGAGTGGTGGCAGGATGTTGTTAGACTGGGGCCCCTCCAGGCCCTTTAGTACCGGTTCTTGGCATGAACCGGTACTAAAATAAATCTACATAAACCCTTACGTCCACCCGAGCTCGCTCTGTTCTTCCCCTTTCCCCTCTCCTCTATGTTCTTCCCCTCTTCCTCTCGAGCTCATCACACATTTTGCCCAAAATTTGTCAAGATATGAAGGCCCCCATCCATTCAAATGATCACAAAGGTTAGCAACTTTGTCCTTTCATCTCTCATTGCTAGATTAGCTCTTGCAATGCTTTATATAGTGATTAATTTGTGAGTTTAGTAATTTGGAGGAAATATATATATGTGCTACTATTTGATTTATATGAAATTTGAGGTCAAAAATAACACTTAGTTTGCATATGTAGGTGTGGTTTACTTAGTGCCTTCTAAATCTCCGTCGTAACCACCGACGATCGCCCGCACCGTCCCGTCGCCGGCACCACCTTGCGGTGAGCCTCTTGTTCATGAAATTTTATATAAAAATTGATGTTAGTGTGATTTGGATATATAGTTACTCGTATAATTATCTTACCCGTACGTTGTTTGTTATACATATAGTGCCATGGTTTTGATATCCGTCCCGTCGGCCCTCGTCCTTGTTATGATTAGGATGTGGTATATATATTCTCTTTTAAAACTAGTTGCATTTCGTGTTTATGACAAATTATGCCCATAAAGTTGACATAGAAATTTTTCTAGGAGGTATGTGAACCGGAAATTCCAACCGACCCTATTGTCGAGAGGTTAAATTTAGTTGAAAGAAAGCGAGTACTTGAAAGAAAAATTGAAAAGAATTGAGGGGAGAAGATGGAATTGGAGTTGCATGTTGCCGATGTAAATCGATGATCACAAGATCAAGATGGAGAAAATGCGCTTGAAGATTAGAAAGATTAGAAAATATGCCATCGATAGTGAGGCTTGGTATCATTATGTTGTTGGATCAATTGTTACCTTAGTTGCGATATTGATCGCATTTGTTGTTGCATTTAAATGCTTTAGCTAGAGAGTTATTTGTTTGTTGCATTTTAAGTGTTGTATGAACTTTATGTATGAACTTGTATTAATTTGGTCTATTCGATTGTTGTATAATGAAGATGAACGGCAATGGATGTACGATGACCGATGCTCTCCCCAGTTTGTTGAGGGCGTGCATACTTTTCTGCTTGCGGCTGAGGCAAACAAGCGGGCGGATGGTTTTATGCCTTGTCCATGTGTTGGCTGTAAGAATGGTCACAATTACTCTACGTCAAGAACCATTCACGTCCACCTGTTTGAGTCCGGTTTCATGCCCCACTATAATGTTTGGACCAAGCACGGAGAAAGAGGGGTTATGATGGAAGATAATGAAGAAGAAGAGGACGATGACAGCTATCCTGGCCATGGGTTCCCTGAATACGATGATACAACAATGGGGGAAGAAGCCGGTAATGCGGGAAGAAGCTGAGCCGGCAATGCGGGAAGAAGCTGAAGAAGAGGCATCAGATGAGCCCGTTGATGATCTAGGTCGGGCCATTGCCGATGCAAAGAGAAAGCTAACGCCAAGTGATTTGGAGAAGAATAAGTTGCAGCGCATGTTAGAGGATCACAAAAAATTGTTGTACCAGTGCGTAGGTGACAAGAAAAGCTGGGCACCACTGCTGGAATTGCTGCAATGGAAGGCAGAGAATGGTGTATCGACAAGGGATTTGGAAAGTTGCTTTGGTAATGATAAAGGATATGCTTCCAAAGGACAACGAATTGCCCGAAATGCGTCTGAAGCAAAGAAGGCTGTCTGCCCTCTAGGGTTAGAGGTGCATAAGATACATGCATGCCCTAATGATTGCATCCTCTACCGCGGTGAGTACAAGGATTTGAGCAGCTTTCCGGTATGTGGTGCATTGCGCTATAAGATCAGCCGCAATGACCACAGGTGATGTCGAGGCGGCGCCCGGGAAGAAGATTCCTGCCAAGGTGATGTGGTATTCTCCTATAATACCACGGTTGAAACGTTGTTCCAAAACAAAGAGCATGCCAAGCGATGCGATGGCACGAAGAAGACCGTAAGAAAAGGCGGAAAGTTGAGGGTACCCGTTGACGGGTCATGATGGAGAAAAATCGAAAGAAAGTACGGGAAGGAGTTTGCGAGATGGCGCAAGGAGGCGTATGGTTTGGTCTAAGCGCCAGATGGCATTAATCCTTTTGGGGAGCGAGCAGCAACCATAGCACTTGGCATGTGACTCTATGTTTGTATAACCTTCCTCCTTGGTTGTGCATGAAGTGGAAGTTCATTATGATGCCAGTGCTCATCCAAGGCCCTAAGCAACCCGGCAACTACATTGATGTGTACCTAAGGCCATTAGTTGAAGAACTCTTACAACTGTGGAATGGAACAGGTGTACGTGCGTGGGATGAGCACATGGTGGAAGAATTTGACCTAAAGGCATTGTTGTTCGTGACCATCAATGGTTGGCCTGCTCTCGATAACCTTCGGAGACGGACAAACAAGGGATACCACGCATGCACGCTTTGTTTGGGCGATAAAGCGGTATATATTTGGCTAATTGTAAGAAGAATGTGTACCTGGGACATCGTCGATTTCTTCCGGCGAGCATCCGTAAGAAAGAAAGGCAAGCATTTCAAAGGTGAGGCGGATCACCGGATGAAGCCTCGCCACCGTACTGGTGTTGATGTACATGATATGGTCAAGAATTTGATGGTGGTCTTTGGAAAGGGTCCTGGTGGACAACCTGTTCCGAATGACGCTGACAGACGCGCACCCATGTGGAAGAAGAAATCTATATTTTGGGACCTGCCCTATTGGAAAGACCTAGAGGTCCGCTCCGCAATCGACGTGATGCACGTGACGAAGAATCTTTGTGTGACCCTGCTTGGCTTCTTGGGCGTGTATGGGAAGACAAAAGATACACCTGATGCACGGGAGGACCAGCAACGTATGCACGGTTTGGCATACATTAGGGTCATGCAAGCTACGCTCTTACCAAAGAAGAGAAGGAAATCTTCTTTGAATGCATGCTCAGTATTAAGGTACCGTCTGGCTTCTCGTCGAATATAAAGGGAATAATAAACATGGCAGAGAAAAAGTTCCAGAACCTAAAGTCTCATGACTGCCACGTGATTATAACGCATAGCTGCTTCCGGTTGCATTGAGGGGCTTCTACGGAAAGCGTTCGATTAGCCATTGTGAAGCTATGTGCATTTCTCAATGCAATCTCTCGGAAAAGTAATCGATCCAGAAATCATACCAAGGTTAGAGAATGATTTGATGCAATGTCTTGTCGATTTCGAGTTGGTGTTCCCACCATCCTTCTTCAACATCATGGCCTTGCGTCCTAGTTCACCTATCTTGAAGAGATTAACGTTTTGGGTCTGTATTTCTACACAATATGTTCCCCTTTGAGAGGTTCATGGGAGTCTTAAAGAAATATGTTCATAACCGTGCTAGGCGAGAAGGAAGCATCTCCAAGGGCCATCAAAATGAGGAGGTCATTGAGTTTTGTATTGACTTTATTCGACCTTAAGCCGATTGGTGTTCTGAATCGCGGCATAAGGGCAGGCTGGAAGAAAAAGGCACGCTAGGAGGAACAAATAATATGTATGGGCCGGACATTCTCTCCTTTGAAGCACACTACAGTTCTCTGAATTCCGCCTTGGTGGCTCCGTATATGGATGAACACAAGAATTTGCTATGCTCCAAACACCGGAGCGGTCGATGATTGGATTACACATGAACAAACCAGGAGTTTCGCCAGCTGGTTGCATATCGCACGTACCATGCATGACACCTCTATTGAAGATGACTTGTACTTGCTGTCCCGGTTGCCATCTTGAATATAATGACTTTCAAAAGTGCGAGATAAATGGTAATACATTTTACACGATCGCCCAAGATAAGAAGAGCACCAACCAAAACAGTGGTGTCCGCTTTGATGCAGAAACCAAGGCGGAAAGGAAACATATTATGGTTATATACAGGACATATGGGAACTTGACTATGGGCGTGGTTTAAAGGTCCCTTTGTTTCGGTGCAAATGGGTCAATATGACACGAGGCGGGAGTAACGGAAGACCCGCGATGCGGAATGACAACGATGGATCTCAACAATCTTGCGTATGCGAGACGAACCATTCGTCCTAGCCAATGATGTGGCACAGGTTTTCTATGTGAAGGACATGTCTACCAAGCCAAGAAAAAGAAAAGATAAGGAAGCGAATGCATCGAGACGATGAGCCAAAAGCGCCACATAGTTCTTTACGGGAAGAGAAACATCGTGGGAGTGGATGACAAGACAGACAAGTCGAAGATTATGAAAAGTTTGATGAAATTGCTCCATTCACAGTGAATATTGACCCGAGCATCCCGTTAAATGATGAAGATTTTCCATGGTTCTGGCGCAAAGGGACACCTTGAAGAAAAAGTTTTGCACCCAAAGATGCAGGGATGTGATCGGCTTCACTATCATCACTTTCTTACATGTTTCACACCGGAGGAATCTCTGTAATAGTTAGGGTAGTTATGTGTTTTGGCATTTGAAACTTCGAAGAAATTTTATGTGCAAAAAAATTCTTTCATGCCTTTACTGATTTTTAAAGTTAAGTTATTCACAAACTAGTGATTCACACTAATTTCAAATAATTCAAAATTTAAACTATTCAAATTTGGAAACTACGGGCACTAACAGAAAGTTTGTAATTTTTGTACCTAAAGCAAAAATATTCACAAAGAAACTCTAAATACACAAAAAAACAACACAAAAATAAATAAAGCAAAAAAATAAAAAATAAAGCCCGCCTACTAGGCCAGGCGGCCTGCATCGACTAGAAACCCAACCTATTGTTGGGCGGGATCTGAGCCACAAAAGGCTGATGGGCCTGAGGCAACCTGAACACGTAGGCCCAGTGGGCCTGCTTTGGAGAGGAGCTCGAGAGAGCTACCGCCACGAGGTTAATAAACCGGTCACGGTCGCCCCTCGGCTAGCGAGGTGGGACTAAACTTGCCGCTTTGCACTGCAGGCGCACCCCCTTTAATGCCGGTCGTGGCACCAACCGGTAGTAAAGGGGGGCCTTTAGTACCGGTTTGTGCCACCACCCGATACTAAATGGGGTCCCTTCCCGCCGCTTGGGCTGGCCAAAACTGGCCTTTAGTACCGGTTGGTGGCTCATCTGGCCAACACTTACGAAAATTTTAGTTTCTCATCTGGCTTCTTCTCCTCTGCACCGTCGCCCGCCGCCCCCGTACGTCTCCATCCCTCGTCGCCGCCCGTCCCGTCGTCGCCGCCCCATCCGGCCCGTCCGCGTCGTCCCGTCCCGTCATCGGCGCCGCCTGTCGTCCCGTCGTCGTCGCCGCCCGACCGTCCGTCCCGTCCCGTCGTCGCCGCCCGTCCCTGTCCCGTCGTCGTCATCCCGTCGTCGCTTGCGCCCGTCGCCGTCCCGTCGCTTGTCCCCGTCGCCGCCCCATCGTCCCTCGCCTCATGCGGTGAGCCTTTACACACACACATACATTTTTGTTTTTAGTTATACAAATAGTTAGAAATTTTTCTGTTTTTAGAAATTGTTAGAATTTTTTCTGTTTTCGAAATAGTTAGAAATGTTAGAATTGTTAGAATAGTTAGAAATGTTAGAATTTTTAGAATAGTTAGAAATGTTAGAATTGTTAGAATAGTTAGAAAAGTTAGAATTGTTAGAAATTTTTCTGTTTTTTAGTTATAGAAATAGTTATAAAAAAGTTAGTAATTTTTCTTTTTTTTTAGTTCTAGAAATATTAGAAATGTTATACAAATGTTAGTTATATATATAGAAATGTTATAATTTTTTTCTGGTTTTTAGTTATAGAAATATTAGAAATGTTATAGAAATGTTAGTTATATATAGCATTGTTAGAAATGTTATAGAAATGTTAGTTATATAGAAATGTTAGAAATTTTAGTTACCAAAATCCAATCATTAAAAAAATGTTACTTTTGCGGGCATATAGCTAGTATTTGTTCTCGGCGATGCCCGACCGCATCCTCGCCGTCGACAAATCATGACGACGTCCGGCTGACCCATGTCTTGGGACTGGGCTCCGCTTGGCTAACCTTTGGGAGGTGCTGCCTAGAGGCGCGCCCGCTTGATGAGGAACCCGGCCCCGGGTCCCGTCGTCGACCCCGATCTCGTTTGGTGGCGTTCGCGTGGGCCAGTTCGGTGCGGAGGAGCCAGCCCGCCCGGAGGTGGTGCGTCGTCGTGTCAAGGAGGAGGGCGAGCACCGTCCATCGCTACATGGTTGCGTTAGAGGGCGGCGAGTTCTCCAATACTTGGCGATTTCTTGAGGATCTCACTTCAGCTATGATCTGTGAGGATTCCTTCTCTTTGGGTGTCCACCGCCCGCGCCGCGAGAACATGAGTGTCCTAGATTCTTCTGTAGTATTCGATCTTTATTAGCTACCTAGCGAGTGATGTATTCGATATTATATCTATTATTCGAGGCGATGTATTCGAGATTATATCTATTATTCGAGGCGATGTTTTCGAGATTATATCTATTATTGAGGCGATGTATTCGAGATTATATCTATTATTCGAGGCGATGTAATTTGAATACTAAATTGTTTTATATTTCTTTTGGATTAGTTAAATAAAAGCTATGGCGGACAATACCGTGAGAGAGGGAGAACAGGCCATGTTCGATATGATCGCCATCCTCACGGGCGAGATGATGATCGAGAATGAAGAAGATTATGACGGCTCCGAATTTCTAAACAACATCGGAGAGGGTGATATGATATTCGATCGCGACGACCGAATTGATGAAGTCATGAACTATGATTATGATGATGACGAAGAAAATGTTGATCTTGAAACAACAAAGACCGGTGAGGTATATATATTTATATAAGCAGGCACCTGGTGATCATCACATGTTTTAAATGACTTGAAGATATATTAACGAATCGATCTTTGTTCTTTCAGCCATCCGGATCGAGCAAATCTTGAGCAACAGGGACGAAACGAGGCCGAAAAAAGTTGAAGGAGGGCGTAAAGTACAATATCGAGGCAATCGGACCTAATGGCGAACCATTAGCGCCTAAGAATATTGCGGACAAGTTCGTTAAATCGGTCACGGAGTTCTTGTGAAGGACCAACTCGATCTCCCTTCAAGAATGGAGAGAGCCAGCAAAGCCACGTCCAGATGTTACTTTTGTCGACAACAGACAAAAAGGTCTGCTTTGGGATACTCTCATGGAACATTTCACCCTACCAGATCATTGCACAGAAGCAGATGTGCAGAAAGTCAAGGACGTTGCTCTTAGGAAGATGGCGGTTGCATTCAAGAACCACAAGAATCGTGAATGGGACAAGTACGTCAAGGGAGGAAGGAAGACTTCAGTATTCGAGGGAACACTAGAGAACCAACGTGCTCATTGGGACGATTTCATGAAATTCAAGGATTCGGGATCAGCTAAGGAACGGTCGAGAATAAACAAGAAGAATGCCGAAAAAAAGGATAAGTTCCATAAGCTGGGGCCAGGTGGCTATCTTGGTGGCAATGCCTAAGTGGGATAAGTGCGAGAAAGAGATGGAGGATGCAGGTGTCACTCCGGTTACTATGAGCTGGCCCCAGTGCGGGACTTGGTTCTATGCGCATGGGGGGAGTTGGACCGAAGAGGCAAAGTTTCGGCGAAGGCATGTCTGAGCGGAGCCGACGATGCGATACTTGTTGCAATAGAAGAGGCACGATCGGGGTGTTCCAGCCCAACAGAGAGAACAGCGAGCTTACGCGTGCCACAGGAAATCCTGAACACCGGGAAGAACACGAGGCAAGGCGCTTATTCCGTGGTATGAGGGTTTTCAGATGGAACACCGACTCTGAGAACCCGTGCGAGAAAGAAGATTGTGGAGGAGAAGAAGAGGAAGATGGAGGAGGAGCAGAGGAAGCGGGACTATGAACGCCTTCAAGGCCTAGAAGGAAGTCAAGTGGAATTGGCAGTCAAATTCCAGCGGCAGTAGGAGCAGATCGACTCACTTAGCCAGCAAAGGGGGTCTCAGCAGCTGCAGCAGCTAGCGGATGATCCAGCATTGGATAGCACCGCCCCATCCATGCCGAGAAGCAGCATGGGTTCCGCCCCGGACGATGCAATGCTGGATAGATACCCCGTGGATGACATCACGGAGAACACTAACTGCGAGCTACACTTCAAAATGAAGAACATATCCATGAAGGTGGCGGACGCCGTTGCTTTTACAAATCCCCCCGAGGCAACCTTCCATTGCAACCCGATTCCAGCGGGCTATGCTCTGTCTTGGTTGATGAGGTGGTGGACCCATATTCGGAGCTACAGCTTGACATTCACGGAGGTGACGACGAGCACTTTCTCGGAGAGGCCAAACATCGTATCATCCTATGGAGAAAGGATTGCATCATCTTTCGAAGGCCACCGACACCGCGTCAGCCGACTCCTCGTCGAAGTCCGCCACCGAGTCAGCAGACTCCCGCTCCTGCAAGTCCACCAACGTGTCAGGCCACTCCTCCTCCTCCAAGTCCGGCACAGCGTCAGGCCACTCCTCCTCCAATTCGGCAAAGTGTCAGGCCACTCCTCCTCCTCCAAGTCCGCCACAGCGTCAGACGTCCACTCCTCCTCCAAGTCCGGCACAACCTCAGGCCACTCCTCCTCCAAGTGCAGCACAGCCAGGCCACTCCTCCTCATCCAACTCAGCCCCGTCGGCCGTCTCCGCCGCCTCGGCAATCGCAGAAGAGACACCCGCAGCTATGGTGCGTGGCAGTGCAAGTCGAGGTAGTACAGGAAGTACACAGGCGGAGGCAAGCGATATAAATATGGTCCAAGCCTCACGCCTCTTCCGCAGAGGCCTTATGACAAGTCCGAGGAGGAAAACGCAGCCATATCGAAGGCCGAGGTGGAAGCCCGTTTTGCACCGAAACCCTCACCGCCGCCAAGGGAGAAAGTGCCTGAGAAAACGATTGACCACTTCATTCGTATGGCTCAACCACCAGCTCCCAAGCCTGTTGACACAGACTATGAGCGCCACATCAGGAAGTTAAATCAAGCACGTCTACATAAGGAGGCGAGCTCGGGATCGAGCAAACAACAAGCAACTGTCAAAAATGCGGAAAACCATTCCCCAGCTGGGAGAACAGGCGGCAATCGATCCCTCGCTTGTTGTGCCAACAACACGTGACGATCTGTGGCCCAATATTATTGTGGGCAAACAGTTTACGTTCCCGAGGTGGGCAATGTGGTAATAACCAAGGACCATATAATGTAGGCTGAAGTTCTCAACATCACTGTTGGACAACTCCTCGAGATCGAGCCCATGCCTGTGCTTATAGCGGATGAAATAAAACGGAAATATGTCCGGGGCGAACTTTTGGTCAAGCCAGACGAGGTCAAGAAGCTCCCAACGAGAATGTATGAATTGCATCAATGGTACATGGACATTACCAAGAGATCCAATCGAGAGTCCCTCATGGTGCAAGTCAAGAAGGATCATTACTACCATCGAGAAGCTGTGACCGTTGAGTATTCTGAACTGTTTCAGTTATACAATCAAGACGCACTCGACAAATCTATAAATCGAGTTGCTATTATGCGTAAGTGATTTCTTTCTGTAATTTAAGTCTCAAGCTAGCTGTAGTGATCCTTTTGATCAATCATTACCTGTAATTATCCTCACTATATTCTTTTACGTGGTATTATGCAGGATGAAGATGTATGAAATGAGAAAAGGTGGACGCTATGGCATTGGGTTCATTGACCCAAACACCGTTAATGAATACACATGGAAAATAAATCCACATCAGAAAAGCAGGTAGAGGACAGCATGCTAGAGTTCTTGAAGCACCTCAAATACAATGAAGATATACTACTTCCTTACAACTTCCAGTGAGTCACACTGTCTTGTACTACAAATTCTCTGTTTTTGCCTACTAGCTAGCTACATGTTTTTGCTTACATATGCCCGCTTAATTAAGACATGCAACCGTGTGTGCATGCAGATTTCACTGGATCTTGTGTATCATTAAAGTTGGCCTTGAACAGGTTGAAATCTGGACTCACTACTCAAAGCAAATACTGACTATAACATCTTGTTTGGGATAGTCAACAGGTAATTTCAATCATTATTAACTATATATCTCGGCCTATTTAGTTCGTCATTTCATGATATGAACTGTTTAATAACCCCTTTATTCATTTTCTTTGTCGGCGGGCAGGGCTTGGGCAAGGTTCATCAGCATCACGGAAGGCGAATGGAAAAAAAAGCTTAAATGGTTTCGACCCAAGGTAAGTAATTAAGTAGTACTAGCTAGCTAGCTAGCTGCCATCTCTTTAATTATCATGCTTGATTAATTATTATCTGATCAAATTCCATTCTCGTAAAGGCCACAAGCGGTAGCGAGGGACTGATCTGTGTGCATTCTGCGTTTGCGAGAACATTCGCATGATGGCGTCCGAAAGGAGCAGATCTCAAAGACAGGAATGGAGTACGCTTGTCGAACACTATTCACAATTTTTACACCATTATCGATATCTAGTCACACAACTAATACACATGCATATTGATCTTCTCTTAACAGTTCACAGAGGTGCGGGACAAGCTCCTAGAAGCGGAGCGTAGAAGCACTTCAAGAGGAAATAAGCGGGATTTTGCTCGACCAGGTCATAAATCCGAAGGAGAATACTATTACCGCTACCGCCCCATGAACCACTTCCGATTGTCATCGTGCTCAAGGTACCAATTAGGCTAATGCCACTTTGGCTCCGAAGGCAACATTCTTTTTTAGGAGATATTGTATATAGCTATACATGTGTGTATGTGTGATTTAATTAATATGGTGGTTTGTGAGACATTGATGATATATATATGCATGATTGGTTCTACTAGAAATTCTATTTATATATATATATATATATATATATATATAAATATATATATAACGTGTACAATGTGTAGTATCGTAAAATACCAGCAAAGCGAAAAAGAATTAAAATGGAAACCCAAAATTAAATGAAAAAAAATCATAAAACTAAAAACCCCCCAAACCTTATAGTAACGGTTGGTGTTAACAACCGGTACTAAAGGGCTCCCTGCCCCCGGAGCTGCCGCGTGCCACGTGGTTGGCCTTTAGAACCGGTTAATGCTGAACCGGTACTAAAGAAACTTTAGTGCCCACACTTTAGTGCCGGTTATGGAACCGGCACTAAAGGTCCTTACGAACCGGTGCTATTGCCCGGTTCTGCACTAGTGGGTGATACACCCAATGAAAATGGTTTGTTGGATCTCGATCGTAGTGATACACATATTCATATTATTGAAGCCAAAAGATGTAGAGTTAATAATGATAGTGCAACTTATTTGTGGCACTGCCGTTTAGGTCATATTGGTGTAAAGCGCATGAAGAAACTCCGTGTTGATGGGATTTTAGAATCACTTGATTATGAATCACTTGATGCTTGTGAACCATGCCTTATGGGCAAGATGACTAAGACTCTGTTCTTCGGAACAATGGAGCGACCAACTGACTTATTGAAAATAATACATACTGATGTATGTGATCCGACGAGTGTTGAGGCATGCGACTGGTATCGTTATTTTCTAACCTTCACAGATGATTTGAGCAGATATGGGTATATCTACTTGCTACATAAGTCTGAAACATTTGAAAAGTTCATATAATTTCAGAGTGAAGTGGAAAATCTGATCGTAGAGGAGAATATTTGAGTTACGAGTTTGGTCTTCATTTGAAACAATGCGGAATAGTTTCGCAACTCACGCCACCTGGAACACCACAGCGTAATGGTGTGTCCGAACATTGTAACCGTACTTTATTAGATATGGTGCAATCTATGATGTCTCTTACCAATTTACCACTATCGTTTTGGGGTTATGCATTAGAGAAAGTTGCATTCACATTAAATAGGGCACCATCTAAATCCATTGAGATGACGCCTTATGAACTGTGGTTTGGCAAGAAACCAAAGTTGTCGTTTCTTAAAGTTTGGGGTTGCAATGCTTATGTGAAAAAGTTTCACCCTAATAAGCTCAAACCCAAATTGAAGAAATATGTCTTCATAGGATACCCAAACGAGACAGTTGGGTATACCTTCTATCACAGATCCGAAGGCAAGACATTCGTTGCTAAGAATGGATCCTTTCTAGAGAAGGAGTTTCTCTCCAAAGAAGTGAGTGGGAGGAAAGTAGAACTTGATGAGGTAACTGTACATGCTCCCTTATTGGAAATTAGTTCATCACAGAAATCTATTCCTGTGACACCTACACCAATTAGTGAGGAAGCTAATGATATTGATCATGAATCTTCAGATCAAGTTACTACCGAACCTTGTAGGTCAACCAGAGTAAGATCCGCACCAGAGTGGCACGGTAATCCTATTCTGGAGGTCATGTTACTTGACCATGACGAACCTACGAACTATGAGGAAGCGATGATGAGTCCAGATTCCGAAAAATGGTTTAAGGCCATGAAATCTGAGATGGGATCCATGTATGAGAACAAAGTATGGACTTTGGTTGACTTGCCCGATGATCGGCAAGCAATAGAGAAAAATGGATCTTCAAGAGGAAGATGGACGCTGATAGTAGTGTTACTATCTACAAAGCTCGAATTGTCACAAAATGTTGTCGACAAGTTCAGGGTGTTAACTACGATGAAATTTTCTCACTTGTATCGATGCTTAAATGTCAGTCTGAATCATGTTAACAATTGCCGCATTTTATGAAATTTGGCAAATGGATGTCAAACATGCATTCCTTAATGGATTTCTTAAAGAAGAGTTGTATGTGATGCAACCAGAAGGTTTTGTTGATCCTAAAGGTGCTAACAAAATATGCAAGCTCCAAATGATCCATCTATGGACTGGTGCAAGCATCTCGGAGTTGGAATATACGCTTTGATAAGTTGATCAAAGCATATAGTTTTATACAGGCTTATGGTGAAGCCTGTATTTACAAGAAAGTGAGTGGAGCACTACATCATTTCTGATAAGTATATGTGAATGACATATTGTTGGTCGGAAATAATGTAGAATTTTCTAGAAAGCATAAAGGAGTGTTTGAAAGGAGTTTTTCAAAGAAAGACCTCGATGAAGCTGCTTACACATTGAGCATCAAGATCTATAGAGATAGATCAAGACGCTTGATAAGTTTTTTCAATGAGTACATACCTTGACAAGATTTTGAAGTAGTTCAAAATGGAACAGTCAAAGAAGGAGTTCTTGCCTGTGTTGCAAGGTGTGAAGTTGAGTAAAGACTCAAAACCCGACCACATCAGAAAATAGAAAGAGAATGAAAAGTCATTCCCTATGCCTCAGTCATAGGTTCTATAAAGTATGCTATGTTGTTTACCAGTCCTATTGTATACCTTAGCATCATTCTGGCAAGGGAGTACAATAGTGATCTAGGAGTAGATCACTGGACAGCAGTCAAAATTATCCTTAGAGGACGAAGGAAATATTTCTCGGTTATGGAGGCGATAAAAGAGTTCATCGTAAAGAGTTACGTCGATGCAAGCTTTTTACATCGATCTAGATGACTCTAAGTCTCGATCTGGATACATATTGAAAGTGGGAGCAATTAGCTAGAGTAGCTCCGTGTAGAGCATTGTAGACATAAAAATTTCCGAAATACATACGGATCTGAATGTTATAGACCTGTAGGCTAATCTTCTCTCACAAGAAAAACATGATCACTCTTTGGGTGTTAATCACATAGCGATGTGAACTAGATTATTGACTCTAATAAACCCTTTGGGTATTAGTCACATGGAGATGTGAACTAATCACATAAAGATGTGAACTAGATTATTGACTGTAGTGCAAGTGGGAGACTGAAGGAAATATGCCCTAGAGGCAATAATAAAGTTTTTATTTATTTCCTTATATCATGATAAATTTTTGTTATTCATGCTAGAATTGTATTAACCGGAAAGTTAGTACATGTCTGAATACATAGACAAACAGAGTGTCACTAGTATGCCTCTACTTGACTAGCTCGTTGAATCAAAGATGGTTAAGTTTCCTAGCCATAGACATGAGTTGTCATTTGATTAACAGGATCACATAATTAGGAGAATGATGTAATTGACTTGACCCACTTCGTTAGCTTAGCACTTGATCGTTTAGTTTACTGCTATTGCTTTCTCCATGACTTATACATGTTCCTATGACTATGAGATTATGCAACTCCTGAATACCGGAGGAACACTTTGTGTGCTACCAAACGTCACAACATAACTGGGTGATTATAAAGGTGCTCTACTGGTGTCTCCGATGGTGTTCGTTGAGTTGGCATAGATCGAGAATTGGATTTGTCACTCCGATTGTCGGAGAGGTATATCTGGACCCTCTCGATAATGCACATCACTATAAGTCTTGCAAGCAATGTGACTAATGAGTTAGTTACGGGATGATGCACTACAGAATGAGTAAAGAGACTTGCCGGTAACGAGATTGAGCTAGGTATGGAGATACCGACGATTGAATCTTGGGCAAGTAACGTACTGATGACAAAGGGAATAAAGATCTTCGTAGAATATGTAGGAACCAATATGAGCATCCAGGTTCCGCTATTGGTTATTGACCGGAGACGTGTCTCGGTCATGTCTACATAGTTCTCGAACCCGTAGGGTCCGCACGCTTAACGTTCAGTGACGATCGGTATTACGAGTTTATGTCTTTTGATGTACCGAAGGTTGTTCGGAGTCCCAGATGAGATCAGGGACATGACGAGGAGTCTTGAAATGTTCGAGGCGTAAAGATCGATATATTGGAAAGCTATATTCGGACATCGGAAAGGTTCTGAGTGGTTCGGGTATTTATCAGAGTACCGGAGAGTTACGGGAATTCGCCGGGGAGTATATGGGCCTTATTGGGCTTTAGGGGAAAGAGAGAGGGGAGGCTGCGCCCCCCCCCCCCCAAGGCCTAGTCCGAATTGGACTAGGGGGAGGGGCGGCGCCCCCTCCTTCCTTCTCTTCTCTTTTCCCTTTCCTTCTCTCCTACTCCTACTACATGGAAGGGGGGAATCCTACTCCCGGTGGGAGTAGGACTCCCCAGGGCGCGCCATAGTAGAGGCCTGGCCCTCCCCCTCCTCCACTCCTTTATATACGGGGGAGGGGGGCACCCCATGGACACACAAGTTGATCATTGATCTCTCTTAGCCGTGTGCGGTGTTCACCTTCACCATAATCCACATCGGTCATATCGTAGCGGTGCTTAGGCGAAGCCCTGCATCGGTAAACTTCATCATCACCGTCATCACGCCGTCGTGCTGATGAAGCTCTCCCTCGAAGCTCGACTGGATCGTGAGTTCGTGGGACGTCGCCAAGCTGAACGTGTGCAGTCCGCGGAGGTGCCGTAACTTCGGTGCTGGGATCGGTCGATCGTGAAGACGTACGACTACGTCAACCGCGTTGTCATAATGCTTCCGCTTACGGTCTACGATGGTATGTAGACGACACTCTCCCCTCTTGTTGCTATGCATCACCATGATCTTGCGTGTTTGTAGGAAAATTTTTGAAATTACTACGTTCCCCAACACAAGCCTCCGGGCACCGAGACGTAGGGTTGTTACTTCCTCCGAGAAGGGCCTGAACTCGTAAATCTTGTGTGCACAATCTCACCGTAGCTAAGATCTTGCCTCCTCCTACGTACCCCTATTCTACTATAAGACTTACTCCCAAGACAGTGCAAAAGAGCACTTTCGGTTTGTAGGAGTAAGTCCTGAGAGTGTGGACGTCCTGAGCCCATCGTCCTATGAACCCACTTTTCAAAAATGCATTTTAAACACATTTTAAGATATCAATTTTTTTAAAAAAAATCAAACATGCATCTTCACAACATGTGTGCCTGGCACAAAGTTTTGTAAAAAAAACTTTTTGGTTTTGCCTCCACAAAAAAGTAAATATCAGTGCTTAAATAGCGTTTCACGGCACTCTTTTTGTCTTATTTGTATAGGCCAAAGAAAAGGTAGTTTTCCCATAAAAATTCGCGCACACATAGAATGTGAAGATGTGTGCGTGAGACTTTTTTCAGATTTTTTGGCATTTAGAAATGGGTTTTCTAAAGTGGGTTCATATGCCAATCGGTTCATCCATACACTTCCCTAAGTCATGAGCGCAATTTCACTGGATTGTTTCGGGTCCGTGACAATGTCCACATTAACGCGGTTCTTTTCATATCTGGAGGAGGCCACTATCGACTTGATAATTAAACCTTTTTTTTTCAGAATAACTTGCTAATTGAACTAATATTACGTCTCTGGCAGTGATTACACTTCGGTCATTAGAGCATTTATAACCGGGCTCCACAAACTCCTGGTGTATGGCTGAGTCAGAAAAACCCGACTTAGACATACCCCCCCCCCCCCATTTCGGCCGCGGACGTCCGGGCTGACAAACACTCCCAAACCCAGCCCAAATCTGGGGTGGGTTTGTAGAGGCCCGGGAGTGCCGGCGCGTCCACCATTGTATGCCTGGCTCACTGTGGCCCACCCAAACCCCATATATACCCCACATCTCCGGATGAACCCTCTACCAAAATCAACACACTCTACTCCACACTCTCCCCCTCTTCTCCTCTCCCTGTCACATACACTATTGATCTATGGCGAGCGACGGCAGTAGCACCACAGGGGCAAGCGACGGCAGCAACACCGGCTCAAATTTACAAGAAAGGGGCTACCGACGAGGTCAGGCCGTCTGATGGGGATGTCATTGACCTTTGCTATATCGACTATAGCTCCAGGTTCGGCGACGACAACGACGACTCTGACGACAACATTGATTGGGAGAATCTCGCGAACAAAAATTAAGTTTTTTATTTTTTTTCAAATAGTTAAATATAAATTCATACTCCCTTCATCCCAAAATAAGTGACTCAACTTTGTACTAACTTATTCTGCGACGGAAGGAGTATTGTGCAATGTAGTTTGAATTGAATTGTGTTATCTATTTTTAAATCCGTGTTGTGCAATGTAGTTTGAGACAAATTGTGCTATCTAGGTTTAAATTTACATGAAAAAAGTTTTAGGGAGTTAAATTTAAGTGTTCAGCTAGGAACCTGTTTTAACTCCTGAAATAGAAGGAGTTAAAATTTGGGGAGGCATACAAGGGGCTAAATTATAATGCTTCGGCTAGAGATGCCCTGAGACTATTGCATCGTGAGAACTTCTTCGGTTTCCCGTCTATCGTTAGAACTTTGTCCACAATTATTTTTGTTAGCTTAATGGGTGTAAACTTCTGAAATTGGTCATTGCCATGCTGCTTTCTGGTTACTACAGGGTTTTTTTGGAAAAGGAGGAGGACCCCCCCCCCCCCTCCCCATATGTATCTGGACGATGCATGCAACCACTTTATTAATTATTCACACAAGACCTTACAAAGTCATACAACAGTAAGACTAAAGCCACCGTGTAGGCAACATCTGTCGTTACTACTAACCAGTTGATGAAGGGGCGCTGATAGTCTAGGCCTAATACCAAAACAGACCTCGCATCCAAACCAAACATCTAAGACCTGAGGTCCCAACCAGGACGCCTGCCGGGTATGGGGCACCCACCAGTCCGGCGCACTCCTCAACCAGGACGCCTGCCGGATGTGAGGCCGCCGCAGCCACCTACCACCAATCCATCTTTAGTGTTGTACTGCTGCATCTACCTTGTCCGGTCTCGCTGCGTCGACGCCACCATGGCGCCAGACAGCTCCACCACCCTGCACTCGTCCATCCAGCCGCATCCATCGTCGATATGCAGCTGCACCATGGTGCCAAAACTCGCCGTCATCTATGCGGTAGATACAACGCCGCACCACCTGGCAACCTCCACACCGTCGCCACTGCTGGAGGTACTCGGAGCCCACAATCCACGACATCTCTCCCACGAACAGCAGGTCCTCCCAAGACGGCGCCTCCATGGAGGATACGACGCGCAGGTCGCCGTCGCCGCCCAATCCAGACTGAATTTTGGACTTCCGTCCGGGAGGGGTTCGGAGGTGGATAGGAGAGACCTCAGCTTCGCCTACATGGAGGGTAACGGCGTCGAGTGACGTCGCCGATGCCGGGCCGGCCTAGCCGACCAAAATCTCCTCTGGTCCCCATCCTATACCACCAAACCTCCGTCTGCTCCGGATTCAGCAACGAGCCACGGTCCAAAACCTGCGAAGATGCAAGCACTAGTAGAAAACAGGGCTTTGGCCCACTCTCAATGTACACATTAGTCTCGGTTACATTACGAACCGGGACTAATGCGTCGGGAAGGCATTAGTCCCGGTTCAAATGGGACCATTAGTCCCGGTTTGAGACAACATTTAGTCCCGATTTGAGACACGAACCAGGACTAAAGGATGCGATTATTGGGGTTCTAAAATTTGTTTTTTTGTTTTTCCATTTGTTTTTTGTATTTAATTTCTGTTTCAAATTGCTTATATCTTTTAGGATATTTGATGTTTTTGAGTGATTCTTTTTGCATTAGATTCAAATTTTTGTCTAGTTTCTGTTTGTGCCATTAGTTTTCAAATTTGAATATTTAAATACGAATTTATTCAAATTTGCTTCAAACACTAGATTGTGAATAATTTGAGTTTAAAATAGTTTTTAATTTAATTCTTTTTTCTCTTAGTCACATGTTAGATTGTTGTCACAGTAAGATTTATCTGGTTATTTTTAGAATAATATAAATTAGGATTTTAATTAAAACAGTATTGCTTTGTTTATATAGTTGTTTTAGTCCTTTAATTGTTGTTTTCAATTATTTTAGTTAGTTCTTTCTGTAGATTTTAACATGTTGTAGTATGCTTCTGTTAGACAACAGTAGATAAATTTTTATAATTAATTAATATTAATTTTGCTACTGTTTTGTATTAATAGTTGTTTAGCCTATAATAATAGTTGATAGAATTAGTTTTGCTATATTAAAAAGTAATTCTTTTTGCCACTTTAATAGAACGTGACTCTGGCTTGGTTAACTTTAGTTGTGACTCTTGCTGGGACGGTGCTAGCAGATGTAGTCCATGGAAGGATTGGATGGACACCAAAAGGGGTACAAACTCTACCCCACCCCCCCCACCCCTTGTATCGCCATTTCAGTTTTGAAAAAAAAAGTGGTAAAACTTCAAAATTTAAATCCTTCAAGATGTATTTATGTTACTACATCTACTAGTTAGGAAAATTAAAAATCATAAATTTGGACATGTTTTGCAAAAAAATGTGATGAAAGAGTAAAATGACTATATATTTTGCATACGATGTCGAAAAAAACGTACAATATATAAAAATATTCAGCACGAAAATCTGCATCCGATTTTGACGGCCGTAGGCCGTTTTGCAAATTTTTAGAATCCTCAATTCTAAAAGAAAAAAATATGCTCAAATTTTAATTTTTTGAATTTTGGTTAAATCTGGTCAAACTATGGTCAAACTACTTATTGAAGAAACATTAGTGTTACTAAATAATTATTCAAGAATATTAGTGTTACTAAATAATTATTTTAGTTTTTTTGAATTTGGTCAAATCTGGTCAAACTATGGTCAGACTACTTATTCAAGAAATATTAGTGTTACTAAATAATTATTGATTTTAAGAATAATAGTTTCAAACTCAAACGGTGTAACGTGTGACTTCATGCTCAAGTTCAACTCCTAAGGGTTAATAGGATTGACAACTTACTATTGTTAGAAAAACAACAAGTGCAGACTTAGAAACAAAGGGGAATAGAACTCGGAAGTTAAGCGTGCTCAGGTTGGAGTAGTGAGAGGATGGGTGACCGGCCGGAAAGTTAGACTATTTGGAATGATGAGGGGTGATTAGAGGTTAGAGATTAAATTGAGCAGTGATGAGGGGTGATTAGAGATTAAATTCAAATAATTCAGAAATTTGATTTTCCAAAAAAAAACCTTGGACTAAAGGTCTAAAGGCCCTCTGGAACCGGGACTAAAGGCCCGTTTTCTACTAATGAAGAGCCATGGGGCTCGACCCGCCAGAAAGGAGGATCGAGAAGAACCCATTGTAGATCTCCAGACGCCGAAACCAGCGGTCCGACGTGGCCAGTGACGACCATCACCACCCCGTGGCGGCCGACGGAGTTCGAAGACAGGATCCGGCGTCATCCGTGACCACCGGGCAGGCCCAACGCAGCCACCACCTCGCAACACGCAGGTCGCCACCGCCACGCCGCGCATAACGCCGCCGGGAGACCCGCCCGCTGCACCGCCGAACCCCACATTCGCCGGCGCTCCTCTCGACCCCGCTGTCCCGCGCCAGCCAAGACAAAAAGGATGGGGAGAAACCCTGCGGCCGCCCAGCCGGCCAGGCTTCGCCCGGCGACGCTGCGGACAGCGGCGAGTAGGGAGAGGGGCGGGCGGGTCAATTTAGAATTCAGATGACCTGATCAATGGATGCATCAGTTTTAGTTTATTCGGTTCACATGGCACCAATTAAACATGTCAAAGCTATGCAATGAAATAATTTTGAGATTGCTTATTATATGGACCTAAAGCTAGACACATCTTCTGAATGAGTTGGAATAAATGAATAAACGGTGTGCATTGATTTATGCAGAGGCCAGCGGCTTAATCTCCTTTCAGTCTGGGTATATGGCATGGCGTTTTCAGGTTCAATCTCTGATGTGAAAGTAGCATTGTCAAGAAAATAGGCAAGAAATACTTTTGAGTTTTGAGAAAGAAGCTATAGGAAACTGGTGTTTTGGGAATATGAGGAGTCTGCATGCAGTGTTGCCTCTTTGACTAAAGTCGTATTATTGGGAAATAACTTCTGTGTTTTCTTGGCAAATCATGGTAATTAGGGAGATTGACCATGACATTAATCTAGAGAAGACTTGGTGTGCTTGAGATGCAGTGTTACTCAGATTTATGTCTTGGGAATATGAGAAGACTGCATGCAATGGACGCTTGATGCAGCTCCTTTAATACTAAATGACTTTTGGCCTACGTGTGCCCTTCCAGTGCCTGGACGCCCCCTTCATAAGTAAGCCCGGACTAACATTACCTGGATACATTCTGCTCCAGCGAATCGGCCTTCAGCACCACGGTAAGCTTCTTCTTCCATGTTGCTCTGTTTGTTTACAATTTAGTCATGTTCTTTCTTCTTCTTCTACATCTGCATATGGAGCAGCAGTACCCCTGATTTTATTTTATTTTATTTTGTTTTGCTTACTTATTTCGGCTGAACTTCATAAACTGTTAGGAGTGTAGAAAGCAGTCATGCTATACAACAACAGGAATTTCAGAAACTGAATTTATATGGTTGTTAATCATCAGTGATTTTCTTTTCTTTTAAAAAAGATACCATTGATTAGAGATATGCATTTTATCCCCCTAGTAACATCAGTACATCACAAATGGAGCCGAGTGATCAATAGATTCAGTTAGAAAATTATTGCATGCACCAAGAAAGATCAAGACAGGGCTTCTTCTGCCAAGTTTCTCTCATTGTTTGCAATTTGGTCATGTCTTTTCTTCTTCTACACTCCTGCATGGAGCAGCAGCATTTTTTTGAATTTAACTGTTGTTTTGCTTCCCATTTTGTTTCTGCTGATTGTCAGAAACTGGCAGGATATAGAGGGCATTGTTGTTATACAATGATAGGAATTTCTGAAACTGAATGTTCTATGGTTGTTAACCATCAGTGATTTTTTTTCCATTTTAAGAGATATCAGTGATTGATTTAGATCTGCATTTATTCCCCTAGTAGCACCACAAATGGAGTGTGGTTATCAATAGATCCAGTCTGAAAATTAGTGCATGCATCGGAAAGATCAAGGCAGAGCTTCCTCTGCCAAGCTGCTCTCTTGTTTGCAATTTAATCAGCTCTTTGCTTCTAACAGACCTTCATAGAACATCAATATTTGTAATTCAATTTTATTGTTGTTTTGCTTTCTTTTTACACGATAATCAAAATAGATTTGTACTCCAGCTTCACAAAGAGAGCATTCGCCGTTCCCCTGGTGGCAGAGCGGATATGGCACACACGGATACGTCATCTTTGGGACCTGAAGAGAATGGAGACAATTCTGAGGGAGCTTCTGAGACCTCCTTCATACTGCCAAAGAGACCCTCTCTAACGCCAGCACAGGAGCAGAAATTGCTGGAGAAAGTAGAAGCCATTGACTCCACAGTTCCACTTTACGTCGTGATCCTGAACAGGTCCAATGCTTGTCACGGCTTACTAGTAAGTTCAAAAAAATATAAAATTTATTTGGTGCCATATCAGTTCCTCAATTGCAACTGTGTCCTTGGATTACATAGGCATGCACAAATTTCTCTAGTATATCTGCATCTGCCTTACTAACATCCTCCCTTCTTATGCATGTAAAAAGACATTTGGCACGGAGTACGCGTCAATGTATCTCAACAAGAATTCCACTGCCGGAAAGAAGAGCGTGATCAGTTTGGTGCTTCAGCTGGAGGGGGAGAGCAGGATATGGGACACAGAGCTGCAGCGCGAGACTGATCGCACGGCGATTGTTAAAGGATGGGCGTCTTTTGCCGGCGGCAACCGCCTGCGGGAGGGTGACATCTGCCTCTTCAAGCTGATGGAGAGCGAGGAGCCGCTGAAGATGACGGTCTACATCATTCGTCGTGAGGATTGTACTTGAGGCATAATTGGGCTCTTGCTACTCTGATTATCAAGAATCTGGGAACGGAAAACAATGTGGCATCTCCAAATGGGGTCGGAGAGGAAAGGACTTGTTTGTTCATCTACCGTCGTAGTAGTTCTGTGCGCTCTTTGTTATCTAGACTCTAGAGTAACTTTGCATGGTCAAGTTTGAACAACTTATTATGTTTTGCTGATAGTTCTGTCAGCGCTTTATTGTCTAAGGTAACTCTGGAATTTGGATGGTCGAGATAATTTGAACTTACTATGTGTTGCTGAGGTTTGAGGCCATATGTTTTTCCATGGTTGATGTATTTTAATTGGCAACACCTCTATTATCATATTCATCTTGGTTGCTACAGAAATACAGGCGCCCCTCCGGTGTCAGAGGCAAGATCTGAGCGGACCGGTGCATTTGGCGCAGGTCGGTGCCCTCTCGTGCTGGTGGTGCCACCATGGGGAGATTCCGCTTGGACTGGCGTATTTGGTGAATGTCAGTGCCATCTCAGGCTAGCAGTGCCACCATTGAGAGTTTCCTCACGGAGCCGTGGTTGCTCGAGCAAGGAGCTTGAGCTTGGAGGAAACCCGTAGAGGTGCGATTGCTGGAGGAGGATGAGAGGTGTTCACCCTCCTTTCCCTTTGTGTTCTGACAGCTTGGCCCTCACAGATCCATCCCGGCGGGGTGACGCCTCTTTAGTGCTCGGTGATGGAAGGTGCACAATTCCGACAGTGGTGATGTTCTTCTCGGTATTTGTCGGCCGTGGTTAGCCTCCACCTTGTGCTGGCGTGGGAGAGTTTGGACGCCAATGTGGTGGCCCTGAATGGTGAAATGTGCGGTCATCACTCCGGTGAGTGTCTCGACAGTGGAGTTCGGTTCTCTCCTTCACAGGGTGGATAGCGAGGGGATCAACGGCGAGTGTGCTGGCCAGGCCGCTGCTAGCTAAGCCTAGAGTTGCCACTCGGCAAATAGGAAGGTGTTTACCGAGTGCTCCAGGGAGGACTCGCAAAGACCTGACGGCGACGTTCTTGACTCACCGGTTGTGAAGTCACTTTATTTTGTTAATATGACCCCTTTGGTTCTGGGCAACATGTATGCCGAGTGCCCGACATATGGCACACGACAAAGTTCTGTTTGCCAGAGGGATGTACGCCATATGCCTTCTGCCGAGAGTAGTTCCCGGAAAAGTTTTTGCCGAGTTTTTTCAGGGCTTCGCCGAGTTTCTCGGGCACTCAACAGAGTTGTCAATTCCAGTAGCGATAACATGTAACGCCTAATGCAGCTCTGGCTAAATACACGATGTTTTGATGGTTGGAAACGAAACTGTTCTTCAACTCATGTAAGTACATATATGAAAGCAAGCATGTACTCATGCCTGCATTTCCAGCTAGCTCACTTGATATATGAAAGGGCAATAGCTGCGTAAGTCAACATGGTATTTAAAGTCTTACAACCATGTGTTAAACTGGTGGTGTTGGACATTGTGTGTTTGGCACTACGGAAAACCCATGCCTGCATTTCCAGCTAGCTCACTTGATACTATTTCTCCGGCTCCCTATAAAAATATGTGGGAAACTAGCTTAGCATTGTGTAGCTTCAAGAGGAATGAAAATATTTTGAAACAGCTGACAGTGTTTGTTCAAAACATATGCATCTCCTTCCTTTGTAGACTAAACGGCAAGGACATTCCACAAAACCACTAGCAGAATGGCATGGTGTGCTGATATATAAAAAAGGAAATAAGTGCGTATGTACATGACAAACATCGTAAATGAGATAAAATATTAGCACAATGGAAACTAGCTAGCTAGAAAAACACAGATCTAGACGGATCAACAGGAGACAAACCTTGCAGAGGGTCATTCTTTTGGGTCACACCCTTCCTTCATCACAGGGAACTTAGGAGGCCAAACCATCATAAAGGGTGTGACTCCATACAAGTATATATCCTCTTGTGTGACCTCATAAACCTTCTTTAACTCCATACGTTTGATATCAAACAGGTAGAGGACACCATCCGTCTCCAAGAAAAGAAACCCTGAATCGACCCCAACTTCATGTACAATAATAGCTTCTGGATTGCTCACATCCTCAAACATTCTAGTTGATATCATTTGATGAACACATATCTCACACAAACAAATGGTATCTACAAGTAACCAGTTGGCCAGGCCATTCTTATCCATCGTGTAAAGCCAGATGCGAAGATGAGATCCTTTTACATGGATCAGATGGACTCCAGAGTCATTTGCAAGCGACATGTCGGTGCTCATATACTCCACCTCTTCCGGGAGGTTAACTAACGACAAACATGACAACGCAAGATCTAACGAGACTAGCATATAAATGCCTCTCACAAGGGCCAGATTATAGATCTTGTCATTAGAAATCAAATTATTCAATGTCAGATCGCTTTCTTTGACGTCAGTTATAGCCGACGAGTAGATGGCCCAGACATCTCCTTGTAACACATAGACATCCCAAACCGACCGCTGCTCTTTACACCCTATCGCCAAACAGAAGTAGGAAATAACTAGCTCGCCGCCACCGTTGGGGAGGATATCATGATAGTCGTATGTGAAGCCCTCATCGACGTTGGTGTTGGGCACTGGTGGGAGGATGGTCGTAGATGTTGCAGAGCACAGCGGGCAGCGCACCAGTATTTCCGGGTGCTCGTCCCCATAGAAGATGAGGAGGAGGCCGTTCAAGCAATCCAGGTCGAACCACTCGCTGCGCAACCAGTCGCTGCGCAAGGAGTCCAAATTGAAGCTAGCGCGGCGGACGACGGCAGCGAGCTCAGGCGGCTGAGGCACCGGCACGAACCGTGGGGATTGCTTGTCCGCAGACGTGAAGGACCTGGTGACGACGTAGAAGCCGAGAAGGCTGGGCGGTGGAGGTCGCTGAAGCGGCGGAGGAAGGCCGGCGCGGAGGCGAGGCGGAGCCAGCGCTTAGAGACGAGGGCGGCGCGGACGAGGCTGGTGGGGAAGGCGACGCGGACGAGGATCTCACCAAGGAGATCATCGTCGTCGAGCACTGCCGAGAAGACCGCTGCGGCCGCCGCCGGTGTTGGTTTTGCGGCTGTGATCTAGTAGCTCTCTCTCTGAATCTTTTCTCTCTGAAGAAACTACACACACCGAGGTAGATGAAAACAGAGGGAAAACGCAGTTACATGGAGAGATGCTTTTGCGACGCGCAACAATCAGTTGCGTCTTTTCTGCCTCTTTCTCTTTTATTCCATCAACTAATGGCGCTAATTCCGCCACGATCCACTTAGAGTGCGTGCCATCCCACGTACAATGGAAGGTGCCGGATGACTCGGTACAAATGCTAACAAATACGACCCAGCCGCAGCGTGAACATAGCACGCGTCTGGCCCATGCAGTTTGCATGCACTACAAGCAGGATACATGCAGACCACTCTTACGTGACTTGGACTCTAGCTGAAACAAATCTAACGTGACAGTGTATGGAAAATAATCTAAACATAAATTTGTAACAAGATTAAATCTAACAATCACCTCCCTAATCTTGTTACCCTCGTCGTCCTCAAACTTCATGCCGGCTCGACTCCGGCAATGCCGCTGCAGCAGTCCCTTTCCTTGTTTCTCTTGCCGCGTTGGCGTCTCGGACGTTGATGAGCTCGCGGAAGTCGCAGGTCGAGCTCCAACGCTATGCATGATGCCCTCTCACTCGGTACCAGTCTCTTTGGCAGGCATATAGGTTCCTTGAGGATCATTGCATAGAGCCGATTCTTTGTCCTCCGTGCCTCGACCAGCAGCTCTCCTGATTTGTCAAGTATTTTCATGTACCCATGGAATAGCTCAGACTTGCATCCCTCTTCGTCCAGCTGGCCCAAACTTATTATGTTGCTTCTAAGCTTGGGTATGAAATACACATCCGTGAGCGCATGGTGCTTACCACGATCAGAATTCAGCAAGGCAGTCCCTCGGCCACAAATTTCTACCACTGACCCATCCCCAAAGCTTAACAGTGCCCTTAACGCTGAAATCAAGTTCAGTAAATATCTTTGAACAACCAGACATGTGGTTGCTTGCACCTGTGTCAACATACCAAAGCTCACCATCGTACCTCTCATTAGCAGTTAGCTTGGGATGGATTTTCTCTTCATTCAGCAAGACCATATCAGGAACCTCCACGGATTGCAATTGCCCCTCTGAGCAAACTCTCTTCTTCACTTTGAGCTGCACTCCATGCTCCTTCACGGCTGGTGTCTCCACGTCCAGCGACTTCATAGCCGGCGTCAAAGCTACCGGCGTTGCTGCTGCTGTTGCTGCACTTGCTGGGACGGCTCTTGCTATGACTTTCTTTACCAGATCATGCAATCCATTGTTTTCTTCGCGGAGCACGCGCTGCACCTCCAGCAGCTTGTCATTCTCCTCCCTCGCCAACCTTGCATCTTCCTCTAATGCACGCACACACTCAAGCAGGAGCGCGTGATCACCGTCGCGGCAAGTCGCCGCCGTCTTCTCTGTATGTGCCCTGTACTCCTTGGACATGGCGTGCAGCTTCACTTCGGCTGCGGCCAGTTCGCCACGCAGACGGTTTGCCTCTGCCTTGACAGATTCCAACTCAGCCTCGACGGCTAAGGGGCAAGGCACCTTCTTCACATCCATAGCTTCTGGCTGGGCCACGCCGGGCGGCGTGTTCCACCACCGGCGTGAACTTGCTTGCCACTGCCATCAGCAGCGCTGGTTCGTCGTCACCGGCATCGACGAGCAGCGCCTTCTCTTTCTTCGGCTCCTCGCACTCAGAGGCGAAGTGGCCCTTCTCGCCATTAATCGAAGCAGGTGATCTTGGACTTGTCAAACTTGCCTCGGCGTTCCTTCTTCTTGCCGTCACGGCGCGGCCACCACCGCGCCCATCCCGGTCGTCATTCTTGTTGCCGCAATGGAGCCCACCCTTCTTCTTCTCTTTAAGGATCAACTCCTCCGGGCACGTGAAACAAGCATCAGCTTCGCCTTCATCGCCACCACTCGGACGACGCATCGGCGCTGGTTCTGCCGAACACGGTGAGGCGCCTAATCGCCTTCTTGGACCGTCATGGCGGAGACATCACCCCACCGCTCAATGATGTTGACGATGTCCGTGAAACGGTTCCGGAACAGCGTCAAGAGCCGCTCCACCACGGCTTCATCTTCAAGTGTGACACCGAGAGCGGATCTCGCCACCGGCGGATGAGCTTCTTGGCGAACTCCGGGATCGTCTCCCGTTCGCCATGTCGAGGCGGTCAAACTGCCTCTTGAGTTGTCGCGATGCGCCTTCTTTCACGCGATCCTCGCCGAGGCGCGACACCGGATCATTTCCCACGCCACGCAGCGGTGTCGCACTCCGCAACCTGCAGCATCACGTGATCCGGAACGGATTGAGAGAGCGCGCGAACGCCTTCGTCCGCCTTCGATCATACTCACCAGAGCCTTCAATCGCGGACCAAACACGCAACGGCTTCATCAGACCTTCATCTTCGCTGCCCACGGTGAGTAGTTGGTGTCCGTCGACGCCGGATACCGGACGGGCACACTCATGGCCCTCGACGACGAAGCGAGCACGACAGCGCCGCCGTCCGGCTGCAGCAGTTTTCCGCCGCGGCGTGTACTTTCCGCCGCCGCTGCTGCCCTTCCGTCGCTACTCTTTGGAGATGTATCCCCATCACCGCCAAGAAACTCCTCTCGATCACCGCCGCCAAATGCCCAAGATCCTAAGCCTAAAGCTCTGATACCAATTGTTGGTTTTGCGGCTGTGATCTAGTAGCTCCCTCTCTGAATCTTTTCTCTCTGAAGAAACTACACACACCGAGGTAGATGAAAACAGAGGGAAAACGCAGTCACATGGAGAGATGCTTTTGCGATGCGCAATCAGTTGCGTCTTTTCTGCCTCTTTCTCTTTTATTCTATCGACTAATGGCGCTAATTCCGCCACGATCCACTTAGAGTGCGTGCCATCCCACGTACAATGGAAGGTGCTGGATGACTCGGTACAAATGCTAACAACACGACCCGCCGCAGCGTGAACATAGCACGCGTCTGACCCATGCAGTTTGCATGCACTACAATCAGGATACATGCAGACCACTCTTACGTGACTTGGACTCTAGCTGAAACAAATCTAACGTGACAGTGTATGGAAAATAATCTAAACATAAATTTGTAACAAGATTAAATCTAACAGCCGGCTCGCTCTCCGCTTCCATCTCCGCTCTCGATGTGCTTTGGGGGGTCCCGTTGAGAATTCGAGAGAAGGGTCGCCACGCCAAACTCAGGCGATGAGAATTTGGGGTAAGAAACAGGAGGGTTTAGGGTTTTATATACGTACGTTTACTTACCTGGCATAGAGTCCGTTCATGTTTAGCCTTCGTCCACTCACGGATCCGTCTTGGTTTCTAGTATTTGTGGACAGTCAAATTTCCTCGCCAAAATCATCAATTTTCTTGTCTTTCTTCTTCGTGTCCGACGATGGCAAGGCGGCGACATGCTTGACAAAGGATTAGGGTTAGCTGTCCTTGATGGGGGGAGAAAGTCAGGGTGTGCAAAACCGAACCGCAAACCAAAAACCAAACCAAAAAAACCAAACCGAGCCGAAATTTCGGTTTTTTTCAGGTTACGGTTATGGTTTCAGTTTTCAATTCTATAAACCATTTAGCATTTGGTTTTTTCGGTTAGAAACCGAAAACCGTTCGGTTAAACCGATAAAACCGAAGTCCACTTTAGTGTGCGACAATATGAACTCAAGCCTTCGCCACCCCTTGTTTTATAGCCATCCGCTCACCGCGCTGCTGCTCGATAGGCGAGGTGGTACTAAATTGGTGCAGCTCGAACCACAACCAGGGCGCACATGCGGTGCTTGTTTGAGGCTTTGGGCTCAAAGTATCAAAGCCCATACGGCCGATTCGTCTAGCGACCCACGCGCGGAGCGCTACATGTAGTCCCAGGCAGGCAGCCGATCGCTCAAAAAAAGGTAGCGTCTCGCTTTTGTCGGGACTCGGGAGGATCGACCTGGCCACCTTGGTCGTGTCCTTGTGGATGGCTAGCACGGGATTGTCTCATTCCTTTTTCAGCTTCTTCCCTGTAATCAATCATATCTGCATGCATTTAATCTAATGGTAAAGACCAAATCATGTGGACCTCTGAAACATACCTAATCTCTCATATCTGCTGCTATCTAAATCACATCTAATGACCCAATCTACGTACACAGTTCTCGCAAAAAAAATATAACATACATACATGAACCGAATCATGTGACCAAAACAATATTTCTTGTTTACAAATTCGCGTCAACTTTAGTTATTTTGGTTATTACCGAAACCAAACCGAAATTAAATGGTTATTACCGAAACCGAACCGTATCTATGTATAAAACCGTATAAACCGAAGTATAAAAACCGTATAAACCAAAAACCGTATAAACCAAACCGAATCAAACCGAAAAAACCGAACGCACACACTGAGGAGAAAGGGAATGGGAAGGGTTCAGAGGGATGGCCTGATTCGAATGTGACCAGTGGCAAACCGAAAATCATTGGCTGCTACTATTAGGCACTCCCAAGAGCAGAATGTGTTTCAGGTTCAGAGGAGATCCAACTTTTAAGAGACTCACAACACTCTTCACCTCTACTAATTGTTACTCCCTCCGTTCGGAATTACTTGTCACAAAAATGGATGTATCTACAACTAAAATACAACTAGATACATTTATTTCTTGCACGAGTAATTCCGAACGGAGGGAGTACAATCTTCCCTTTTTGTTATAACCAGGGGCGGAGCCAGGATTTGAACATGAGGGGGCCGAGAAACCAATGCTTAGAATGAAAGAAATATCATGACATGTTAAATCTCGTAATAACGTTGAGGACAAAGCATAAGAAATATTCATAGACTTATAAAATGAAGTTACATATCTATTAGCTTAAACTCAGCTCTACGACCACCAGTGTCGAACAAATTGATTATCTCATCAGATGTGATCTTTGCAGCTATTTCCTTTCCAATATAGACGACCATGTAATGTCAAGAAAGTCATCTCCCATTCTGTTTCAAGACGTGTCTTGACTAGTTTCATAGCTGAAAAAGCTCGCTCGGTTGTCGCATGATTGACACCGGAAGAGTTATGACCAACCGTAGTAATCTATCAACCATTGAGTACGTAGCAGCTTTACCTGTATTTAATAATCAAGGAGTCAAATAAGCAAAAGTTATGAACAACTGCAGTAGTCTATCAATCATTCAACCATTGAGTATGTAGCAACTTTACCTGTTTTAAATAATCCAATAGTCAAATCAGCAAGTGAAGGCGAACTATTTAGCTCCGGATGGTTGCAAACATCAAGCTGGAAATGGGGAAGTTGAGACTCCAAATGAGCTCGTTCTTGACTAGAAAAGTCAGCAGGATAAAATTTTCCACTAATGTGCATATATTAGACACGCCAAATGAGTCATGCCGTGGATCCAAAGATGCACAAAGTGTCAAAAGCTCTGTGTTTTGAACACCAAACAATCATTTAGCTCAACCAATTGCTGATCTATGGCAACATTGAACACATCTGCTTTGTAGTGATGTAATGTAGTAGTGTTATCATGTTTGTTGTAGACTTTGTTACATCTACATACCTACAAATCACATCATATATTAGTAAATATGATAAATAATATTCTATATTATATGAACAAGAAAATATATGTTACCTGCTATTCAGATCAGGGATGGCAATCTCATGCTTCAAACAAAAGATTGAACCTCCTGAAGAAGGGGATCCCAACCATCTTCTCTCAGCTTACCAAGTAGCACCTTTGTGGTTGAGACCAAATCTAATGCATTCAGAATATCTAGTGACTTCTTTTGGAGTGTTTGACATAAAACATCAGTGATTTTCATGATTTTCTCCATTAGATGTAAAATGAACACAAAATCAAATGACATAATTATTTTTAGGGCTCCTACGGCATCTCCTCTAGAATATTTCGAGGCTGCACGGTCATTTGCTATACTCCTTAGGACCTCAACTGTAGCGCCAAACATCTTCTCAGAACTCTGAATTGACTTGAAGTGGGAACTCCATCTAGTGTCACCGGGTCTTTGTAAAGTTCCTATCTGATTTTGCCCTTTTCCTGTATCGAAGTTCTCCCAATTCAATTTACGTGCAATCTCCGCAGCTTTATTTGCTAACAACTCATCATTACGCTTTAGTCGATGCACTAACAACATTTATAATGAAATTTGCATTTTGGAAAAAGTTATGCACATCATGTACCTCCCTTGATGCGGCAACAAGCGCTAATCAGAATCGATGAGCCATGCAATGCACATAATATGCATAAGGGCAGTCATTCAGAATTAGAGCCTTCAATCCATTCCATTCACCTCTCATATTACTTGCCCGTCATAGCCTTGTCCTCTAATGTCTTGGACATTCAAATTATTATCGAAAGGACTTTGCAAATTGCCTTCTTGAGAGTCAAAGCAGTAGTGTCGGTGACATGAATTACATCAAGAAAACGCCTCCTGTATGAACCCCTCGGTGCTCGGGAATCAAGAACCAATGCCATTTGCTCTTTCTTTGATTCATCTCGTGCTTCGTCTACCATTATGCAGAACTTGCTAGTACCAATTTCATCTCTAATTTTTTCCTTAACTCTACTAGAAAGTAATGTGAGGATTTCTAGTTGCACTGTATGGGAGGTGTACTTCGCATTCCTTGGAGCATTTTCCAAAACAACCGCATTCACCTCTTTGCTATAAGAAGCCAAGAACCTCACCAGATGAAGAAAATTACCCTGATTACTTGATCCCGGAGATTCGTCATGGCCTCTATAAGCACAAGCTTGGAATGTTAACCATCTGATGAAATCAACAAGAAAAAGGTCATAACTTGCTTTAATGTACATTATAAAATATTTGAATTCTCAAACAAAAAAAGTTTGCTTACTTGATGCAATCAATTGTAACTTTAAGCCTTAGCCTTGCATCTGCGACCTTTTTGCACACACTTTCACCATTGACTTGTCAATGTGAGTCAAACTATTTTTCAGATTATCATGACACCGCTGAGAAAAGTTATGAGCGGAGTTGGAATCTTTGCCCATGTGAGTTAAAAAGCACATTCGCTTCCATCATTCACCTTCTTCCAATTATTAAATCCCTTTGACTGTGAATGCATCAGAGCCACACCTTCCACTTGGCTTTTTTGTGAAGAGAAAACAAGGTAGGCAGTACGCACGATGTGTTTCCATCCAATACTCAAGCCAAGGAAAAGAATTGAAATAACTGTATTGAAATCGACGACGATTTTTTCCTGGTTTATTATATGGATATTCTCTCATGTATGGTTGATAAGCTCCCTTCAAAATATAGAAGCGGCGTGCTTCTTCTTGCTCATCATGAGGGAGTTCCCAAATTTGCTGGCGCATACCGGGGTCCCTTACATATTTTGTGCTTTCAATTGTACCTTCTCCTGCTGCAACTTCTTTCGGTGCCACAACCTGTTGCTCATCAGTTTGCATATCAACAGGAATATCATTTGTTTGGTTATCTGCAACAGGTTGCTCCTCAGATGGAATCACATTTTCGGCACCAGTAGTGTTGGAGCTTGAAGTTGACCCAACTGGCGGGAAAAAGGAATTTATCCCCCTAGTGGTTGGTGCTTTTCGCTTCCTCATTGACTACTATATAAAGGAAAACCATGATTAATAGATTAATTCACTATTCTGTAGACAACACTAACACCCCAGATTAGGATAGTAGGATTTTAATTCATAATAACTGATAGCTACAAGTACGTAGTGGTACCTTCCTCTATCTGATCTTCCTTTCTCACTGCAAAACTCTGATGTAATGAAGCCTCCTTCTCTCCTCCAGTACTCCCTCCTTAGTCCTTACACACTGGACACACAACGGACAAAGACGATAGATCAGCGCAGCCGATAGGGTAAGGGCGGCGGCGTGGCAGGATCGGTGAGCGCCTTTACCCGAGCGGGGCGGTAATCAGTACCGGCGGTTGGGCGGCAGCGGCAAACAATGCCCTAGTGCAGGACACGATCAATGGATGGATTGATCGCATGGTCGCATGGATGGATTGACAATGAGTCAATGAGTCAATGACATGGGCTATTGGGCTTTCGGTCTAGAATAGTTATTATATTAGTACTCATGTGGGCAAATTTCTCTAAAAAATCTTATATGGGCTAATGATGTAATTATCTCCGGCCAATTAGCACATCTACAGTATACTACCTATACTACTACCTGCTAGAAATCGTTAGGGGCGGGGAGCAATTGGCAGGGGTCTAGCCCCTGCTCACCCCCCCCCCCCTTGTCTCCGCCCCTGGTTATAACGATGTCGTCATAATTGGGAGAACGTTATCAGCGAGAACGCTGCACACGAATGCAGTGATGTCTTATTTAACTATAGAGTGTGGTTTTGTGTAGCTGGAGCTACACGGTACCCCTTATCTTAGCCATCCATTTTGGCATCAAGATCCGTGCAGGCACATTTGTCATTTTTGTTTCTCTCAAACGAAACAACGTATAAACTTCACACTTTGCAGGACAACAAAACATTCTAATTACTACGTGGGAAAAAACTTTCAGATTTTTTCATGCATTTAAAATGCTAAAATTTATTTTTTTTAATCAAAAAAATTCACATTTTGTATATTTATGTTGGTCCAAAAAATCTGAAAGTTTTTTCGCACATTGAAGTTGTAAAGTTTGTTTGATCTGGAAAGTTTGAAGTCCATATGTTCTTTCATTTGAGAGAAACAAAAAAGAGAAATCTGCTTGTTGCAAGTTAGTTGAAGAATACGGATCTCAAAGCAATGATAAAGGGCTGAAGATAAGAGGTTCCATGTAGGACGAGCTACAAAGGAACTTTGTGTTAACTATACCACAAATGCAATACATGCTGGCTAAATAGAATGAAACTGAGCCTATTTACAGTTGATTATCAGATCATACAATTTGTTTCAGAACACTAGTCTTCGGTTCAGCATCCAGAGAAATTTGAAGCCATAAATTACTTTTGTGGATGATATGTCTATCCAAAAAGTTCCAAAGGCATAGCAACAGTAAGATCATCCAATCAAAAAGTAGCACACCAGGCCCAAGAACAGGCATCACATTCCGCGCATTTTTTCGTAAGACTTATCTACCAGCAGCTTCTCCAGGTGGGCTTAAAAATACTCTCTCTGTCTTAAAATATAAGAACGTTTTTAACACTACACTAATGTCAAAAATGTTCTTATACTATCGGACGGAGGGAGTACCATTCTACACACAAACTAAATAAGCTTGCAAAAACCACTCATCATACTAGTAAAGCAGGAGATGTTATATAGGAGTAGAAATCAGCCTACATTCTCTAAAGCTTAAGAAAGACAAACTCCTGTACCGACGGCGTCTCCCCGATCAACTTGAGAGCTTCCTTGTCAGGCTCCTCATCGATCCCAATGGCCATGATGGCCTGCTTCCCTGGAGCAATCCTGCCAACGCTCATAAAGTTGACATTCAGGTTCATCGTCCCGAGAATCGATCCCACCTTGCCGATGATGCCCGGCTGGTCGACCTGCCGGCATAGCAACAAGTTGCCCTCAAGGCTGACGTCAACGCTGAAAGGGCCGACGAGCGTGAGATGTGGCGTGCCATCCTTAACCTTCCCCTCCACCCTGATGTCGCCGTCGTCGGACAAGGCGCCGGCGAACTTGGACTCCACATTGGCAAGCTGGACCTGGATGGAGTTTATAGGGGCCTCAGGGGAGCCGTCGAGGAGGATCTGTTCCTCGATTATGCGGAGCCCTCGTTGCTTGGCAACGTAGTCGGCATTGACAATGTTGACAAATGCACTTGAAATGGGCTCGACGATGCCTTTTGTGACCATGCCGCGGAGAATTCTTGTGTCCAGGTCATCCGGGTCTCTAGCCGATGAGTAGACGATCTTGACTGCCTTGATCCCACTGCCACCGGCCACGAGTTGCACGGCGAGACGTCCCAGCTTCTCAGCAAGGACAACATATGGGGATAACTCGGCTAAAACCTGTCGGAACAGATGAACTGTTCAAACTGAAGCAGAGTGTGCATTATGCTGTAAATATAAAAATCCAGTCCTTGGCAATGTGAGTACCTCGGCAGAGACCATCGGGGCATTGACAGCAGTAGCAGCCAGTTCACCTCTCAGTGCACCGATAACGGCCTCTGCAATTTCAAGGGCAACGCCTTCCTGTCGACGAACAACGGGCAAAGTTAAGAGGACAATAAGCTAGCAAGATGTGGTGCAGAGATCGTTGCAAAACGAACAGCAAACCTGTGCTTCAGTTGTGCTGGCTCCAAGGTGCGGCGTCACCGTGACATTTTCATGGTGTACTAACTTGCTGTCTTTCGGCGGTGGCTCTTCAAAAAACACGTCGAGCGCTGCCTGACTCGCATCGCAAAGCAGTCACAAAAACAGGCTAAGGGAGAGTTTTTGGAACAAAAATAAGAAATGTGTACTGTCTATGCTAAATAACACACTATACCCAAGATAATGGTATAAGTAAATGAGTTATGAAAACAGTTTACCAGCAATATGCACTATAACAGGACATGACAGAATAGAGTACCTGTGCAACAGTCCCGTTATCAAGTGCTCTCAGCAATGCTTCTTCATCGACCACTCCACCCCTGGCAACATTGATAAGCCTTACTCCTTTCGCCATTTTTGCAAAAGTCTCATCGTTGAAAATTTTTGTTGTCGACGGTGTTAGAGGCATATGCAGTGATATGAAGTCTGCAGTAGAGATGGCATCATCGAACGATACAAGATCTACACCGATAGCCCGGGCTCTGTCAATGGGAGCATATGGGTCATGAGCAATGACATCCATTCCAAGTCCTTTCGCGCGTCGAGCAACTTCTGAACCAACCTTCCCAAAGCCCATAATAGCTATTGTCTTTCCAACCAAGGAAACACCGACATATTTGCTACGCTGCCATTTGCCTGAATATGCACAAAAGCAAACCATGACACTGCATTAGCACGAGGTGCAGTGCAGCACGATGAATATTTCCACTGCTACTTAAGCATTTCAAATCAATGAAGAAGTTTCTATTCGAACTTGCCATGGTGATGAATGTTCTGAACCAAACAATTACTCTGTTCTTGCATACAATGACTCAAATTTATGTAGTTCAGTGTACTAATTCAGTATGATGCGCATAGTGTAAAGTTTCGGTTTACTGATTCAAGCTAGCAAAGATAAAATAAATTAAGTAGAACGATGCTACAGTAATCTTATATTCCACCGAGCGACAGTGTAAAATTATTACGTGGATCACCAAACAGGATCAAAATATTGGTAAAATGTAAAATGGAGATAACTGTTCTAGTAGATTCACTGTGGAAAATTAACTGTAGGAGAGCACATTTCCATACTAAAAGTCTTAACAGCTAGTACTAAGTTGCAGAGCAATCATATATTTTTATACTTATAGGTAGTTTAAAAGCAGATGATTTTCTCAAGAAAATTACTAGTAGAAGACAACATATATCAATGCTGAAATTTTAAAATCAGATACAAACATGCAGAAAACAGTGTGCGTCGTCCAGAACACATCATACTTCGGTCGACCGAATTGCTCCCGTGGCCGTAGTAGGTATCCACCTTATCCATCTACCTACGCAGCGTGTGGTGGGAAGAGAAAACGGAGGGGGGCGCACGCGCGCACGTACCGGCCTTGAGCGAGGCGTCGGCCTGGGCGACATTGCGGGCCATGGCGGCGAGCAGCGCGACGGCGTGCTCGGCGGCGGCGACGGTGTTGGCGGTGGGCGCGTTGACGACGAGGCAGCCAGCCTCGGTGGCGGCCTGCAGGTCCACGTTGTCGATGCCCACGCCGGCGCGGCCCACGACGCGGAGCCGCCCGCGCGCGGCCTCGAAGACCTCCCGGGTGACCCGCGTGGCGCTGCGCACCACCAGCGCGTCCACCAGCGACACCTTGGCGCGCAGCTCCTCCGCCGTGAGCTCGTACGCGCAGTCAACGTTGGCGAACCCCCACAGCAGCTCTAGCCCCGCCGCGCCCAGCTTCTCCGTCACCAGCACCGTCGGCCGCCCCCCGCCCCCGGCCCTCGCCGGGACCCCCGCGTGCCTCGTGGCCTCAGATGACGGCGCCGCGACGAGCCTGATGGAGCGGAGGCGGAGGCGGCGGTGGGGCGGGAAGGCGCGTCCTGGCTGCGTCAGGGTCAAGGACGGCGCCGCTCCGGTGGCAGGCTCGGGCTGCGCGGCGAGGAGGTGGCGGAGCGGCGTCGCCAATGCCATGGCGTAGCTGTGCGCAGCAGGGAGCGCGGTGTGGGCTGCGTGGCTGATTGGTTGGACGATCGGAATCTGGAACGTTTGTTGTTCGGCGGACGACGGGAGGCGCGTGTTCCGCCAAGCGAGTGACAGCTTTGCTCCCTCGCTTATCTGCAGACTGTTTGCACAACATTTCAGTAAAGCAAAGCTGGAGGCCCCCTTGTCAGAGGCACTCCTCCAAATTCCCAAAATCTTGTACCAGTACTAACGGCCATGAAGAAATTCAAGAAAAAAAGGATGAAACAGATTAAACATGTACTACTCCTTCAGTCACATAGCGTAAAACATCCACTAGTGTCAAAAAACGTCTAATGTCAAAAAAAGTCTTATATTATGGAATGGAGTGTCAAAAAATTCTTACATTATGGGACGGAGGGAGTGTACATCATGTCATGAATCCAAATCCAAATTCCAACCACAGCTCTTTAACACAAATCTCTATATCTCTATATCTCTATCTCTATATCTTTATACTACCTAAAAGAAACGGAACGTTCCGTTTCCCCTCGTACGTTTCGTCCGACACCAGCGTTTCCTTCGTCGCTCTTTTTTTTAGGGCTCCTCGATCATCCGCACATCGCACATGGGCCGAAGGCCGAAGCCCAGCCCCAGCGAGCGAGCCTAACATGTATACGCACTCCCTCCTCGTGAGGTTGAACTGGCGGCGCTAGGGTTAGCGTCGTTGCCCAGCCCCAGCCCAACCCGTCCTTGGCTCCTCGGCGCCGCTCGACCTCCACGGCCTCGCCTCGCCAACACTTGCTTCCCTGTATTCTGCCCTTCGTCGATATAGAATCATGCTCCTCGACCCCAGGTCCAGGTGCTCGACAGCATGGTGCCATGCTGGACGCGTGCTCCGCGACCTCTCCTCGGCTCCTCCACGGTCTTTGTACGGGAAGGACGACGGCATGTCCTGATGGCTGACGCGTGTGGGTGCCGGTGTGGTGGCTGGTATGATTTCCATTGATTACTTCTCCATTGGAAATTGTTCCGCCAGCATTGTATTTCTGAGGTTTTTCACGACTCAATGGATTACAGGAGCACACCTATCATATGCCATAGCAGCAGTACTGGCGTGAACACATCAGCATAGTTAGTTAGATGCATGTATATATGAACGATGAATGGGTGCTGCCTGATCAAACGCTCGCCCTGGACAGTCTGCTCGCCCAAGTGGCTCTAGGCGTCCAGTTGCTCCCTGTGTGGCGTCACTACTGTCCTCGATATCAGGTTCTTGTACACCAGACAAATTAACTTAGATTAGGCTGGTGCAAGAGTTCTTATGGTTGAATTCAAGTTTTCTTTTAAAGAGAAAGGTTAGTAAATAATGTTGTTTTTCACTATGCAAATTCAGTCGTCGGCTTCGCTATTGAGTGCCAAGGTGATGGGCATATAAGACGTAGATTCGGAACTGCGGGGTTCACCATAGACGGCTTCACTACAATATTTTTTCCATGCGGTTGATGGATGTGAACGGTCTAGACCCGTGAGCGTATGCTTCATCAAATATTTTTGATCTATGCAGCACTACATCAGTTACATATCCATCCATACAACTTCAGTTTTGATACATCAGATGCATCACGCACAATGAATCTTACAGTATGTCTAAAAATTTAAACATATAAGAGTATCTGCAAGCAAACCACGTACCACACACTTCAAAGGTTTATTTTTTCCACATTTGTAATAGCTATAATCAACAACTATTTCTACTTTTTTTTATTTGATGCCAAATTTTAAGGAAAGTAATCTGATGTATTTATATAGTAATCAGCATGTTGACTTTGTTCTCCAAACAGACTGATGTATTTCTGTTGATTGCAAAATTAATGGAAAGGGGTGTGAGCCCGGTTGAAAAAAAAGCATGTTGACTTTGGCGCTTGTCCATTCGCAACATTAACCCACCATTGTCGGAGGGTTGGAGGATTGTATGCCGGTTGTGCCATTAACGACATTGGTGAGACGAAGATTACAGGAGGAAAAGAAGAAGGAGGAGGATGATTTTGATGTAAAAACAATCGACAATGCTATTCGATGTGCACGAGGATCCCAAACAAAACATGATTAATGTAAAAACAATCGACAATGCTGGAGGCCCCCTTGTCAGAGGCACTCCTCCAAATTCCCAAAATCTTGTACTAGTACTAACGGCCATGAAGAAATTCAAGAAAAAAAAGGATGAAACAGATTAAACATGTACTACTCCCTCAGTCACATAGCGTAAAACGTCCACTAGTGTCAAAAAATGTCTAGTGTCAAAAAAAATCTTATGTTATGGAACGGAGTATTAAAAAAGTCTTACATTATGGGACGGAGGGAGTGTACATCATGTCATGAATCCAAATCCAAATTCCAACCACAGCTCTTTAACACAAATATATACAAATGGAGCTATCAATGGTACTCCCTCCTTCCCAAAATATAAGGCACGGTTTAATGCAACTCTTAGTCTGAGAGCTATGTGTGAACCGAGGGGGATATGCCGTATGCGGATGGTTCGATGTTTGCTCAAGAATTTAGAGAGGCATGATTCGTGGTTATTAAACTGGAATGAGATAACAATGTTGCGGTTATCGTAGCTTTGGCCCATGTTCTTTTTATACTTGTTTCATTTCCTCCATTGTCAGTAACATCACTATAATGCTGGAACGTTCTTTTTCTAACTTCACAAGTTTAGAAGGTTCATCCAGTCCAATTACGCCAGAGCTAATGTATCGCCTACCGCGAGGAAAAGCTCAAGCTCACCTATAGCACCAACGTAAATGCGCCGGCTCAGTAGTGTCCGTACGGACGCGTGTTTTTTCTCAGTGGTTTATTAACGGGGTTTTCACTGTGTCCTTCAGTTTTCTTTCTTTTTTTCTTTTTTATTCGATTATCTTTGCTTCTTTCTTCGAGTTTCCTTGTTTCTTTCGTCCTTTTTCAACTATTTTCTTTGATTTTTTTATTTTTTTAATACAAATCTAATTTTTTTGTACAGATTATGCATTTTTCATATAGATCAGGAATATTTTTTTTCAAACATGTTTGACACTTTTCAGATATATGATTAACATTTTTGTACAGATTGTGCATTATTCATATATGTTTTGATTGTTTTCATACAAATTATACATTTTCTGCTGTACATATAAAACATTTTTATAGATGTTTAGCATTTTTAAATATAGTATTAAATTTTCAAATATATATTTATGAAGCTTTTTAAATATGTATTAAAAGTTTCTCTAAAATACAAGTTATAACATTTTTAAGAATGGTAAAAATATATTTTTAAGTACGTGAACATTTTTTATATTCTATAAATATATTTTTAAGTCAAAAACATGTTTTGGAAACGCCTGAACATTCTGAAAATGGAACGGAATTTTTTGAATTGAGAAAAAACATTTTTTGAACTATATAGCATTTTTTGCTATATAATATTTTTATAAAACTTTGCATGCATTTAGAAACACGTAAAAAATTTAAAATTGACACAAAAATATTATTGAATGAAATAAAAAAAATTACACAAACACAAACTTTACATTGTGCTAACATTTTTTAAAATTTATGGTAAATATTTTTTAAAAGTTGAAGGGCATTTAGTTTTTCAGAATATATGTATTTGTATTATTTTTAAAAATATATAAGAATTTTAAAAATAAATAAATAATGAACAAAACAAGATGAATGCTGAATTGGGGTAGCCCATTTACAGCGACCTTGAGTCGAGGGAATTATTCATCTTGCATAAAGCGACACATATACCCACCCACTCAGCCACTATGTTGGTATTATATGGGCCCGTTTGATTAGATTGGCCCAAACGGGTTAATAAATGGTAGCCCCAATATAATCTTATGTGGGGCCGTTTGATAATATTTATTATCCTGTTTTATTTCTTATTGATGACCCACCTCCATTATAACAAAAATGGAGTGAATTTCAGTCATTAACCATAGTTATTTGTTTCAGATGTCTTATTTGACGTAAAAAAATTGGGTTACAGATTTTCATAAACTACAGATCTGGTATTACCAATATGATAAGATTAGAAAAGATGAACCTATATAAGCAGTAAGCCCATCCTACTTTAGATCTGGTTAGTAGCTAAGTATCTTTTAATTCTAAAGAAACTAAGTATCTTTTTACGGTAATGATGGATAGATAGGTGCCACGAAGATAATTGTTGAAAGCACATAAGCAGTAAGCCCATCTTAAGATGAGTCATCGCTCATCTGTCATTTTTATAGCCTCCAGTAATAACATCAGAGGCAATGGTGGGCTCGCCACACGTACATGGATGAAACAACAAAAGTATGAAAAGAGAATAAAATACGAGTGAGACGAACTGCTTAAATAAGCTCAATTGAAAGTTGACCTCACAGAACTCAAACGGCATCACCGCCGAGTTTCACCAAATTTGCATGGTAACGAGAAACACAATGCGCATTTTTTTCCTTTGACGTGTGAGCATGTGCTAGGGTTTAGTGATGATTTTTTAGCCCAATAACTATTATGGAAAGCCCAACCTAATGTGAGCGATCTCTCCTCCGATTCCCCTAGAATAGTCGGTGTCACATCCAGACAATGACATGTTCTCCACCTATACGGGGGTAAAACGATATAATTATGAGACTAAAATAAAGTTTTGGCGAGACAAAACTGCCTATAAATAGTGATCACCATTTGGAAGTGCAATGACAATTAACTTAGCACAATGACATCATAGAACACGTTCGCCATATATGGCAACGTAACGAGAAAAACAAGGCACTTTATTTCCTCTAACATGTGTGCTGGTGCTTGGGTTTGGTGATGATCGAGTTAGCACAATAACAATTCGGGAAAGCCCATCCTAATCTGAGTGATCTCTCTTCATTCCTATTCCTCTGGACCACCGGTATCATATCCAAGACAAAGACGGGTTCTCCACTGATAAGGATATAAAACGACAAAATGTGGGATTGAAATAAAGTTGCGGCGAGATGGGACCGCCTATAAATGCGAGCACCAATCGAAAGTGCATTGACGATTGACTTAGCACAATGATATCATAGAACTCGGAGGCGTCGCCGCCAAGTTTTGTCATATTTGGCAAGGTAACAAGGAACACAAGGCACTTTTTTTTCTCTCTAACAAACATGTGAGCATGTGTTCGCGTTTAGTGATGATCGACTTAGCACAGTAACTATTACGGAAAGTCCATCCCAATGTGAGTGATCTCTCCTCCGATTTTTCTGGAGCCTCTGGTATGACAACCGAGACAGCGACAAGTTCTCCACCCATAAATTGGTGAAACGACACCATTATGAGAACAACACAAAGTTGCGGCAAGACATAATTGCTTATAAATAGTAAGCTCCAATTGAAAAACACGGTGATGGTAGATAGGGCATGATGATGTCATAGGACTCGGAGGGCGTCGCCGCCGAGGTTCGCCATCTTTTGACATGGTGACAAAGCATCCTCAATAACAATACACCATTGTAGAAACACGGGGTACCTCTTTTTATTTTTTTCCTGTGAGACGTGCGAGCGTGCGTTTGCGTCCCGAGATCTCTCTATGCAACGGCCACGAGCTGTCAGGAGGCACGAGCAGGGGAGCCAGCGTCATGGAAGTGCGGAGGCCAGGAAGAGTCAGCGGAGGAATCCCACCTCCGTGCGCACCGCACCGCAAGCACGGCGGCGTCATGGCCTGGCGAGTGGCGCGCGCGCTCTGCCACCGGCCATCCAGTTTCAAGTGTCGCCGCATGATTGACTCGCCCCGGAAGAGGTGGCCTGGCCAGGCCATCAACTGGCGCAAGTGGCGCCTGCCTGCCTGCCACTGCGATCAACTGGCACAACTCGATCAACTGGCCGGCCACACGCACGGCAGCTCACGTTTACACCGCAACTGGGGGCTCAGAGCAGGAGGTAGAGGGCATCTGCCCAATTTGCAGTCACATTTGGACAAGGTTATCTTGATCCTACTACATGCCATGCCACCGCTGCGCCAGCCGTTCCGTTGGGCAGATCAGAGCACGCTAGTTTCCCTTTGATGAGTCTGACGACTGCTACTTTGTCCTCCGGGCTATTCTTATATGGTCATCCTACTGTCGTTATTCACCATACGTGTCACGTTGCCGCGTACCCCGTCGCCATCACGAAACATCACCGCCCCTTCACACGCAACTAAACTACTCCCATACTACTATTTCTAAACAAGGCACAGTTCAGTGCCATCCCCACGGACGGCGAAGAAGAAGCAAGCAGGCAAGCTCCGGGGCCTGCATCTGCCGCACTCGAAGCTGTCTTTCCTGCAGGTCTGAGCTTTCTCTTTTGGCACTGTGCAGGCATAAATAAACTAGTCCTAAATCAGTTGAAAACTCTTCGATCCATTGGCTAGTACCAGTGTAGTACTAGGATATATAAATAAATTGTAATTGTAATTAAAGAGGATTAAGTAGACTTTGTACGTGCACAGGCAGGCAGCACACGCGCGCACTGACACACCTGAGCTCATCCCCAGCTGTGTCCTGCCATGCGCGCACGAACTGCCCCCCTTTGTTTACTGCTCATCAATCATTCCTCCCGATCGCTTCCTTCCAATAAGTGTATACGTATTCGTAGGAGGAGCATGACGGTACCTCGATAAAAATAAACATTTGCACAGTCCATTCTCCATCAGTGTGCTACTGCTACCCTACGGGAGCGGTAAGTGGTATTCCTTTCAGACATGTTTCGCCCAAAAGTACTTCCTGTTAGCAAAAATACTGAAAATTCGTTTATTTACCCATAGGTTGTATGGGAAACAAAAATATCCCAACTGTTGCCATCTTAAAAAGGCGGGGACAAGAGTGTCATGTTCATGATAAATCTTCTACAGAATGTTTGGCCATTTTCAAGATTCGTGTAATTTAAAAAGGAAATCCATCTTAAAACCCAAACAAAGTCGCCATGGCCATGGTACGTTCAGATAAAATTGCCAAGGTATTGTTCAAATAAATTGCCGTGGTACTTCAATTCTTTTTACAATAGTTTGTTCAAAAAAATTCAATGCCATGGTCCAAAAATTATTTACTAAAAAGGAAATTACCATGGTATGCTCAAAAATGAAAAATGATGTGATATGTACAAATAAATTTTCCATGGTACAGCAATAAAATATCCATGATATAAGTAAGAAAAATAATTCCATGGTACAAAAAAAAAATATTTTGCCATGTGATTCTGTTCTGAAAAAGGATTTCTAAATTTTTCCATGTGATTTTGAAAATTTTAGCCATGTCGCTTTACATAATTTGCCGTCTATTTTGTGAGAAATTATTATCTTTATGTAGCAATGGACCACTAATAACAAGCTAAGAAAATCGCCACGTTATCTAGAATAACATGGCAAACATTGCACACCAAATGAAAGGATATACAATGTGCACATCATATAAATTTGCCGTGATTAAAAAAACAAAAATGCTACGAATTTGCCCATGTGAGAAGTAATACAAATTGCTTTGCCATGTTTCAAAGAATAAATTTCTATGGTACCAAACTGAATTCGCACTCATAAAATTAAGAAAATGAATTTGCCGGGGTATAAAAAAATTCCATGTGATTTTACTTTAAAAAAAGGGTTTCTAAATATTGCCATGTGATTTTGCACACAAAAAAAATCATGTCACCTTAAATAATTTGTCATGCCTTTTGTGAGAACCTTTTCTCTTTAATTTGCCATGGACAAGCAATAACAAGTTAAGAAAATTGTCATATTTTCTCGAATAACATGACAAAAATTGTACAACCAATCAAAAGGATATAAAATATACACATTATATTCAAATTATACAAATATTTTCCATGATTAAAAAATAAAAATGCTATGAATTCTTCATGTGCCATGTAGTTCTTTTTCATAAAATTTGCAATCTGCAGGAAAAGTTGTTTCTTAGAAAATGCAAAAAGTATGTCAAATTTCCATGTGACAAAGTAGAAAATATTCCCAAAATTACCATGAATAATCCAGAAAATCCCAAAAGCTTGGCATTGGAGCATTACAAAAACCTAAATTTGTCATTTTTTAAAAGACAAAAAAATTATGAATTTGCCATCTGACTCCAAGAAATATTCTCTAAATTTTCCATGTTTTGGAAACCACTTCCTTATAAGAAATAAAAAAACCATTATCTAAAATTTGCCATGCGACTACTAGAAACATTTCAAAAAATTGCCTTTTCTTGCACACAAAAAGGTGTAAATTTTCCATTTAAAACATGATATTTTTTTGTGAAATTGCTATGGCCGAGAAAATATAAAAATGCCAAGTGCCTAATGCAAAAAATATACCCTAGAAGCAAATATGTTTTAAAAAAACAAAAAAAAAACTTGACATGTGGATATAACAAATATGTGTGAAATTTGTCAAGGACAAGTTAAAAATTCATAGGTATGGCATGTAGACATGCCCGAACATTTATACAATTTGCCATGTTTTGAAAGCAAAATGTTATGATTTTGCCATGTAACCGTATATGAATTTGCCATGTTATGAACATTCGTAGAGATTTTCTTTTGCAATTATCCGCGGTAAACCAATATATAATCCTATCCGAGATCCTGGAAAAATTTCCATGGTTGAAAACCTAAATATACCATGTCTGTCATGTTTTGGAAAAACTAGGAAGTTTTGAATTTGCTATGTGACCATTAGAAACATTTTACAGATTTGCTGTGTTTCCATGTATACAAGGTGCACACAAATTTTGAGTTGTCATGTGATGATTTGAAAAGAGCATAAAAAGTACTCCCTCCGTTCCTAAACATTTGTCTTTCTAGAGATTTCAACATGTGACTACATACAGAGCAAAATGAGTGAATCTACACTCGAAAATATGTCTATATACATCCGTATGTAATAGTCCATTTGAAATCTCGAAAACAACAAATATTTAGGAACAGAGGAAGTATTAGGTAATGAATACAAATTTGCCATGCATTTCCATTTGCAAGATGGACAAAATTTCTGGAAAAATATATCAGAAATCTTATGCTCAAGATGGAGCAAGTGCATCAAATATATTATAACTATTATATGCACATTGTCTGCAACACCTAAAAAATGTGTGAAAAATCTTATGCTTAGATTCTTTATTATTATTATTATTATTATTATTATTATTATTATTATTATTATTATTATAATTATAAACAGTCATAAGAAGCAAAAAGCATTCTAAACAAAATACTACAAGTTACATCGAGGAGTCTGCACCAACGAATGACCACTACCGCCGCCAATGCGAGCCGCCGAGGCGCCGCTCTCAGCTCATGCTTACCGAAGCCGGCTAGACTTTATCGACGACAATTGAAAAGTTTTCGTGCCCGCAAGGACTAGCACCCAGAGCCACAATCGTCGTCGTTGGACCCTTGGATCGACCCGAAGCAACTGGTACCATATCTCGCCATCGCACACGTAGAGTGAAATAGCCCTAGCATCACTGTCTCAAGGAGACGATAGAAATCTACGCCCAAGCTCTCTGTCTTCTGCATCTTGATGGACGAACTCGAGGACGCCATGTCGACTTCAGTCCAGCATTTCAAACAGCCTCCGCGCGGAAAATCATTATATGAGAAATAAAGATGGTGTAAAACTTTTACAAGAAGAGTCGAATCAAAGTCGCGGTAGTACCACCGGTCTAGGAGCCTAGGAGGGACCCTAGCGGGCTACCACCACCACCCACGCGACGCCGCCATTATGCGTGTCCCATCCCATCCTCCCGTCCTCCCTCCCACTAGGCGCGGTCTGGGCCTCAGACGTCGCGATCGCGCCATGATTAGCGCCCACTCCCCCCCATTAGAATTGGAAGGAAAAAGAAGGCACTCCACTCGATCGGGCCAGGAGGAAAAGAGGAGGAGATGCCCATCCGTCCCACCCCGTGGCTGAGATCGGGCCATTAGAATTGAGAGCGAGAGGACGGCGCACACCCGTCGCCGTCGAGGCCGCTCCGCCAGCCCCCGTCCAGATCGCAGATCCGTCCCCAATCCCCGTCCCATCCCCTGCTTTTCTCGCACCAGCACCACCAACAATGGTCCACCGTCGACTCATTCTCGTGCTTTGCTTAGCAAGCAACCGCCCACCCGCGGCTCATGATCGATCGATCGGTCGGCCATCATGCGCGCCTGCTAAATATGACAAGCCCGGGGCGCCTGGCCGGCGGGGAATGTGTATTTCCTCTTCGTTCTCGCTCTGCTCTGCCGGTCCGGACATGTGTGTGCCGTTGACGTCGAGCTCACTCCACTCCGTTGCTCCAAAGCGGTTTTTCTTACAGGTAGCAGTGCGAACGCAAGCGGAAAATGCTCTGATAAAGCGGCAAATAAAGTCTGGGTGGACTGCTACGAGCCATTGTTGCAGGTGTAATCATTTTGCTCTTTACACGCACGCACGCACGCACGCTTCCTCCCCTGCTCTGCTCTGCTCTGCTCAGCAGGCATAAAGGCCACGCTCGGATGCTCTCGCACCGGCGGCTGACGCACGGGCCCCGCATGGCAGGCCTCGCCGCCCGCCCGTGCGCTCGGCGAGTACAGTAGTACTACTAGTAACAGTAGTTGCCCGACCGCTGCGGCGTCAGCAGTGAGCTAGCTCGGCGATGACGGAGGCGTTGGTGACTGACATGCGGGCCCAGGGTCGGGTCTTTTTTCCCTTTCCCCGCCGGTGACCGGCGCCGACGAGGTTGGCGTCCGGCTCAGGCGTAGAGCACCTGCGCGTTGCAGGGCGCGAGCCCGACGAACTCCTCGGGCCCCTTCACGACCTCCCACTCCACCCGCTCCTCCTCCCCCGCGCCGCTCTGGGCGACGGTGCCGACGGCGACGTCGAGGCCGGCGCCGACCACGTAGATCCTGCGCCTGCCGCCGCCGACCTCCTCCAGCTGCCCCGCCACGACGTGCGGCCGCCGCACCTCCTGCGGCACGCCGCCGCCGGCCACCATCCGCCACTCGTCCCGCGGCTCGTCGTACCGCTTCAGCCGCCACTCGCCGTACTCGGCCACGATGTACATCCGGCCGCCGGACACGGCGCAGGAGCCCGTCCACCCCTCCCGCATCCCGCGGGACATGTCGGACCACGCGTCCGCCGCCGCGTCGTACACCGCGCCCCGCGGCGCGCGCTCGAACGGCCACGCCCACCCCTCCGTCACGTACAGCTTGCCGCCCGCCGCCGCCGCGTCGTACCTCGCCACGGCCGCGCCGCCCTGGCAGCCGCCGGCGCCCACTGCGCCGATTCCGGGTCGAACACCTCCGCCTCGCCGTCCTCGCCGGCCACCACCACGCGCCCGCCCACCTCGCCGGCCGCCATGTAGCCCCTTGCCGTCCTCATGCCGGCCACCTGCCCCCACCCGTTGGTCGCCGCGCTGTACACGGCGACGCTGCTCACGGCCTTGTCGCCGCCCTCCTCCACGCCGCCGATCACGTAGATCTCGCCGCGGGCGGGGAGTCCCACCACCGCGAACGAGCCGGCCGCCGCGCCGCAGGGGACCGGGGGCAGCAGCAGCCAGCGGCGGGAGAAGGGGGCGAGCGCCTGGCACTGGAGGCGGCGCGAGACGGGGTCGAAGGCGAAGGCGAAGAGGAACGGCAGCGAGAGCGAGACCGTCGCCGTCGTCGCCGCCGGCGGGGCCGAGCTCTTGGTCTTGGCGGCGGCCCCCGGCGCGTCGGTGAGGAACCGGTTCCAGTTGGAGGAGACGGTGCGGAACAGGCGGTGGTAGAGGAAGGGCAGGTGGAGGAGGCACTTCTCGGCCACCTCCTCCGGCAGGCCGGGGATGAGCTCCATCGCCCCCTCGTCCTCCCTCGCCTCCTCGCCGCCGGCGCCCAGCACCTGCTGCTTGCACGCCGACGAGAAGCTCATCGCGCCTGGCCGGACGGAGCTCCCGGTGCGGTTTCGCGGTGGTGCTTTGCTGGGCGGGGCGGGGGAGCGTTGCTCTGAGCTTTACTCTGGTTGGAATGGAGGATTGTGGGGGAGGGAGGAGAGCGGTGCGCAATTTATAGAGTGGGAGACTGGGAAGCGGGTGCGCGCACTGGCGCTGGCTGGCTTTCTTTTGCCTCTGCGCTCTGTGGCGCTGCCTGTCAGAGCTTCGGATCTGGCGATGTGGTACGGAGCGTTCTGGCCGTCCGATCCTGGTTCCACGCTCAGATCTGGACTCTGGAGTGCTACACGTACAGCTCTGGGCGGAGGAGCACCGAAAACCGCACGTACACGTACAGACTTATGGAGGATGCTTTTTTTTTTTTGAGGGGGCTTATGGAGGGTGCTTTTTTTTTTGAGGGGGCTTATGGAGGATGCTTATCCAATTGACCTTTCGTTTCTGCTTACAAGGCCACTTTGTTTTTCTTGTGAAATTATGGGATGGATGATGTTTATCCGATTGGCCTTTCGTTCTGCATACAAGGCCACTTTGTTTTTCCTGTGAAATTAGGGGATAGATGATGCTTTATCCAATTGGATTTTTGTTTCTGCTTATATGGCGGTTTTGTTTTTCTTGTGAAATCATGAGATAGAGGATGCTTATCTAATTGGCATTTCGTTTCTGGATACAAGGCCACTTTGTTTTTCCTGTGAAATTGTGGAATATAATTTTGTTTAACATGATATGGGCTATATGTCATCAAAATTATATCAAACGAAAGTTCTTTGAAATGTGCATCCAATAGCATACTTTTTGTGGCATATAGATCAGATTGTATTGGTAAAATTAACGATCAAAGGTACACATAAATAGAATGAAGTGACCTTGTATATAAAAAAGGGTGAGTATCGAAGTTGCATCTTAATCAACGTCAAAATGACTAGAATGTCAATTATTTGTGATATGGTGGCAGTGTGTCAATTGTAACATATGGATCAACGAAAAAGGGTATGTGTCATATATGCTAGCAAACCCCTAGCCATGCTTGGGTACACCCCCTCTAAGATTGACTTACGATGCAAACCAAAGATCAAAACTTACCCCTTCGATGCTAGTTAGTGATTCCTGCAAGAATAATCGAACCATATTGAAGTGTAAGTTATGAATTGGTGGCTATAGATATATGAATCGAATACTTATCAATTCTTTTGATTATATAGTCCACAATCCACGTGATGAATGTCAATGTATCCCGACTAGCCCTAGTAAGTGATCAGCTTGAATGGGCTTACGATGTTGCAGATCGCCGCCGCCAAGAATCTAATTACACATTGTGCTTCGCTTGTGTGCTTCCCAATAGAGTTCGTGAAAAGCGACTCTATTGTGCACAAGAGAACTTGAAAATTTCCTTCAACAATGAGCCAGTGAGATGACGAGATAGAGGCAGATTGGGATCTAACTAGTAATTTTGATTGTGATCAGATCAAGTAAAGTATGAAAATACCCTTTTTTGAATTTTCCTTTGGGGGAGGGGGGACTGTAAATTTCACATTCAGCTCAAAATGAATTCAACTTCATTCAAATTTTGTAACAAATTGAATGTTAACAGTTGTAAGCCAACTGCATTACAAAGTAAATGACATCAACAGAAAAAAGTCCCAGTTCGTTCATGTAAATGAAAGAAGTCGAGCAAATCATGCCAAACAATTCCACCGACTGTGCCTAAAAATACAGGTTATAAACAATGTAACTCATGTACATTTAAATTGTAAATAAATTGTTACAAAAAAAGTAATTTAGAGAAAACGGGGATGAATTATCATCATAAACGGTGTACTTTAGGAAGACATATCGACATTGAGTTCACGGTTGGCGGTAGTAATAAATTGATAGAAAACTTAAATAATAATTCCGGAACTAGTCAAAATAAATACTAGAAGCAAAACCCTGATCTTTCCATTCATTTGAAACCAAAAGTGCATTTAATAGACACTGTAACTTATATAAAGTATAAAATGTAAAAATATATCATATATGAGCCATGTAAGAAGTAGAAGAAGCATCGAAATAGAAATTACAATGAAAATATTGGAGATCTTATATGTTAAACTCGCATTCTATTCTCAAACATACAAGAAGTCATAATATGACCAGGAAGTATATTCCACTATTGAAAAGGGAATTATTTTACCCAACATACAAAAACAATACCAATTCCAGTTTAGTCAAACCAATGAAACTACATGATACCACACAAAATCTGGGACGGGATTCAAAACAACAACATCTACGAGAAATTTTAAGCATTATCGGAGCACGCGACCGACTGGATCAAAATTCGAATGAAGCAGAGTTAATTTCAGTCGGGGTGTAAACTAGCATATCTGATAAAATATTCATTACAAGAGTAGTTTGGTTGGTATGTTCAGAAGTACTTTGCCGGTAGTTCTTTGGAAAATTTGTGAAGTTGATGCATTTTAAAAATATATAAAAAATCAACTTATACAATTTTTTTACTATGTGATACCCTTCAACTCACATACAATAAAAGTAATATTTATGTGCATAGCTAAGGGAGAGGAATGTTTGGAACATGGGGCCATATGAACCCGTGTTTCAAAAAAAATAGTAATTCAAAAGATGGCCGAAAAATAATGAAATTTGTTTACAACAAACTTGATATACTGTCCTACTCGTAAACAGTTTTTGGGGGTGAAATGACTTTCGTGGTATTGTTCAGGACGAAGTCAAAATCTGCACTATATTAGGTGTACTCTTCACTCTACATTGTCATGGACAATTTGTTTTTATGCTCTGATTTTTTGACGGCGGTTTCCTTTCTCTATACTTTTTACGGTAGGACAATAAGTCAAGTTTGTTCCAAAAAAGCTTCAAAGATTTTTTGACGTTTTCTTGAACTGCTATTTTTTTCTCCTGAAAATAGTTTATGAAAACTTCATCTACTATCATTTGCACTCGGCGCACCATACATAAATCTGCTACAACGCATTGTCTATTTTTTCTCTAGCCATGCAATCATGCCACATAAGTAAGTCATGCATGCAAACCATAAATTACATTTATTTGCATTTCTCTATGCATGCAATGTTACCACATCATCAGTCCATGCATTATAGTCATAAGCTATTTTTTGCATTAGAGAAACTTCACATTTTGTTCGGAATGACATTCTTTTAAATGCAATTTATTTTTTCTCTTTTTATACCCTTCATATTTTTATCGTTTTAAGCTTACGTTTGCTTTCCATTAATTTTAGATGTTTTTAGCAACTATTTATGCATGTTCTTACCAAGGTTCTCACAGCTATGCACGGGGCATCACCTAGTAACGCACAGTTACGGAGGTTCAGAAGTCTTCTGCGGATTGTTCTTATAAAATCCGTGAACTTGGATCGTTTACGAAAACATTAGAAAATACAAAAAAAGGAAGTGAAATACATTTTGGAGCATGTACTCCTCTTTACCTCTATAAACTGTCACCATGCCACAACATTACCCCTATTTTTAATACAGAAAAGACGACGAACATTATTTGCATCCTATTGGAAGCAACATCCATGATATAGGGTCTCATCCCCCATACAGCATTGCCAACTCGTGAGGTCTGATTGAGGTGGCAGAACCGGATCAGCACGGAAGCAAACAAATGCACCAGCTGTTGCCTGTTAAGTTATACATACAGGCTGCGAGGTTCAGGAAACAGCACCTTCTTTCCATAATTTGCAGCCAACCGCAATACAAACAGTCCCCCTCAATCGCTGAAACGGCCCACGCTGTTTTTGCCCACCACTGTGCTACCGACTGTCGACTGATTTGAGCAGGGACTCAGTGGGCGGCGGCTCTCCCTCTCCAGTGCCATTTAGGTACAGTCCCAGGTCCCAAAACTGCATGAAACTGACGATCAAGAAGGCCAAGGCGGTGAACACTGAAGAGAGCAGTGTCGTGAACAGTTTAACAGACAGCCAACCAGCGAGCAGCCAAAGGTGAACAGAGCAAGGCAGGCCGGCAGGGATGCTGTTGTCCGGCCGCGTGTGGGCCCGCCCGCCGAGGGGCATTCGCGTCGTCCCGGCCCGTGACTGAGCCCAGCGGGCCCCATACCGGCCAACAAGGGCCGCGGCTTGAGAGCGGGCCCAGGACCGAGAAAATCGTATTTTCCTTTTCCTCATTTCTTTCCGTTTTCTTGGCGGTGCGTGTACGTACACTGTTGGATCAGAAGGAGCAAAGGTGGTGTGCATGCGAGAGCTCGGGGTGTGGGCGGGCACCGACATTTTTCTCCCGATCGAGGCGCGGTTGACTTGACAAGACGATGGGTGATGAGTTGCCGAGCTCGCTCGACACGGGCCTAGGTACTCGCGCCACGGTTTGAACTCCGGTGGCACTTCGCACGGGGGCCGTTCGCTTTATGCCGGTGCAACGAACCAGAACATGCATGCATGTACCGCGCGAACGAACCGTTGAGCCATGGTAATTTTTCTTTTTGTTCAAAACAAAAAGAGCTATGGTAATTTTCCAACTCAACGGCTGTATCATACGCGTAACCAATGATGCGTGCCGGAGTGCCCTGGTGTTTTTTTTTTAACAGTCCTGATGTTATTTTAACGATCGTGAGTTTCGTGACACATGTGCTAACGTGTCTAACGAGACGATACAACGTATGCAGACTATACGTGCACCGTAGTAAGCAACATATTGTATAATCCACCAATCGTGTACAAACTAGACATGACATATCATTACTACCGACCAATGAATGGACTAGCAGCACGTCCGTATCATTTGCATAGCCAATGAAGTAGAGACACGGCCCAGACAGAATAATGGGCATAACGTATGTGGTGATCGTGAGTAGAAAGCAAATCTTTCCCGAGCAGTCAGCCAATGCGTTCTCTAAAAATTGTATCGCGACACGGTACGTAGCTGGGATGGGGTGCGAAATGACACCCTTCTAGATCCTTCCGTGCATCTCAACAAAGTACGTACAATGATTTCTCTAGTTAATAAGTAGAGCGCTCCGGCCGTGTACGCCCGCTGCCTCCGACTGAGAGAATCGTTTATGTCTACCGACTCCAAATAAAAACACCGATCAGCCTAAAACACATGCCATGTGTTCGGCGACAAAGACGGACGTCTCGTTTGCGCTGGACGCGAGGACGAACCATGCCCATCGCATATGGCGACATGAGTGCGAGTTGCGAACCATACTAGCTACATGATGTTGGCAAGGTGCACCAGATCATTCAATCATGTGCAGTTCACCGTCGATCAGCAGTGCTGTGTGTCGAAAAGAAGTGGCGATCTTCTTATTAGCGGAAACGAATAGTTTATTTTTCATAGGTTTGGAATTGCTTATCACGCTTGCCGCGGGATAATGAATAGTTAATCTATAATGAAGAGTTGGTCAGCACATAGAGATAGCTAAGAGCATCTTCAGCCGCGCCGTAACGGCATTTCAGACGATTTTTCGCTACCGAAAAAAACAGCCGTCACGTCTCAAGATGGCCGATTTTTGCTGCTGGACCAAAATCAGCGCCGGCAGACCCAGGCCGAACCCGGCACGCTGGGGGGCGCCGGCCGAAACGTTTTGACGCGAAAACCGGTGGGCCCTTTTTGGCAGCCACTCGGCTCTTCTCGCCGCTTCGTCGTCCTCATCGCCTCGGTTCCCCCGGCGAATCAAAGCCAAAGCTGCCGCGCCGGTCAGCCTCCATTGATGCCTCATGGGCGGCGCAGTGAAGACCGGACGACGCGCGTCCCTCGGCCGCCACGCGTACGCGCGGCGCCTCCGCCTATATAAGACGCCCCCAAAGCGCCGGTGAACGCACAGACAGTGCATCGCCGCTCCTTCCCCGTTCCTCCCTCTCCCCTCACCGTCTCCCATAGCCATGGCCGAGCGTTTCCCAGGTGACGGCGCGACCGCGAACGGCTTCGGTCGCCGCCAGCTTCATGGGGACGAAGCTCGGCTCCTCTTTGAGGCCGAGTACCCAGTCCGCCGGACATGCGGGTGCCCGGGGCATGGAGGATCAGCGCCGGCGGGTCCCGGTGCCACCACCGCCCACCGGGGCAGCACGGCGCGCGGAGATCGCGCCCATCCGCTCCTCTCTGCCGCAGGCGACGAGGGAAGGGCCACGGTACGTCCCCGACAGCCCGCTGTGGGAGCCGTACTTCCGCCGCCACCACGCAGAGCAGCTCGAGGCCACCAACGGTGTTGTGCCCTCCGGGAGGCTCAACTTTGAAGGTCGCTGCCGATGGTGGAGCGTGCCCGACCGCATGCTGGAGGCCGTCCTCGAGTACATCGAGGGCGGCAACAGGCCCATGCTGGAGTACCCCGCTCCACCGTCCTTCTCTCGCCGGCGTGGAAGCTCCTGGATGCCGAGGCAGGGGGCGTCCTCCTCCTTGTCCGGCCGCTCGACCGGCTCCCCCTGCCTCCCCCCCCCCGTCAAGCCGGAGCCCCAAGACACGCCGGTCAGCCAGCGCACCCGCAGCTCCGGCATCCGCATCACCGACCCCTCCCCCGCCTCTAGACGCCTCGTCCTCGTCAGGCCGAAGCCGGAGCCCGGCCTCCCCGCGGAGTACGAGGCCATAGCCCGGCACGGCTTCTCCGACGAGGAGGCCCTAAAGTGGGTGCGGGACGACTACCTCCGTGACGAGATGGTCCTGCAGCGCCGAGCCCTGGAGGAGATAGCCGCCCGCAGGCGTGGGCGCGAGGACGAGCACGGTGCTACGTCTTGAGCTTGCGTTGGTTTTCCTCGAAGAGGAGAGGGTGATGCAGCAAGTGTAGCGTAAGTATTTCCCTCAGTTTTTGAGAACCAAGGTATCAATCCAGTAGGAGGCTCCTCAAAAGTCCCACGCACCTACACAAAACAATAGCTCCTCGCAACCAACGCGATTAGGGGTTTTCAATCCCTTCACGGTCACTTACGAGAGTGAGATCTGATAGAGATGATAAATAATATTTTTGATATTTTTGATATAAAGATGCAAAGTGAAAAGTAAAAGGCAAAGTAAAAACAAGGCAAGTATTAAAGTAATGGAGATTGATATGATGAGAATAGACCCGGGGGCCATATTTTTTACTAGTGGCTTCTCTCAAGAGCATAAGTATTCTACGGTGGGTGAACAAATTACTGTTGAGCAATTGACAGAATTGAGCATAGTTATTAGAATATCTAGGTATGATCATGTATATAGGCATAAATTACGACACAAGTAGACAGACTCCTGCCTGCATCTACTACTATTACTCCACTCATCGTTCGCTATCCAGCATGCATCTAGAGTATTAAGTTAAAAACAGAGTAACGCCTTAAGCAAGATGACATGATGTAGAGGGATAAATTCATGCAATATGGTAAAAACCCCATCTTGTTATCCTCGACGGCAACAATACAATACGTGCCTTGCAACCCTTTCTGTCACTGGGTAAGGACACCGCAAGATCGAACCCAAAGCTAAGCACTTCTCCCATTGCAAGAACTACCAATCTAGTCGGCCAAACCAAACGGATAATTCAAAGAGACTTGCAAAGATAACCAATCATACATAAAAGAATTCAGAGAAGATTCAAATATTGTTCATAGATAAACTTGATCATAAACCCACAATTCATCAGTCTCAGTAAACACACCGCAAAAAGAAGATTACATCGAATAGATCTCCACGAGAGAGGGGGAGAACATTGTATTGAGATCCAAAAAGAGAGAAGAAGCCATCTAGCTACTAGCTATGGACCCGAAGGTCTGAAGTAAACTACTCACACTTCATCGGAGAGGCTATGGTGATGATGTAGAAGCCCTCCGTGGTGGATGCCCCCTCCGGCGGAGCTCCGGAAAAGGCCCCAAGATGGGATCTCGTGGATACAGGAAGTTGCGGCGGTGGAATTAGGTTTTTGGCTCCTGTTCTGATCTTTTGGGGGCACGTAGATATATAGGAGGAACGAGTACGTCGGTGGAACTACAGGGGGCCCACGAGGCAGGGGGCGCGCCCTAGGGGGGGGCGCCCCACCCTCATGACCGCCTCTGTTGTTCCTTGGAGTAGGGTCCAAGTCTCCTGGATCACGTTCGGTGAGAAAATCACGTTTCCGAAGGTTTCATTCTGTTTGGACTCTATTTGATATTCCGTTTCTTCAAACACCGAAATAGGCAAAAAACAGCAATTCTGGGCTGGGCCTCCGGTTAATAGGTTAGTCCCAAAAATAATATAAAAGTGGAAAATAAAGCTCAATATAGTCCAAAACAATAGATAAAGTAGCATGGAGCAATCAAAAACTATAGATACGTTGGAGACGTATCAGGCATCCCCAAGCTTAATTCCTGCTCGTCCTCGAGTAGGTAAATGATAAAAAGAGAATTTTTGATGCGGAGTGATACTTTGGCATAATTTCAATGTAAATCTTCTTAATTGTGGTATGAATATTCAGATCCGAAAGATTCAAGACAAAAGTTCATATTGACATAAAAATAATAATACTTCAAGCATATTAACTAAGCAATTATGTCTTCTCAAAATAACATGGCCAAAGAAAGTTATCCCTACAAAATCATATATTCTGGCTATGCTCCATCTTCCCAACACAAAATATTTAAATCATGCACAACCCCGATGACAAGCCAAGCAATTGTTTCATACTTTAACGTTTTCACAACTTTTTCAATCTTCACGCAATACATGAGCGTGAGCCATGGATATAGCACTATATGTGGAATACAATGGTGGTTGTGGAGAAGACAAAAAGGGAGAAGATAGTCTCACATCAAATAGGCGTATCAACGGGCTATGGAGATGCCCATCAATAGATATCAATGTGAGTGAGTAGGGATTGCCATGCAACGGATGCACTAGAGCTATAAGTATATGAAAGCTCAACTAAAGAAACTAAGTGGGTGTGCATCCAACTTGCTTGCTCACGAAGACCTAGGGTATTTGAGGAAGCCCATTGAGGGAGTTCCGGACTAGGGGGTGTCCAGATAGCCGAACTATCATCATCGGCCGGACTCCAAGACTATGAAGATACAAGATTGAAGACTTCTCCCCGTGTCCGGATGGGACTTTCCTTGGCGTGGAAGGCAAGCTTGGCGATACGGATATGTAGATCTCCTACCATTGTAACCGACTCTGTGTAACCCTAACCCTATCCGGTGTCTATATAAACCGGAGGGTTTTAGTCCGTAGGACTAACAACAATCATACCATAGGCTAGCTTCTAGGGTTTAGCCTCTTTGATCTCGTGGTAGATCCACTCTTGTAACACACATCATCAATATTAATCAAGCAGGACGTAGGGTTTTACCTCCATCAAGAGGGCCCGAACCTGGGTAAAACATCGTGTCCCTTGTCTCCTATTACCATCCGCCTAGACACACAGTTCGGGACCCCCTACCCGAGATCCGCCGGTTTTGACACCGACATTGGTGCTTTCATTGAGAGTTCCTCTGTGTCGTCACCGATAGGCCCGATGGCTCCTCTGATCATCAACAATGACGCGTCCAGGATGAGACTTTTCTCCCGGACAGATCTTCGTGTTCGGGCGGCTTTGCACCGCGGGCCAATTCGCTTGGCCATCCGGAGCAGATCGAAGTTACGCCTGGCCGTCGAGCCAGATTTGAAGTTTAAACTATACGGCCGGTATCCGCGGAGACTTGATCTTCGACGGATTCAAGCCGCAGCCAAGCGCCGCGACCGTCTCGATGGGCATGATCTAGCTCGCAGCCAACAGTACTCGGAGGCCGCACTGCAGTCCGCCCGACCCTTAATCCGGAGCCGGATTCCCCGATCGAGGACGAGTGGTTGGACACCGCCGGGGCTTTAATCTCTACGGCGATCGAGCGAACTCCATCCCTGTCGCTGCGAAGACCTCGACCTGTGGTGCGGGACTCCTCTCCGGACCAACCCTCCGCACCCTTGCCGGTCCGAATCCGATTGGGCGCCCGTTCACGGAGTTCACGGCCGCGGACATCTTTCAGCACTCGCCCTTTGGCGACATCCTGAATTCACTAAAGTCTCTCTCTTTATCCGAAAGCCCTGGCCGGACCATGGTCAGGAAGGTTGGGATACGGACGAAGAAGAAATTCAATGCCCACCCACCACCCACTTCATAGCCACTGTCGAAAGCTTACACGACGTGCTCGATTTCGACTCCGAAGACATCGACGGTATGGACGACGATGTAGGAGACAACAATGAACCAGCACCTATAGGATGCTGGACAACCTCATCCCATGATGTATACATGGTGGATACGCCCAAAGGAAATGAAGATGAGGAGCAACGGGGTGCTACGAAGGATAAATCCCTCGAAAAGCAGTCAAAACGGCAACTTAAACGCCGAACAAAGCCCCGCCTCAATAAAGACCCAGCCATAGAGCAGGGCGAGCCGGTGGACAATGAACAAGCTATCGAGCAATCGTCCGAACAAGACAACTTGGATAAACAATATGTCCCCGGCAAAGACAACAGTCCGGACGATCTCACACCGGACAAACCATTGGAGCAAAATGACCTCCAGACAAGGCTCGTCGCCATCGCTGAAGCGTAGCCTGAAAAAGCAGAAGCGGAAGCTCAAAACAGCGGAAGATGCACTCAGGATTAGATGGAGTAAAATATTCAGCACCGCAGATAAGTACGGCGACAGTCGCCGAACAAAGAGCTACCCGAAAAGAAAGCTACTGCCCGAATTCGACGAGGAGGCCTTAGAGCCCCCACAATTAAAAAGCAAGAAGACCACCCGGTCGGATGGACGACCCCACGGCAAAAAGAGAGCGGTGAATGGCGCCGCACACAAGCCAATATGCGATCCGCATAAGGATTCACATCAAGAGGATGGCCCAGTTAGGTCCATCTATGGGCCAAGAAAGCAGGCTCGTCAAAGCAATGCAATACGCCAAAATTCTGAAGATCACGGCACACCCAAATATAGGGCCAAGACACCCCTATGTTTCACCAATGAGGTGCCGGATCATGAATTTCCAGCGGATTCAAACCCGTAAACATAGAGGCATATGACGGAACAACAGACCCTGGAGTCTGGATCGAGGATTACATCCTCCACATACACATGGCTCGAGGAGAGGAGCTCCACGCCATAAAATACTTACCCCTTAAACTCAAAGGGCCAGCTCGGCATTGGCTTAAAAGCCTCCCGAAAATACCATTGGAAGCCGGGAGAGCTCGAGGATGCATTTCCCAAATTTTCAGGGGACTTATGTCCGCCCTCCGGATCTGAGCGATCTAAGTCACATAACTCAATAGACCGGAGAGTCAGCCCGAAATTTCGAACAGGTTCCTTACTAAAAGAACCAAATAGTCGACTGTCTGGACGCCGAAGCCTTAGCAACTTTCAAACACAACGTCCGAGACGAATGGCTCACCAGACACCTCGGCCAAGAAAAGCCAAGAACAATGGCCGCATTGACAAGCCTCATGACCCGCTTTTGCGTGGGAGAGGACAGTTGGCTGGCTAGATGCAGCACCAGCGACCCGAGTACATCCGAGATCAGGGATGGAAATGGGAAATCACGACGTAGAAAAGATCAGCGCCAGAATAAGGAAAATGGCCCAAATAGTACGGCGGTCAATGCCGGATTCAAAAGCTCTCGGCCGAACAACAAAACACTGCCCCTAAAGGATAACAAAGGATTTAGCTATCCAACCTAAACAAGATTCGGATAGACTGTGTCAAATACATGGTACCTCCGGAAGCTCGCAAACCATACCCACAGAGATTGTTGGGTCTTCAAACAGTCCGGCAGATCAACGCTGAACACAAGGGGCTCGACACACCAAGTAAAGCCGACGACGAGCACCACAAGCGTAACCCCGAAAACAAAAACTTTCCCACGTGGAGGTTAAAACAGTAAACTCACTTCACGTGATCAAAAGGAAAACAAAGCGGCGCCCCCTAAAAAGCGCGCCGCACACTGGGTGTCAAAACCAATCACCTTCGACCATCAGGACTATTCCGATAATATCCGGAACGCAGGATGGACTGCCTTGATATTGGATCCTATAATCGACGGATTCCAATTTACACATGTCCTCATGGATGGCGGCAAGTGACATAAACCTGATATATCGTGACACAATCCGTAGGGATGGGGATAAACCCAACCAAAATTCGGCCGTAGCAACACCTCCTTTAAAGGAGTATCGCCGCCCATACGCCTCTCGCGACGGGCTCCATACTGCTAGAAGTTGTGTTTGGTTCATCCGACAACTTCCGTCGCGAAGGTTACTCTTCCATGTCGCCCCGTTTAAAAGTAGCCATCAAGCACTCTTGGGACGCGAAGCTTTCGCCCGCTTTAACGCAATACCGCATTATGCATCTCTAACACTTAAAATGCCCAGTCCACGCGGCATCATCTCGTTAAAAGGAAGTATTAAGTGTTACTCGAGCACGGGAGAACGGAAGACTGCCTTGACAGCCCCACAGCTATCCGGCTCTGCTAGGCAAAGAACCTGAATTGGTCATTCAAACCCCGGACACGGCTAGACGAGTCCGGCGCCTACCAGCGGCATACCCCCATACGAGGGGCCGCATGCATATATAACAAGAGACAATAAAGCTCAATTTTGTTCACTTCTTCGAACCGTACTCTGTTCATTTAATATTAAGTACATCTTTCGCACGCTCCTTTTTTTTCAAACTAAGTTCCTCTCTTTTATAGATGAACAACGTGCTACACCCGTCCAGGATACGGCACAACGGAGACACAAGCGCAGACGTGCAGCAGGGACCCGTTGCAAGGATTCTTTTCAGATTAAGACCCTGCGTAAACCTTTTTTCACTGTCTCTTGTTGATATACATTCCCCCAGTTCCTTAAATATAACTGAGGAGGAGGCTGGTGCTTTGGCATTGGCCGCACCAGAATTTTTGCGCGTACCTGGACACAAAGGGCTTAGGGCCTTATTTTGCCCATTTTCATAAAGACCGGATACCATAGGGAGTATTCGGCGTCTCGAGTTAGGCCTTATATGCATCAGCTCCGAATCATGTCTTTGGTCAAATGTTGGGTTGCCCGGCTCATGTGTTTTGCTGCCTTACGCCCGCTTTTCACGGCTAACGCGGCACCAGGAGAACTACTGCGATTGTGCCCCGGTTCAGCCGGGCGAGCACCTCAGTAGAGAAAGCCGAAAATTGACTGTCATAATATAGCGAGAGACTGGTCAACCACTAGATGACTCACAGGAATATTTAGAATTCCTCTGCATTGACGAAGGACCGGTTTTCGGTCAGGCACATACGCACCCCGAATTCGGAAGAGTGCGGTGCCCCCAGGGGCTATATAGTAGCCCCACCCTCGAACTCCTATGGCTAAGTGAAAATGATAAAGCATTATAGTCCGGTTGCCTGGTTTGCTACGCTATCACCTCCTTAACAGGACCAAGACGTTGGATTAAGTGTGAAAAGCGCCTTTTTTGTAAACACCCCGCACTATGTGCGTGGGGGCTGAAGCCAAGGACTGCCATCTTTCAGGTTATATACACATATACATAAACGGCCGCACAGGAAGTAGTTTACTACTTGAACGCACAAGTATAAAAAGCACTTATATTACATTGAAAACATTGTTTTCACAAATCATACATGTCATTTAAGCATAATATCCTTCGAGCACTGCGTCTCTATTAAACAAGCGTCCGGCAGGACTTCTTCAAAGTAGTGCTCGGCAGGTACTCGGCCTCTGTCCGAATCCTGGGATGCAACGTCAGTGGCCTTCATCTCTGCCCAGTATGTCTTGACACGGGCAAGAGCCATCCGCGCTCCCTCAATGCACGCCGATCGCTTCATTGCGTCGACACGCTGCACCGCACCAAGAAACCGCTGCACTAAACCAAAATAGCTCTTCGCTGGGGTCCGTCCGCCACAAGTGAGTCAAGACATGCTTCATGGCAAATCCGGACAATCGATTCAGCTCGGCCCATTCGCCAACCGATCGGTTAGCGGCAGAGGACGCCCGGACTATGGAATTGCGACCAATATAGCTCTTCCTTACGTGCTTCTTCGCCCCGGAAGTGCTCAACTGCTGGCCCACAGCTACCGCCGCCAAGTCCAGATAAGCATCCTCTGAACTCCAAAATTTATCCAACTGAGCATACTTTGGATCTGTATATTTCCTCCGCAGCAGAAACGGTTTTCTAGCCGCAATTGCCCTGGCCTGACTCAGCTCCTCCTTGGCAGCTCTCAAAGCCGATTGGGCATTCTTGGATTCGTCGGCGGCCTTCTTTAGGCCCTCTTGTTCCGCTTGACGCTCATTTTCAAGAACCTCGCAGCGATCGGTAGTATTCCTTAACTTTTGGCCATATCGGCCATCTCCTCTTCTTCGGCAAAGGAGCAGCCCGTTCAGCTTCTAGCTCTTCGGCCGCCTTTAAAGCAACCGCATTACTACTCCTGGCTTGCTCTTTCGCTCCGTTCTACCCGCAGCTCCTCAACGGCAGCGGCACCATCTGCATTCAACATACAAACAGTAAGACATGGGCGTCAAGCTCTCTTACCAGGTGTCCGCATAGAAGTCGCATACCTTGTGACTCGTCAAACCGTTTATTGACCAACGCGATGTCCGCATCCGCCTCATCAAGCTGCCGCTTTAGTTCGGCATATTCATCAGTCCGGCTGGCCTCCGGACGCCTCGCCACCTGTTTAGGAGTGGCGATATGTTAAAACTGGGATATTTGATCCTCGGCACGTCGTCAATTTTGACAACATACCGAGTCTCAGGGGCTACTATCTATACATGGCGCATTTTATATGCATAACTGTCAGAAGGTACATTATTTTTTGCGTACCTCAAACCCCGCCAAGAAGCTTCGACGGCTTCGTAATCCGCTCTGCGGATGCAATCCTTTCAATCACCGTACCCATTTAGAGCACGGTGATCTTACGAGATAGCCGCCGCCCGAGCAAATCCTTCACTCCTCCGATCAAGACACCACTCGGCGCCGACCTTCCGCCTCGCCGGACTTGGGGAACCCTCTGACGACACCTCCGGGTCGTCCGCTTCACATGAGGGTGCGACAGGTGGAGGCGTTCGCTCTCCATCATCCCGGAAGAAGATCCTCAAGACGAAGCTCACTGAGAAGGGCTGAGGTCCGAACTACAAGGTACAATTTCGTTATCTTCATAAATAAATACAGGATGCTCCTTATTTACAAGACCCCTTCTTTCTACTTACGGCTCATTTGGAGGGCTGATCCCCTTGGGGAAATAATGCGGTTGGGTTACTTCCCGGTAGCGGACTCTGTCCGAAGATTCCCTTCCTTTCTTTGAGGCCTTGACCTCCGGATCTTACAAGCGGTCCTCTTCTCTCCTCGGAAGGTGGGACTCTTAATCCCTCCTTCCTTGATAGCCTCCTTCGCAGAGGCGGTTGCTCCCCGCCTCCCTTCGCCTTCTTCAAAAGGCGCGACCTTCAACATCTTGGTCAACATGAGATCCGGCGTGGTCTCTGGGAGGGGAGCCGGACACCTTATCAACTTTGCCTTGGCTATCCACTCCTGTTCAAGAAACGGCTCCTTTAAAGGGCATATATATAAAATAAATGAATGAACAGCTTGTCCAGTTACAGGACTACTTACTTGAGTATCTGGGCGATTGCAGCTTAGTCCTGCGTCCTCGGTCAAGTCCGGACACTTCTCTTGTGATCCGAAGAACAATTTATACATCTCCACGGGCGTCGTGCCAATAAAATTTTGGAGAGCTCGTGGTCCCTCCGGATTGAATTCCCACAGCGGAGGGGCGGCGCTTGCAGGCTGAAGGCGCGGATCACCATAACTCGCGCCATCGCAACTGATTGATCCTCTTTCACGAAGATCTTGAATACGGCCCTGCAGCAGGGGAACATCCTTGGATGGCCCCCAGTCGAGCCCCTTGTTGACCCATGACGCCAGCCGCTGTGGTGGACCTGAGCGGAAGGCAGGGAGCCTCGCCCATTTGGTGCCCCTGGGAGCGGTGATATAAAACCACTCCCGTTGCCACAAACCAAGCTCTTCTTGAAAAGAGCCCTCGGGCCACGGAGCATCAGCACATTTGCTTATGACCGCCCCTCCGCACTCTGCTTGCTGCCCCTTGATCGTCTTTGGCTCCACCTTGAAGGTTTTGAGCCACAATCCAAAGTGGGGGGTAATATGGAGGAAGGCCTCACATACAACAATGAATGACGAGATATGGAGGATTGACTCGGATTCAAGTCATGGAAATCAAGCCCATAATAAAACATGAGCCCCGCACAAAGGGGTCCGTCGGAAGCCTAAACCCGAAGGAAGTGGGACACGAGCACCACGCTCGCTGGCTCAGGAGTGGGAGTGACCTGCCTCGAGCAGGCAGCCTATGCGAGATCTCGCCGTCGATACTGGCGCCTCGCAGCTTTAGCACATCTTCTTCGTGACATAGGAAGACATCCATCGGCCGTCTTGGTCGGAGCCGGACATCGCCGAAAGTCCGGCGCTGAATCTGAAGCTTTGGGTGTTGGAACTCGGCGCGAGGCGAACTCGATGGAGGGTGTAAAAGAAGAGGGCCTTGGTCTCACTATAAAGAGGTTGAATACCAAGAGCCCACCCCGTGGTCGATTAGGACTCGCCTTTGATAGAGGAGGCAGGCCAACGGGCACGGTTGGGTTACCCACGTCCGTATTGATGAGAATCCCGGAATAAGGGGGCACGATCTACGCTTTGATAAGACGTGCCAAGGAAACCGCCTCGCTAAACACACTGAGGTGGAACAATAAAAAAACGATTCATATAAAGGCCTGGCCGTGGTGTGATATCACGCCGCGGAATACGTCAGCAGATTTGAGCAAAAATTATTCTCTGCACGGTGTTATGTGGAACTTGTTTTGCAGAGCCGGACACTATCCTGGTGTTCACAATCTTCTATAAATTATTCGGAGGAAGAACCCGCCTTGCTTTGCCTAAGACAATATGCGCGCCGGATTAAATCGTCATTGAAGCCTGGTTCAGGGGCTATTGAGGAGTTCGGACTAGGGGTGTCCGGATAGCGAACTATCATCATCGGCCGGACTCCAAGACTATGAAGATACAAGATTGAAGACTTCGTCCCGTGTCCGGATGGGACTTTCCTTGGCGTGGAAGGCAAGCTTGGCGATACGGATATGTAGATCTCCTACCATTGTAACCGACTGTGTAACCCTAACCCTATCCGTGTCTATATAAACCGGAGGGTTTTAGTCCAGAGGACTAACAACAATCATACCATAGGCTAGCTTCTAGGGTTTAGCCTCTTTGATCTCGTGGTTGATCCACTCTTGTAACACACATCATCAATATTAATCAAGCAGGACATAGGGTTTTACCTCCATCAAGAGGGCCCGAACCTGGGTAAAACATCGTGTCCCTTGTCTCCTGTTACCATCCGCCTAGACGCACAGTTCGAGACCCCCTACCCGAGATCCGCCGGTTTTGACACCGACACCCATCATTGGAATATACAAGACAAGTTCTATAATGAAAAATTCCCACTAGTATATGAAAGTGACAAAATGAGAGACTCCCTATCATGAAGATCTTGGTGCTACTTTGAAGCACAAGTGTGGTAAAAGGATAGTAACATTGTCCCTTCTCTCTTTTTCTCTCATTTTTTTATTTGGGCCTTTTCTCTTTTTATGGCCTCTTTTTTTATTTTTTTTATTTTTCGTCCGGAGTCTCATCTCGACTTGTGGGGGAATCATTGTCTCCATCATCCTTTCCTCATTTGGGACAATGCTCTAATAATGATGATCATCACACTTTTATTTTTCTTACAACTCAACAATTACAACTCGATTCTTAGAACAAAGTATGACTCTATATGAATGCCTCCGGCGGTGTACCGGGATATGCAAAGAATCAAGAGTGACATGTACGAAAGAATTATGAACGGTGGCTTTGCCACAAATACAATGTCAACTACATGATCATGGTAGCAATATGACAATGATGAAGCGTGGCATAATAAACGGAACGGTGGAAAGTTGCATGGCAATATATCTCGGAATGGCTATGGAAATGCCATGATAGGTAGGTATGGTGGCTGTTTTGAGGAAAATATATGATGGGTGTATGATACCGGCGAAAAGTGCGCGGTATTAGAGAGGCTAGCAATGGTGGAAGGATGGGAAAAAGTGCGGATAATCCATCGACTCAACATTAGTCATAAAGAACTCATATACTTATTGCAAAAATCTAGAAGTTATCAAAGCAAAGTATTACGCGCATGCTCCTAGGGGGATAGATTGGTAGAAAAAGACCATCACTCGTCCCCGACCGCCACTCATAAGGAAGACAATCAATAAATAAATCATGCTCCGAAGTTCATCACATAACGGTTCACCATACGTGCATGCTACGGGAATCACAAACTTCAACACAAGTATTCTTTAAATTCACAACTACTCAACTAGCATGACTCTAATATCACCATCTTCATATCTCAAAACAATTATCAAGCATCAAACTTATCTTAGTTTTCAACGCACTCAAAAGAAAGTTTCACATATCTTGAATATCAAGTATATTAACATTAAGCAAATTACCATGCTATTAACGACTCTAAAAATAATCTAAGTGAAGCATGAGAGATCAATAGTTTCTTTAAAACAAATCCACTACTGCGTTTCTAAAATATCTAAGTGAAGCACTAGAGCAAAAATTATCACGCTCAAAAGATATAAGTGAAGCACTATGAGCAAAAATTATCACGCTCAAAAGATATAAGTGAAGCACATAGAGTATTCTATCAAATTTCAATTTATGTATGGCTCTCTCAAAAGGTGTGTACAGCAAGGTTGATTGTGGTAAACTAACAAGCAAAGACTCAAATTATACAAGACACTCCAAGCAAAACACATATCATGTGGTGAATAAAAATATAGCTCCAAGTAAATTACCGATGGAAAGCTTTGACTTTTTGGTGTCCTTGGATTATCTTGGGGGTGCCATGGGCATCCCCAAGCTTAGGCTCTTGCCACTCCTTGTTCCATAATCCATCAAAAGAATTTACCCAAAACTTGAAAACTTCACAACACAAAACTCAATAGAAATCTCGTGAGCTCCGTTAGAGTAAGAAAACAAAAGACTACTTTAAGGTACTGTAACGAACTCATTATTTATTTATATTGGTGTTAAACCTACTGTATTCCAACTGCTCTATGGATTATAAACTATTTTACTAGCCATAGATTCATCAAAATAAGCAAACAACACACGATAAACAGAATCTGTCAAAAACAGAACAGTCTGTAGTAATCTGTAACTAACGCAAACTTCCGGAACTCCAAAAATTCTACCAAAATAGGAAGACCTAGACAATTTGTTTAATGATCAGCAGCAATTGGAATCCGTATTTTATCACGTTCTGGTGATTTTGTAACAATTATTTTTGTCAACAGAAAGATTCTGGAAATTACAGCAAGATCAAATAACTATCATCCAAGAAGATCCATAGGTCTAACTTGGCACAAACACTAATTAAAACATAAAACCACATCTAAACAAAGGCTAGATGGATTATTTATTCCTAAACAAAAGCAAAAACAAAAGACATAAAGAAAATTGGGTTGACTCCCAACTAGCGCTATCGTTTAACGCCCCTAGCTAGGCATAAAAGCAAGGATAGATTTAAGTATTGTCGTCTTTGGCACTAAAAGAGGAGGATTTCCTCTCTATAGCATTCATTATTTTATTTAAGGTAAGCACATGGCCATTAATGGAAGAATTAAGATTAAGCACATTGCGGAAGTTTGCCTCAAGACTAGACTTCATCTCTTTAATAATTTCATTTTGATAAAAGCACACGAGAGTAGTTGATTCAACATTATCATTCATAGGGTGCCCAAATATGGTTTTCATTTTTTCATAGGTATCTATAGCATCCCCTTCAAGAAAACCTTCTTCAAAGATGGAATCTAAAACTTTTTTGAAGGAAGCGGGCAAGCCAACATAAAAACTTCTTAAGTAAATTTCAATATGATATTGTGGCACATAGCTAGCCCGAATCCTTAATAACCTATCCCAAGCATCTTTTAAAGACTCATCAAGTAGATAGAGAAAAATTCCAGAGTCATCCTCATCAAAATTATTCAAGCTCTCATTGGTGACCCCGGTGGGTCTTTCCATAGCATCATTGTTTATGAGCTTGGAGAGGATAGAGGGGTTATCCAAGGCACTAGAGCTAGGGAGGAAACCCGTAGTTCTTTTTGATTCGGCCATGGCAACAGGAAGGCAAACGGAAAAGAGAGAGGAGATTGGGAAAGAGAGGGCGAATAAGACGGCAAGGGTGAAGTGGGGGAGAGTAAAATGAGAGGCAAATGGCAAATAATGTAATGCGGGAGATAGGGATTGTGATGGGTACTTGGTATGTCTTGACTTGAGCGAAGACCTCCCCGGCAACGGCAGTAGAAATCCTTCTTGCTACGTCTTGAGCTTGCGTTGGTTTCCTCGAAGAGGAAAGGGTGATGCAGCAAGTGTAGCGTAAGTATTTCCCTCAGTTTTTGAGAACCAAGGTATCAATCCAGTAGGAGGCTCCTCAAAAGTCCCACGCACCTACACAAAACAATAGCTCCTCGCAACCAACACGATTAGGGGTTGTCAATCCCTTCGCGGTCACTTACGAGAGTAAGATCTGATAGAGATGATAAATAATATTTTTGGTATTTTTTATATAAAGATGCAAAGTGAAAAGTAAAAGGCAAAGTAAAAACAAGGCAAGTATTAAAGTAATGGAGATTGATATGATGAGAATAGACCCGGGGGCCATAGGTTTCACTAGTGGCTTCTCTCAAGAGCATCAGTATTCTACGATGGGTGAACAAATTACTGTTGAGCAATTGACAGAATTGAGCATAGTTATGAGAATATTTAGGTATGATCATGTATATAGGCATCACGTCCGAGACAAGTAGACCGACTCCTGCCTGCATCTACTACTATTACTCCACTCATCGACCGCTATCCAAAGATGCATCTAGAGTATTAAGTTAAAAACAGAGTAACGCCTTAAGCAAGATGACATGATGTAGAGGGATAAATTCATGCAATATGATAAAAACCCCATCTTGTTATCCTCGATGGCAACAATAAAATACGTGCCTTGCAACCCTTTCTGTCACTTGGTAAGGACACCGGAAGATCGAACCCAAAGCTAAGCACTTCTCCCATTGCAAGAACTACCAATATAGTTGGCCAAACCAAACGGATAATTCGAAGAGACTTGCAAAGATAACCAATCATACATAAAAGAATTCAGAGAAGATTCAAATATTGTTCATAGATAAACTTGATTATAAACCCACAATTCATCAGTCTCAACAAACACACCGCAAAAAGAAGATTACATCGAATAGATCTCCACGAGAGAGGGGGAGAACATTCTATTGAGATCCAAAAAGAGAGAAGAAGCCATCTAGCTACTAGCTATGTACCCAAAGGTCTGAAGTAAACTACTCACACTTCATCGGAGAGGCTATGGTGATGTGTAGAAGCCCTCCGTGGTGGATGCCCCCTCCGGCGGAGCTCCGGAACAGGCCCCAAGATGGGATCTCGTGGATACAGGAAGTTGCGGAGGTGGAATTAGGTTTTGGCCCTGTTACGATCGCTTGGGGGTACGTGAGGTATATATAGGAGGAAGGATGCGTCGGTGGAACAACAGGGGCCCACGAGGCGGGGCGCGCCTAGGGGTGGCGCCCACCCTCGTGACCGCCTCTGTTGTTCCTTGGAGTAGGGTCCAAGTCTCCCGGATCACGCTCGTGAGAAAATCACGCTTTCAAGGTTTCATTCCGTTTGGACTCCGTTTGATATTCCGCTTTCTTGAAACACTAAAATAGGCAAAAAACAGCACTCGGACTGGGCCTCCGGTTAATAGGTTAGTCCCAAAAATAATATAAAAGTGGAAAATAAAGCCCAATATAGTCCAAAACAATAGATAAAGTAGCATGGAGCAATCAAAAATTATAGATACGTTGGAGACGTATCAGGCATCCCAAGCTTAATTCCTGCTCATCCTCGAGTAGGTAAATTGAAAGGATCGATATAGTTGACTAGAGGGGGGGGGGGTGAATAGGCAACTAATAATTTTTAAGCTTTTCTTTACCAATTTAAACTTTGCAATAATAAAGGTTGTCTAGATGTGCAACTAGGTGGACAACCTATATGATGCAAACAACACAAGCACAAGAGCAAGCAAGGATAGGAACACAAATAAGCTTGCACAAGTAAAGGGATAAGATAATCAAGAGTGGAGCCGGTGGAGACGAGGATGTGTTACCGAAGTTCCTTCCTTTTGAGGGAAGTACGTCCTCCGTTAGAGCGGTGTGGAGGCACAATGCTCCCCAAGAAGCCACTAGGGCCACCAGTAATCTCCTCACGCCTCAAGACAATGCAAGAGTCGTGATTCCACTATTGGTGCCCTTGAAGGTGGCGATCAACCTTTACAAACAAGGTTGGGGCAATCTCCACAACTAAATTGGAGGCTCCCAACAACACCACAAAGCTTCACCACAATGGAATATGGCTCCACGGTGACCTCAACCGTCTAGGATGCTCAAACACCCAAGAGTAACAAGATCCGCAAGGGATAAGTGGGGGGAATCAAATATCTTGTGGTGGAAGTGTAGATCGGGCCCTTGTCACCCAATCCCGAGCAAATCAACAAGTTTGATTGGCTAGGAGAGAGATCGGGCCAAAATGGAGCTTAGAGCGACAATGGAGCTTAGAGAGAGAAGAGGTGAGTCAACTAGAGGTAGAAGACGCCCCTTATATAGTCGAGGGAAAAATCCAACCGTTATCCACATATTCAGCCTGCGACGCGCGGTACTACCGCTCCAGGGGCGCGGTACTACCGCGAGGCTGCGCGGTACTACCGTGGCGGACCATGGTACTACCGTGGCGGACCACGGTACTACCGCGGCAGCAGCACAGGCCGGAACTAGCCTTACTAAGGGGCAGTACTACCGCTCCCCCTTGCGGTACTACCGTAAAGGCAGGAGAGTCACGACCTGGGAAGGGCGCGGATGAAATAAATTACATCCGTGCCAACTTCCGCTGAAACTGTGGTGGTACAAAAATCCGACGCGGTACTACCGCTCTCGAGGAGCGGTACTACCGTAGCGCGCGCCTACTACCGTGAAGCTATGGTACTAGGTAGGAGGGCCACGGTACTACGGCTCATAGGGAGCAGTACTACCGTGAGCCCCCGCGGTACTACCGCGCTGGACGAGCGGTACTACCATGGAGGGCGCGGATGTAAAAAATTACATCCGCCCCTACTACCGCGACCGAGCGGCACTAGGCCTGGGAGCCGCGGTACTACCGCTCCAGAGGAGCGGTACTACCGTGACACCCAGCGGTACTACCGCAAGTACAGCAGTAGTCGCCAGATTTCCGCACAACCAAGATAACGAAGGGAAGCTCCAAAATGCAGGGAAAGGAGGGACAAGTGTACGTGTTGATTCCACCCAAACCTTTCCGACGCGGACCCCCTCTTAATAGTACGGCTCTCCTACGACTCAAATCCACCAAAAAGAAACGTAGGACGCCGCCGTCTTCAATAGTCTCCGAGGGGCACCGAATCGTCACGTGCCTAGAGATGAACCATCTGAGGAACTCCAAGCACACGATTAGTCCGCAAAAGTATCGTCATCAATCACCAAAACACTTACGGGATAAATATGCCCTTACAATCTCCCCCTTTTTGGTGGATTGATGACAATACGGGATTTTCACAAAGATACAATAATATAGAGCAAGGGCAAACCCCTCCTCTCCAAAATATAGACGGGCTCCCCCTAGACGTGTGCACTCTGGATGAATGCGTTGGACTGCATAGCACACGTACTAGGATCACCACTCCCCCTATATTTTAGAGACAAAGGCCCGAAGAATAACATCTAAGCAACATATAGCACAATATAACACAAGCTTGCTAAGATAGATAGAGTGCATATGTCTTACACCATATGAAGGAAAAGCAACTAAAACGAGGTTCAAACGAGGTTCAACCGAGAACGCAATAAACACACCAAACGCGAACACGACACAAGACTTGCAAATCTCACGCTCTCCCCTTTGGCATCAAGACGCCAAAAGGCGTAGAGAGGACACCTACACACAAGCGGTGGCTCAAGCAGGGGGAACTCGTCCCAACCCTCTCCGTCAGACTCCTCAGCAGCAGGAATGGACTCCTCGACGTCCTCCTCAGAATCAGTCCACTTGTAGCCTTGCTTCTCCATCCACTCGGCCTCTGGAGTGATGTGCTCCTCAGACCCGCCAGACACATCCTCACCATAGAGCTTCAAGATCTTCCTGTCCCGGAGACGACTCTCCTTAGACGCCACGTGATCCTGTACTGCCCCTTGGCTTGCATGCAGAAAAGAGTCTTCATCTTGTCCTTCAGCTTCGTGGCCCATGAAGGCATAGAGAAGCTCTGGGAAGGCCTAGCAGCATGGCCCTCAAAGAACATTCTCGGCGCCAAAGATCCTCCTCTCCAACAGCAGCCCTAGCAGCAGACGCCTCGACACGAGTAGTAGTGTTGGCCCGATTGGGTTTGACACGCATGACAGATGGGGTCATGGCGAATCCATCGAGGCAAGGAACTCCTCACCAGGAACATCTTCTCCTGTGTCCTCGAGATCGCCAGAAATAGATAGGGCTCAGAGATAGGCACTTTGCGGTTGAACACCGCAAACCAAGCTCACACCACATGATGTGTGAGATATCAAGTGGCTGAGTCTGAGACAAACGAGCCTCCTCGCAGATGAGCATCATATCCACCATATAGGCATGGACCTTGTCCTTGTCACCAATGCGAGGGAACAAGGAGTTGCGGAAGATGCGGTACATGATATCCAGAAAGGAGTTGAGCACCAACCCTATCTTGCCACTTGGAAGCGTCTTCTCAACATAGTACGGTGCAAGCCTGTCCTTGTTGGCAGAGTCGTGGTTGGCATGGGGACGAACACCCACGGGAGAGTCGAGCCCGGCCATCAGAACTTGGAGCAAATCCATGAACTCCTTCCAGTAGCAAATACCACGGCCATTGGTCATCCAGGTCATCCTCCTTTCCTCATTGGGGTGAAAGTAAACTGAAGCAAAGAACTGACCAATGAGCTCAGGATCATAGTCAAGGTGAAAGGATATCACATGCTCAATGCCAAACTGCTCCACCAAGTCCAGAGCCTCTCCAAAGTAGGCACGGAACTTATCCTTCCTCAAGTGATGCATGTCAATCCACTTCACATCCACATAGGTATTCTGCTTGTTCTTGATGACATCCAGATAGACGTTGGTTTGATGCTTGTTCCAGAACAGCTCACAGCCCCTGACAGAGGAACGAGGGGTCACGTACGGATCAATTTGCCTGAGACAGACGTAGTCAGGTTGGGGCATCTCATCCATGCCCTTGGCGGGCTCCTTGAACTTGTTGGAAGTTGTCTTGACATGGCGCTTGGGGGCAGAGGAGGAGCCCTCTGGTGCTTCACCGGGGTTGCGCAGACGCTTGGAGCCAATGTCACGGCTGGGATTGGACCGGCGAGAGCCACCACCTGAGACACACACGCAAAACACCAAGGACGCAAAGAAGATCAAGGCAAAGGCCACGATAAAGCACAAGAAACACATAGGAGACATATGAGAAAATTGGCATGCGATAGGTGTGAGGCACGGTAGGACTGCCATTGCCTGCGGCACTAAAGCATTAGTACTACTCCAAACGCGGTAGTACCGTGCGAGGTCACGGTAGTACCGTGGTTGGAGCGGAAGTAGAGCTTTAGTGCCGCACAGAGCGCGGTAGTACCGCACCCGAAGGGCGGTAGTACCGTGCAAGCGGTAGTACCGCTCCATACGGGCGGTAGTACCGCGTCGCAACAGATCCAACTAGCAATTTGAATCTGAAAAGAACCGCGAAACAACGATGGTGCTACAGTGATCAGATCTAGCGCATGACAACAGTACACATATAAATCCTATGCAATACCACACTCCTTCATCCTATTCTTGCAGAGATGGAGCCTATCAATCTCAAGAACACACAAGCCTCCCCCAAAACCTAGAGACACCAAACACCATCAACACGGAGAGGGAGTTGGGGAAAAACCTGGGTCCATAGCAAGAGCACGTGGTGGGGAACGATCCCACCGGTCGGAATCACGGGAGGGCAGCCGGTGGAGGAGATCCGGCGAAGGACGCCGGTTCCGTTCTTGAGCAAGGGAGAGAAGGAGGCGACGTGGGGAGAAGGCAGCGAATGGGTATGGGGAGTGGAACTCCCCCAGCCCGTCCTTATCCCCACGCCCATGAACCGTCGCGGTAGTATCGCTCGGGCGGAAGTTCTGCACCGAGGCGGTAGTACCGCTCAACCGGGCGGCAGTAAAAAATTACTGTCGTGAGGTTGCGGTAGTACCGTGCTCCCGCAAGCGGTAGTACCGTGGCAGGCTGCGGTAGTACCGCAGCTGGCCGCGGTAGTACCGTGAACTCAAGTCACCGCAAGTTTCAGAAAAACGAGAAGAGGGCGTTTGCAAGAATTTTTTTTACACACAAGAAACCACAAACTCTAGCACAACCAGAGGCAAAAGACAACAACAAACCACCAAACGACAAGGCCTCTCAAGGAGAGAGGACGGTGGCCGAAGCCACCTATGTTTGAGTGGGATGGTATGGCACCGCGAAGAATTATCCTTGGGCCCATGAGCAAAACTCGTCTTTGGAACACAAGTACCATAAAAAATGGCTAATGTGAAAGATGTGATCGATTTATGCATAATGGGGGAGGAGACCTCATTGAGAGAACAACACTCCCCCTATGTCCATGCCTACACCTAAACTAGACAACAAATTGAGTGTGGTGGGGAGTGCACGGGCTCAAGTCACATTGCTCAAATCAATGATATTTAGCTCATGCCTTAACTCGCGAAATCTTGCTTCATCTAAGGGCTTCGTGAATATAACTGCAAGGTTGTCTTGAGTGTTGACATACTTGAGCTCGATCTCCCCTCGCCTAATGTGATCCCGGATGAAATGATACCGAATCTCGATGTGCTTCATCTTGAAGTGTTGCACCGGGTTGAGAGAAATCTTGATGGCACTTTCATTATCACACCAAAGAGGCACTTTGTCACAAATGACACCGTACTCCTTTAAAGTTTGCCTCATCCATAGGAGTTGAGCACAACAACTACCGGCGGCCACATATTCCGCTTCGGTGGACGAGAGAGACACACAACTTTGCTTCTTGGAAGACCAACTTACCAAGGAGCAACCAAGAAATTGGCACCCTCCGGAAGTGGACTTCCTATCCACTTTGTCTCCCGCCCAATCGGAATCCGTAAATCGTTCAAGCTTGAAGTTTGCTCCTCTTGGGTACCATAAGCCAAAGTTTGGGGTATGAGCCAATATCGGCTCGTTATGGCGCAAATTTGCCCGCTTTTCAGCCCATTATCAGCGCAAAATCGGCCCGCTATCGGCGCAAACTGGCCCATATCCGCCGTGCTTCGGTGCAAATTCAACAGAAGTTATTTTTTACCACATAGTTCATCACAGAAAATCAATAAAAATCAAATAGTTCAATACAAATTAAATAGTTAAATACAATTTATATAGTTCAACAAATAATAACTCATATTTCATTACACGTCGAGCTAGGCGTTGCTCTTGAGCCTTCATAGGTGCTCCACTAGATCCTGCTGCAGTTGTTGATGCACCTGTGGGTCTCGGATCTCCTGACGCATATTGAGGAAGGTCGTCCAGGTTGCCGGTAGCTGGTGATCAACTTAGGCTAGAGGACCCTGCCTGTAATATGGTTCAGTGTCAAACACTGACTCCTCATGCTCGCTCTTAATGATCATGTTGTGCAAGATGACACAACAAGTCATGATCTCCCACATTTGATATTTCGACCAGGTCTGAGCGGGGTACCGGACAATAGCAAATCGATATTGGAGCACACCAAATGCCCGCTCGACATCCTTCCTGCAAGCCTCCTAAACCTTCGCAAAGTGGGAGTTCTTGCCTCCTGCCACAGGGTTTGAGATAGTCTTCACAAATGTAGACCATCTCGGATAGATGCCATCTGTTAGGTAGTATCCCTTATTGTAGTGACGTCCATTGACCTCGAAGTTCACCGGAGGAGAATGACCTTCAACAAGCTTGGCAAAGACAGGGGTGCACTGCAGCATGTTGATCTCATTGTGAGTTCCTGGCAAAGCAAAGAAGGAGTGCCAAATCCAGAGGTCCTGTGTGGCCACTGCCGCAAGTATCACACTGCAACCGCCTTTGGCACCTTTGTACATCCCCTGCCAAGCAAATGGACAGTTTTTCCATTGCCAATGCATGCAGTCGATTCTTCCAAGCATCACAGGAAATCCTCTTGTTGCATTTTGTGCTAGGATCCGAGCAGTGTCTTCAACATTGGCTGATCGCAAGTATTGCGGTACAAACAATGCCACCACTGCCCTGCAGAACTTGTAGAAACACTCAATGGTCGTGGACTCGACCATGCACCCATAGTCGTCGAGTGAATCACCGGGAGCTCCGTATGCAAGGAACCTCATGGCTGTCATGCACTTCTGGATTGAGGTGAGTCCAAGTTTGCCGGTGCAATCCTTCTTGCAATTGAAGTAGTTGTCGAACTCCCGGATGGAATTCACAATCCTGAAGAAAAGCTTTTGGCTCATCCATTAACGGCGTCGAAATACTTTATCGCCGTGATGTGGAGCGTTCTCGAAGTAGTTAGAGTAGAGCATGCAATAGCCTTCTACATGATGACGGTTCTTTGCTTTCAGTCGTCCCGGCGCCGAGCCACCTCGCCGCGGCTTTTCATTGCTCGCGAGCAGGCCGGCCAGCGTGGCGAGGATCATGAGATGCTCCTCGTCCTGGACGTCGGCATCGGCTTCCTCCTCCAGCAGCGCCGCGAGCGCCTCCTCATCGTCCGAGTCCATCACCGAGCAGACAAATCGCCGAACACCTGGTGGGCGTGGTGGGTGCACAGCCGCCGGTATCCCGCCCTGCGCGGCCGTAGCACCGGAAACTCGCCCAGGAAGGCAGTGGAGAGGTTGTCGCGACGAAACCTTCTCTCTTTTTCGGCAGGGAATGGCCTATCTAGAGGTAGTGGGCGGTGGGCGGAGCCGGGATCGGCAGGGTGGCGGCAGGGCGCGCGGGGTGGGGGCAAATCTGGACGATAGTCTTGACTTTTCGCATGACAGTGTGGCCCAGGCGTTGTTTTCCCTTCCGGCGGAGCCCCCGAGCGCCCCCAGTTCGCTGGGTTCGGCCAAGGATCCTTGGGCCAAAAAACGGGTGAAGCCGGCGGATTTCGGCTTTTTGGGGGCGCGACTAGCAGTTTTTTTCGCCACCGGCGCAAAAAAAGTCGCCCTGGAGGGCCCGTTGAGGGCGCAGCTAGAGATTCTCTAAGTCCCTTGTTAAATTCTTAGGCCATCTCTGGCATAGGAATGAAAAACACATAAGTATAGTAACGAAAATCTAAAAGAAATCTACAATAATACAACTACAATGCAAAGGACATTGAGAGTATGAAAAGGTTAAATAGTCGCCTGGATGATACATAGGGAAAAAAGTATCTTGATCCTACTTGAAGAGTGGACTATTAGTCTGCACACTTGCACGTAGGTTCAAGATTTTTTTTCTTGAACAGTGTAAGAAAGGAGGTTAAGTGTGGACTAGGCACCACGCGGCAAGCGTGGTAAAAGCAATCTCAAATTGACAAAAAAAGAGTGTGGACTAGGCGTCTGCACATTTGCACGTAAAGCAGAAACCTGCGATGGAAAGAACCAAAAAAAAAAGGGACGAAGCCAACATGACGAGTAGTAGATGCCATGCGTACAAACACCGGCAGCTCGAGTCCACACTCCACTCGAAGTCGAATCAAGGTGACGGACGCACGCCATGCCACACGGCCACACCGATTACCGAGACTACGCCATGCATGCCTCTTGCCCTCTTGCCGGTCACACTGGTCCTAGTAGCTGCCAAGGGTACCCGAGATTGTTGGGGTAGGCCGGCCGCGCGCGAAACTCGACGGGAATCTAGCGGTGGTGACAGCGACGGGCCGGCGACCGGCTCCGGCCAGTGGCACAATATTATTAGGTCAGGCGTCGGCGTCCTGTTGACACGGATACGCGGTCGAGCCGTCGGGCTGAGGAAACCACATCGCCGTCCACGGTCGCGTCTGGCGCGTACTAACAGAGGATGGACAGAGACGGGGACGTCCAGGGGTATCGCACGACGATGAACCTCGCCGCTGCAGCTGTGTACAGTATGAACAGTTGCGCGTGGTTTCATTTCACCGGTCGTCGTACTCGTTGTCCAGCGATGCTACACACACGGAGTTTTTTACAGGCTGATTACGGGGCTGGTGCTGACATGGCAAATGGTTATTGGTTTAAGGGGGATACACGGGCCCCATCCACCTGAAATCAGAGGGGAGATGAAAAGTATTAAAGGGAAGGCTCGTAATAAGCCCGGTCCGTGCGTTTAGCATTTTTGCTCGTTGTCAGGGAGACCTGCATGATGGGTACCGGTGCCTGTCCGTGGTAGATAGATTGCGTGCTTAAACGGGGAGGAAGACCATGCCCACCAAAAGAGATGTTTTTTCTTGCCCGCCGTACGCACTTGAACGGGACTTCGTAGTATTTCAAGAAATTTTCTCCGCAGTTGCAACTGCGGGTTTGGTTTTTCTTGAAAAGGAGACTCAGTTCCAGACTCCCAGTCGGCCCCTGCGTCGATAAATGATGTTGGAGTTTCTCGAAAAAAAAGATAAATGATGTTGGAGGATTTTTTTTTCTTCGAATGCCAATTCTATCAATGAAAAACTGGCCAACTCTAACATAAAATAGAAATTACAGTTAGGTCCTTCAAAATGCCAACACAATCTTAGGGTCATCTTGCACGCCCACCCTCGGTGTAGCAACTCAAACTCCGTGTCACCACCAGAGCCAACAAGACTAAGATGACCATCACATATGTCAATAACACGGACATGGCGTGACACCGCCGCCACCTCAACGCCACGACTAAGACACACAATGCGTCCACCTAGATTTGAAAGAATTCAAACGACACATACACTACATCTCAGATCCAACGCCAATAGGATGGAGAGAGACACCATGTCAGAGGAAGATCCGTAGTAATCTTATTTGTCGCCGACATTTCTAGTGCCAAAGCCGAAGAGACGGACAACCAAATATTTAATTGGCCAAACCTTGACTATCGGATGTACATGGAACAAGGTCCCGAGGTTTCCCTCCCTACCATCGTCACTGTAGCAGCCGACAAAGATGAGGGAACCCTAGTGACACGGGTTGCCGAGCACCCTATCTTGTCCTATCTTCAAATGTATTTATGTAGAAGGGATCTTTGTGTTATCGGATTGGGTCTGTCATGCCCAGTGAAGGAGCCAGGGGTGGATGAAGCCATGGCTGGCCCTAGCTCTATGTGTGAAACAAAAAACAATTTGTATTTGTCACCCTCTAAGATTTAGTAATTTGTATTTACCCCCCCTCCCCTTATCTACTCATTCATTGCTTCATGCTTGGTCATGTCGGTTCCTGTGACGTGGACACATCGGTGGCTCGTTTTGACGGCAATAATGACCCTTCGATGGTTCAGAGATCTTGGTGTAATTTTTCTGATGCCTGGGTTATTTTGCATTTGTAGTGAACTTCGCAATAGATTCACGTCTTTCTTGCAAAAAAATTAAAATTTATGTGCACTAGATTCATATAATTCTCTACTTAAGTTTGTGCTCCTCATTTTAGCTCCCGGGAGAACTAGACTTTTCTTCTGGTATAAACTTGCTCAAACATGCACAAAATGTAACTTTAAACAACTAATACACCTTGCATTTTTGAAATATGATACTTCCCATCATGAGTCCTAGCCCAAAACGAGAAACTAGACATACAAATATTTACCAAGCAGTAAGTTGGTCCGGGAGATTGCCCTCGTGGTGTAAGCGGCGGCCGGTGGTGGGTCGATGTGCTCCCGTTGGAAGCTCGCACGTTGTTCGGGTGCGGAGCATCACCGCACCGACTTGTCCCCTCCTGACGCGAGCTAGCCTGCCATGCATGCACGGTGAGCTCGACACGGGCCTGGTTACGCGTTAACGCGTGTATTCTATATCGTGCCAGCTCGTCGATCGCCCGGTGACCTCGGTCGAAAGCTTGCCGGCGAAGCGAAGTGCGGCGACCGCCGGCCGCCGACGCACGTGGAACGAGAAGAGGATGTACACGTACGTGCTGGTTTTCTCGTTTCAAGTTTTCAACTCCTCCCTCGCTCCTTTTGAGGAGTATGCATGCCACATGCGGGTAGAAGAATGCGTGCGCCTCCGCCGACGGCACAAAAGAGAGAGAGAATCTGCTCGTAACACACGCCATGTGTGCGCTGTGTCGGCGCCAATGACCGCTGTCCCGTTCGCGGTGGGCGGCACCAGCGTGAGTTGCGATCCAGACCATGCCGCATGATGGTTCACCAAAATTTGTGCGTGCCATATATGCTCGTCTCTTTCGGCACCAGCGCAGGTCGAAAAGCGACGTCATTTTTTATTTTTCAAAACACATTTTGCGAACTCGAAAAGAAAATAGCTGGAGATAGCTTCGCCGAGGGACTGCAGAGGTCGTGCCAAAATTGCTGAAAAGTAAAGAATTCCACCAACTTGTGCAAAAGTCGTGCCAAAATTTCTGAATCCAAATCGAGGCACTGCAGTGGGCCGCCGCCGGAGCCACGGGGCTTAGCAATATGCTCTCGCCTGCGTAGTTTCTCTCTTGGGGATGCGCAACCCTCCCTCTCTGTGTTTGCGCCCTTGTAGCTCTCGCTCACGCCCTTGGCGTACGTGCTTGTGAGACCTTCCCTATAACTGCTGCTGCTCTTTCTTCTACCAATGCAATGATACGCAAAGCTTTTACGTATTCGCGAAAAAAAAGAGCCGAGTGATGACTGGTTCATGCATGACATGAACCAACGACGGTCGGGCACACAATTTCTGGTCAAAATAATAAGGATAAAAACAAGGAGTAGGCCGAGTATATATACCATCCGTATGCTGACGACTAGCTGGACGGACTGAATCAAGACTCGAGAGCACTAGTAGCTGCGCAATTGACGGATTATGAAGGGAGAAGCCGGCAAAGAAACCCGCGAAATGTGATGCAATTGGAGCAGTGACGAAAACGATGCCGGTCTTGGATCGAGTTCGATGGAGGGCGAACACCATTTTACAGGTCTTGCATCGGCTTCTTACAGACAGGGACGTGTGTATTACAGACGTCCGGTGATCCTAAGGGCTATCATATTCAAATACAGTCGCGTATTAACCGTCGTATTCGTCGTGACCTCCATGACAGGTACTCGTACCCTGAGATAGATAGCGTGCTGACACGGGGAGGAAGACCAAGAGCAGAAACAGCGATGTCCTTATGTGAAGTGCAGTGCACTGACGCATGCACTTGGCATTTCATGTTGTTTTTTTCACAGGTGCAGATTTCGTGGTGTGTTCAGAGAAATAGTGCGTGCATGCAGACGTCCGAACCGCCACCTCGCCGGCCGAGAAGGACGCGCACAGTGTGTTGATGTTATGCGCCGACCTCCTTCCTCCATCCTCATCCCCATCGCTCACGCGCCACGGCCGTACCGCGTGGCCAGCGGCAGTGCTGGCTGGTCGCGACTCCCGGCCCCGGCCGCGCCTGCTCCATGCGTCCGTTGCGTGCACGGCTATCCCCGCGCTGTTTTGTAGGGCAAGCACGCGTTGCCTTGCCTCCATCGGCATCGGCATCTCGCACACCCCACGACGGCGACCCGTGTACCGGACCACGCCCGTGCATCGCCTTCTTCCCCACGGCACCGGTAGCGGTAGGGACACTTGTGCGTGAGCTGCTTGCATTGCGCTCCAACATCTGCCCACCCGTGCCCTGCCGTCGGGAGCGGGTCTACTGGTGGCCGCTGTCCCGTCGCGTCCGGGCGGCCGAATATGCCGGATCCATCAGGGTGAAAATGGCTCGAACCAACCGATCAACTCGTCGTGAATGGCGCCGGCCGACGGGCCCGCGCGTCCAACCGGTGCAACTTTGCGTGCTGCAGCGAGATTCACTCCGAGCAACGTACGCGACGGAAAGTCCGACCCTGACCGACTGATGTAGAACAAAGCCGTGGTTTCGCTTCGACGACGGTGACGGTTTTGGCATCGGGATCACATTCTACCCACCCCACCCGCCTGGCTTTGCTGATTCCTCCTGAGCCAGCCGGGCGTCTCCGATTGCTCCGGGGAGTCGGCCACGTCGTCGTCGCCGCCGTTAATTGCTTGACGAAATCGCGCCTCTAGTTCGGTCTTGGGCGCACGAGAATTGCTTAGACCAAATCGCGCCCTCGAGACAGACGGGACGTGAGTGGACGATGTCCTCTCACAGCCTCACCTACGGAACCACCACCACACCACCCTCTGAAATCTTCGCGCCATGGCACCACGGAGCACCCAGAATTCGACAGCTCGATTGCACCGGAAGAAATATCATCGTATCACCAACCATCGCGTGCCGGAAATCCGAGGATAGCTTAGGCACCGCCAGTGGCGGAGCCACCGCCCAGCGACCCCGGGCACTTGCCCGGGCTCGCTGGTCCTCGACAGCAAAGATCGAACGAATTAATAAAGGGCCAAACGGTACGGTAGCTTGGTTTACCCCGGGCAAAAAACCATTGGGCCTTTCGTTTCTCACAGGTGTACACAGTGCACGGCCCGAAACAACTCCTGTATCGATTGCTCGAACTCGTTGACTCCTTTTTCTCTTAGTTTCTTACAGGTGGCAAGCGCAGCGGCTGGCCTAACCCTAGGCGGCTAGACGCACGGCCGGCGGCGAGCGGACACCATCAGGCGCCCAGGCAGTTTACTCTCATCCTTGAACACCTCCTTTTCATTCGGCTTCTGCTTGCTTCAATCAAAAACGAAGAATCCTCCGTCAATTAGGGCTAGCCAGCTAGGGATCTCTCATCTCTGAATAATTGGTCTGGGCTACGGAATGAATTGTTCTTGCAGAATTAATTGGAAGGCAGCTCACATCATTGACTATCTGTTCATCTTGAAGAAGAAGGGAAGAGAAAACAGATTAATCTGTGTTGATCACTCGCCAGGGCATGGCCTCAGGAAGTTTGGATCATCATATGATTTTTCTCATGGATAAGTATTTATTTTCAGGTCAATTAATCTGTAGTAGAACTAGCATATTCATTTTGCAGGTCATGGTATTCATGTCACTTTTTTTTTTACCTTTTGGTTCCTTCGTACTGATAGAATGCATATTCCTTTATGTGTAGTTTGTGGTCTTTCTACTGGTAAAGGGGAAAAAATTTCATTACATTCAGTTTGGTTAACCACAAACTGAATATTTGATAATATATAGTTGGTGCACGTAGTTCCTTACTATGAACTTGTTAATTGTTGTAACTCATTTTCTTTTTTACCTGTGTCAACGGCATCTATATTGATTGTGTCAACGGGCAATGAAGTTATTTTTTACTATGAACTACATTTCACTGTTGAGAGAGCTTTTTCAGCAATGAAGATTATCAAGAATAAATTGCTTATCGAGATCAATAATGAATGGTTCATTGACTTGACGATATTTTACACCGAGCGGGCATGAAGTCCCTGAAAGGGCTCTTGCCTTGCAATTTTCTTGAGCACACTGTTGGTATGTTCCATCTACCCATCCCTATTCTTGGAAGCTTTCTATTTTGAGTATATTCATATCTCACAACTTTATTTGGATCTATACAAGGCTGGATATATGTCTTTCTTTTGGCAAAAATCAACAAGTGGGAGATGCTTTCGTGGTGGAAGAAATTGCACAATGACATCTGCTGTGGATAGTTTTATTTTTGTTGGCAACATGCCGAGTTTGTCTCTATGCAAGGCTGGTTATAAATCTTTTCTTGTCAAGTCTCAACTTTATTTGATCTATGAAACGGATATTGGTATATTATATATTAGTTCATTTTAAAATTACATTTTTTGTGACTATTACATTCATGTTTTCACTTCATTATTAATGTGGTTTTGTGGTTCAGAAGTTTGGTGCTATCTTATATGATGTGTATCCGAATACTCCAATTTTGATTTTCTAAATTATACACTTGGGCTTAGCTTGCCCAGGCTCCACAAAAGTTCTGGGTCCGCCACTGGGCACCGCCGGTATATTCCCATCCCCATACATGTAGTAGTAACACGAAAGTTGGACACGAGGACGACGGGGTGTACGCATGCATTTGCCACTTCCATCAACAGGTCATTTCCGGTGCCCCAGAGGACGGACCTCGTGTCGTGCCACGGCAGAAATCACATATCTGACCTGAGGCAGAAATCAATTCACAAACTGACCTGCTCCACGAAAAATTTCACTTTCCTGACCCTTTAGTGTGGCGCCCCAGAGGACGGACCTCGTGTCGTGCCACGGCAGAAATCACATATCTGACCTGAGGCAGAAATCAATTCACAAACTGACCTGCTCCACGAAAAATTTCACTTTCCTGACCCTTTAGTGTGGCGCCGACAGCTGGGCGCCAGACCCTCTGAAAGGTAGCGCCTCTTCCCTTAGGCGTCGCGACGCCTGCCAGCTGGCAGCCCTGGTCGATTGCGCCCCACACGCACCTGTGCAGCGCCTAAGATCTAGGCGCCACACTGTGACGTGGAGCGCCTAGCGCTGGGGCGCTGCACGGTGACTTAAGCGCGGCCGACCCAGCCCGACCAGGCAGTTATCTTCATCTCTCCCTCTCTGACAGAGAGCAGCGGCGGCGGCGGCGCCCCCATCTAATCCCCCCCCCCCCCCACATCCTCTCAGATCTGAAGATTTGATCCGTGGATTCGATCCCCAATCCATCCTACTAGGTAAACTCTTCCCTTCTCTTTCTTTTGCTCCGTAAATTTGTTGCCATTATAGAGATTTGTCCAAGATTTGATGGAACCCTTGATTTGTTTGGTTTGCTCGATTTAGGATGTGTATTCATATTGGTAGTACCGTAGTGTTATTTATTAGTTCACAATATATGATTCTTGTTGGTGAAAGCCTATATTGTTTAGTTTTTTAGATATGTATGAGATGCCTATTTTTATAGATAACTATGAGATGTTGATTTTTGTAGACATATATGAGAAGTTTGTTTAGATATATATTAGATGTTGAGTTTATTTGAAACATTAGATGTTTAGTTTATTTGAACACATGTTATATGACATATTCATTGTGTGAGAAGGAGATGTTGAGATTCTTGTAGTTGAACACATGTTATATGTTTAGTGTATACCGATATTTGAGATGAAGATGAACTCTTATATGTTTATTGTTTGAAATTGTAAGGATGGTTTGGCTTACGGGCGATGTCACTGACGTGCAACACCGGGCCTACATGATGCTTGTGAGAAGGATAAGGTAATAATGAGTAATCTAAATATTTTGCAAATTTGCCTTTAGTTGAAATTTACATGCCCTAAGATTTGTCATTACTTGTTTTTCGCAGAAGCTTGAACCTCTGAAGATTCGGTATCAGGGGTCTCTGGTCCTGCCATGCCTTACGATGAGCGGTACACACCGTACATCAAGCAGGCAGGACTACTCCCGTGGATACATTGGTCACCGTCCACGCCGAATCTGAACGCTCCACCGGTGTCCGCTCTTGTTGATCGGTGGAGGCCAGAGACCCACAGCTTCCATCTTCGGACCGGGAGATGACCGTGACGCCGAGGATGTCTCGTTGATCACCGGGCTTGCTATCGACGGGAGGCCAGCCTGTATGAGCACCGATTCTGATGGGTGGCGCGAGCAGATGATTGCTCTTATCGGTATGGCTCCTACCGAGGCTGAGGATGATGTAGAGGAGGGAGAAGAGAAGAAGAAGAGGGAAAGGAAAGCAGCCGGAGCTGCTTTCACGTGGATTCAAAATAACTGCGACGCGTGCCCTCCGGATGCCACTGATGATGTGATCCAGACACATGCTCGTGTGTATATGTGGTACATTATGTCGAGGACTTTGTTTCCTGACTCCACTGGCAAGAACGCTCCATGGATGTGGCTGAAGGCGTTGACCGTCTTCGATAGCAAATGGAGCTGGGGTTCAGCGACTCTTTCCTACTTGTACCGACAGGTAGTTGGTCTGTTTTGTGATCAACTCATTTCATTAGCAATGCAAGCTTGCTGTCAAGTTAACATTGTTTTTCTTTCATATGTAGCTGGACGATGCGTGTTGCAGGATCACACCTAGAGCAGGCATTGGTGGTAATCTGCTTCTACTTTCTGTATGGAGCTGGGAGCGTCTGCCTGTTGGACGCCCGAAGAGCGTCAGGTTTGATCCTTGGTATGCAGATGAACATGACGAATTACGGCGCCCCACGTGGGCTTACAAGTGGGATATCGTTTCCGAGATGACGAACGATGTCAATCTCATGTACCAAAAGTACATTGCCGAGTTGGACACGATTACGCTGAGCAGGTAAGGAGGTCATTACTTTAGTCCTTTCTCATGCTTGCTTGAAAAATAGTCATCAAATTTGCATTGTTGCCTGTTTCATAGGTGGAATGGCAGCCATATGGCGCGGGTGAGAGCTTGGGGTACACCGCGGAGTTCCGCCTCAACCCGATGTGCTTGCAGGATAAGGATCTACGGCTTATGCGCGGTGCCCATTGATATGCAACTGGCGGTTGAGTTTCATTTGCCGCATCGCGTGTATCGTCGATTTGGTCTTTTCCAGCCTCACCCGCCGGAATGGGTGGACACGGATAAAGCACTTCATAGGTAAGAGAGCATGTCTGCGTATTGTCTAATCATCGGGACTCCTTTGATTGTGCTAATGTTTGGTTTTATACCACGCAGGTTGGACAGAGAAGGCAACGGAAGATAAAGGACTGGACAAGCATCATTCTGCGTATGTTACCCGCTTCAGCCTTTGTGTGGAGCAAGCTCGTAGCACGCCGCCCGCTTCGTGAGCACAACCCAATTGCTTTTGATAACTACGTCACGATGGTTTATTGGAAATACTGAAGTCGAGATATGCCCGCCGCATATAATGAGGATATTCTTGAAGAACCCGTAAACTTTGAGGATCTAGCAAAGGGAAGTACAACAAAGATGTCGAGCAAGGGCAAGGAGTCCCTGCTGTTCGGTGATTAACTATGTGGTAAAGTGTTCCCCTCTTTACTTTCCTGTTGACCGTATTACACATGTTTGAATGGCTAACGCATTCATTCTTTCTCATCCGCAGCGCATCGAGATCAAGAAAGCAGTGATGAGAGCCAGTCTATTCTGGAGAAGACACCGGTTGGAACTGGCAATGATGATGGTTCACTACGAGCATTCCTTAAGGTACATATCGCAATCACTATGAGAGGCAGTCTATGTTGCGAAGTTTGATATCTTACACACTTGTTCATGTTACAGCGTCAGGCCAAGAAGTTAAGGCGGTTATCGAACCTTCTCGGTTGCCGTGATCCTGAATATGATGAACCATATGCCTCTAGGACTGGTACACCATCAGACCCCGCATCTCACCAGGAGGGGGACGATGTGAGTTCCTCATATGCTTATATTGATTATGAGGGTGGGATCACACAAGAGGTATGACTAATACTTTAGATGTGTTTCTCACTTGATTACGACACGGCCTTCACCATATTGTTTCGTTGTGTGATAGGGCGATGAGCTTGATGATGACATGACTTTGGCGGACGCTCAAGCTCGGTCCGCATATGTGTTGAAGCCTAGGCAGCCCAGACGCGGTACGCCCAACGACTATGAAAACAGAGGCAACCCAAAGGTGGTCGAGGGACCTCATGGATGGCTAGCTTGGATGATGAGGCGGAGGAGGAGGCGGAGGCGGAGGGAGGAGGAAGTGCACGAAGAGGAGCCTCGTGCTCCTAAGAAGAAGAAGCTTGCCGGCAGGCGTGCCACCGTGAACACGCGGAAGGAATTAGTGCTTGTTCATGTTAAGTGTAGCCGTTTAATTAGGTTGATGAACTTGTGAGGTTATGTTATATGTTGGTGAACTCTTACTAGTGTGGTATTTGTGTTTGCGAACCTGAAGTCATCTTGAATTGTCTTAAATGATATGTTGATGAACTTCTGAGGTTATGTTATATGTGGATGAACTCTTACTAGTGTTGAAGTAATGTTGAATTGTCTTAAATGATATGGTATTTGTGTTTACAGTACTTTTATTATGTGAGTGCTGCTGCAGGATGCCAAACTGGCATCTGTTTCTGCAGTTTTGCTTATAGCAGCACTGCAGCGCCTAACCGTTAGGCGCTGCACTGTACTGTGTGGCGCCCAACACTTGGGCGCTGCACTGTATAGTGCAGCGCCCTGACCTTAGGCGCTGCACTACTTCCATGACCATCCAGAGAGCCACAGTTGGCTTGCATCACATCCACAATACTTACAATGACTGCAGCATCACAACAATTTGAACAAACACAAATTTCATGCCGACGAGTTCATAACTTAAGACAATTCAAACATTACTACGACATGGTTCACGACACATTCATTACAGATGACAAATGGCAGCACGCCCTGACCTTGAGCAAATGTGACAATTCCTATGGATGAAAACGAGGGGATCGGAGGAGATTACCTTAAGGGAGGGGTTGGCTTCGAAATCCACGGTCAAACACTCCGGATTTGCAAGATTTGAGAAAGATTTGATAGGAGGGAGAGGGGAAGAGAGGAGGGCCGCAAGGGTTTTGGTGGGGTAGGGGTGTGTGGAGTGGGGGTGGGAGGGGAGAGAGGGTGGGGCCAGCCCAAGTGGAACAGGTGTGCAGCGCCCAAGAGATAGGCGCTGCACATTACAGGTGTGGCGCCTAAGTCTTAAGCGTGATCTGCTGTCTGTGGGGCATAGCTGGACCAGGGCTGCCACGCTGGCAGGACGTCGGCCTTGAAGGAAGGACGCTGCACTGTAGGGTGCGGCGCCTAGCTGTCGGGCGCCACACCAAAGGGTCAGGAAAGTGAAATTTTTCGTGGAGCAGGTCAGTTTGTGATTTGATTTCTGCCTCAGGTCAGATATGTGATTTCTGCCTCGTGCCACGGCCTGTCCTTCCAGCTATTTCATGGATGGACACGACATGTGGATGATGACACTACTACTACCTGATTTGACCCGGCCCGACAGGATCTATCGAGTGTTCTTTTCTTTGTGACATAATTTTCAATGCATTCAACGTACACCATTTCCAGTGATATATCAAAATTTGGGAATTACAAAAGATTGCTACGAAACTTGTAGGAAATTTGCATAGTTTAACTTAGCAGTGTTCAAGTGGCTCACACACTTCTGACATGCATGCTTTCTAGCATTGTTTAGCCTATAAGTCAAACTCGGCTAATATTGTTTTAGGATGTTTCTCCCTGGAAAGTATAGTTATATTTTTGTTTGTGTGTTATAAATCTCATGCTACCAAATTATGTTGATGTCCTTTATCATTTGTTTCATGAATATAATTCATAAATCTAATCATTCGTGTGTGATAATTGCTTTCAACCCCACGACAGGACATAATCAGTGGAATAGATATGTTTTGTTGGGGCGGTGGGAGTGTATATGTGTGTGAGAATGCTTTAGTATTCTTGTTCATTTTGTGACATGCTTTTTTTTTGGGGATTCATGGAAGGTTGCAAGCTATATATATCGTAGGGTATTGCATAATATAACATAGCAGCGTTTCCAGAGATTAAACACTGCTAAAACGATCACTAGCAGCGTCTACGGGGCCTCAATAGCCGCTACTTTCTTTTTAGGTTTATAATCTCCTGCTCCCAGATTATGTTGCTCCCCATATTGCTTTTGTGTCAACAACATAATTCATAAATCCAAATATTTGAGCGCGTGTGCAAAATATATGTATAGAGCAGGAGATAGATATTGTAAATGTTAGAAGCGTTTGCGTCAGGCGCACGCCACAATTTTGTACATGTTTTGCAGCGTGTGATCCTATTAAACGCTCAGGGCCGGCTCTATGTTTTTCGGGGCCCTTGGCCAAGTTGAAAAAAGGGCCCTTATAGGTAATATATATGTACGCATATCCGATCATATTTTGTTATTCTGAGACGTATAACATATAAAAAATTGATAATCACGCAGACTTCATATCATGAAATGAAGACTAATAAAGTAGCAAAATATTAAATATGAGAAACAATATTCCCTGCTAGTTTGATTACCTTAAATAGATCCAAATTCTAATTCATAGACAATAATGCTTCAATTCTTCATGAAAAAACTTCTTCGGGCATTTCTAGAAGCAAAATCATTGAAGAGATACGACTAGAAAGATGATGAAACTGAAAAGATACACCTAAATCCTAAATCCTAAAGCTGAAAAAAATCAATAGATCAATACGACTAGAAAGATGATGAAACTGAAAAGATAAATACGTTTACGCCAAGAAAGCAAGAAAATCAACCGTACCAAGAAAATCAAGACGGGAATCACGGAATCAAGGATTAAAGGGCCACCTGATTGCAGCAGCCGGCGGCCGGCCAGCCGAGCGTCCGTGCGAGTCTTCGAGAGACAGAGAGAGCAGCAGGCGGAGGCGGACGAGCCCCCGAGGCGACCAGGACCAGACGCAGATGCCGAGATGCGATTCAATCGATCGAATCGATCGATGTAGTATGCCAGGCGTCGTGCCTTTTCCTCTCCCGTAGTTGGGCTGGGCCTCTACTGATTCATTTTTTCAGCCAAATAGATGTATAGTCTTATATGTATCTGATTATGCCCCCCCCCAGACCGGGGCCCTTGGCCCATGCCAAGGTGGCCTACCCCCAGAGCCGGCCCTGCAAACGTTGTAAAAGTTTTGGCCAGAGATCCTTTTCCTCGAAGTTAAAATTGGTGGCATTCACAGATATGGCAGATGCTGCTACTAAGTCGGACAACTGCGACGTTTTGTCCAGCCGAACGCGACTACTACTCCGAGGCCTGGAATCTTCTGGGCATCACACACTGGCAGCGTTTGGTTCGACCGGGATGTCCCAAGTACGTGGGGACCCCGATTCATAAGTCGTGATCACCGAATGCACGTGTACAGTGACCCCAGAGATCAATGCTCACTGAACACAGTACAGAAGCTGAATAACAAGGGTCTTACATCCATACATACCATCTTACACAAATTACGACCATTATGGTCAAGTCTTACATAGATAAAGCCACAGGGGCTGAATACCAAATAAACTTAAGCAGCGGAAATCTTCGTCGATAAGTAGAACCCATGCCATCTGCCTTAACCCTACAAGCATTCTGACTGGGAAGCGTCCTAGTTTGCATGTTCGTCTCCAAAGAACTCTTCTTCGAATTCCTGTTCCTCCATGCCTTGCCAATTAAATAAATAGTGGCAAGCCAATGAGTACTTTGAATGTACTCGCAAGCAACCCATGTTTTGGCTCAAGATACAAGAATGCATGACATAGGTAAATTTTTGCAGAAGGCTAGTTTTGAGTGCAATGACATGTTCAACAACTTTTAAGACATGCATCAGGAGAATTCAAGCAACCATGAGGACAGGTTACAGATATCAACATAAATAGAGTGGGCATCAACCCAACTCAATCATGTCAAGTCCCTTGACTTGACCCAAGTAGTTCTCCCCAATTATCCAAACACACACTGGTTTGTAAACATGTGGACGTAGCCCAAAAGCGGTTACCCAACTGTCCTTGACCGTGGACACGGCTATTCGAATAGTTTTACACTCTGCAGAGGTTGCACACTTTACCGACACGATCCGGGGAACTTCCGTGTCATCCACAACCCGCGATACCTCAAGTACCCGGGGTAAGCACCCGATCACTATCTTTCCCTAGACGACGCTAACAAGGAGTCCACTTGTTGTTCCATATCCTCATGATGTACATCATACGAGACTCGCTCGAGATCGTAACATCCGAGAGGGGACACAACGGTGTATCCGGTGCCCTGTGAAAACAGTCATGACCGCCCTACAGCACGACCCGTCCCGAGAGAGAGCACCAACTCTCCCCTGTCACTAGTAATGCGGGCTCCAAGCTAGTATCGGCCTAGGTAATCAATAATGCCCTTTCCCATACAAGGGTAGAGTGGTTGCGCATGTAAGGTTGGAATAACGGTCGCAACTTAAACCAATTCGTTTTGAAAACAACACACACTTGCCTCGGTACACCACTTCGTCATCAAGTGGCTACCCAACTCATCATCTCCCCCGGGCATAAGTGGCACTCGATGGGGTTTTCGAAAAGTCTTTTGTAAACACTTTGTCTCCATCACCATGCATATTCCCGTCCCTTTTTGCGTAGCACTGCTTTAGCATCCTATCTACCCCCACCGGCATAACCCTCAGAAGGTAGGGTCATGCACAATGCAAGTATCAACGAGGAAGTACGGTGGCAAACCATCAAAGTGGTTACCACCTCATCATGATTCCGTTGCAACAACAATATGGTGCTATATGACATGCATAAAAAGGGTTTCATAGACATGGTCAAAGGGCTGCTTACCTGGCTCAACAAAGTCTTCAGGGTCTTCAAAGTCTTCTGGTCCAACTCCTTCGTCAGCCACGCAATCTATCGTCACAAAATAATAACCATAAAATAAGGCAATAATAAAACAGAAAAACCAAAGTGCTCAGAAAAATGTCAACTCATTTTTTTTAAATACTAGGGTGAAAACTAAGAAGGGGAAAATTCCTAGTTTTGGATTTGGAGTAGCAGAATAGAAGAAATGGATTTTTAGAGGGGTTTAAATATATTCAAATTTGAATTTGAATATGAACAGTACATAAAAGTTGGTTGGTCATGAATGAAAGTTATACCATTAAATAGGTGGGATTTTTACAAGAATTTAGGAACTGGAATTATTTCATTTGGATTAATATTTAGTCCAGAGGAATTTTTGCAAGTTTGACAGAAAAGAAAAAGGAGAAGGGCTCTGTGCCTGCTGGGCCAGAACAGCCGCAGCGCAGCAGGCCCAGCCAGAGAGGCGGCCCAGCGCACTGGTGCACGCGCGCGCGCCAGGTTTAAACCTGACGGGCGGGGCCCAGGCGTCAGCGAGAGAGAGAGGGGCGATGGAGGGGAGAGGTCGAGGCCGGGGCCGCTTTGTCATCCCTAACCCTGATGAAGGAAGGCGGGCTCACCGGCGTTGATGCAGGGCACGACGAGGTCGGGTGAGGGTACGGCTGGACTCAGCGTCGAGTCACCGTTCCGGTGGAGGTGGTTGCGGTCACCGGGGAGGCCTGGTTCGCCGACGACGAGGTCTCACGGCGGAGGAGCTTCGGGCGTCGTCGGTTCCGGCCGTTTCTGGCTGTAAAAGAAGCGGGGGAGAAAGGGGAAATGGTCAGTGAACCGCGGCGGTTCCAGATCGAGGAAGAGGAGCGGCGGAGAGGGCCTGTACCCTGAGATCGACGGCGACCCGAGGCGGCGGAGCTCGAGCTCGATCTCGAGCTCGGGCTCGTCTGGAGAGGGGTGAGTGGTGTAGGGGGTGATTAGGGGAGTGAGAGAGCGAGTGGTGAGGAGAGTAGGGCTCGGGGAGGCCCTTAAATAGGTGAACGGCGGGGTTCCGTGGACCCGTGCGCCGGTGGGCTCCTGCTCGTCGCCACAGGGCTTGGGAGGAGCTGGCGCCGTGTCTGGGGTGTTTCTGGGCGTGGACTACACCGAGGGGAGCTAAGGGAGAGAGCGGGGTAAGGCCAGAGATGCCGCGCGTGTGAGGCCGCTCATTGGAGCTCTCAGGTGGCCGGTGCGCGTGCAAGGAGGGGCAGCAGGAGGGAGAAGGAGGAGGGGGACCAGGCTGTGGCGTGTTGCGGACGTCGAGGAGCATCGTCGGGCGCGTTGGGGAGGCCCGAGGTGGCCGGAGGTGCTTGGCAGGGGGCGGCTACAGTGCGGAGCGCATTGTAGCGCGGTCCAGAGCGCCCAAATGGCCGGCATGGCCATTTTCTATGCAATGTGGGCACGGCCAAAGGTGTCTGGTGACTCTAGGGGGAGTAAAGAATGGGGGAGGGGCATTGGATGCCGTGGGTGGCCACTGGAGTGAGGAGGGAGGTGAGAAAGGAGAAGAATGCTGCTGTCCAGAAGGGTAAATGGGGATGTTTCACCCTTCAATCATTGAGTTGAGGCCAGGGAAGAGTTACTGGAGGTGCAAGGGGACTTTGAGGGGCTGTGGTAAAAAGTTAAGCTCAAGGAGAAGAGTGTTAGTGGTCAAACTGGTGATTTTTGAAAAGTGGCAGAAGGTGTTTGATAATGGTTTGGGCCAGCAGATGATTTCCAACTGCCATGCGACTCCACAGGGTGAAATGACACATATAATTAGGGCCTTCCACCAATTTGGAGCTTATTTGGGCAAAGTTGCCAATGCAACTTTTGTAAACCCTAGAAATTAGCAGAAATGAACTTGTGTAGATGTAGTTGAGAAAATCACTTCCCCTTGATGAACCACTTGGTGTAGTGGCCTCATTTGGTCATGTGAACATGCTCACAGAAGTTGGGGTCAAGGAGAGAAAGTTGGTAGTACGAAGTTGTTCAAATTTGATTCTGGTTAGAGAGGGGTTTGGGGCATTTTGGTGAACCAAAATGACCTTGATTGACATGAGGCTTTGCAAGGTGATCACAATATGCATTTGTGACTTGCTGGATTCTCCTTGGATTTTTATGAAAATATTTCCTGTATAAATATTCAAATCCTTGAAATGGGCAGAAATAGTTTTGGGAGGTTTTGTCCAATATTTTGAACATGACCATGTGCGGAAACTCTTATATATGGGAAATATATGCCCACTGAGTTTTCCTGATTTTTTTTCAAATATTTTTAAAAGAATAAAATATTTTTTCCCTATTAAAGACCATTTCTGGCCTTAAGAAAAAGCTTTTAAATAAAATAGGAAAATAACTTTTAAAATTATATTTTTGTGGTTTATGGGAATCCTATATCTAATAGGTTTCAAATATACCCTTTTAAATATTTTTCATACCCCAAATCAAGTACTTGTAGTGCAAACTTCAATTCAGGGGGTTTTGGAAAACTAATTTTTGAAAATACTATTTGGCCAAATTATTTTTGTAAGAAAATACTATATTGCACTATACACATGGCATGATCATTGGGCAGAAGTTTGGGGCAAAGAGATGAAGTACAGAAGGTGGAGTAGTAGACTTTAAAGGGCACTTGAAAATCACAGAGAGAAAACCAACTCCAACATAAAAAGCCAAATAATGCAAAAGTTTTTGTTGGTACAAATTTTATGCTTTATTAATGCAAATGAAATGTTACAAAATGCAGGGTGTGACATCTTAGAGCATGTACAATGGTTGATACGATGGTCTTATGTTAAGTCTTGCATGTAATTTAGATATGATAAAAAAGATGTTTACAATGGGTCATCTTTTAGCCTTATCTTCAATAACTAGCTGTTCCTAAAAACGTGGTGAGACATATTGTGTTAAGAGATCATCTTTTATTTTCTCTTAAATAAGAGAAGACAAGCCTTTTTTTATGAGTTCTCTTCTCCACCGCATCATTTATCCTACGTGGCACTCCTAAGATAGCACCATTGTACATATTGTGTTAAGGAAGTTACCGGTATTGGGGCTGCCGGGGAACTGACGGGCGCGACGGAGAGCGCCCGTCAGGAGGAATGACGATCCTATGTTGGAACTGCCAGGGATTGGGCCATCCCGGGACAGTTCGCGAGCTTGTGTGCCTAGTGCGCACGCATCGCCCCTCTGTCGTGTTCATCTCTGAGATGCGGCAGTGTGAGGAGAGCGTCAAAAGAATAAGATGGAGACTGGGTCTCAAAAACTGCATCACCCACGATGGCATGGGAAAAGGTGCTGGTATAGCCCTGTTTTGGGATGAAAGTGTTGAAATAAAGTTACTCTCCTATGGTTTGAGGTATATTGATGTGCATATACGTATGGATCCCCATGGCCCGATGTGGCGGGGTACCTTTGTGTATGGCGAGCCTAAAGCACATGAGAGGCATAACATGTGGAACCTGCTGAAAAGAATAAAACCAAAATCGATCGAGCCTTGGATGATGATAGGAGACTTTAAAGAAACACTATGGCAAAGTGAGCATTTCTCTGCAGCGAAAAGATCTGAAAGGTATATGGGCAATTTCAGAGATGTCTTTGGCATACTGTAATCTTCATGATCTGGGTTACCATGGTCCTGAATGGACATACGATAACAAGCAACAAGGACGAAAGAACGTCCGAGCTAGGCTGGATAGGGGAGTGGCCTCACCTGAATGGTCTGAGTTGTTTCAAAACGCAAGTGTACTCCACGTCACGACATCTCGATCGGATCATTTTCCCTTATTACTGTCGTTGGGAACTGAAGACACCACCAGAAAACCTGCACTGTTTCGGTATGAAACGATGTGGGAGCGAGTTCCCTCTCTAAACAGTGCAATAAAAGACACTTGGGAAGAAAACATGTCAGGCGCCTCACTAGCTACAGTGGCAGAGAAACTCAAAGGGGTTCAAAAATCATTACAGAATTGGTCTAAAAAGGACTTTGGCTCAGATGTCTGGTTGTATTAACAGGAAGCGGAAGGAACTGAAAGTACTGTATGAGAAGACCAACTCTGAAGAGAACACACAACGCATAAAAAAGGTGTCCGGCGAGTTGGATGAGCTACTAGTCAGAGAAGAACTTATGTGGAAACAACGATCACGAGCGACTTGGATAAAAGAAGGTGATCAGAACACAAGATATTTCCACAAAAAAGCCACTTGGCGGCAAAAGAAAAATCAAATAAGAAAGTTGAAGAATGAGGAGGGAACCTGGATTGAAAAGAAGACTGGACTGAATGCTATGGCAACAGACTTCTTTAAAAAACTGTATACAAAAGATGAAGAGGTTGTTCCAATTGAATTGATTGAGCTGCTACCCCGATCAGTCCAAGATGATATGAACATAAAACTCACAGGAAAATTTTCAGAGAAAGAAGTGAGCGATGCCCTGTTTCAGATAGGCCCTCTAAAAGCACTGGGCCAAGACGGTTTTCCGGCTCGCTTTCTTCCAAATAAACCGGAGTATAGTCAAGAAGGATGTTATAGAAGCGGTTCTGAAATTTTTGAGGATGGCATCATGCTGAAGGTATCAATGACACGGTCATTGTGCTCATCGAAAGGAAGGAATCCACAAAGTCTCAAGGACTTCAGGCCAATCAGTCTATGTAACGTAATCTACAAGGTCATATCCAAGTGTTTGGTCAACCGACTCCGCCCCTACCTAGATGAGTTAATCTCAGAAACCCAAAGTGCTTTCTTTCCAGGTAGGCTGATTACTGATAATGCTATCATCGCATTCGAATGTTTCCACAAGATTCAACATAGCAAAACCCACACAATACCCACTGTGCATATAAGTTGGATCTTGCAAAGGCCTATGATAGAGTGGATTGGAACTACCTGCGAGGTGCTCTGGAGAAGATTGGTTTCAGTCCGGTTTGGATTAATTGGGTGATGAAATGTGTAACCCGGTGAGATTCTCTGTGAGAATGAATGGGGAAGTTCTTGAACCATTCACACCTTCGAAGGGGCTTAGACAGGGTGACCCCTTGAGCCCTTACCTATTCCTCTTTGTGGCGGACGGACTAGCAAATATCTTCAAGAAAGCAGTGTTGGGAGGAAGTATTACACCATTGAAAGTTGCACGCAACAGCCCTGGAATTTCGAACCTGCTGTTTGCGGATGATAGCCTTGTTTTCTTCAAGGCTACTACTGAGCAAGCTTTTGCAGTGAAGGATGCATTGGCTTTGTTTCAGAGATGTACAGGGCAGCTTCTAAGCAATAGCAAATGCTCCATCTTATTCAGTGAACATTGCCCACCAGAAGTGCAAAAGGAAATTAAAAATATATTAGCTATTGACACATCAACCTTTGAGAGCAAATACCTTGGGCTACCTACACGGAAGGAAGAATGAAAGATGCTAACTTCCAACCGATCATGGACAAATTTATGAAGAGATGTAGCGACCGGGATGGAAGATTCATGTCGCTTATGTGAAAAAGAAGTCCATGTCAAATCCATAGTGCAAGCCCTTCCGGTCTTCACAATGGGAGTATTCAAACTCTCGATCGGCTACATGACAAATCTGACGACTAATTAGAGAATTCTGGTGGGGTGAGGAGGAAGGGCATAGGAAAGTCCTTTGGACGGCATGGGACCAACTGGTGAAACCAAAAGGGCAGGAGGAATAGGCTGCGTGACATGCAAATTTTTAATCAAGCACTTCTAGCAAGACAGGGATGGAGGTTGCTACAACGCATACGAGAGCCTGTGTGCGAGGGTATTAAAATCAAAATATTACCCAAATGGGGAACTCCTCAACACATCCTTTGCTTCGACGCCTCTCAAGCATGGAAAGGTATTGAGCACGGACTGGAGCTCCTCAAAAAGGTCTAATCTGGAGAGTTGGTAATGGAAGAAGGATTCAGATCCAAAGGGATCAATGGATACCCAGAAAGCGGACTGAAAGTGGCCACTTTCAAGAGGCAGTCACGTTTGAGATGGGTTAACCAGCTCCTAACCTCTAACGGCAACGAATGGAATGTTAACCTTGTGAAGGATCTGTTCTATGGGTTTGATGCGGAAGAAATATGCAAAATTAAACTACCCAACACCACCGGCCGAGGATTGTGTGGCACGGCATAGTGAGAAAAATGGTATATTCACTGTCCGGAGTGCATACAAACTGGGATTCCAGCTCAAACAGCTAGTGGGGGCTGATGCATCAAGTTCAAGATCTTGAAGCCGACAACAGAAGTATTTGGGACTTATTTTGGAAATCCAAATGCCATGAGAAAATTCGCATTTTTGGGTGGCGTGTCGCAACTGAAACTCTGGCCACCAAGAAAAACAAATGGAAAAGAACACTGGAGATTGACAACATTTATAATATCTGTGGAAAGGAAACAGAGGACGAGTACCATGCTATAGTCGCATGCACCAAAGCCAGGGCACTCTGCATGGAGATGAGAAAGGTCTGGGACCCGCCGGTAGAGGAGAAGTTCAAATATACAGGGGTGAATTGGCTACAACTGCTGCTGGACACATGCAGTATGGACATACGGCAGAAAATCATGCTCGTGTTGTGGCGTGCATGGTGGCTACGTGAGGACTGTGTTCATGGAAAAGGAAGAGCGACGATTGGGGCTTCAGTCCAATTCTTAGTTAAATACCACAATGAGCTGGGCGTTGCATACATGGGCAACAACGATCCAGAGGCAAATATGCAGGCCTCCGATATAGATGTAGACCCATGCTGTAGTCAGGCTCTAGCTGCAAGAGTTAAAGGGAAACAGCCGATCTCCCCTGGGATTACTGCTCCCCTGGCTGACAGTTCAATCACAAGCAGAAGCAACAACCCCAATCAGGCCACATCCTCAGATAACGCTGTTGAGACTGAATGGTGGCTGCCGCCAGACAGTGGGACCTGGAAATTAAACAGCGACGCATCATTCCTAATTAGTACTGGAGAGACTTATGCAGGCATTGTTGTCAGAGATTGCAATGGGCGTGTTGCTCTGTCCATCTGTAAAAAACTGACTCCATGCAACTCGTCTGAGGAAGCTGAAATGGCCGCCATTCTCTACGGTCTAGCAGAATTAAGGAAGCGCTATTGTGGAAAGCTATGTATCGAGACGGACTGTGCAACTGCAGCCACACTGCTGAAGAGCAAAGATGCCAATCTCTCCTCACTATTCCCTTTGATTACTGACATGAGATACCTTATGCATAGTTTTAAAGAGGTGTCGGTCATCACAGTCAAACGGAACAGGAACAAATTGGCTCATGAAATGGCCGCATATGCAAGGAGGACAGGGGATGTTATGTGTGTAGCAGATGTCCCACATGACCTACGAGAGGTGCTAGCAAACGAGCGTAATCCTGCCCTTGGGGCGATGTAAGATGGCTATATGCCTTTTCTCAAAAAAAAAAAATTCTCCAATCTACACCTTTCGATAGTCACTAGTCACTACGCTCCTTTGTACTCTATAAATAATGTCAGTGAAATAACCATGACACAAACAATAATCCTAGCAAAAAAGATCACGCACGAAAAACTAAACGTGCAATAATTTGGTGTGGGATGTTGCATTCGTGGTAAAATAAGCACATCGGTCGGCAGTCGATCGATGTGCTTTCGGTTGGAGCTGGTTGTCAGGGCCGGGTGCGCAGCACCGCCGCACCGATTTCTCCCGTCCCGACGCATGCACGCACCACTGGTGGAAAAAAGGCCTTTGGTCGCGGTTCGCAACTGCCATTAGTCGCGGTTGCGCAACCGCGACCAAATAAGCGCGACTAAAGCCCCCCATCTTTAGTCGCGGCTGCTTAAGAACCGCGACTAACGGCCCGTCCACGTGGCGCCAGTGACCGTCGGGCGGAGCACCTTTAGTCGCAGTTCTTCGGCCAATCGCGACTAAAGGCCGCCACAGGTTTAGGGTTTTAGCCCCCCTAAACTTGTTTTCTGTTTAATTTGTATTGTTTTATTTCTTTTGTGCTTTATTTTAATTTTGAAGGAGTTTCATATATTCTACGATACTACATACATGCATATGAATGTACAATTTCAAATAAATTTGAAATTAGAACCAAAAGAATTCAAGAGGAATATACAATATATATTCAATATCATCGGATGACCATATACAATTTTGAACAAGTTTCCATACATGATTTAATGCATATAAAGTTCTACGTCCTCGTAATAGTGTTCTCCTTTAGGATGGAGGACTTCCACTGTTGAACCATCCAGCTAGTTCCTCTTGAAGTGGTCGGAAGCGAGCTCGGACTAAGCATCATCCGGAGGCTATTCCTCACGAGCATTGGTATCACTCGGAACCCGCCAGAGGTGTATCTCGGATCCTCTCACGCATATAGTATCCACATAGATTGGTCTCCGGTGGCTGAATATCCCCAGCATTCTTAGGCTTTAACATTTTGAATTCTAGCTCTTTTTTGAATTCACCGACTTTTGTATCTACGAACCGTCTCCAAACCCTACGAGGCAAAGAAAATTAAATGAACAAGAGAGTTATTAGTTACTTGATATTAGGAAATGAACGAAATAGGCCGATCGATATAGAGCGCAAATGAATGAAAATAATTACTTACGCAGCATTCTTCTCATGTCGGCCCAAAGCTTTGGATCCATATTCAGAGAGTCGTGGGCGAGACATTCTGAGGTGTTAACTTTAATTACTAGCAGAATCCAGTGGAACCTGCGGACACGATACATGCACAAGACGTCATGCATAACTCATCGATTAGCCGCCACATACCATGCACATGGAGTAAACAAAAGAGAATGTGCTCAAGACAGAAACACTCACCCAAAATGGTAAGGAAATAGAATATCACTTTTGAGTTCCTGCTTTGTAAGAAACCGCCACAGGTCTGCCTCCACGTCGGCGGGGTGACGCTCCAACACATGTCCATTAACGATGTGTGGGTCAATGAACCCAACATCATGGATGTTCCTTACTCTGCATTCCTTAATCTTCATTCTGCATGTATAATAGCGGACACAACAATATAGTTAGGACATATATATAGTGCAGGCAATATGAACGAGATGGGGTAGAAATTAATAAATCACTTACGAGCGTAGCAACCGATGATAGATTTGTCGAGCTCGCGCAGATTGAAAAGCTGGAACAATTCACTCAGTTCAATTTGTACATAGTAATGTTTGAAGTGATGCTCATGTCTAACTTCCGCATAAATATATTCTTTGGCGTTTTTATTTTTTATGTAACCTTTGTACCAATTCAGCAGACCTTTCATTTGTGGAGGTAGATCATTTTCCTGCGCAGGCTCGACGAGAGGCCCATTCTTGACATATGTAATTACTACCTCCTTCACTTGGCGCCTCATCAAGGCCTAACAGTTCACGAAGAGTAATACCTAAGTTGGCCGCTTGTTCTTCGGCAATCGTTACAGTCAATCCATGTCAGTCGTAGCTTGTATGATCTCGGGTCATCCGGACAGAAGGCTTCCACTATAAGCGGGGCAATCGATTGTTTACTTTGTTCCCGAGCTGGGCAACTTGTTTCCGCTTATTTTACTTTCGGCCTTCTCCGCTCTTTGTTCTCGTTGAACATGAGTGCCTGCCTGCGAAGTTCACGTGCATAGTCGTTAAGCAGATTCTTGGCGGCTTGGGACGGTGTGCTCAAAATGACTTAGCCCACTTCTTTTGCTCATCGAGAATATCTTGGCTTGGGCTCGGGCTCTCTTTTCTTCTTGCAGTCCGCCTTCCATTTCTCATAATGAGCAGCCGCGTCGCTGCCGACTTCCTCGGCACTACGTTCCCAAGGCCTTGTGGGGAGAGGCTTCAATGATGGCTCCGTACCTTTGTGGTCTTAGGTACATAAGGGTCCGGGTTAATAATCCAGGACTGCTTCGCTTCTTTGTCGGAGGTGGATTGGGGGCGGCGCCCGATCACCCACGGGACGAGGATCGGGGGCGGCTGATCACCCGCCGGACGTTAGGATCGGGGCGGCGTCACCGACGTGACGGAGGTGTAGGTGAACCGCCACCACCACCACCACCACCACCACCGCCACCGCCACCACCACCACCGTAGGGGGTGGACTTGTTGTCCTTGGCGCCTCGCTCGAAACTTGATAAACTTCTTTTGCCATAGAATGAAATGGCGCTTGACATCTCCAAGTCTTTTCTCCCTTCGTGTGTAGCAATGTCAATCTCCGTGTCCTCAAACCCTTGGACTATGTCCTCCACCGTGACACGAGCATAGCCATCTTGAATGGGGTTGTTGTGGTGGAGTGCTCCAGTAAACATGGTAAAGCACTGCCGATGGCTACCTTCATGGACATGTTCCCGATAGGATAATACAGATGACATTCTTTCATCTCCTTTATATCGCCCACGGGTAGCGAGGAGGCTCGGTGCAGTAATTTCGACCACCGTGAGGCTCCGGTGCAGTAATTTCGACCACCGGAGGCTCCGGTGCAGTAATTTCGATCGTCGGTGCATCTGCACCAGCCGGTGGGAGCCTCCGTGGAAGCCACGCTGCTTCTCCGCTGCTGGCTTCCGAGATCCGCCGGATGATCTTCATGCTGCACCCGAGCTGCATCTCTTTCGCTACTAGTACACTCATGGTTTTCTTCATCACATCCATTTCCGATGCCAACCGCGCCACAACATCTGATTCCCGATCCATCTTTCTCTTACGGCTTCAGAATCGTCACGGGTCATCGCTCGGGGAACCCTATTTTCCACGGAATGTGCCCCATGCCTCGTACACGCCCTCCGTGTTCAGGATTCCCGAGGGCTTTTGTCGGTAGCGTCGTTCTCTCTGTTGAACTTGATCTTCCCTGTTGAGCATCCTTCATTGCGCCAATAAGGGCTTGGGTGGGTTTAATTAATTTGCCCCGTAAACACACCCTCGCCTCCGGGTTCAGCGTTCCCCATGCCCGCATTTCACCAGCTTTTGGCCCTTGGGTCCCATCCTCCGCACTGGACGGATTCCTCGCGCCCTCATCTCGTTCTCCATCTTCTCCAACCTAGGCACCAAAATGCGATACCCTCCTGGCCCCATAACATGATTGTACTCCTTCTTAGCCGCATTTTCCTTATTTTTTTCGATATTTCAATGAACTGCTCCGATTTCTTTTGCTTCACAAATTCTGGCCAATCATGTTTCAGTTTCTCATATTGTCCTTTGAAATCCGGAGTCTTGTTCTGCTTGACAAAGTCACGGGCTAGATTTTGCTTGAATTTCCGAATGCGTCGGCCATCTTATGAAGAGCGAACTGTTTGACTAGCCTCCTCCTCTCCTTGTTTTCCTCAATCTTGTTACCCTCCTCATCGAATTTGTTGTATTCCGGAGGTAGAACGAAATGTTCCATAAGCTTCTTGAAGCAATCTTTTTTGTTCTCTTATCGACAAAAGTGAAACCATCAATTCGTGCCTTCTTTGGCTCATTCCACTCCTGGGCCGGTGATCGAGACGTTGTCTCTAACAATGGCTCCGCATTGGCTGACAAACTTGGTGGCGTTCTTGCGGGGCTCCAGTGACCTGCCGGTTACCTTGTCGACAACCTCGATGGTGCATGTTTCTCCTTGTTTCATCGTCTTGGTTGCGCCCACGCTTTGACGCATACTCGATTATTTCGACGATCCGCCGAGGGCTAAAATAAGAAAGAGAGTCGCGCGTTAGTACACACATATTTATTCAAATCAGTTAGTTTGTATCACCAGAGGCTCAATGTATATATATACCTCGCCGGAGGTGGTTGCTACTTCCATTTGAAGATAAATGCGTTTATCGACGCTTTCTTGACATCTTCTTGTCGACGGCGCCCTTCATCTTCACCGTCAAGGTTCAGATAAGAAGAGATATCATCTTCTTCTTCTCCGGTCGGCACATATTGAATATCGCCGTTTATGATGCCGAACATATGTGCTTCACCGTCCGGATCATAGTTGTCCATAATCGGGTCAGCTCTATCGTCCGCCATTATGTCGATCCCGAAAACATGTAGTAAAAACAAATTAATTAAGTGAAGAAGGGGCGGTGGCGGTGGCGGTGGCGAAAGGGCGGTGGCAAAAGGAGGCGAGGAAGGGTGGGAGAGGGTGTCGCGGTAGAGCGCGAGACGGGTGCTCCGTAGTCGAACTTGGGGTCGCCAGTCTCGGGTCTACCGGAAAGAAGTAACGGAGGGGAACACAATAAATAACAGAGCAATCAAAGCATCACAAAGCGTAACCTGGCAATACGCGGTGCTAGGTGTGCCCTAACGCGGCAGTAGGTCGCATCGCGAAGGGGGAAACATCCGGGAAAGTATCCCCGGTGTTTCGCGTTTTCAGACAGATGAACCGGAGGGGGAAAGTTACGTGTTTGCTATGCTAGGGATGTGTGGCGGACGAACGGGCTGCGATCCGGATCCGCCTCATCGCTACGAGCAACTTTCATGTACAAAGTATTTTCATCCGAGTTACGGATTATTTTATATTAATTTTTAAAGTTTTATATCATTTTTAGAATTAACAGAATTAATTAAATTGTGCATTAACTAATTAACCAAGTTAATTAGATTAATTAACAGATTAGTTATATTAGTTATTTAATTAGGTTTACTAAACACAATTAATTAAGTTAATTAATTTAATTAACTGATTAATTAATTAATATATTTATTTATTTATTTTCTAAATTCTCTTCTCTCCTTTTTTTAAATCGTTTCTGGGGCGTGGGCCCCAATTGTCATTGGGCCAGGGGCCTTAACGGGCGCCCGGCGCTTAGCAGCGGGTGTGGTGCCCATGCCCGAGGCCGTAGCCTGCCCGGCGAGGGGAGCCGGGCACGAGCTCCGGCCAAGGCAGCGATGGCGCCACGGAACAGGCGGCAGGCGGAGGGGAAGTGGCCGGTCCGGGCGAAAGGCAATCGGACGTCAGGGAGCGACGCGCGCCGCCATGCAGAGGCGGGCGCGGGCGACGGACGGGCGGGCGCAGCGTTCGGAGGGGGCTGAGACGGCGGACGGGGCCCGATGGGGAGCTCACTAAGGAGAGGGCGGCGGCGCGCGGGAGGACCGACGGCGAGAGGCGGGACGGGCAGTCCGGGCGCGACGGGGCGAGGGCGACGGCGGGCGGCGCCGAGGGCGCGGGCAGAGACGAACCGATCGGAGAAGACGAGAATAGATCGGAGCGTGGTATTTATAGCCCCCCCTTTAGTCGCGCGGGCTACGAGGACCGCGACTAAAGGTAATTTTTAGTCATGGTCGCCCGCCCAACCGCGACTAAAGGTTTTTGGGCGGGTTTTTATGCCGCGCTTCCACCTTTAGTCGCGGCTGGTGCAGCGACCCACGACTAAAGGCCCCACCTTTAGTCGCGGCTGGTCTCGGGCGACCCGCGACTAAAGGCCTTGTGCTGCGCCCAAAAGTTTAGTCCCACCTCGCTAGTTGAGAGAGCTCGAGAGTGGTTTATAGCGCGCCACCACACTCTCGAGCTCCTCTCAACTGCAGCTTTCGGGCCTAATCTGTCACTAGCTATGTGCTGTGGGCCTACTTGGCCTCCTGCGGGCTGAATCTCGCCCATGTAGGGTTTCTAGTCGTATTCAGGCCGTGGGGGTCCGATGGCGGCACTATTTTTTCCAGTTTTTTGTTTTGTTTTCTGCATTATTATTTATTTTTTGTTGTTTTTTGCTTTATTTTTTAATTCTTTTTGCTTTTAGTTTTAGAAAAATTATAAACTTTACATTAGTGCCATTAGTTTTCAAATTTGAAAACACTTTTTTGTTTTCTTTGTTGCTTTATTTATTTTATTTTGTTTCTACTTACAACAAAATACTTATTGTTGCTATTTTAGTCGCTGGTCGCTTGCCCAACCGCTGACTAAAGGCCGCTGCAGTTTAGGGTTTTCCGCCATTTCTTCCCTGTCTTCCCGCCTCTTTCTTCCCGCCACTTTCTTCCCGCCTCCTGTCTTCCCGCTCCCATTTTTCCCGCCATTTCTCACTACATATATGTAGACCTGCTTGGCCAGCATTATCACATCTCTTCATTCTATCATCACTATCTCATGGCTTACAACGATCCGAATCTAACCTTCTAGCAGGTGGTGGAGGTTTGCGGCTCGAAATACCCTTGTCCACCGGGCTATCAAGGCGTCCCCACCGGCTGGAGCCTAAGCGCGTGGCGTGCCGTCCCTCCCGTCCCTCAGTGGTACTGCAAGGCCGGGCGGCCATCACGAACCACTACTACCTCGACCTCACGCCGAGCAGCGGATGAATCGGCCGGCATCCCGATAACCAGCATACTTGGGACGCCTTCTTCATAAATCGGCGTGAGAGGGCGCCGCTGTATGAGGAGGACGGTGCGCCTCTGGGAACTTCCACGAGGCCGGCCGTCGGCTATGGTGGTATGGCGGACTCTGCAGAGCGTCATGGACTACATCACGCAGCGATTTACAAAGCATGACGACGGGCGACAACTTAGAAGGCGCATTTACTACCAAAGACAACGACGACGGCGGCTATGAAGACTACGAGTATGCATATTATACGCCTAGGCAGGAGTATGACTAAATCACTCCAAATTTCATGTATCATCGGTGGTATCTCGAATCATTCAAAATGGACACCAAACACATCACGGGTAATATAATTCACATGATCCATTCAACAAAGTTTGGTACAATAAATTATTACACATCATTTCTTCCCTTGTGTCCCTGCTTGCTTACGATTGTGCCGTATCCATGGAGCATCCTCATCATTTAACTTAATGCTTGGGTCGGTGTTCACTTTGAAGGGCGGAATTTCAGCAAACATATTATAATCTTGACATGTCTGTCTTGTCCTCCACTCCCACGATGTTTCTTTTCCCCGAAAGAACAATGTGGCGCTTTGGATCATCGCATGATGTCTTGATCGCTTTCTTATCTTTCCGCTTTCCTCGGTTTGCTACTCATGTCCTTCACATAGAAAACCTGAGCGACATCTTTCGCTAGGACGAATGGTTCGTCAAGGTAACCAAGATTGTTGAAATCCACCATTGTCATTCCGTATTGCTGGTCCACCTTTACCCCACCTCCTGTTAGCTTGAACCATTTGCACCGGAACAAAGGGACCTTAAAGGAGGGTCCATAGTCAAGTTCCCATATCTCCTCTATGTAACCATAATATGTGACCTCTTGCCCATTCTCGGTTGCTGCATCAAAGCGGACACCACTGTTTTGGTTGGTGCTCTTTTTATCTTGGGCGATCGTGTAAAATGTATTCCCATTTATCTCGTACCCTTGGAAAGTCGTTATAGTCGAAGATGGTGTCTTGGCCAACATGTACAGCTGATCTACAACATCATTGTCATTCATTAAATGTTTTCTCAACCAACTGCCGAAAGTCTCCATGTGGGCCTTCCTAATCCAGGATTCAGGCTTCCCGGGTTGTCGAACGTAAAATATTCTTGTGTTTCTCAAAGCACGGAGCCACCAAGCTGGAATTGGTCAAGACAAAGGTGTGGTGTGCTTGATCAGAGAATGGCCGTCCATACATATCGTTGATTTCATTCCGATCGTGCCTTTTCCACTTAGTCTCCCCTCGTGCGCGATCGAGGAAGACCAATCGGCTTAAGGTCAGAACAAAGTCAACACAAAACTCAATTACCTCCTCATTTCCATAGCCCTTGGCGATGCTTCCTTCCGCCTAGCACGGTTACTTAACATATTTCTTTAATACTCCCATGAACCTCTCGAAGGGGAACATATTGTGTAGAAATACAGGACCAAGAACGAAAATCTCTTCGACTAGGTGAACCAGGAGGTGCGTCATAATATTGAAGAAGGATGGCGGGAACACCAACTCGAAATTGACAAGACATTGGATCACATCGTTCTGTAACCGTGGTAGAACTTCGGATTGATTACCTTCGAGAGATTGCATTGAGGAATGCACATAGCTTCACAATGGCTACTCGAACATTTTCGGCAGGAGCCCCTCAAAGCAATCGGAAGCAATTGCGTCATAATCACGTGGCGATCGTGAGACTTCAGGTTTTGGAACTTTTTCTCCGCCATGTTTATTATTCCCTTTATATTGGGCGAGAATCCAGACGGAACCTTCATCTTTTGCTCAGGCATTCAAAAAGATGACCTTCTCTTCTTTGGTCGAGCGTAGCTGGCACGACCTTGAAACCATTCCGGATGCCGGTCATCGTGGTCTTTCAAACGTTGCTGGTCCTGCCGTGCTTCCTTTGTATCATTTGTCTTCCCATACACGCCCAAGAAGCTTAGGAGGTTCACGCAAATATTCTTCAGAACGTGCATCACGTCGATTGCAGAGCGGACATCTAGGACTTTCCAATATTCTAGCTCCCGAATATAGATTTCTTCTTCCACATGGCTGCGTGCCCGTCAGCTCCCTTCGAACTGATTGTCCGCCAGGACCCTTTCCAAAGATGACTTTCAAATCCTTGACCATATCAAATACCTCAGCACCGGTCGTTCCGCAAAGCTTCGCCGGTGATCTGCCTTGCCGTTGTAATGCTTGCCTTTCTTTCTTACTGGATGAATTTTCGGAAGAAATCGACGATGCCCAAGGTACACGTTCTTCTTACAATTTGGCAAATGTACACTTTCAGTCTCATGTAAGAAGTGCGTGCATGCATTGTATCCCTTATTTGACAGTCCCGAAAGGTTACTAAGAGCAGGCCAATCGTTGATGGTTACGAAAAGCAACGCCAGAGGTCAAATTCCTCTTGTTTGTGCTCATCCCACACACGGAAACCACCCCACAGCTGTAAAAGTTCATCAACTAATGGCCTTAGGTACACATAGATGTCGTTGCCGGGTTGCTTCGGACATTGGATGAGCACTGGCATCATAATGAACGTCCGCTTCATGCACATCCAAGGAGGAAGGTTGTAGATGCATAGAGTCACGGGCCAGTGCTATGGCTGGAGCTCGCTCGCCAAAAAGGATTCATGCCATCCGTACTTAGAGCAAATCTTATGTTCCTTGCGTCACCTGCAAAATCTTTGAACCATCTGTCGATCTTTCTCCATTGCGTTCCATCTGCGGTGTGTCTCAACTCCCGTCCGACTTACGGTCCTCTTTGTGCCATCGCAACAACTTGGCATGCTCTTTGTTCTGAGCAGACGTTTCAACCGTGGTATTATAGGAGCATACCACATCACCTTGGCGGGAACCCTCTTCCTGGGTTTCGCCCTCAACATCGTCACCGTGGTCATCGCCTCGATCTTATAACGCAATGCGGTGCATACCGGGCATTCATTCAAATTCTCGTATTCACCGCGGTAGAGGATGCGATCGTTGATGCATGCATGTATCTTCGTAACCTCTAAACCTAGAGGGCAGACAACCTTCTTTGCTTCAGACGCATCTTGGCGGGCAACTCGTTATCCTTTGGAAACATATTCTTCAACATTTTCAGCAAGTTTTCAAATGCCGAGTCAGCTACACCTGCCTCTGCCTTCCATTTCAGCAAATCCGAGTGTGCAGCCCAGCTTTTTCAGACCATCATCGCATCCGGGTACAGCGCCTTTCTGTGATCCTCTAACATGCGATCCAAATTCTCCCTCTCCTTTTCAGTTTCGCATGGCGTCTCCGTGCATCAGCAATGGTCCGACCAAGATCATCAACGGGATCATCACGTGCCTCTTCTTCACCTTCCCTTCACCTTGAGCATCCTCCATGAAAGTATCACCGAAATGAGCAAGATAGCTTTCATCGATGAAATCATCCCCTTCTTCATCTTCTTCCATTATAACCCCTCTTTCTCCATGCTTGGTCCAACAATTATAGCTTGGCATGAAACCCTTCAAGCAGATGCATGTGAACAACTCTTGAGGAAGAGTAACCCTTCTCATTCTTACAGATAACACATGGACAGATAACAAAACCCCCGCTTGTTCGCATTAGCCACTACGAGGAAATCTTTCAAACCCGTAGTGAACTCGCCGGAGAGTCGGTTACCAGACATCCATTGCCGATTCATCTGCATTATTATAATATAAAATATATAATTAACCATCATGCATTTGTTAAACTAACTAGCTACAAACAATATAAATTAAACAATGAACTACACACATGCATATTGACACATCAAAGGTTCATCAAGTTGCTAACCATGATCGAAGAGTGTGGCTCCAACACTTCATGTCATGTTTGTTTCATGCTCTTGGGGCATTTCATCAAACACCTTATGTGCATAAGAGGAACCAAAAGCAAACCTACACCCACTTGTGAAGAGAATGGCTCCAAATGGCTAAGTGTTGGCTGCTTTGGATGGGTATATATATAGGGGAGGGCTTTAGTTGCGGTTGGCACGGCAAACCGTGACTAAAGTGCTTGGCCTTTAATCGCGGTTGTCTGGCCAACCGCGACTAAAGCCCTCACGGCACCAGCTGGCGGCGCCAGGAGCCTTTGGTCGCGTTCACCTCCGTAACCGCGATTAAAGGTCCCATTAATCGCTGATTCCTACTTCGCGACTTATGTACGGACGGGTTCGCTTTTTCCACTAGTGCACGGACGACGGTGACAAGCTTCCATGCATGATGAGCTCGACACGGGCCTAGTTTGCCGTGTAATCTATCGTGCAAGTTTGTCGCCCGGTGACCTCGGTCGAAAGCTTGCCGGCGAAGCTAGCGAGCAAACTGCGTACGTACTGTGCGCCGGCCGCCGGCCGCCGACGTACGTGGAACGAGAAGAAGGTGTACACGTACGTGCGGGTTCTCTCCTTTCAACAGTTTCCAACTCCTCGCTCCTTTTGAGGAGCACGCGGCTACCGGGCTACGTATGTCGACGGATCATCAAAGTAAAGAATGAAGAATCTGTTGGGAACACACGCCCTGTCCATGTGTGACTTGTTTAATTTCGGCGACAATGATCGCTGTCTCGTTCGCGCTGGACGACACGTACGTGTCGGAACTACTACATGTCCATCGCAAGTAAATGGGCGGCACGTTGTTTTACAAAAAAAGAGTTGTGAACCAGACACCATGCTGCCTAAATGGTTCACCAAAAGTTGTGCATGCCATACGCGCGTCTGGATCAGCACCAGTGCGGGTCGAAAAGCCACGTCATTACAAAAAGGATAGCTAGCCTAGCTTAGTTAGCTCGCCAGATCGATCGATGGGGGGTCGACCTGTATAGTTTTCTAGTGTGTGGTTGACAACCACGTAGATTTGGATCCTCCAATATGGAAGGCCCGCGACTGTTCAATTCTCGCATCAATGCATTTCGAGAAGTCAACGAGTTCATGCATAAAGAAATGAAGTCAATGAGTTAAAAAACCATACTGACTGACTGAAACGCCAACGTTGTTGTTCTCATCTACGCATCCTCACCCATCGTCCCAACTTTCTTTTTGCAACAGAATGAGCTGCATACAAATTCCGAAAGAATTCCACCAATTTGTGTAAAACTCGTGCCAAAATTTCTGAATCCGAACGGAGGGACTGCAGAAGAAGAGTGATGCGTGGGCATGCATGCACATGACACACAATTCCTGGTCAAAATCAAGGGAGAAACACATGAGATGGCTATATCGATTCTACACACTCAAATAGACTCCACTTGGGAGTCAAGAAGATGATGGCATGCAGCTTGCTGGAGCTGTGTAGCTGCCAAAGCAAGCGCAATTGGCGGACTGTGAAGGGAGAAACCGGCAAGGCAACCCGCGGAATGTGACGGGTTCGTAGCAGCGGCGAAAACGACGCCGGTCTTGGATCGAGTCCGACTCCGATGGTGGGTGAACACCATTGGCACTTATGCTAGGTCTTGCATCGACGTCTTACGGACAGCGACGTACTATTACAGGCGTCCAGTGATCATATGCATACGGGCGATATAAAGATCGATGGATATGCTATCATATACAGTCGCGTATTAACCGTCGTGATCGTCGTGACCTCCATGATAGATACTTGGAGGGAGATAGATTGCGTGCTCAAACAGGGAGGAGGACCAAGACCAGCAACAGTGATGGTCTTGTTTATTTGTAATTCAAACCCACATACTCCGGAGAACTAAAGTAAGAACATCTACAATTGGGCGCTTTAAACATGTCTCAAACATCCGGGTGGACCATCCGGTAACTAACCAGTCACGAAATTTTGATCTAGATGGACGTCTCAAACAGGCTTAAACACCTGGGCTGACTGACACTCCTCGTATTCAATTCAAATATGGGGCGTCCAGGCGCGCCTGGGTGCGTCTGTCATGTCGGACTGACGCTGGGGTACCACACGAAAACAGTCCGAAAACCGGCGGTCCGAAACTCGTCTCCTCCGTCGGACCGATGTTGCCGCATGGCACCGCTCCCGTGGGCTGCGTACTGCCTAGCCCGACAATTTAAGTCGGCTGCGGAACCGAAACCCTACCTCGGCACATTTTCCTCCTCCCATCCGCCGCCGCCTCCACTTTCCACTCCTCGTCCGCCACCACTAGTAGCCATGCCTCCACGTCGCCAGGTGAGGAGCTATCCATTTCTAACACCAGAGCGCCGGATCCGGTCAAGGAGCAAAGCCTGGATCGCCGCGGGTTAACTCCGGACGCAGTGGATCCGAAGGAGGAGGTTAAAGAGGAGGAGGAGGAGGATGTAGGGGACGCAGATCTGCGGGTGAAGCATCAGGCTATTCTCCTACGCACTTGTTCATCCGGCCCCCGGCACCGACGTTGTGGATATCTTCAACGACGAAGATTAGTTAGGGTAGTATAGGATTTCTTTTGCATGCTCTGTTTCAATCTAGGGTCGAAATACGAGAGATTCGGATGAAGAGTAGCAAATTTAAAAGGTGATCGATCACTGTCTGAAGACGCGTCCAATCGCGTCCGCTGTAGACGCGCTAAGAGCGCATGAATGCAGCAACCCATGAGGTAGCTTCACCACGCAAGTTACGTTCGATGGCCATCGTCCTTCCTCGCCGACCGACAAGGAAGGACGCACACGATGTGCACATGCGCCGCACCTTGTTGCTCCGGCCGCACAACTTGTTGATGAGCACAAGTACAAACCACAGCGGTACGTACACCGCGTACAGCACTCTTCCATCCTCATCCCCATCACGGCCGTACCGCCGGTCGCTGTGTCCAGTGGCTGGCCTGGCTGGTCCCGGCCGGCCGCGCATGCACCATCCATCCGTCGCGTGCACGGCTCTCCGCGCCTCGGCCGTCGGCGCGGTGGTTCGATCCCCGCGCTGTTTTGCAGGGCACCCACGCGTTGTCCTCCATAGGCATCGGCAGGCCATCCCTCACGCCCCACGACGGCGACCCGTGAATGGTGCGTCGCCTTCTTCCCAACGGCACTGGTAGGATTGTACGTGAGCTCCAACATCTGCCCTTGCCGTGCCATGTCCGCTGCACTGTCGCATTGCGTCCCGTCCCGACGGCGGAACATGCCACGGCTGGTGCCTCCAAAGCTCCAATCAACTCATCTCGAATGTCGCCGGTCGATGCGCCCGCGCGTCCAATCAGTGCAACTTTGCGTAGTGCGGCGAGATTCACTCGAAGGGACGTACCCGACGTAAAATCCGACGACGACTGATGTGGAATAAAGCCGTGGTTTCGCTTCGACGGTGATGATTTTGGTATCGGGATCACATTCTACCAGCCCCACCTGCCTGGCCACGGCCGTTCGTCTCCAATTAATTGCTCCGGGAGTCAACGGCGTCGTGAGGCCAAAGGGCACACAAACTTTACTTTAGTCACGTCAAGGAGAAGTTGCGACCACCATATTTTAGGACTCACTACGCAAACACTTGACGTTTGATTCAGACACAGCAGAGAAACTCACTCGAAAACATCCTGTCATCCTAGCTAGGTGAATTGCTTGAAGGAATCGCGCCCTTGGGACCGACGGGACGCGAGTGGACGCAGGGGTCAAGCAAAGATACGGATACCACCACCACCACCACCACCCAGCACCCTCTGAAATCTTGGTGCGATGGCACCATCGACCACCGCCTGTGCTCCCGGAATTCGACAGCTCAATCGCGCCGGCGAAAAACTCGTACTACCATTATCTCCGTTGCGTGATCAAATCCGAGGCCGTGTACAACTTTCAATTATCATGCAATGCCACGACACGACGGGCTGTGCGCGTTTTGCCACTTCCATCCACAGGTCATATCCGGTGCCCTAGAGGCTGGACCTCGTGTCGTGCCAGGGCAAGGAAAGGCCGGCTTTGCCCGTCCTTGAAGCTAGTGGATGGATGGACACGATGTGTGGATGATGATACCTGATTTGATCGATAGGGTCCTGCTGTCTGCTTGACAGTTGTGGGGCTAGTAATAAGTGACTAATCAAGCTGCGAGACCTCTTGATAAAAAGAAAATTTTGAAAGCATTCCAGATTTTACTTTCCAGTTGCTGCGAGTTTCTATAAAAGAACATTCAGCTCGTTTTCAGACGTTGGGTATTAAGTTTAGTTCATGCAGCCGGATTCGTCACAAACTAGAAGGGCAGTCCGCGCTTTGCTGCGCCGTTTATATACTTGGGGTTGTACATGTTTTATTTTTACATGGTTTTTTTTAAGTTGTGAAAATTATTTACGTGCTAGTAGGTCTGGTGTGTGGGAAAAACAATGGAAGTGTGTTCTCTGTATCAGAGAAGCTACACCTATGGATAGACTTTACGGAATCATGATTACAGATGAATGTGTCAATTTATGATTGGAGATAAGGGAAAGTGTAGCTTAACGGTGAAAATCAGAGAAGTGATTGGTGGGAGAGTGTTTGGTATGACCTGTCCATAGCAAATTGTTCATGAGTGTATCATTTTTCTTTTCTTTATTGTGATGTTTGGATGGGTCATTTAGTCCGTGTGATTGAATGGCATCTTTAATTTAGTTCAAATACATGAAAAAGTTAGTACATATGTTGTCGACTGCATTTATTATGCCAGTGCTAAGAACGTTAAACGTGTCATAGGCGGCACTTTCCATTTGTCAAGGAAGGCCCACACCACCCAAACTTACAAGGGACCCATTCATCGAGAGATCCCACCGCAAAGCCTTGATCCCACCACGATTGACCGGTGTTCGATCGATGTGCTTCCCGTTGGAGCCGGTTGTCCTGGTGCGGAGCACTGCCGCACCGACTTCTCCCGTCCCGACGCATGCACGCACGGACGACGGTGACGAGCCGCCATGATGAGCATGAGCTCGACACGGGCCTGGTTACCTGTGTAATCTATCGTGCCAGTGTGTCGCCCAGTGACTTTGGTCGAAAGCTTGCCGGCGAAGCGAGCAAACTGCCAGCGTACGTGGAACGAGAAGAAGGTGTACACGTACGTGCTGGTTCTCTCCTTCAACAGTTTTCAACTCGTCGCTCCTTTTGAGGAGCATGCGGCTACGTATAGTACGTTTCTCTGTAGACTCAAAGTAAATCAAGAATAAAGAATCTGTTGGGAACACACGCCATGTCCATGTGTGACTTGTTTAATTTCGGCGACGATGACCGCTGTCTCGTTCGCGCTGGACACGGGGTAGGAACTATGTCCATCGCCTGTAAATGGGCGGCACGAGTGCGAGTTGCGAACCACAACCATGCTGCATAATGGTTCACCAGAAGTTGTGCATGGCACATGATCGTCTCTTTCAGCTGCAGTACGGTTCCAAAAGCGACGTCATTACAAAAAGGATTGCGAGCCAGAAAAGAGATGGAGATAGCTTAGCTTAATTACTTTTCCAGTGTGTGGTTGACAACCACGTAGATTTCGATCCACCAATATGGAAGGCCCGCGATTACTCAAATCTCGAGTTTAAACATTTTGAAAAGCCAACGAGTTCATGCATAAAGAAATGAAGTCAATGAGTTAACAACCGCACTGATTGACTGACTACCACATGACACATTTACACTACTATTAAACGAGAGAACTTGACGACAGCAGACGAAAACTCTGCCCGTACAAACAACCCACGCCCGCACGAGTCTACAGATAAACCCATGTCCTTTTCTAAAAAAAAGTAACAACCCACGTCCAAATTACACGCGTCATACACGGAAACAACTGAGCTAAATTAGCGGAAATCAATCCAGGCTCGACGTCCAAATTACATGCCCCGTCGCTGCCCTGCGCAGCCGCTGAGGCACCCGACGACGGCCGCGACGTTGCTGCACTGTGCAGCCACCGAGGCACCCAACGACGGCCGCGACGACGAGGTCGCCGAGTCACTCGACGACGGCCGCGACGACGTGTTGTTCCCCAACATTGGTGCAGCCGCACAGACGCCCTGCCACGGCCGCGACGAGGAGCTCCTCGCCGACATAGGTGCATGCTCTTCTCTGATTTGAAGTTCGAAAGGCTTTTACATGCCGCTGCCGCTAAGGCTTCGTTAGGCTAGAAGACGCCTCCGCCCTGCTCCTTTGTCAACCTGTTCATGTGATCCATCAATTGTTTTGATTGAATGAAATTATGAAAAATAAGGAAAGTGTATGAACTGGTGAATTATGGCATGACCATATACTGACCTCACCTAAATGCCTCATCAAGCTGCATATGAACAGGTTCAATTCTCAGTTCCAAAAATGAACACACATAAAGTCACTCTGAGATACACCTACATGAATAGCATTACAAACTACTACATCCTGAATCATCATTGCAGGTATATATATTAATGCAAAAGGAATTCAATTGGCGACTGAGTATTAACAAAGCTTTCATGTTAAACAGTAGGATGGAGTTGAACATAAAACACTACTCTGTCTGAGTTGTGGTAATAGTATTCCTTCAGTTACAATTGTGTGATACCATTCTTGACATTCACAGGGTTGAAGGACTTCGTATGCCCCCAACCTGTCCCAACAGGACGCGCACACCGTTCCAGGATATAAGCAACAACCAATCCTTGGGTGATGAGCATTACACAAACACCCAATTTCATTTTTTGTACCCCAACTGCTGAATTGTGACATTGATTGCAGACCCTAAAGAAGTAAAAAGGCAGAGGGATAGAGAGCGGTATGCACAAAATAAGGATGAGATTAATAAGAGACGACGTGAGCCCTACAAACAGAAGAAAATTGCGTCTGTGAGATCAGTGGGGCACAAACACAGCTGGGTGTATCAGAAGGTAATAAAGATGAACTTCATTCTTCATTATATATATTGCTATATATAATGATCTATTCTTCATCTACTCAGGCAGTAATGAGATTAATAAAGATGAAATTCATTCTCCATTATATATATTGCTATATATAATGATCTATTCTTCATCTACTCAGGCAGTAATGAGATTAAGAATCGTATGGAAAGGGAGCGGTATGCACGAAATAGAGAGGAAATATTAAAGCGACAACGACAAACCCGCGAGCAAAATAAGCATATTGCTGCCGTCCTTGATGGCAGTAACATTGTAACGCAAGTGCCGGCTACCGGACAATCTGCAGTCACACAACTGCAGAACATAACAAGTGCAGGGGGTGCGGTACCAAATTCCGTTCATTTGACCAGAGACAATGTGGACGATGAGTCCGATTGGTTGCACAGAAATGATGCGTACCAGATGCAACGGAATTCAAGACGACTGACACCCACACTTATGTCACTAGATGAGAACCCCCAACTCAGTACAATCGACAACCTACATATGCCAGAAAAGTCTTCTAAACAAGGGTTAGTTGTCTGATTTATTAATGGTGCTAAATTATTTGGTGTTTATTTCTTCTCTATTTTTCCATTCTATTTTTATTTTAGGTACAGATCCTTCTTATGGCAAGAAACCTCTACCGATCCAACGTAATGATATTACTCCAGGGATGGAACCGTCCCCAGATGCAGGTCAAACCTCTCATAATCAAATTGGTACGGTCTTGTGGTACCATCCTGTGCATAAAAAAGGGTCCATCTCTTTTGCTTACTCTTTTATGCCAAATAAATGTTTTCAGCCAACGACCACGCCGAAGATGCTTACAGACTACTGGAGCCCGATGTCCACACGATAAACATTGATGGTCTGCATAATGTCATTTTTAGTTTCATCTCCCTAGTATGCATAACATCAAATGAGCATCATTTACTACTCCTAACGCACTACTATTCAATATTCACAAATAGAATGCTTGGGAGACGGCAACCTAGGAGAAAAAACTGGAGACATGGACCATGATGAAGAAGCTAGGATCTTGGCCCAACCAGGTTTATTGTTGCTGACATGAGTTACTCCTACCGAGTGGAGCAAAAGTATGGTGATGGAGCTCCCAATAATGATGCTCACAACAGAGTTTACATGAACCTGCCCAAAAAGCATCATGTGCTTAGAAAAGTTACTGATTGCCACCATTGTGGAGCTTTGCGATTTCAATACGAGGGGCCTGCGTTTTGCTGCAGAAAGGGGAAAGTGGATGTATTTACTCCAGAGGTTTGTGAGGAGTTGAAACGGTTGTTTACAAGTCAAGATGATGAGGATGCTAGATATTTCAGAGAAAATATACGGTATTTCAACTTCCACTTCTCATTCACAAGTCTGGGATGTTGGAAATATGCCCTAGAGGCAATAATAAAAGGATTATTATTATATTTCCTTGTTCATGATAATTGTCTTTTATTCATGCTATAATTGTATTATCCGGAAATCGTAATACACGTGTGAATACATAGACCACAATATGTCCCTAGTGAGCCTCTAGTTGACTAGCTCGTTGATCAACAGATAGTCATGGTTTCCTAACTGTGGACATTGGATGTCATTGATAACGGGATCACATCATTAGGAGAATGATGTGATGGACAAGACCCAATCCTAAGCATAGCACAAGATCGTGTAGTTCGTTTGCTAGAGCTTTTCCAATGTCAAGTATCTTTTGCTTAGACCATGAGATCGTGTAACTCCTGGATACCGTAGGGAGTGCTTTGGGTGTACCAAACGCCACAACGAATCGGGTGACTATAAAGGTGCACTACAGGTACCTCCGAAAGTGTCATTGGGTTGACACGGATCGAGATCGGATTTGCCACTCCGTATGACGGAGAGGTATCTCTTGGGCCCACTCGGTAATGCATCATCATAATGCGCTCAAAGTGACCAAGTGTTTGGTCACGGGATCATGCATTACGGTACGAGTAAAGTGACTTGCCGGTAACGAGATTGAACGAGGTATTGGGATACCAACGACCGAATCTCGGGCAAGTAACGTACCGATTGACAAAGGGAATTGTATACGGGTTTGCTTGAATCCTCTACATCGTGGTTCATCCGATGAGATAATCGAGGAGCATGTGGTAGCCAAGATTTGTATCCAGATCCCGCTGTTGGTTATTGACCAGAGAGCAGTCTCGGTCATGTCTGCCTGTCTCCCGAACCCGTAGGGTCTACACACTTAAGGTTCGGTGACGCTAGGGTTGTAAAGATGTTAGTATGCAGCAAACCAAAAGTTGTTCGGAGTCCCGGATGAGATCCCGGACGTCACGAGGAGTTCCGTAATGGTTCGGAGGTAAAGAATTATATATGGGAAGTCGAGTTTCGGCCATCAGGAAAGTTTCGGGGTTCACCAGTATTGTACCGGGACCACCGAAAGGTTCCCGGGTGTCCACCGGGTGGGGCCACCTATCCCGGAGGGCCCCATGGGCTGAAGTGGGAGGGGAACCAGCCCCTGGTGGGCTGGTGCGCCCCCCTGGGCCCCCCTCTGCGCCTAGGGTTGGGAACCCTAGGGGAGGGGGCGCCTCCACTTGCCTTGGGGGGCAAGTTTCCCCCCTTGGCCGCCGCCCCCCTAGGAGATCCCATCTCCTAGGGCCGGCGCCCCCCTGGGGTCCCTATATAAAGAGGGGGGGTGGGTGGGAGGGCAGCCGGACCCTGACACCTGGCGCCTCCCTCTCTCCCTTGCTACACCTCCTCCTCCCGTAGTCGCTTGGCGAAGCCCTGCCGGAACTCTGCTACATCCACCACCACGCCGTCGTGCTGCTGGATCTTCCTCAACCTCTCCCTCCTCCTTGCTGGATCAAGGTGCGTGAGACGTCATCCGCTCCATACGTGTGTTGAACGCGGAGGTGCTATCCGTTCGGCACTTGGTCATCGGTGATTTGGATCACGACGAGTACGACTCCCTCAACCCCGTTCTCTTGAACGCTTCCGCTCGCGATCTACAAAGGTATGTAGATGCACTCCTATCACTCGTTGCTAGATGAACTCATAGATGGATCTTGGTGAAACCGTAGGAAAAATTTAATTTTCTGCAACGTTCCCCAACAGTGGCATCATCAGCCAGGTTTATGCGTAGTTTTCTATTGCACGAGTAGAACACAAATCTGTTGTGGGCGTAGATGTTGTCAACTTTCTTGCCACTACTAGTCTTATTTTGCTTCGGCGGTATTGTGGGATGAAGCGGCCCGGACCGACCTTACACGTACGCTTACGTGAGACAGGTTCCACCAATCGACATGCACTAGTTGCATAAGGTGGCTAGCGGGTGTCAGTCTCTCCCACTTTACTTGTAGCGGATTCGATGAAAAGGGTCCTTATGAAGGGTAAATAGAAGTAGACAAATCATGTTGTGGTTATTCTTAGGTAATAAAACGTTCTTGCTAGAACCCTATTGCAGCCATCGTAAAAGATGCAACAACAATTAGAGGACGTCTAACTTGTTTTTGCAGCAATTGCCTTGTGATGTGATATGGCCAAAAGTTGTGATGAATGATGAATGATATATTGTGATGTATGAGATCATGTTCTTGTAATAGGAATCATGACTTGCATGTCGATGAGTATGACAACCGGCAGGAGCCATAGGAGTTGTCTTAATTATTGTATGAACTGCGTGTCATTGATTCAACGCCATGTAATTACTTTACTTTATTGCTAAACCGTTAGCTATAGTAGTAGAAGTAATAGTTGGCGAGCAACTTCATGGAGACACAATGATGAAGATCATGATGATGGAGATCATGATGTCATGCCGGTGACAAGATGATCATGGAGCCCCAAGATGGAGATCAAAGGAGCTATATGATATTGGCCATATCATGTCACTACTATTTAATTGCATGTGATGTTTATTATGTTTATGCATCTTGTTTACTTAGAACGACGGTAGTAAATAAGATTATCCCTCATAATAATTTCAAGAAGGTGTTCCCCTAACTGCGCGCCGTTGCTAAAGTTAAAGTTCGTTTTGAAGCACCACGTGATGATCGGGTGTGATAGATTCCTACGTTCACATAGAACGGGTGTAAGACAATTTTACACATGCAAAACACTTAGGTTAACTTGACGAGCCTAGCATGTACAGACATGGCCTCGGAACACAGAGACCGAAAGGTCGAACATGAGTCGTATGGAAGATACGATCAACATGGAGATGTTCACCGACGATGACTAGTCCGTCTCACGTGATGATCAGACACGGCCTAGTCGACTAGGAGCATGTAACACTTAGATGACTAGAGGGATGTCAAATCTGAGTGGGAGTTCATTAAATAATTTGATTAGATGAACTTAATTATCATGAACATTAGTCTAAAATCTTTGCAAAATGTCTTGTAGATCAAATGGCCAACGCTCATGTCAACAGGAACTTCAACGCGTTCCTAGAGAAAACCAAGCTGAAAGATGATGGCAGCAACTATTCGGACTGGGTCCGGAACCTGAGGATCATCCTCATAGCTGCCAAGAAACAATATGTCCTAGAAGCACCGCTAGGTGAAGCACCCATCGAGAGAACCAAGACGTTATGAACGCTTGGCAGTCTCGTCTTGATGATTACTCCCTCGCTCAGTGCGGCATGCTTTACAGCTTAGAACCGGGCTCCAAAAGCGCTTTTGAGCAACACGGAGCATATGAGATGTTCGAGCAGCTAAAAATGGTTTTCAAGCTCATGCCCGGTCGAGAGATATGAAGTCTCCGACAAGTTCTATAGTTGTAAGATGGAGGAAAATAGTTCTGTCAGTGAGCACATACTCAAAATGTCTGGGTTGCACAACCGCCTGTCCCAGCTGGACATTAACCTCCCGGATGAGGCGGTCATTGACAGAATTTTTTAGTCGCTCCCACCGAGCTACAAGAGCTTTGTGATGAACTACAATATGCAGGGGATGGTGAAAACTATTCCTGAAGTATTTTCAATGCTGAAGTCAGCAGAGGTAGAAATCAAGAAAGAACATCAAGTGTTGATGGTCAATAAAACCACTAAGTTCAAGAAGGGCAAGGGTAAGAAGAACTTCAAGAAGGGCGGCAAGGATGTTGCCGCGCCTGGTAAGCCAGTTGCCGCGCCCGGTTAGTCAATTGCCGGGAAGAAGTCAAAGAATGGACCCAAGCCTGAGACTGAGTGCTTTTATTGCAAAGGGAAGGGTCACTGGAAGCGGAACTGCCCCAAATACTTAGCGGACAAGAAGGCCGGCAACACTAATGGTATATATGATATACATGTAATTGATGTGTACCTTACCAGTACTCGTAGTAACTCCTGGGTATTTGATACCGGTGCTGTTGCTCATATTTGTAACTCACAGCAGGAGCTGCGGAATAAGCGGAGACTGGCGAAGGACGAGGTGACGATGCGCGCCGGGAATGGTTCCAAGGTCGATGTGATCGGCGCCGCACGCTACCTCTACATTTACCTACGAGATTAGTTTTAAACCTCAATAATTGTTATTTAGTGCCAAGTTTGAGCATGAACATTGTGTCTGGATCTCGTTTAATACGAGATGGCTACTCATTTAAATCCGAGAATAATGATTGTTCTATTTATATGAGAGATATGTTTTATGGTCATGCCCCGATGGTCAATGGTTTATTCTTAATGAATCTCGAACGTAATGTTACACATATTCATAGTGTAAATACCAAAAGATGTAAAGTTGATAATGATAGTCCCACATACTTGTGGCACTGCCGCCTTGGTCACATTGGTGTCAAGCGCATGAAGAAGCTCCATGCTGATGGACTTTTAGAGTCTCTCGATTATGAATCATTTGACACATGCAAACAATGCCTAATGGGAAAAATGACCAAGACTACATTCTCCGGAACAACGGAGCGAGCAACCAACTTATTGGAAATCATACATACTGATGTATGCGGTCCAATGAGCGTTGAGGCTCGTGGAGGATATCGTTATGTTCTCACTCTCACTGATGACTTAAGTAGATATGGGTATGCCTATTTGATGAAACACAAGTCTGAGACCTTTGAAAAGTTCAAGGAATTTTAGAATGAGGTAGAGAATCAACGTGACCGAAAGATAAAATTCTTACGATCAGATCGTGGAGGAGAATATTTAAGTCACGAATTTGGTACACACTTAAGAAAATGTGGAATCGTTTCACAACTCACGCCGCCTGGAACACCTCAGCGTAACGGTGTGTCCGAACGTCGTAATCACACTCTATTGGATATGGTGCGATCTATGATGTCTCTTACTGATCTACCGCTATCATTTTGGGGATACGCTCTAGCTACATTCACTTTAAATAGGGCACCGTCTAAATCTGTTGAGACGACACCGTATGAATTATGGTTTGGGAAGAAACCTAAGCTGTCGTTTCTAAAAGTTTGGGGATGCGATGCTTATGTCAAGAAATTTCAACCTGAAAAGCTCGAACCCAAGTCGGAAAATGCGTCTTCATAGGATACCCTAAGGAAACCATTGGGTATACCTTCTACCTTAGATCCGAAGGCAAGATCTTTGTTGCCAAGAACGGATCCTTTCTGAAAAAAGAGTTTCTCTCAAAAGGAGTAAGTGGGAGGAAAGTAGAACTCGATGAAGTACTACCTCTTGAACTAGAAAGTAGTGCAGCTCAGGAAAATGTTCCTGTGGTGCCTACACCGACTGGAGAGGAAATTAATGATGATGATCAAGGTACTTCGGATCAAGTTGCTACTCAACTTCGTAGGTCCACAAGGACACGTTCCACACCAGAGTGGTATGGCAACCCTGTCCTGGAAATCATGTTGTTAGACAACGGTGGACCTTCAAACTATGAAGAAGATGGCGATGGGCCCAGATTCCAACAAATGGCTTGAAGCCATGCAATCCGAGATAGAATCCATGTATGAAAACAAAGTATGGACTTTGACAGACTTGCCCGATGATCGGCGAGCGATAGAAAACAAATGGATCTTTAAGAAGAAGACGTACACGGATGGTAATGTTACCATCTATAAAGCTCGACTTGTCACTAAGGGTTATCGGCAAGTTCAAGGGTTGACTACGATGAGACTTTCTCTCCCGTAGCGAAGCTGAAGTCCGTCCGAATCATGTTAGCAATTGCCGCATACTATGATTATGAGATATGGCAAATGGACATCAAAACGGCATTCCTTAACGGCTACCTTAAGGAAGAACTGTATATGATGCAGCCGGAAGGTTTTGTCGACCCTAAGAATGCTATAAAGGTATGCAAGCTCCAGCGATCCATTTATGGGCTGGTGCAAGCATCTCGGAGTTGGAACATTTGCTTTGATGAGATGATCAAAGCGTTTGGGTTTATGCAGACTTATGGAGAAGCCTGCGTTTACAAGAAAGTGAGTGGGAGCTTTGTAGCATTTCTCATATTATATGTAGATGACATACTTTTGATGGGAAATGATATAGAACTTTTGGACAACATTAAGGCCTACTTGAATAAGAGTTTTTCAATGAAGGACCTTGGAGAAGCCGCTTATATATTAGGCATCAAGATCTATAGAGATAGATCGAGACGCTTCATAGGTCTTTCACAAAGCACATACCTTGATAAGATATTGAAGAAGTTCAAAATGGATCAGTCCAAGAAAGGGTTCTTGCTCAGACATATTACAAGGTGTGAAATTGAGCTCGGCTCAATGTCCGACCACGGCAGAAGATATAGAAGAGATGAGTGTCATCCCCTATGCCTCAGCCATAGGGTCTATTATGTATGCCATGCTGTGTACCAGACCTGATGTAAACCTTGCTGTAAGTTTGATAGGAAGGTACCAAAGTAATCCCGGCAAGGAACACTGGACAACGGTCAAGAATATCCTGAAGTACCTGAAAAGGACTAAGTACATGTTTCTCCTTTATGGAGGTGACGAAGAGCTCGTCGTAAAGGGTTACGTCGACGCTAGCTTCGACACAGATCTGGATGACTCTAAGTCACAAACCGGATACATGTATATGTTGAATGGTGGAGTAGTAAGCTGGTGCAGCTGCAAGCAGAGCGTCGTGGCGGGATCTACATGTGAAGCGGAGTACATGGCAGCCTCGGAGGCAGCGCATGAAGCAATTTGGGTGAAGGAGTTCATCATCGACCTAGGAGTCATACCCAATATGTTGGGGGCCGATCAAACTCTTCTGTGACAACACTGGAGCTATTGCACTTGCCAAGGAGCCCAGGTTTCACAAGAAGACCAGGCACATCAAGCGTCGCTTCAACTCCATGAGTGAAAATGTTCAAGATGAAGACATAGAAATTTGCAAAGTGCATACGGATCTGAATGTCGCTGTTTGACACGAGAAATAATAAAAATAACAACAATAACGTTGGTTATTATATTATTAGCTCTCTACTCTCCAGGGGAAACAAAACATTGCGGGCGTGGCAGTGTACTAAGTACACAAATAAATATAGGAAAACATGCACTTTATTAATCTCTCATCGGAGAAACAAAATTACAAGTTCCCTTTACATATGCGCTCCGTGGCCTACTAGCGCGGCCAGCCTGACTGTAGCGATTGCGGTCTCTTGATTCCCGGGGCCTCGGAAGGCTCCCGGTTAATTACTCCCACGGGTTACTCCGCGAGACACCTCTGATTAAGCAGTGCGGTCGTCTTCGTCGTCTTCACCTTGCATTCTCCATGCATGATGATGGTGGTATGTGTGTAGGTGTGGGCAGCGGCAAAGCCCGTGTCCTCGTCGGTACACGTGCCGCTCAAAACATGCCCGCCCTCGCCGTCGCGCCTCATCGGTCTGGACAACGTTGATGTAGTTGGTGTTGGATTAGCATGGATCCTGCTTGGCTCGGACTTCTTGATGATGTAGCGGCTTCGTCGGGGTACACAAGGGGTCGCCTCGCGAGAGTATTCTTTTGTGGAGACTGGCGTCGGTGTAAAACCAACGCTCGCTCATATCGGCAAGGCCGTCGTGGTTAGCACCTCGTCTCAGCTGGACGCCGAGTTTACGGCGGTCCGTCAAGACAAGGGACACCGCCTTACGGGGCCATCGAAACTTAGTGTTGGTGAAGCCATGTCGCCTCCTCGCCATCACGCCTCGTCTTCACGGGCTCTGGGCCACGGAGAGCACCATGTAGTGGTACCTCGTCTCGACTGGACGCCGAGTTTACAGCGGTCTGCCAAGAAAAGGGCACACCTCACGGGACCGTGGTAAGGGTTGGTAAAGCCATGTTGTCGCGTAGCGCCTCTTCCTCGCATAGCGGGCTCCATGTTGCGGGCAGCACCGAGGGCATGTGTCATCTTCATGACTCCGGGCCGCGGCTCCATCTTTACGAGTTAGACATCGGTGGTGTCGTCCTGCAAGCTCCACGCCTCCGTCCTCTGCGACACCAGCTTGATGATGTTGATGATGGACGTCATCCTGACAAGCTCCATGTCCTCGTCGTCCTCCGCGGCACACAGCGGCATCCCAACGAGCTCCATGCCTCCGGTGTCCAGCTTGATGATGTTAACATTGGCGTCGTCTTGGTGAACTCCGTGGCGCCATCCACCGCGGCATGGCGGTGACATCCTCACGAGCCTCCATGCCTTCGTCCTCCTTGGAGCCAGCTTGATGAAGAAGACTATGGGCGTCGTCCTAGCGAGCTCCGTGGCGTCATCCACCGCGGCACGACGGTGGCATCCTCGCGAGCCTCCACGCCTTCGTCCTCCGTGGCGCCAGCTTGATGAAGAAGCCGATGGGCGTCGTCCTGGCGAGCTCCATATCACCATCCTCCACGGCACGACGACGGCATCCTCGCGAGCCTCCATGCCTCCGGGCTCCAGCTTGATGAAGCAGACGCCGACGGTGTCCCCTACGAGCGCCACACCTACGTCCTCCTTGCGTGCTCCACACCGCAATCCCCCGCGGCACTGTGTTGATGATGTTGGCAATGGACCTGGCGGTGTTGATGCAGTCTCCTTGTCCCACGTCATCGTCCACTGGTACGAGAAAGAGCGCCGCTTCGTCCGCAGCCATCACCGCCGGGTCTATCATCATCCACCGCCTGATTCCGCTGGGTACGAGAAGATCGCTTATCGTCTGCGGCCACCTCCGTTGGGCGCGTCGTCGACCGCCTCGACAACACCTTGTACGGGAAGAGCGTCACTTAGTCCGCGGCCACCTCCATTGGGCACGTCGTCCACCGCCTCAACTGCTCCTACGAGAAGAGCGCCACATCGTTCGCAGCCATCTCCGTTGAGCGCGTCGTCCGCCACCTCCATATAACCGGCTACGAGAAGAGCGCAACATCGTCCGCGGGCACCTCCATTGGGTGCATTGTGCGCTGCCACCAGGTACGAGAAGAGCGTCGCATCGTCCACGGTCTTTCCCACTAGGCGCATCGTTCGCCGCCTCGGTTGCACCTGGTACAGGAAAAACAAAAAAAAAACGTATGTAGCATAGAGAAAGAAGAGGATGTGCTAGCCGTTGCACATATCTCCCGAGTGCGCTTGGAACGCATCCGCCGTGGGAGCGCCACGCTCATTCTCTCATCTCCATTGTCTCCCGGTTGATGACTTTGCTGCTGGAGATGCATCGCCTCCGGCTGAGTGGTGCTCCGACTTGGTGCCTTGTTCTCTTGATGCAATCTGCTGTACTAAGAATATAAAAGAAACGACAATGAAGTGAAGGGCACCGTATGTGCCCTTGCGTGCATGTGCCATGCAACGCTGGATGTCTCCAGGCCCTCTAAAGAACTAGCTTGACTTGACATGCAACGGCCTCATGTGTGCTCCGTCGCCGTGGTCGAGCTCGGACCGGGTGTCACCGCCGTGGCCGCATCCTCTCGCATGTGTACTTGCACCGTCGTGAACTAGGCTGCCGTACACGCTGCTGCCGCCGGCGGCGCGTCTCGCCTGGCTGGCGTTTCCTTTCACTAGTAGAAAAGGGGGCAATGGCACAGGCCAGTTCAGCCCATTAGTCCCGGTTCAATCCAGAACCGGGACCAATGGAGCTATTTGCCCCGGTTCGTGAGCCCAGGGGGCCGGCCGGGCCACGTGGGCCATTGGTCCCGGTTCGTCCCCGGACGAACCGGGACCAATGGGCCAGGCTCCTGGCCCACCACTATTGGTCCCGGTTGGTGGCATGAACCGGGACCAAAGGTTTTTTAGTCCCGGTTCATGCCACGAACCGGGACCAATAGTGCTGCCTATATATACCCCTCGCTCGCGAGCAGAGCACTCCAGTGCTCTATTTTTCTCTTGTCGGCGAGGGGGGGCTTTGTGGTGCTCTAGCTCACCTCCTATGCACATGAGGTGTTCGATGAAATGCTCGAGCCACACTACTTAAGCTTTCTCCTCTCCAAGCTCGACCTCCAACCTCCATTTTCCTCAATATTTGTCTAGGTTTAGCGGTCCGTCACGCCCCGTCTCCGTCTTCACTGCCGTCGATCACCCGCGCCGATCTCATCGCCAGCACCACCGTGGTGAGCCTCTTCTTCTTATCTTCTTTCTGAAAGGAAAAATATTCTTACTTGTATTATTTTCTTACTTTTATTATTGCATCTTATATAGTGCGATGGTTTTGGTATCCGCCCCCGTCGGCCCTCGTCCTGTCTATGATTCAGATGTGGTATATATTATCTTTTCATAACTATTGGTTCATTTATTGTTTATGAAAATTATGCCACCAACGTGACATAGATTTTATTTATCTAGGAGGTTGTTGAACCGAAATTCCAACCGACCCTATTGTCGAGAGGTTAAATTTAGTTGAAGAAGAAAACAATTTCTTGACGGAAAAATAAAAAACTTGAGGAGGAGAAGATGATATTGGAGTTGCATGTTATGGATGTCGTCGATGATCACAAGATCAAGATGGATGCAATGCGCTTGAAGATGAGAAAGATTAGAAAATATGCCATTCATACCGAGGCTTGGTATCATTATGCCGTTGTTACCTTGGTTGCGATTATGATCGCATTTGTTTTCGCATTGAAATGTTTTACATAGTTTCAATGTATGGTTTAATTAATTTAGATGCTCTGCAGAGCTTTATGTTGTTAGATGAGAACTATGTATGTACTTTGGTTTTTATGTGATGATGAACTTCTATTAATTTGGTCACTTAATTATCTATTCATGATGTTCTGTAATGATTTTTGACACACTTAATTATATATAATGCACGCAGATGAACCGCAATGAATGTACGGTGATGTACACACCTCCGAGTACATTAAGGGCGTGCATGATTTTCTCAAGTGGCTGAGGCAAACAAGCAGAATGGTTTTATGTGTTGTCCATGCCCTATATGTGGGAATACGAAGTCTTACTCGACTGGAAAAATCCTTCACACCCACCTGCTTTACAAGGGTTTCATGCCAAACTATAATGTTTGGACGAGGCACGGAGAAATAGGGGTTATGATGGAAGACGGCGAGGAAGAAGAGTACGATGACAACTATGTGCCCCCTGAATACGGTGATGCTACCGAACATCAAGATGCACCAGACGATGTGCACGATGGTGCTGCAACGGGCGAAGCTGCTTGAAGATCAAGAGGAACCAGACGATGTACCCGATGATGATGATCTCCGCCGGTCATTGTCGATGCAAGGACACAATGCGAAAGTCAAAAGGAGAAACTGAAGTTCGATCGCATGTTAGAGGATCACAAAAAGGGTTGTACCCCAATTGCGAAGATGGCAACACAAAGATCGGTACTGCATCGAATTGCTGCAGTGGAAGGCAGAGAATGTTGTGCCTCATAAAGGATTTGAGAAGCTACTGAAAATAATGAAGAAGAAGCTTCCAAAGGATAACGAATTGCCCGACAGTACATACGCAGCAAAGAAGGTCGTATGCCCTCTAGGATTGAAGGTGGAGAAGATACATGCATGCCCTAATGACTGCATCCTCTACCGTGGTGCCTACAAGGATTTGAACGCATGCCTGGTATGCGGTGCATTGCTGTATAAGATCAGACGAGATGACCCTGGTGATGTTGACGGCGAGCCTCCCAGGAAGAGGGTTCCTGCGAAGGTGATGTGGTATGCTCCTATAATACCACGGTTGAAACGTCTGCTCGTAAACGGAGAGCATGCCAAGTTGATGCGATGGCAGAGTGAGGACCGTAAGAAAGACGGGAAGTTGAGAGCACCACCGACGGTTCGCAGTGGAGAAAAATCGAGAGAAAGTACTGGGATGAGTTTGCAAAGGACCCAAGGAACGTATGGTTTGCTTTAAGCGCGGATGGCATTTATCCTTTCGGGGAGCAGAGCAGCAATCACAACACCTGGCCCGTGACTGTTTGTATGTATAACCTTCCTCCTTGGATGTGCATGAAGCGGAAGTTCGTTATGATGCCGCTTCTCATCCAAGGCCCTAAGCAACCCGGCAACGACATTGATGTGTACCTAAGGCCATTAGTTGAAGAACTTTACAGCTGTGGAATGGAAACGGTGTACGACGTGGGATGAGCACAAAAGGAGGAATTTGACCTAAATGCGTTGCTGTTCGTGACCATCAACGATTGGCCCGCTCTCGGAACCTTTCGTGACAGACAAACAAGGGATACCACGCATGCACGCACTATTTACTTGACACCGATAGTATATACCTGGGAAGCTGCAGGAAGAATGTGTACTGGGCCATCGTTGATTTCTTCCGACCAACCATCAATGTCGAAGAAAGGCAAGCATTTCAAAGGCGCAGGCAGATCACCGAAGAAGCCCGCCATGCGCATCGGTGATCACGCATTTGCTATGGTCAATGATTTACACGTAATCTTTGGAAAGGGTCCGGCGGACTAGCTGTTCCGAATGACGCTGAGAATCACGCACCCATGTGGAAGAAGAAATCTATATTTTGGGACCTACCCTACTGGAAAGAACTAGAGGTCCGCTCTTCGATCGACGTGATGCACGTGACGAAGAACCTTTGCGTGAACCTGCTAGGCATCTTGGGCGTGTATGGGAAGACAAAAGATACACCTGAGGCACGAGAGGACCTGCAACGCTTGCACGAAAAAGAGGACATGCGTCCGAAGCAGTATGAAGGTCCTGCCAGCTACACTCTTACGAAAGAAGAGAAAGAAATATTCTTTCAACGCCTGCTCAGTATGAAGGTCCCGACTGGCTTCTCGTCGAATATAAAGGGAATAATAAATATGCGGAGAAAAAGTTCCGAACCTAAAGTCTCATGACTGCCACGTGATTATGACGCAATCGCTTCCGGTTGCATTGAGGGGGCTTCTACCGAAAACGTCCGATTAGCCATTGTGAAGCTATGTGCATTCCTCAATGCAATATCTCAGAAGGTGATCGATCCAGAAATCGCATCAACGCTTAAGGAGTGATGTGGCGCAATGTCTTATCAGTTTTGAGCTGGTGTTCCCACCATCCTTCTTCAATATCATGACGCACGCCCTAGTTCATCTAGTCGACGAGATTGTCATTACGGGGCCCGTATTTCTACACAATATGTACCCCTTTGAGAGGTTCATGGGAGTCCTAAAGAAATATGTTCGTAACCGCGCTAGGCCAGAAGGAAGCATCTCCATGGGCCATCAAACAGAGGATGTCATCGGGTTTTGTGTTGACTTTATTCCTGGCTTTAAGAAGATATGTCTCCCTAAATCGCGGTATGAGGGGAGACTGACTGGAAAAGGCACGCTTGGAAGGGACTCAATAATATGCAAGGACGGATATTCTTGGTCTCAAGCACACTATACAGTTCTACAGAACTCTACCTTGGTGACCCCGTATGTCGATGAACACAAGAACAGTCTGCGCTCCAAACACCCGGAGCAGTGCGACGACTGGATTACATGTGAACACATCAGGACTTTTAGCAGTTGGTTGGAAACACGTCTCAGAGGTGACAGCACTGTTTGTGATGAGCTGTACTTGTTGTCCAGGGGACCATCTTCGACTGTAATGATTTGGAAAGGATACGAGATAAATGGGAATACATTTTACACGATTGACCAAGATGAAAAGAGCACCAACCAAAACAGCGGTGTCCGCTTTGATGCAGCAACCGACAAGTGAAATGACACATATTATGGTTACATAGTAGACATATGGGAACTTGACTACGGAGTAGATTTTAAGGTCCCTTTGTTTAAGTGCAAGTGGGTCAATCTGTCAGAGGCGGGTGCAGGTAGACCCACAAGACGGAATGACAACAGTGGATCTGAAAATCTTGGGTACACTGACGAACCGCTCATTCCTAGCCAATGATGTGGCACAAGTTATCTATGTGAAGGACATGTCTACCAGACCGAGGAAAATAAAAGATAAGGAAGCGAATACATCATACAATGAGCCAAAGCGCCACATAGTTCTTTAGGAAAAGGGACATCCTGGGAGTGGAGGGAAAGATGACATGTCTCAAGAGTATGAAAAGTTTCATGAAATTGCCCCTTCAAAGTCAAGGCTGACCCAAGCATCCCGATAAACGATGAAGATTATCCATGGTTACGGCGCAATAAGCAAACGACACAAGCGAAGAAAAAGTGAAGACTTTCTCCCACAACTATTATGATGATACCATGCCAACTTTGTAACAAACGAGTATGATACCATTGTCCGTTTTGTACATGCACATGCTATGCCAATTTTTTCAGAGTTCATTTGAAAACTATGAATTTGAAAACCTCGCCAACCGAAGGGCGCTCACACCGGTTTATAAGCCAGTCCCTCTACACGCCTTGTTGAGCTCACAAACTTGTGATTCACACAAATTTAAAAGAATTCAAATTTGAAAACTAATGGCACAAACAGAAAGTTTATAATTTTGCTGACCTAAAAGCAAAAAGAATTAAAAAATAAAAAAAACCAAAAGAAAATAAACAATGCAGAAAACAAAACAAAAAACTTGAAAAAAATAAAAATAGCAACAATTAGTATTTTGTTGTAAGTAGAAACAAAATAAAATATATAAAGCAACAAAGAAAACAAAAAAAGTGTTTTCAAATTCGAAAACTAATGGCACTAACAGAAAGTTTATAATTTTCCTAAAACTAAAAGCAAAAAGAACTAAAAAATAAAGCAAAAAACAACAAAAAATAAATAATGCAGAAAGCAAAACAAAAAAACTGGAAAAAAATAAAAATAGCAACAATAAGTATTTTGCTGTAAGTAGAAACAAAATAAAACAAATAAAGCAACAAAGAAAAAAAAAGGGCCACCTACTGGGCCCCCACGGCCTGAATACGACCAAAACCCTACCGAGGCCAGGATTCAGGCCCGCGGGAGGCCCAGTAGGCCCACGGGCACAGATTGCAGGTTTGGGCCCGAAAGCCTGCTTTAGAGAGAAGTTCGAGAGGGAAGGCGCACCGCACCGTATAAACAGGTGCGCCTCCCTCTCAACTAGCGAGGTGAGACTAAATATTTGGGTTCGGGGCAGCACAGGCCTTTGGTCCCGGTTGGTGGCACCAACCGGGACTAAAGGGGGCATTGGTGGCATTAGTCCCGGTTTGTGCCACGTACCGGGACCAATGCACTTTCTATATATACATGACTTTGCGAAAATTTCATTCAGTTCCTCATCCCGCCGCAGACGCCGCTTCTGCCCCGACGCCTCGCTCGTCGTCGCCGTCTGCGGCATCGCCGCCGCTTCGTTGCCGCCATACGCGCCATCGTTGCCGCCTGCGCCGCCTAACGTCGCCGCCGCCTCGCTTGCCGCGCTTGCCCGCCGTCGTCGCCGTCGAGCCCTTGCCTTGCCGCTTCGCCCGCGCCGCCCGAGCCCGTCGTCGCCCCTGCCCCGAGCCCGCCGTCCGCGCCGCCTCGAGCCCGTCATAACCCCTGCCGCGCCTCGAGCCCGTTGTCGCCGCGACGCCGCCGCCGTCGCCTCGCCTGCCGCCGCCTTGCTAGAGCCCCGCCACGAGCCTCTACTCATATGTTGCAATATGTTTTTTTATTTTTATTAGTTTATTTTTTTGTTCATATGTGATGTATATGTGTATGTGGCTATAATGTATATGTTTTTTATTTTTATTAGTTTAATTTTTTGTTCATATATAGAAAGTTACAATTTTAATTAGGTTAGTGCAGGAAAAAGGTTAGTGCATTTTAATTAGGTTAGTGTAGAGGAAAAAGTAAAATAAGGAAAAGGAAGAAAAGAGGAAGAAGGAAGAAGGAAGAAGAAGAAGATAAAGAATGAGAGGAAAAAGAAGAAAAAGAAGAGGAGAAGAAGAAAGGAATAGAGGAGAAGAAGAAAAAATAGAAGAAAAATTCTATTTTTTCTTCTACTCCTCTATTCTTTTCTTCTTCTCCTCTTTTTTTCTTCTTTTTTTTCTTCTCCTTCTTCCTTCTTCCTTCTTCCTCTTTTTTCTTCCTTTTCCTTATTTTCCTTTCTCGAGGGATAAGAAGAAAAAGAAGAGGATAAGAAGAAAGAAAGGAATAGAGGGGAAAGAAGAAACTTCAACACGAGGGGGGGGGGTACCGATACCCCCTCCCTGATAACATTATTTTCCCATGTATATGTATGTCGCGTCGTTGTCGATATAACGAGGGTGTCGAGGATCGCCGAGGGTCGAGGGTCGGGAACTAGGGTAGAGGGTCGAGGGTCGTTAAGGGGTCAAGGGTCGAAGGTTTCAGGTCGAGGTTCCTATAGTGTCAAAGTATTGAAGAAATCCATGGCTTCATCATTAGCCGGAAGTAACCATGGCATGCTGGTACGAAATCCTCCAAAGTTATTCTGGAATGGAGTCCCGGATAGGACAATTTGCCTTTTTATACGAATTTCAGCAAAGGCCTTCCAAATAACGATATTCGGAAGGTTCTTGCTGAACTTTGTACCAAAAAGCGAATTATCCTATCTGGGACTCCGTTCAAAAATAACTTTGGAGAGCTTCGTACCATCATGCACCTGTTACTTTCGCCTAATGATGAAGACATGGTTTTGTTGAATCCTTTGACACTAGGCAACCTCCTGACCCCTCGGCGATCCTCGACCCCTTGACGCTCGACCGCTCGGCGATCCACGACCCTCTACCCTACAGCGGGCGTCGATGCCCACGCCACTTGTGGGACATAGATGTAGTGTTCAACGCCGACCCCCTCCCGATAGCTTCAACACGTAGGGGGGGTCGATATTACCCCTCCTTGAAGCGTTCTCGAGGCCACCCCTAACCCTTGAAGCGTTGTCGAGGCCACCCCAAACCCTAGAGAAGCAGCGTCGAGGCCACTAATATGATTCCTTATTGTGATTAGCTAGCTAGTTCTACGTTTGCCACTAATATATCCATATCTGTCATGTTTGAATAATAATTGCCATGTTGTAAATATTTGTAGAAACTATGGACACCCCCCGAGACGAAGCACAAGAAGCGTTGTTGAGGGACATAATCGCACAAGGAAGTGATGTCGTCTGCTTGTTGATGTTTCTTAACGACAATGATGGTCTGGAAGGAGAGGGTGAAGAAGCAGCTGGCTATGATTTACATGGCTCCGATGACCCAATGCCGGTGCAAGAAGGAGAGGGTGAAGAAGTAGACCGTGAGGACGGCTCCGGTGATCACCAAACCGAGTCCGGCCAGGTATATATATTAGTTAAGCCTGTGCTGACTAGCTAATTGATGCATTCATTGTTTTGGTATGTACACATATTAATTAACTCTCGTCTTTGTTCTCTTTCTAGCCCTCCGGATCGAGCACAACTTCGTAAAGAGACGAGGCCCAAGAAAAAGTTGAGCTCGGATGAAAAGTTTGAGATCATACAAATTGCAGCGCTGACGGCCAACCGATTGAACCCTACCGGACAAAGAAGGCATTTGTTGCTCGGTGCGGGGTTACGGTTAGGGACAAGATCCCGATCAGCATCCACCAATGGTATAAGCCTAAGAACGAAGACCCTGAGGTGTCTTATGTCAATGATATGCAGAAAAATGATCTTTGGACTGAGCTGAACTCAAATTTTACCCTACCGCTAGAGGATGATCTGGAGAAACCAGTAATAGAGCCATTAATAAAGTCTTTTGCTCTTAAGAAGATGGCAGACCTATTCAGGAATTGGAAGAAAGAACTCAATACGTATGTCAAAAAAATGAGACACCAGAATTCAAGGGCAAATATGAGAAGATCAGAGATGACTGGCCCGCATTTGTGGCCCACAAGACATCGGAAAAGAGTAAAAAGATGTCGGCGACAAACAAGAGAAATGCTACGAAGAAGAAGCTTCACCATCGCACGGGGTCAGGTGGCTACCTCGTAGCCCGGCCTAAGTGGGCCAAGGCTGAGAATGATCTGCTTGATAAAGGGATCGAACCAGAGACAATGAACTGCTGACTGTTGTCGAACTTGGTTCTTCGGGGCGGCGGATCCTTGGACCCTATAACAGGAAGTGCATTTGGACGGACGAACAATTGGACATACCAGTCAAGAGGCTTCAAGCAATATATCGAAGCAGCGCAGCAAGGGAAGTTCGTTCTGCATGTGGGAGAAGGATGAGCTCACAATGGCCCTCGGGAATCCACGAGCACCACGGACGGACACGAGGCACGCCAGCTCCGCTTCGTGGAAGGCTGGATTTCGGACGCAGGGGTTACAAAACCCATGAGAGGAGGAAGAAAGCGGAGCAGAGCCAAATGCAGGCGCTGCACGAAAGGGTAATGGGGCTAGAGGAACGAGAAGAGGAACGAGAAGCAGCATATCGCAGCAAACGACCTGCCGAAGCTTCCCCCGAAGCTACCCCGCCATCTCAGTGGAGAAGCAGCGTGGCTTCCACCGAGCTGCTTCAGCCAGAGCAGCATGCCTTGACGGCTCCTGCCAGCTATCCCATGGATGCTATCACGGATGCTGAAAATTGCCACCTTATGGCGCAATGGAGCAATTTGAAGGTCAAGGCGGCTGTTGGCTCTGTTTATCCTACTAAACCCGACTCAACTTTTCACTACCGGCCGATTCAGAAGGATATGCTAAGGTGATGGTCGATGAAATAACGGAGGATTTGAGGACCTCCGGCTTGACCACCCTACCGGTGAAGGGGAGTATCGGCTGGGTTCTGCTTTGAAGACTCCATGCCTATGGCGGAAGGATCTCATCAACCTTCCGAACTGGACGCCTCTGCCTCCTCCTCCTCCTCCGTCGAGTCAGGGCACTCCGCCTCCTCCATCGCCTCCTCCTCCGGCGAGTGACGATCAGGGCACTCGGCCTCCTTCTCCGGCGTGGCGGCACTCCGCCTCCTTCTCCGCCTGCGCCGGCGGGCCCGAGCAGCCAGCCTCCTCCTTCTCCGCCTCGTCAGCAAGGGCGGAAGAGACCCGCCGCCGCTCCGGCTGCTCCGGCGCGTCGTAGTCCTTCTCCTCCGCCTCGTAAGCAAGGAAAGAAGACATCCGCTCCGTCTGCTCTGCCGGCGTCTAGCAGTACAGCCAAAGGCGGGAGGAGATACAGATTCGGTCCTTCTCTGAAGACGAAGTTATCGTACGAGAGGAGCGAGGAGGAAAACGCGAAGATCGCGCAGATCAAGTGGATGACTGGTTTCAAGGGTTGAAAGCAAAGAGACATCCACCTCCGGAGGAGAAGGTAGATCCAGTGAAAGCGAAGCGCACTCTGGCTGCCCTGACAAAACCACCCAAGTCTCCGCCGAAAGGCAACTATGAGCGCATTATTGGAAAGGCATTTGCCGAAGCGGAGAGGTCGGGAAGTACTGTCAGTGATCAAAGGATGAAAGAACGACGAGCTGGGAAACAAATTGCCCAGCTCGGCGAACAAGCCGGCAATCGTGCCCCCGCTCAAGGTGCCTGCTAGCGACATCGTCGATCCGAGGATGGTGCCTGGTTATGGCAATCCTGCAGATTACCTGCCCGACGATGTACATTATGATTTCTTGGAGGTGCAGATACAAAGATACGAGTACGGGAAGCCTCTCGTCAAAGATGAAAGTTCTCTATCAACGATGATGCGAAGATTGCATGATTGGTACATGAAAACCTGCAAAGAGTCTCAGGGGAGGAGTACTTTGTATGTGAGAGTTAAAAAGGAGCATGACCTCCTGTGAATTGAACTGTTGCCTATTCCATTTGAGGAGTTCTATCAGTTTTTCAATCAATTGGCCCTCGATAAAGCAACGGCCACCTGCTACTGTCTGTAAGTAGTACTACTTCTGTCATTAAGTCTCTCTATATAACTCAGCCCTTTCATTGCATGTATTTATAATTATTCTCAATATATTATGCAGATTGAAGATCGCCGAATTGAAGAAAAGACAAGTGGGTGATATTGGGTTCATTAACACATATCTCATAGATAAAACTGAGGTTGAATTTCGTAAAGAAAATACAAAGGCCAACTTGCTACAATCGTTGTTAATAAATGAACACAAAGATATAATACTCTTTCCTTACAACTCCAAGTGAGTGTTACTGTCTTGTGGCATATTCGGTTTCCTTATTAGTCTAGGTTATAATAATGTAATATTGATGAGTTATGCATGTGTGCGCAGCTACCACTATATTCTCCTAGAGATTAAGCTTGAGAAGGCAGTAGTAACTGTCTGAGACTCCAAGCGAAAAGATCGCAAGGAGTATGCGGACATGACTGAAATGCTCGAGAAGTAAGTTAAATCGATCATTATCCACCATATCAGCAACTTTGTTCATTTCTGATATCAAATAATTGTTTTCTTTGTATGGCAGGGCTTGGAGAAAATTCACCAAAAAAGCTCCGGGACTACCAAGAAGCTGCAATTTAGACACCCGAAAGTAAGTACTATATAGTAGCATATTCCACGCATCTCCTAGTGATTCAAGCGCTAGTTTCATCAATACTATTTAGCATGCTTGCTAATTATCAGTTTGATTGACCTCTATTTCTTGTAAAGTGGTTGTGGTAGGAACAAGGGAATGATTTCTGTGGATACTACATTTGCGAGTCCATCCGCCACACGACACCTGTGAGCGGGCTACTCCGACAAACAATATGAAGTGCGTAAATAAAAATATTCACAATTTTATTTTATTACCATCATTTGTGTTGAGTTTCATTCATTCATATATATATATATGTATTGACCCCCTTCTTAAAATTAGATGTTTCGGATGCGGGATAAATTACTAGCACCAGATCACATGCGAGCAATTCAAGAGGAATTGGCGGCATTCTTTCTTGACCACGTGATCGCTGAAGACGGAGAATACTATGTGGACCACGCGTCCGTATGTTAGGAGATTATATATTTGTAAAAGATAATTATTGTATATATGTAGCGGTAGTGTCGGATAGATATACAAGAACTTGTTGTTCGACCAATCTCTCGGAGAAGGAGAGGTGGTCGATATCACTTCTCTCTGTATGCATATATGTTCATGACGATCTTCTGTTTGCTTAATTACTAGCTAGCTAGCGTGTCTAGCTAGTCCTCTCTATACGTATGTATAGTACGTAGCGTCGACCAAGCACAGACAAAAGAGAGGACACTTTTCTCTATTAATTAGCTAGCTATAGCACAATATATGAAACACCTAAATTAACCCCCCAACCCCCCCCCCCTTTAAAAAAAAACAAAACCACAGCCATAGAAATGCTGACGTGGATGCTTATTGGTCCCGGTTGGTGCCACCAACCCACCAAAGGCCCTCCTGCCTTGGCTCAGCGGACAGGCCACATGGAGGCCCATCTGTCCCGGTTCTGGATTGAACCGGGACTAAAGGGTCAGGGCATTAGTACCGACCCTTTAGTCCCGGTTCATGAACCGGGACTAAACGCCCTCACCAACCGGGACTATAGGCCCTTTTTCTACCAGTGGGTGGAGCCCTCCGTGGACTCGCGCAATCGTTACCCTTCGTGGGTTGAAGTCTCCATCAACGTGGATGTACGATAGCACCACCTATCGGAACCACGACAAAAACATCCGTGTCTCCAACTGTGTTTGAATCCTCCAAACCCTTCCCTTCGTGGGTTGAAGTCTCTATCAACATTGAAGTCTCCCTGGCGTGTCCTCTCCTCTTCCCCGGTTGCGTGAGATCCTCCTTGGATTGCTGTAACACCTGTAGGATGAAAGACAAGAAGTACAATAAATTAGTGGGGCTTGCTTTGCTCCCTGTTCTCTATCCCGGCAGGCGCCGGTTTGCTTGCGGGCAGCCCAACTCCAATCGGAGGCAATCCATTGTAGGCGCGCTCATCACTGCCATGTGTGCCTCCGCGTCGTTGTTGCCGTCATTGCCGCATCTTTGCTGGCTTGCGTGCCACCGATGCCGCAGGCGCGTCCGCTGTGTGGCTCTTCTCCTGATGCTTTGTGCCTCGTTTCCACCGTGTACGAGTGTGAGGTTCTGCTGCGTTCTTCTGCCTCCTCCTGTGAAACCTGTTTGACCAAAACACATATATATCAAAAAAGTGAGTCAGCAGGGCATGCGTTGCTGCCTGTTCTTCATCTCGCCAAACGCCTGCTCGCCATTCGCAACACGCTCCCACTGCCGCCGCCTTGGCGGACGCGTTCCTCTTCTCTAGTGCCGCGAAGCATCCGTCTGGCGCCGCTGCAAGCGGCACGTGGTAGCGAACATGCAGGGCACGCCTTGCACACACCTCCCGTCGCAGCCGCCGGCCCATCACATAGCATGGAACATAGCCAGCGCCACCTCCGAGGCGGTGCGCGTACGTCTGCATGATCTCTTTGACGCTACACCACGGGTGCTTCTCCTTCCTGGCCTCTTCCTCTTGCGTGGCTTCCCCCCCCCCCCCCCCCTCTTGGGGTCTTGTGTTTATATAGGCACGAGGAGGCCAGGTACTCACGTAGCCTCTAGCCGTCCCCATCTTCTTTACCAAGAAAACGTCTTCTTCTTTCCTTGTTTAATCTCTTCAATAGTACTTACTTTGTTCGTTGATCTTCTTGACATACACGCTAGCGCAAAGAAAGGAAAGCCACACTCGTGCATACCATACCAGAATCTGAGCGGTAATATGAGCATATGGTACTTCCTTTGGCAACGACGGTGCTTGTAAAATCCCTAGTCAGCCGTAAGGTTCTATTCTGAATTAATCATTACTTGCCCAATCAAACCTTGTACTTGCTTATCAAAGTGTTACTAGCCAAAAACTCAGCCACGTACGTGTGTAACTGCATATTGGACCCAATGCAACATTAGCTTTCACGTATTTCAAGTACGTATTCATTGCTGGTACTCGGAGAAGTATACACGCGCTTGCCGGCCGGCCGTAAATACTCAAACACATATTTGTACAAACTCTACGTACATGCATGTGCTGGGCTAAGTAGTTCATACATGCAGACATGCAATACAGGCGCCATGCACATGCAATATAGACACGTACATGTAGGCACTTCTTGCTCCATGTGTACAACTAAATAATATTGGTCCAAATCACCATTTAGGCAACTTTTATTCTGAAGTTATCCTCCCTTCTTATTTTCATATTGTAGTGCAAAATCTCATCCAACAGTTGCAGATCCGTTGACTAAACCTCTTCCGCGAGCAAAACATGATCAACACCAAAACTCTATGGGTGTTTGATTCATAACAATGTAACTAGATTATTGACTCTAGTTCAAGTGGGAGACTGTTGGAAATATGCCCTAGAGGTAATAATAAAAGGATTATTATTATATTTCCTTGTTCATGATAATTGTCATTTATTCATGCTATAATTGTATTATCCAAAAATCGTAATACACGTGTGAATACATAGACCACAATATGTCCCTAGTGAGCCTCTAGTTGACAAGCTCGTTGATCAACAGATAGTCATGGTTTCCTGACTATGGGCATTGGATGTTATTGATAACGGGATCACATCATTAGGAGAATGATGTGATGGACAAGACCCAATCCTAAGCATAGCACAAGATCATGTAGTTCGTTTGCTAGAGCTTTTCCAATGTCAAGTATCTTTTCCTTAGACCATGAGATCGTGTAACTCCCGGATACCGTAGGAGTGCTTTGGGTGTACCAAACGTCACAACGTAACTGGGTGACTATAAAGGTGCACTACAGGTACCTCCGAAAGTGTCTGTTGGGTTGACACGGATCGAGACTGGGATTTGTCACTCCGTATGACGGAGAGGTATCTCTGGTGAAGGAAATATGCCCTAGAGGCAATAATAAAGTTATTATTTATTTCCTTATATCATGATAAATGTTTATTATTCATGCTAGAATTGTATTAACCGGAAACATAATATATGTGTGAATACATAGACAAACAGAGTGTCACTAGTATGCCTCTACTTTACTAGCTCGTTAAATCAAAGATGGTTATGTTTCCTAACCATAGACATGAGTTGTCATTTGATTAACGGGATCACATCATTAGGAGAATGATGTGATTGACTTGACCCATTCCGTTAGCTTAGCACTTGATCGTTTAGTATGTTGCTTATGCTTTCTTCATGACTTATACAAAGTTCCTGCAACTATGAGATTATGCAACTCCCGTTTATCGGAGGAACATTTTATGTGCTACCAAACGTCACAACGTAACTGGGTGATTATAAAGGTGCTCTACAGATGTCTCCAAAAGTATATGTTGAGTTGGCATGAATCAAGATTAGGTTTTGTCACTCCGATTGTCGGAGAGGTATCTCTGGGCCATCTCGGTAATGCACATCACTATAAGCCTTGCAAGCAATGTGGCTAATGAGTTAGTTACGGAATGATGCATTACGAACGAGTAAAGAGACTTGCCAAGAACGAGATTGAACTAGGTATTGGATACCGACGATCGAATCTCGGCAAGTAACATACCGATGACAAAGGGAACAACGTATGTTGTTATGCGGTCTGACCGATAAAGATCTTCGTAGAAAATGTAGGAACCAATATGGGCATCCAGGTCCCGCTTATTGGTTATTGACCGAGATGTATCTCGGTCATGTCTACATTGTTCTCGAACCGTAGGGTCCGCACGCTTAAGGTTTCGATGATGGTTATATTATGAGTTTGTGTATTTTGATGTACCAAGGAGTTCGAGTCTCGGATGTGATCACGGACATGACGAGGAGTCTCGAAATGATCGAGACATAAAGATTGATATATTGGACGGCTATATTCGGACACCGGAAAGGTTCCGGAAGTTTCCGGAGAAAGACGGAGTGCCGGATGGGTTACCGGAACCCCCCGGGGAAGTGATGGGCCTTATTGGGCCAAGAGGGGAGAGAGAGGGCTGCGCCAGGAGGTGGCGCGCCCCCCCCCCCCATGGGGAGTCCGAATTGGACAAGGAGGGGGGGCCCTTTCCCTCTCCCTCTCCCTCTCTTTCCTTCCCCCTTCCTCCTTCCTAGTTGGACTAGGAAAGGGGAGTCCTACTCCCACTAGGAGGAGGACTCCCCCCTCCCTGGGCGCACCTCCTAGGGCCGGCCGGCCCTCCCCCTTGCTCCTTTATATACGGGGGCAGGGGGCACCCTAGAACACACACGTTGATCATTGAGATTGTTCCTTAGCCGTGTGCGGTGCCCCCTCCACCATATTCCGCCTCGGTCATATCATTGCAGTGTTTAGGCGAAGCCCCGCGTCGGTAGAACATCAAGATCGCCACCACGCCGTCAGGTCGACGGAACTCTCTCTCCCGGAGCTTTGCTGGATCGGAGCCCGAGGAGCGCCACCGAGCTGTACGTGTGCCAAGAACTCGGAGGTGCCGGAGTAACGGTGCTTGGATCGGTTGGATCGCGAGGAGAACGTCGACTACTTCCTCTACGTTGTGATTGCTTCCGCTTGGTCTCACGAGGGTAATGAGACAACACTCCCCTCTCGTTGCTACGCATCACCATGATCTTGCGTGTGCGTAGGAAATTTTTTGAAATTACTACATTCCCCAACAGTGGCATCCGAGCCTAGGTTTTTATGGTTTGATGTTTTGCACGAGTAGAACACAAGTGAGTTGTGGGCGATACAAGTCATACTGCCTACCAGCATGTCATACTTTGGTTCAGCGGTATTGTGAGATGAAGCGGCCCGGACCGACATTACGCCAGACGCTTACGCGAGACTGGTTTCACTGCTACGAGCACTCGTGCTTAAAGGTGGCTGGCGGGTGTCTGTCTCTCTCACTTTAGTTGAACCGAGTGTGGCATACGCCCGGTCCTTGAGAAGGTTAAACGGAGTCTATTTGACGAAGTATCGTTGTGGTCTTGATGCGTAGGTGAGATTGGTTCTTGCTTAAGCCCGTAGCAGCCACGTAAAATTTGCAACAACTAAGTAGAGGACGTCTAACTTGTTTTTGCAGGGCATGTTGTGATGTGATATGGTCAAGACGTGATGCTATATTTTATTGTATGAGATGATCATGTTTTGTAACCGAAGTTATCGGCAACTGGCTGGAGCCATATGGTTGTCGCTTTATTGTATGAAATGCAAACGCCTGTAATTGCTTTACTTTATCACTAAGCGGTAGCGATAGTCGAGAAGCAATAGATGGCGAAAGCGACAACGATGCTACGATGGAGATCAAGGTGTCGCTACCGGTGACAATGGTGATCACGACGGTGCTTCGGAGATGGAGATCACAAGCACAAGATGATGATGGCCATATCATATCACTTATATTGATTGCATGTGATGTTTATCCTTTATGCATCTTATTTTGCTTTGATTAACGGTAGCATTTTAAGATGATCTCTCACTAAAAATTATCAAGAAGTGTTCTCCTTGAGTATGCACCGTTGCTAAAAGTTCTTAGTACCCAGACACCACGTGATGATCGGGTGTGATAAGTTCTACGTCCATCTACAACGGGTGCAAGCCAGTTTGCACACGCAGAATACTCAGGTTAAACTTGACGAGCCTAGCATATGCAGATATGGCCTCGGAACACGGAGACCGAAAGGTCGGCGTGAATCATATAGTAGATATGATCAACATAGTGATGTTCACCATTGAAAACGACTCCATCTCACGTGATGATCGGTTATGGTTTAGTTGATTTGGATCACGTAATCACTTAGATGACTAGAGAGATATCTGTCTAAGTGGGAGTTATTTAATATGATTAATTAAAACTTAAATTTATCATGAACTTAGTACCTGATAGTATTTTGCTTGTCTATGTTTACTGTAGATAGATGGCTCGTGCTGTTGTTCCGTTGAATTTTAATGCGTTCCTTGAGAAAGCAAAGTTGAAAGATGATGGTAGCAATTACACGGACTGGGTCCGTAACTTGAGGATTATCCTCATTGCTGCACAGAAGAATTACGTCCTAGAAGCACCGCTGGGTGCCAGGCCTGCTGCAGGAGCAACGCCAGAAGTTGTGAACGTCTGGCAGAGCAAAGCTGATGACTACTCTATAGTTCAGTGTGCCATGCTTTACGGCTTAGAACCGGGTCTTCAACGACGTTTTGAACGTCATGGAGCATATGAGATGTTCCAAGAGTTGAAGTTAATATTTCAAGCAAATGCCCGGATTGAGAGATATGAAGTCTCCAATAAGTTCTATAGCTGCAAGATGGAGGAGAATAGTTACGTCGGTGAGCACATACTCAAAATGTCTGGGTATAATAATCACTTAATTCAGCTGGGAGTTAATCTTCCGGATGATAGTGTCATTGACAGAATTCTCCAATCACTGCCACCAAGCTACAAGAGCTTCGTGATGAACTATAATATGCAAGGGATGACTAAGACAATTCTTGAGCTCTTCGCAATGCTAAAAGTCATGGAGGTAGAAATCAAGAAAGAGCATCAAGTGTTGATGGTAAATAAGACCACTAGTTTCAAGAAAAGGGCAAAGAGAAGAAGAAGGAAACTTCAAAAGAACAGCAAGAAAGTTGCTGCTCAAGAGAAGAAACCCAAGTCTGGACCTAAGCCTGAAACTGAGTGTTTTTACCGCAAGCAGACCGACCTTTGGAAGCGGAACTGCCCCAAGTATTTGGCGGATAAGAAGGATGGCAAGGTGAACAAAGGTATATGTGATATACATGTTATTGATGTGTACCTTACTAGAGCTCGTAGTAGCACCTGGGTATTTGATAATCGGTTACATTGCTAATATTTGCAACTCAAACAGGGACTACGGAATAGACGAGCAATCGCAAAGGACGAGGTGACGGCGCGCGTGGGAAAGCGGTTCCAAAGTCAATGTGATCGCGGTCGGCACGCTACCTCTACAGCTACCTTCGGGATTAGTTTTAGACCTAAATAATTGTTATTTGGTGCCAGCGTTGAGCATGAACATTATATCTGGATCTTGTTTGATGCGAGACGGTTATTCATTTAAATCAGAGAATAATGGTTGTTCTATTTATATGAGTAATATCTTTTATGGTCATGCACCTTTGAAGAATGGTCTATTCTTGTTAAATCTCGATAGTAGTGACACACATATTCATAATGTCGAAGCCAAAAGATGCAGAGTTGATAATGATATTGCAACTTATTTGTGGCACTGCCGTTTAGGTCATATCGGTGTAAAACGCATGAAGAAACACCATACAGATGGACATTTTGAATCAATTGATAATGAAACACTTGGTACTTAAGAACCGTGCCTCATGGGCAAGATGACTAAAACACCGTTCTCCGGTTGTATGGAGAGAGCATCAGATTTATTGGAAATCATACATACAGGATGTATGTGGTCCGATGAATGTTGAAGCTCGTGGCGGATATCGTTATTTTCTCACCTTCACAGATGATTTAAGAAGATACGGGTATATCTACTTGATGAAACATAAATCTGAAACATTTGAAAAGTTCAAAGAATTTCAGAGTGAAGTAGAAAATCATCGTAACAAGAAAATAAAGTTTCTACGATCTGATCGTGGAGGAGAATATTTGAGTTACGAGTTTGGTCTACATTTGAAGCAATGCGGAATAGTTTCGCAACTCACGCCACCGTGAACACCACAGCGTAATGGTGTGTCCGAACGTCGTAATCGTACTTTACTAGATATGGTGCGATCTATGATGTCTATTTCCGATTTACCGCTATCATTTTGGGGTTATGCTTTAGAGACGGCCGCATTCACGTTAAATAGGACACCGTCAAAATCCGTTGAGACGACACCTTATGAACTATGGTTTAGCAAGAAACCAAAGTTGTCGTTTCTGAAAGTTTGGGGTTGCGATGCTTATGTGAAAAAACTTCAACCTGATAAGCTTGAACCCAAATCGGAAAAATGTGTCTTCATAGGATACCCAAAGGAGACAATTGGGTATACCTTCTATCACAGATCCGAAGGCAAGACATTCGTTGCTAAGAATGGATCCTTTCTAGAGAAGGAGTTTCTCTCGAAAGAAGTGAGTGGGAGGAAAGTGGAACTTGATGAGGTAATAGTACCAGCTCCCTTATTGGAAAGTAGTTCATCACGTAAATCGGTTTCTGTGACACCTACACCGATTAGCGAGGAAGATAATGATAATGATCATGAAACTTCAGATCAAGTTGTCACTGAACCAGTAGATCAACCAGAATAAAATCTGCACCAGAGTGGTACGGTAATCCTATTCTCGGAAGTCATGATACTAGATCATGGTGAACCTACGAACTATGAAGAAGCGATGATGAGCCCAGATTCCACAAAATGGCTTGAAGCCATGAAATCTGAGATGGGATCCATGTATGAGAACAAAGTATGGACTTTGGTTGACTTGCCCGATGATCGGCAAGCCATTGAAAATAAATGGATTTTTAAGAAGAAGACCGACGCTGATGGTAATATAACTATCTATAAAGCTCGACTTGTTGCGAAAGGTTTTCGACAAGTTCAAGGGGTTGACTACGATGAGACTTTCTCACCCGTGGCGATGCTTAAGTCTGTCCGAATCATGTTAGCAATTGCCGCATTTTATGATTATGAAATTTGGCAAATGGATGTAAAACTGCATTCTTGAATGGATTTCTAGAAGAAGAGTTGTATATGATGCAACCAGAAGGTTTTGTTGATCCAAAAGGCGCTAACAAAGTGTGCAAGCTCCAGCGATCAATTTATGGTCTGGTGCAAGCCTCTCGGAGTTGGAATAAACGCTTTTGATAGTGTGATCAAAGCAAATGGTTTTATACAGACTTTTGGAGAAGCCTGTATTTACAAGAAAGTGAGTGGGAGCTCTGTAGCATTTCTAATATTATATGTGGACGACATATTGTTAATTGGAAATGATATAGAATTTCTGGATAGCATAAAAGGATACTTGAATAAAAGTTTTTCAATGAAAGACCTCGGTGAAGCTGCTTACATATTGGGCATCAAGATCTATAGAGATAGATCAAGACGCTTAATTGGACTTTCACAAAGCACATACCTTGATAAAGTTTTGAAAAGTTCAAAATGGATCAGGCAAAGAAAGGACTTTTACCTGTGTTACAAGGTATGAAATTGAGTCCGACTCAATGCCCGACCACAGCAGAAGATAGAGAGAAAATGAAAAATGTTCCCTATGCTTCAGCCATAGGCTCTATCATGTATGCAATGCTATGTACCAGACCTGACGTATGCTTAGCAATAAGCTTAGCAGGAAGGTACCAAAGTAATCCAGGAGTGGATCACTGGACAGCGGTCAAGAACATCCTGAAATACCTGAAAAGGACTAAGGATATGTTTCTCGTATATGGAGGTGACAAAGAGCTAATCGTAAATGGTTACGTCGATGCAAGCTTTGACACTGATCCGGACGATTCTAAATCGCAAACCGGATACGTATTTTTATTAAACGGTGGAGCTGTCAGTTGGTGCAGTTCTAAACAAAGCGGCGTGGCGGGATCTACATGTGAAGCGGAGTATATAGCTGCTTCGGAAGCAGCAAATGAAGGAGTCTGGATGAAAGAGTTCATTCCGATCTAGGTGTCATACCTAGTGCATCGGGACCAATGAAGATCTTCTGTGACAATACTGGTGCAATTGCCTTGGCAAAGGAATCCAGATTTCACAAGAGGACCAAGCACATCAAGAGACGCTTCAATTCCATTTGGGACCAAGTCCAAGTGGGAGACATAGAGATTTGCAAGATACATACGGATCTGAATGTTGCAGACCCATTGACTAAGCCTCTTCCACGAGCAAAACATGATCAGCACCAAGACTCCATGGGTGTTAGAATCATTACTGTATAATCTAGATTATTGACTCTACTGCAAGTGGGAGACTGAAGGAAATATGCCCTAGAGGCAATAATAAAGTTATTATTTATTTCCTTATATCATGATAAATGTTTATTATTCATGCTAGAATTGTATTAACCGGAAACATAATACATGTGTGAATACATAGACAAACAGAGTGTCACTAGTATGCCTCTACTTTACTAGCTCGTTAAATCAAAGATGGTTATGTTTCCTAACCATAGACATGAGTTGTCATTTGATTAACGGGATCACATCATTAGGAGAATGATGTGATTGACTTGACCCATTCCGTTAGCTTAGCACTTGATCGTTTAGTATGTTGCTTATGCTTTCTTCATGACTTATACAAAGTTCCTGCAACTATGAGATTATGCAACTCCGTTTACGGAGGAACATTTTGTGTGCTACCAAACGTCACAACGTAATCGGGTGATTATAAAGGTGCTCTAGATGTCTCCAAAAGTATATGTTGAGTTGGCATGAATCAAGATTAGGTTTTGTCACTCCGATTGTCGGAGAGGTATCTCTGGGCCATCTCGGTAATGCACATCACTATAAGCCTTGCAAGCAATGTGGCTAATGAGTTAGTTACGGAATGATGCATTACGGAACGAGTAAAGAGACTTGCCAATAACGAGATTGAACTAGGTATTGGATACCGACGATCGAATCTCGGGCAAGTAACATACCGATGACAAAGGGAACAACGTATGTTGTTATGCGGTCTGACCGATAAAGATCTTCGTAGAAAATGTAGGAACCAATATGGGCATCCAGGTTCCGCTATTGGTTATTGACCGGAGATGTATCTCGGTCATGTCTACATTGTTCTCGAACCGTAGGGTCCGCACGCTAAGGTTTCGATGACGGTTATATTATGAGTTTGTGTATTTTGATGTACCGAAGGAGTTCGGAGTCCCGGATGTGATCACGGACATGACGAGGAGTCTCGAAATGATCGAGACATAAAGATTGATATATTGACGGCTATATTCGGACACGGAAAGGTTCCGGAAGTTTCCGGAGAAAGACGGATTGCGGATGGGTTACCGGAACCCCGGGAAGTGATGGGCCTTATTGGGCCAAGAGGGAGAGAGAGGGCTGCGCCAGGAGGTGGCGCGCCCCCATGGGGAGTCCGAATTGGACAAGGAGGGGGCGGCCCCTTTCCCTCTCCTCTCCCTCTCTTTCCTTCCCCTTCCTCCTTCCTAGTTGGACTAGGAAAGGGAGTCCTACTCCCACTAGGAGGAGGACTCCCCCTCCTTGGCGCACCTCCTAGGGCCGGCCGGCCCTCCCCTTGCTCCTTTATATACGGGGCAGGGGCACCCTAGAACACACAAGTTGATCCTTGAGATCGTTCCTTAGCCGTGCGGTGCCCCCTCCACCATATTCCACCTCGGTCATATCGTAGCGGTGCTTAGGCGAAGCCTGCGTCGGTAGAACATCAAGATCGTCCACCACGCCGTCGTCTTGACGGAACTCTCTCTCCCGGAGCTTTGCTGGATCGGAGCCCGAGGAGCGCCACCGAGCTGTACGTGTGCCAAGAACTCGGAGGTGCCGGAGTAACGCGTTGCTTGGATCGGTTGGATCGCGAGGAGAACGACGACTACTTCCTCTACGTTGTGATTGCTTCGCTTCGGTCTCACGAGGTGCACGTAGACAACACTCTCCCCTCTCGTTGCTACGCATCACCATGATCTTGCGTGTGCGTAGGAAATTTTTTGAAATTACTACGTTCCCCAACATCTGGGCCCACTCGGTAATGCATCATCATAATGAGCTCAAAGTGACCAAGTGTTTGGTCACGGGATCATGCATTACGGTATGAGTAAAGTGACTTGCCGGTAACGAGATTGAACGAGGTATTTTACCGACGATCGAATGTCGGGCAAGTAACGTACCGATTGACAAAGGGAATTGTATACGGAGTTGCTTGAATCCTCGACATCGTGGTTCATCCGATGATATCATCGAGGAGCATGTGGGAGCCAACATGGGTATCCAGATCCCGCTGTTGGTTATTGACCAGAGAGTCTCGGTCATGTTCGCCTGTCTCCAACGCCAGAGGGTCTACACACTTAAGGTTCGGTGACGCTAGGGTTGTAAAGATGTTAGTATGCAGCAAACCGAAAGTTGTTCGGAGTCCCGAATTAGATCCCGGACGTCATGAGGAGTTCCGGAATGGTCCGGAGGTAAAGAATTATATATGGGAAGTCGAGTTTCGGCCATCGGGAAAGTTTCGGGGTTCACCGGTATTGTACTGCACCACCGGAAGGTTCCGGGGTCCACCGGTGGGGCCACCTATCCAGGAGGGCCCCATGGGCTGAAGTGGGAGGGGAACCAGCCCCTGGTGGGCTGGTGCGCCCCCCTGGGCCCTCCTCTGCGCCTAGGGTTGGGAACCCTAGGGGAAGGGGCACCTCCACTTGCCTTGGGGGGCAAGTTTCCCCCCTTGGCCGCCCCCCCCCTAGGTGATCCCATCTCCTAGGGCCGCCCCCCCGGGGTCCCTATATAAAGAGGGGGGGGGGTGGGAGGGCAGCCGGACCCTGACACCTGGTGCCTCCCTCTCTCCCTTGCTACACCTCCTCCTCCCGTAGTCGCTTGGCGAAGCCCTGCCGGAACTCTGCTGCATCCACCACCACGCTGTCGTGCTGCTGGATCTTCCTCAACCTCTCCCTCCTCCTTGCTGGATCAAGGTGCGGGAGACGTCATCCGCTCCGTACGTGTGTTGAACGCGGAGGTGCTGTCCGTTCGGCACTTGGTCATCGGTGATTTGGATCACGACGAGTACGACTCCCTCAACCCCGTTCTCTTGAACGCTTCCGCTCGCGATCTACAAAGATATGTAGATGCACTCCTATCACTCGTTGCTAGATGAACTCATAGATGGATCTTGGTGAAACCGTAGGAAATTTTTTATTTTCTGCAACGTTCCCCAACATGGGAGTCACCCTTGATCGCGGAGTCAGCACCGTAGCAGGAACCGGCGTATATACATTTCGTGCGTGTGGGGGGTTGTACCACGCTCTTGATGATCTGGAGTCTGGTGATAATGGCCCTCGACATTTGCAGCTATATATTTATGATACAGATGAAAACTTGTTTCACAGGGTTAAGAGGTCTCCAAATCTTAGGTTAGATCTGATACGGAAGATTCTGGCAATACTAGAGCATAACCCTTATGCTCATGTATTTAAAAGCCTTGGTGCTGTTCCAAATCTAGATGAATACAGGATCTCATTAAATACCAATATCAAGCTTGATCAACGAAGGTACAATGCGCCAACAACCTCTCAGGTAGCAACAATATGGGTTGAAGGGAGCGACCCACAAAAAACCTTTGATAGAAGTGTTATCGTTTACGGGAAATGAGAGTGTCCCCTGTATATTAGAGCATACTATGGGTGCTACGACCCTTTGTCATATCCACTATTCTTCCCACGTGAAGAGATCGGTTGGAATCGTTTGATGCCATATATTGGGGCCGCCGATGACACAAACCAAGATTCAGTGGATGATTCTGCACGACAATAGTACCTAGCCTATGTTCTTCCTTCATGTATAATGTTCATAATTGATCTATACATTTTATTCAAAGTTAAACTTATTTAGTAATCCATCTTGCAGACGATAACATGATTAGCGAACAACTTGGTCATGACGCGCGATGTCCGTTTTACCCCAAACTCGGCGCAAGTTTGGGCCGGGGATGAGTAAAAAACGGATGAATTCCGAACATTTGTCCATTTGAAGCCGCGCGCTAGGCCGCGCTATTCGTTCATTCTACCCCAAACGGACACAGCCGAACAGGATGGGGTCGCGCGGTGAAGTTGGCCTAAGCACATTGGCCGGTGGTCGGTCGATGTGCGAGCTGGCGTTGTCCGGCCGGGTGCGGAGAACCGCCGCACCGACTTCATCCGTCCCGACGCATGCACACTTACACATGCCATGATGAGCTCGACATGGGCCTAGTTAGCCGTGTAATCTATCGTGCCTGTTTGCCATCGCCCGGCGGTGACCTCGGTCGAAAGCTTGCCGGGGTCCCTCGCAAAAAAGAAAAAAGAAAAAAAGAAAGCTTGCCGGGGAAGCGAGCAAACTGCGTACGCACTGTGGCCGGCGACGTACGTGGAACGAGAAGAAGGTGTACACGTACGTGCTGGATCTCTACTTTTCAACTCCTCGTCGCTACTTTTGAGGAGCATGCGGCTACGTATGCCGACGGATCAAAGTAAAGAATGAAGAATCTGTTGGGAATACACGCCATGTGTGACTTGTTTAATTTCGGCGACGATGACCGATGTCTCGTTCGTGCTGGACACGGGCAGGATTAACGAGTGCGAGTTGCGAACCAGAACCATGCTGCATAATTGGCTGGTTCACCAAATGTTGTGCATGCCATATGCTCGTCTCTTTCAGCACCTGTGCTGGTCGAAAAACGACGTCGCTACAAAAAGGATTGCGAGGCAGAAAAGAGACGAGATAGCTTAGCTTAGGTCTGTTTGATTTCAAATAAATCATCAACTTATTAGTCGAAAAGTAAAAAAGGTGACTTATTTTGCCAAACAGACCCAACTTATAAATCACCCCAACTTATAAGTCATAAGTTTCACCCCAACTTAAAACTTATAAGTCATTCATTTTGCGTGGGTCCCACCACCTGCATGATGTGGATTGGTGTGGGAAGGTGTGGTCAGATGACTTATAAGTCAGGTGACAACAAAACAGGGGTGACTTATAAGTAACTGGTTTTAAGTCACCTGATTTATAAGTCAGGTGACTTATTGAAACCAAACAGGCCCTTAATTAGCTACCCTGCTCGATCGATGGGTGGTGGATATGTATATTTTTTTTGTGTGTGGTTGACAAACACGTAGATTTGGATCCACCAATATGGTGGAAGGCCCGTGACTATTCAAATCTCGGGTCTAAGCATGAAGTCAACGAGTTCATGCATAAAGAAATGAGGTCAACGAATTAACAAGCACACCAAAGTTAATTGTTGTTCACATCTACACATCGTCACCCATCGTCTCAACTTTCCTTTTGCAAGACAATGAGCAAAGTGTTGTACATACTCCTTCCATCCCAAAATAAATATTTTAACTTTGTACCAACTTTAATACAAAGTTGTTTTAAGTTTGAGACAATTATTTTAAGACGGAAGAAGTAGATCTTCCGAAAGAATTGGACGCATGCAAAGGGACAGCTCAGGTTCTTAGTAAAATTCCTACATGGAGCCGAGTGTTGACAGAGGACTGTGCACACATCAAACCCATTAAGCGCCGCGGAAGGAGCGAAGAAGGAGCCTGCACATGTGTCGTTGTGTTACTGTGCAACGCAACATAGAAAGAAAATCGCTAATGGGTCATCCCTCGAACGGAATGATCCTTTCTCTCTCGCTCCCTCCCATATTTCCACCCCAACCTAGGGTTGCCAACGACACACCCATCGCTCCTCTAGCACTACCCATCGGAGGATGGCCCGCTTCTCCGCTGCTTCGTCTCTCGTCCTGCTCCATCCCAACTGTCAGTGTCAAAACCGGCGGATCTCGGGTAGGGGGTCCCGAACTGTGCGTCTAGGATCGATGGTAACAGGAGGCGGGGGACACGATGTTTTACCCAGGATCGGGCTCTCTCGATGGAGGTAATACCCTACTTCCTGCTTGATTGATCTTGATGATATGACTATTACAAGAGTTGATCTACCACGAGATTGTAGAGGCTAAACCCTGGAAGCTAGCCTATGATTATGATTGTGTATCTCCTCTATCGACTAGCCTGGCATCGGTTTATATAATGCACCATAGGCCTAGGATAACAAGAGTCCTAGCCGAATACGCCGGTGGGGAGGAGTCCTTGTCTTGATCGCCAAGTCTTGTGGAATCTTCCTTGTATACGACAACTGTCCGAACTGACCCATGAGTATACGGCTATGGGGGTCCTCGGCCCAATCTAACAGATCGGGAGATGATGTGGTGAGTACCCCTAGTCCAGGACACCGTCAGTAGCCCCCTGAACCGGTCTTCAAGTTAGGGACGCTCCTCGATTCTCCTGAACTGTTCTTCATCTTCGGTCGTCGGTCTTGAAAATTGGTTCAACAGATCTTCTCATCTTCGATCTTGAGGATCGCCGAAGTGCATCTGAAGAGTTTACACGTTGGGTATCCGAGGAGCCCCTTTAAGCTTCCGGCTTTTATCAATGACTTGTTATTTTTATGCCACACCTCGGGTTTGAAGTTGTTCCCGGGAGGCAGTGTCCTCTTGCGTCCAAGCTCCAACGCTGGACTGCATTCGAGGTATCTTTTGCAGCCGAGCACCAATGTCAAACTGCTTCCGAGCTCCAATGCCGAAATGTATTCGAGCTCCAACGCCAGACTGTGTCCAAGCTCCAATGCTGGACTGTATCCGAGCTCCAACGCTGGACTATATCCAAGATCTCATAGATCATCTTGGTTCAAAAAAGTTGAAGGAGTTTAGCCGAGCTTAATGTCAGAAATGCCCTCTATGGAGCTAGCCGATGGCGCCCGAGCTTTATGCCGGATTGCCTTCGAGGTGGTGCACCACCCCGACCGCGGGCTGATTTTTGGTGAATATTTTTAACTGGTGAAGTTTATTCTCTGCCGAGGTATAGAGCCAGTATATGTATATCCAGTAGCCCTTAAGGTGTGTATCAGTCTAAAACCCAAGATGCACCTTAAGGAAAACATAAAACTGCTGATCCTAGTAGCCCCTGAGACTCAGGTCGATGCGCGAAATCGGCCTGAGGATCAACTCCTAGCTCGGCAGCATACATAGGAATAAAAACGCAGTGTAATATATTAGAGATAATAGTGATCGGCGAGCGGGCTCCTGAGAGAGGGTCGTGAGAAGTCGCCGTGATATATTAGCTTGATGTCAGATAGGTCCAGATGATACTTATTGTTATCCGAAGACGCGCTTTCCCATAGTTCGATCAAGCCGAACACTGAGCCCTTTTAATTTTCTGCATTGAATAGGCAATGCAGTAGTCCTCGAGACACTGGTCGGGTGGCAACACCAGATCAGGGGATCGATGTGCCCCTTTAATATTAGTAAATAATGAGCGCAAAGCCTAGTAGCCCCCGAGCCTTAATGTGGGCACGGGTTGCCGAATTAAGGATCGATATACAGAGCAAAATCACAGATTATGTGTAATGATTCTATGTATTCAAGTACTTTACATCATTATTTTGACTCCATTGCGACCGTTTATCAGTTGAAAGTGGCCCATCGTCAGCCTCTACCCCTTGGTAGATACTACGCAGGGTGTTTCCGCAATAACAAAACAACCCTTAGCCGACGTCTCGGTGCCCGAAGGCGGTTGTGTTAGCGGAAACGAGGCAATCAGACATGCAGGGTTTATAACTTTTGCTTAGTCATAGGAGCTTTAAACTCGGCAAGCTAGCTATGAGCCCCCGGTTAGTGTTCGGCGACATCCGAGGTCAAGCCGTGAACACTTCGGCCAATGTCATGAACGGCCCGTCATTTAACATAGTCATCGGATCGCTGACCAGTTTACGCCTATTGTGACAGTCAGTTTTCGGCTTTCTCCACTGAGGTGCTTGACCATGCAAGCTGGAAGGACAATCGTAGTGGTTCTTCCTTTGCACACCTAGAGGAACAAAGCGGAACGTAAGAGGTAAGCACAGGAGCCGGGCAACCCAACTATTGACCGAAGACACAGTTCGAAACCGCTGCATATATAGCAATATCCGAGAATATATTTGCTGAATCCCTAAAGGTGTCCGGCGTTGCACTGCGAGACTAATGCTGGAAACGCACAAATAGTTTAAAAGTGCCATAGGCTTGAAAAACCAAAAAACTTCAGTAAAAACTGGACGTCCGAACTAGATCAAGTGTTCGGTGCCAAATTGAAAATTGGACTTTAGGAAAAAAAAGTGCTTCTGTCGTACTTTAACATGACACATCCTATCTCAAGACTTCAAGCGGGTCAGTTTACGGCTTCAACCTCCTATCTCGAAGGCGGAGTACTTCTTATTGGGCCAGTTTAGCAAACTAAACTCTAGCGGCTTTGAGAGAGAAATTAGGCTCCTCAGCTAGTGACCACATACTTGTGTCGAAAAAAGGAATGATAAATAATAATAATAATAGAAAACTTTGCAACGACTAAGAAAAAAACACTTATTATAAAACGGCTCAAATAAACTTAAGAGCCCCCAAGTGACTTGGGTAAAAGAATGATTGTATGTACCGAAGTACTTATATCATATCTATGTTCACCCGAACTTTAAACGCGTCTTAACCGACCGTCGGCTTCTCCCTCTTCGGTCAATGACCGAAAAGTGTTATGTACTCCACTTGTCAAGAATATCGACGGTGTTTCCAATAACCAGGCAATCAGGCCATAAGGCTATAATAGACAAAGCACGCTCAGGGAATTTATGCTATATTACTGACGAAGTGTAAGAAGCATTTCGAAGAAAATAGTACCCCCACCGATACCTTTCTTCGGTTGCTCATTGCTACTATGAGACTTGTGCAATAGATTTTGTGTACTCATGAGTTCCGTTGTGTGCCGACCATAATTGAAAACAATATGAGTGCTAGCTTTCGGCTTTACCGAGTCTGAGGTCCGGCTCAGATGATCCGATCATGACAATCGCAGAGGTGCTCCCTTTACTCCCTAGCCGAACAATCAGGAACGTAGGGGTAAAAGCAGGAGCGAGACAACCCAACTTGCAAATCGCTTAAGTCAACATGGTGCATATTGTGGCGTAATACACGAACAAGGAACGAATCCGTACAAGTGTAATCATTTGCAAGAGGAAAGGCTTTATAAAGGAAGCCCCCAAGTAAACGGGTTATTTGAATTTGTGTGTCACAAACATTGACAAAGAAATTTTTTTACAAGCAACTTTTTTCCAAAAAGGTATAATGCTTGGTCGAACCGAACACAAGTTAAAAATTTAAAACTTTGAGCATGAAGGCAACTTAGCTGGTTAATCTGTTCAGTATTGATGACGCGGTTCGAGCTTGATGCGGGACAAGGTTCCATCCCCCAAGCCGGTCCCGAGGTGGCGGAGCGAAGAGCTCGACACTCCGAAGTGGTGACATAGCACGGCCAATGCAGGCCGGGAGAGTGATGCCGAAGTCCCCGGCGTGGGGTAATGAAGTGTTGACGAAGCCCCCCGTCCAGCCGAGGTGACGTGGTATGTCAGTACGCCGAGTTGACGATACTGCCCGACCCGGATAATTTTCCTGTGCACAAAAAATAGTGCAAACCAGAGATAATAGTAATGATAATAATTAAAAAAATCGTTGCATAATAAATAATTTATGCAAAGTGAGTAATAAGAAAAAATATGGCCTGCGCGCCGAAGTGAATGTCGATGCAGGGCGTCGGCGTGATGCGGTAAAGGCGTGGCAAAGCCTGAATTCACAGGTCGGTCCGAGTTCCGGATGCGGCGTTCGCCGGACTATGTACGGAAATTGACCGAACCACCATGCATCGTCGTTAATGCGGCTACCATTTGATAGACCTGTGTACATACGATGGAAAAATCAGAGTAATAATTCTTTGGAAAAAATGAACCCAAACAAGCAAAAAATACTAGGATTAATAGCACCTGGTTTATTGTTGTAGCAATCCAAAGAAAAGTGACTCCCAAAATTTTGACTCGATCCGCACTCTCATTGCCTGATGGGTGGTGAAGCGACGGCATGGCGATGCTGGTAAAGGTTGGCTCGCCGAGGCAAAGCCCCTGATCCAGCTAACATGACGAAGTCGGTTGACTGGTGACGCCAAAGTCTCTGGAGTAGGTTGATGAAGAGATGGCGAAGTACCCGGTCCAGCCGAGGTGTTGATGCCTCGATGTCGTCCGATGAGTCGAAGTAGGTCGGCGTGATGGACATCGGTTTGAAAAAGCAACAGTGCGGTCCTGCCGATGCAGGTCGTAACTCGTGACATGGTCAATGCCGGCTTGATGAAGTGACCGTGCGGCGATGCCGGCGTGCCCGCTCCGTGTAATCCATGGGGCAGCGATGTTGGTGATGATTTAGCCTTCGCGATCCCGAACTCTTGTTTGGCTCGCCAAGATGATGATCCGAAGAAGTTGAGTTCGGCTCAACAAAGTGGCGACGTGTTTAGCGCAGGTCGGCAGCCGTGGAGAAATATTGCCGGACTGGTTTGACACCAGCATAATGGTGAAGATCATGTTCAAAAGATTTTAAAGTTAGTGGGATGTGTTCGGGAACAAAACACAATACACCATACAAAACTTTCTTCAAAAAGGATGTCTGAAATCCCGTTCATAAAAAAGACGAACTCGGGTCGGATTCGTTTCGCGAAGAAAACAGATCCGAAAAGTGATGCACTAATCGGAAGGTTCCCGGAGTTTGGACGGTCGGATCGAGTTGAAATTTTGAGGGGTGGTAGATATACGAATTCCGCAGCCGATCAACGGTTGGATCTTCCAAAGGACGTCCGAGATAGAAGCTAGACACCACGCCCTAAACTCATCCAGATTCCTGTCCAGATTTGACAGGGCTCCGGTATATCGCGGATTGCCAGAGATTCCTCCATCAGAACTCGACGAAATTTTTCAGGGTTGTTGTAGACTCAATCCTGCACAATTCCATCGAAGCAATCGTTAAAACGACACTTGATGAGGTGGTGGCGGCGGATACAAGTTCGCAGTCCAGAAAAACAGCACGGTCGCCCAAGGGCAATGTTGACGTTGAGCCCCCGGGCTCTCTGGATGATTCCTCCATGATCTTGATAGAGATTGGAGTTGGTGTTGATGAAGGCCCTCATCCGAACATGACGATCGGAGGTAGGGCGCAGTCCTCGGTCCAGCCAAGGTGACGAGTCGAGCCGGTGACGAAGAAGCCGGCATCGCAGTTGATCTGCAGTCGAGCCATTGATCCTTTTGCCGATCACACGGCGGAACTCTCAATGAAAGCACCAATGTCCGTGTCAAAACCGACGGATCGAGTAGGGGGTCCCGAACTGTGCGTCTAGGATCGATGGTAACAGGAGGCGGGAGACACGATGTTTTACCCAGGTTCGGGCCCTCTCGATGGAGGTAATACCCTACTTCCTGCTTGATTGATCTTGATGATATGAGTATTACAAGAGTTCATCTACCACGAGATCGTAGAGGCTAAACCCTAGAAGCTAGCCTATGATTATGATTGTGTATCTCCTCTATCGACTAGCCTGGCCTCGGTTTATATAATGCACCAGAGGCCTAGGATAACAAGAGTCCTAGCCGAATACGCCGGTGGGGAGGAGTCCTTGTCTTGATCGCCAAGTCTTGTGGAATCTTCCTTGTATATGGCAGCTGTCCGAACTGGCTCATGAGTATACGGCCATGGGGGTCCTCGGCCCAATCTAACATACCGGGAGATGACGTGGTGAGTACCCCCTAGTCCAGGACACCGTCACCGACCACCGCCACCATCGCCCCTTTTCTCTCGTCTAGGGGTCACCAGTGAGGTGAAACGTCGTCTCCTAGCCAGGACATAGCGGCAGAGAGGAGGAATGCAGTCCAACTGGAAAAGGTTAGTGGTGCTACGGTGTTTTCTTGCTTCCTTGGTGGACAGGGACGCGAGTTGCATTGGTGGGTGGGGGTTGGGGGGCTGGGGGGGGGGGGGGGGACATGCACGGCGGTGACGGGAGGACCATCAGAACAAAGACGAGGATGGGGAACAGGGGAGGATAGACATGAAGCATTCATTTGCTACCATTTCTCTAGTTAATCTGATTTCACGTTTGCCGGGCGTGCACGACGCCGTCTTGAACGCCGGCGCGGCTCCGACGCCTCCTGCCCGCTCTCCCGCGTCACCGAGGCAGTCGAGCGCAAGGGCATTTGCATCTATTTTTTCCGGTTTCTCCCACCTGAGTTTCTAATTTTGGTTCTAAAATCTGGAGGTGGATGTTACTTGTCAGGGAGGAAGTTGGTTGCAATTTTAGTTTGTAAGGTGCAGCAGGCACAAAGTAATGTTTCATCCCTCTCTCCAATCTAGGCATCAAGGGATTGGTGAGTTGCTGTCAAGGTTCGCAAAAGCCAGTGCAATCAACTTTTCAGTTTTTATGGTGTTCATGCCCAATAATGACTGATTCAGTATACATGCTTGTTTTTGCGGGCTGTATTTACTCTCGATGAGCTCATGGGAAAAGTGACCATGGAATCAGAAGGTGAGCTAAAAATCCTCTTGTCTATTATTGTTCTAGATTGTTCAATGTGCGCATTTTGCAGACTTAAGTTTGTTTTGTACTAAGAACTTGGTTTTGTGGGGAAAATAAATACAGTCAACCAACTCCATAGTGGTGAAACCTTAGTCTCTGGGATGAAGACCATTGCTTTTTGAAGAATTTGGGGTAAATTCTTGAAATTTAGATGTTCGGATTCCATTATGCAGTTATCTCATTTCTGTCAATCAGGATCCCTGAAATCTATTTTGAAGTTGTCTCCTTTGTGCTTTTTTTAGAGCTTACTAGAAGATCTATAAGTATTTCTATCAAGGACCATGGTTGTATGATCTAAAATTTATCTTGGATTAGAGATGACGAGCGAACTAATTCCGTACAATCTGAATATTACTCCGTTTGACATAATTGAGGCACAATACTGAATTTCTGGACCATGGGCACTAATAGCAGCCTGGTTATCTCTAATCCTAATGTCTCAGTTGGTAGGCCGCGTTCCGGGTTTTATTTTCATCCCACCTAATATGGTCTTTTTTGGTACTTCTTTGGTACTTGCTCCCACCTCCCGCTCAGCCGCAAAAAACCAGAAAAAACCCTCCGTCCGAGTCCCCCACCCGCCCCCACGCCTCCCATCGCACCCATCTACAAGCGAAGGAAAAAAAGCCTACGAAAATTAACCGATGAAAAAAACCTATGAAAGAAAGCCAGTGAAAAAAAAAAGTTTGGCAACGTGCAAACGAGCGAGCGAGCGACGCCACACCAGATCCTTCGCCATCGCCCTCGCACATCAAGCCGTCGCCCTCGCCCTCGCAGCCGCCGATCCCTCCTCCATCTCCCTCCTCAACGCCGCCGCCGCTGCCGCCCGCCACCTCCCGTCGCAGCCGGCCCGCCACCTCCCGTCGCGGCCGCCACGCCCAGCTCCAACCGGGGCCGCCGCCCAGCTCCAGCCACGGCCGTCGCGCTCACCTCCACCGCTGCCGCCACCCCACCTCCAATCATGGCCGCCGCCCCATCGCCCCATCATGGGCGCTGCCCTGCCCCTCGGCGTCCTCAAGGCGCGGCAAGGGCCTCAAGCTGTAGAAGCCCTTGGCCTCGAGCGTCCTCAAGTGCGGCAAGGGCAAGGTCTGGCTCGACCCCAATGAGGTTTACCCACCCCCTTCCTCTCTCTCCCTCGCCGCGCGTCTCGATTTTCTCGCGTATTCCGTAGATCTGTGGGCATGTGGTGCTCCATGCGGTTTAGGTGATTCGAGGCGGGTAGATCCCTACTTGCTTGTGCGGCGCTTGCTCATAGATCACATGAGCAGCCTCGGGTTGCCGGGATTAGTGTTCTTGGGATAGCTGATTTTTTAGCTGAAACATCATATAGCTGACCACTCTTATGGATTTGATTTTGTTCTGATGTCCCATGATAGCTGGATTGTGATGTTGCCACTCTGATTGTGTCTCAGATAGCAGATGAATCGGTGAGTCATGTAGATGCTTCTAAAACGCGACTCGCTTAGATTGAGCATCCACGGCTGCTCTTATTTTTCCGTTGCGTGGTTAATGCAACTCCAAGTGTTTTACCCTGTCAAATTTACTTGCTTAGCTGCCAGAATTTGATAGTACAAATCTATATATGTACAGTGGAGTCTAATGTAATTGATTGTGCATATAGTTCAATATTATGTGGTCTCTCCATGTGATAATTATGTTTCCTTGCGGGGCACTGGCGAACTGCAAAACACGTACGACAAGAGTTCGAACATTGTTTAAGAAATCCTTGAAAGCATGTTTCTCCATTAGCTTAGCCATGCTAACTCGTTGAAGTTAATTCTACTGATGAAGCTAATAGAGTTGCTGCTTCTAATGTTGCTTTACCTTCATGCGCAATTGACTTCTTGCAATGAAACTAATAGAGTTGCTGGTTTCGGTGTTCCTTTACCTTCATATGCACTAACACAACACAACATAGTTGGATTATACTGAAGTGGTTGCGTCGTTAGCTTAACCATGATAACTCCATGTAAATCCTCTGCCAGTGACATAGTTTAGGTGTTATTTTACCTTTAACGCATTAACGCGTGTATAAGCAGTCTTGTCTCATTAAGGTTCAATTGTTGCTTCATTTTGTGAATGTCAATCTCGTGGACCTAGCTCCCAGTTATGTTCCTCAGTTTGTATTAGTAAATTTGTAGTTCACACACACTTGAATGTCAGGGTATTGCAATCACATCCATTCTTATGCTGTATGTTGTTTGTTTATAATAGGCAGTTTTTGTGTTAGTTTTAACTCATATTTATGCGTACTTTGTACCTCTTATGTCCATTGATTCATAACTGAGCATAACTGTGATACATTGTTTGGCTAAAACTTGCAGGGCAGAACATCCGGAAGCTGATAAAGGATCGTTTCATCATCAGGAAGCCTCAGAAGATCCAGTCCAGGTGTCGTGCTAGGAGGGCACATGAGGCCAAGCAGAAGGGCCGTCACTCTGGATATGGTTTGTAGCTGCAACTTTAATTGGCACGATGGTGTTCATTTTTGGGGATATATGTTGTAACCTGTGATTCTGTTCTCTGCACAGGTAAGCGTAGTGGTACCAGGGAGGCTAGGCTCCGCACCAAGATTCTATGGATGCGGAGGATGTGCGTCTTGAGGCGTCTTCTGCGCAAGTACCGTGAGGCGAAGAAGATCGACAAGCACATGTTTCATGACATGTACCTGAAGGTCAAGGTAACATGTTCAAGAACAAGAGGGTCCTCATGAAGAGTATCCACAAGTCCAAGGCTGAGAAGGCAAGAGAGAAGACCCTCTCTGACCAGTTTGAGGCCAAGCGTGCCAAGAGCAAGGCAAGCATGGAGAGGAAGATTGCAAGGAGGGAGGAGAGATTTGCTCAGTTAAGATGATGTTTTCACTTGAGCCCTTTCTATTTCCTCGCATAGTTAGATTTGTGCTGCATTATGTTTGTACTGAAATACATGATGAATGCACATGTCTCCTCTTGGATTTTTCAGAGATGCTTATGCAGAGTTTCTTTTAAACATTTTGGTTCATGGTACCAACTAATGACTACCAACTTGTTTAATTCTGCAGGTGCTGGTGTTGCCGGTTGATGGTGTCCTTAGCATTTGAGTCTAACTGAAAGTGAACCGGAGCGATGTGCAGAAAAAAATCTTAGCACATAGACTGAATTTGTATACTACTTAGAATTTATTAGGTATACTCCCTACACTTGTATATCACTTCTGAATACAAGTTCATGTTATTACGTAGTACTATTGAATTTTAGAATTGAAGGTTACTGAATTTTGTACCAAGTCTACTGTTATGTATAGGAAGAACATGATCTAAAATATTGATAATGCATATAAACGGTGATTATCTGCTCTTATGATGAAGACGTTCCTTGCTTCCCTGTTAAATACATGTGAACTACAGGGAATTATTTTCTAACATTCGTACTAGAAGAAACTATTTTCAGTTTTCAGGTTATGCCTTTCTTGCAATGATTGCATCTATGAAGTTGATGCTTAATTACTTCCTGCATTTAGAAGATCGTAACTTTTGCTATACAAACATGCATGGTGAGATGAAGCGTTGATGAGTGCTGTGCATTTTGCAGATCAGGTTATATTTCCTTGGTAGCATGGCAGCAGCACCCAATCAGACCACAACCGCGGCAGGCGTGCTCTGCGATCTTGGCCACCGTCTCCAAGAGGGACACTTAGCTAACTTGTCATGTGTTTGTATTGGAGTTGAAGGTCTCAAAGAGGGACACCGTCTGCGGCAGAGAGATAAAGGTCTCAAAGAGCTATCTAGCATCTCAATAGGCCATTCAAATTAGCCCATAGAGAATTCAATTTTAATATGCCTAATAGGGACACTTAGCTAACTTATCATGTGTTTGTATTGGAGTTGACCCTCCTGTGCTTTTCATTCTCATTCATCATAGACATGGAAAGGGGATCAAGATGCTAGATGGTGTTAGAAGTGAAATGTTTTTACTTATTAGGTGAGTTGGATCCTTCATGCCTCCAGCTGTTTTATCCAACTAGCTACATGCTCGTTCCTTCCTACGAGTGTCTCAATGCTCATGCGGCCGTTGGGATGTCGCGATGACATGTGACAAGATGAGATTTCTTGGACCTTTCGCCAGGTGATGATGGATGGGACTGGGTAGGTGGAGGAGATGTAGGGGCGATGGCATGGAGTACATGAGGTGGGATGGTAGTAGATATGCGCGTCATGATTTCTTTCCTCGCACGAGAAGAGAGGCAAGAGTGAATCCACGCAGTAGGAGTGAAGGGAAGGAGTGGGCAATGAGTCGAAGCGTTGGTGATATGGTGGGTAAAGAAACCATACACACACAAAATAGAAAGAAAACCCAAAACAAAAAATGAAAGAAGCGTTGGTGATATGGTGGGTAAGGAAACCATACACACACAAAATTGAAAGAAACCCAAAACAAAAAATGAAAGAGGTGTTAGCTTTAATAGTCAATAACGGACACAACGGCGTATCAGTTGCATCCCCAACAATGGACATCAGATTTTTGTTTTATGGTAATGCATGACCTTCAACTGTATATATTAGAACGTGGCAATGGCTCGGAAGACATCAAATCTGCCTTCTTGGCTCGGGGGGAGTCATGGGCGGCGCACGCCAAGTCCTCCCTTGATGGCAGTAGAGGATGGAACACGGGGAAGGGGATCAAGGCCAAGAGTAGGGTGGTTGGTGAGGAACTCCTCCTTGGCAGTCCATGGGGAAGTACGGTGTGCAGGAGAGAGGGTGCCATGCGAAGGTGAGGTGGGTGTCATCCAGTTTTAAAGGAGATGGCTTCAGCGAGAAATGTCCAGGTACGACGGGAAATTGAGCGGGAAGGGGAGGGTCCGACAGGAAAAGGGGAGGGTGCATTGTGGGGTGGGGTTTTGTGTTGGGACAACATTCTAGAGATAACATGTCGGATAGTCCGGACAACCACATTTCTTCCCACACATGGGCTGGATTTGATGGAGCCCGGACTGTCGAGACGGGTGAATTTTGGGGAGCCCGCTGGGCACCCATTTGATGTCAGAACAAGCACGAACTTATGAGGGAGAAATGAGTTTCAACCTTGAAGAAGATCTTAATCATTTATTTGATTCATTTATTGTCATTGTAGCCCGTAGCAACGCACGGGCATTGTACTAGCGGTGATAGGGGCCAAGAAAAACAAGAACTGCACATACTCATTTGGGGTTTGTATTGAACCAAATAGGAGAATCCTAATTATTACTAAAGTGATTAGGTTACATAAGGCATCCGAGACCTGACAATGATAAATATGCCATATCTATTTTTCAGTCCGCACTTGATAATAGCCATATAGGAATGGCCACAGTAGGAATATCTGTTGATGTCTCCCTTACTTAAATCTGTCCTGATCTTCAGTGTGCCTTTTGTGTGTTTAGTGACTTTTATTTTGTGGTCCGTGGGGCGATAGTTCGCTTTTGTATGCGGTGTGCAACAATAATTAAAAATATGGGCTGGTGATTCATGAAAAATATTTGATCAAACTCTGTGCAATATGCCGCGGCATTGGACCTGACCTAGCACAAATGATTATTAATTGTAATATTTTACTTGTAGACTGATTTTACAAGATAAATCAAATAGTTGATAGATAATTGATCCTATTAGGCCTCTTCAAATATTGTTTCATGTCAACCAGGCCAAAACTGGCAAGCCGTTGCTGATCCATTTTCTTTCATTGTCCAAAACTCACAGGACGGCTGGTACATCAGCACTAGCACAAGTAACAAATAACTTAGATCGTCTCTTGGAACATCAACGCTAGCTCAAATCTTTGGAACAACACATAAATAGTTTATGTGTTCAGGCGGAACTAGGAAGGTGCCGGCCACAAGGTTGATGAACGAGGATACAGAGATTTCTTGTCAGGTCGACTAAACACTCCACGGTGAGCTACGATTCGTACCTAGCAGACAAGCATCTTAATTACCTCATAATTCCCATGTCTCATGAAAGTTTACTTGCATTAGATGGAAACCATTGTCTCATGAAAGTTTACTTTTTGTAGATGTACAAATTAATGTAGAAAAGGTGAATTTAATTTCATCTATACATGAACAATTGCTTGGTGTACATTTGATTAAATAAAGAGATAAATCAGACCAAAACTAAAGTAGTTAATAATTAAATGGATAGTTTATATGTGGTGAACCTAGATATATGTGTGGACAATAAAGAGACAAGCGATTTCAAAATTTATTTTCATGCGTATATATACAACAACCACAGCAGGAATACGTTTGAAGCTTTACTACAATTTTAAGCTCTAACATATATGTGTGGTGAATCAAGATTGAGCGCCACATTATTTTTCTTAGATTAGGACGATACAATTTCTTTAATCCATTGAGTTCCCTCAAATGCATATTGTAAAAATTACGTTCATGTATACAACAAGGTTAGAGGGACTGTGGTATCCCCAGCCCACCAGGGTTCAAATCCTGATGCTCGCATTTATTCCTGGATTTATTTCAGGATTTCCGGCTATGCCCATTCAGGGGAGGAGACGTTCCCGTCGACGATGAGGCGCCTACGGTGACTTCGTAAATCTCAATATGATATGCCGGCTCAGTCTTTCGGAGGTGCTCATATGGGTAGGGTGTGCGTGTGCGCATTCATAGGGGTGAGTGTATGCACGTGTATATGAGTGCTTGTGTCTATACTGATGTTTAAAAACTGCAGTGTATATACGATTGAAGCTTTGCTGTCATATTAAATTCTAACATGATTGAGCATCCCATTCTTTTTCTTAGATTTACATGATATGTTTTCCTTAATCCATTGAGTTTGCAGTATTGCATATTTTAAAACTGGCTTCTTTACTTGGCTAGATAATTTGAACATGCCAAGTCCAGTGATGGTGGCTTTACTCAATTCATATAGCTTAGTAGATTCATCCAAGAATTTCTTTTGTGCTGCCTCACTTTCCATTTTGCTCATCCGTGCCTCATTGCTTTTATGTAGCTGGGCATAAAGTGCAAATGACAAAGAGACTTACCTGGCACCGTCCCAACTTCCACTCAAGCGGACCAAATATGGCAGCCAAGCATGCAGAAACAAGATAAGTGCGCAGAGGCCCGCCTCAGAAGGCGCCACCAGGTAGCGCCTCAACCTCTAGTAAACTATCATGAGAAGAGTATACACCATGCGTATGCAGACGGCGATATCGATTCTATGCTCTACTAGATTCCCAGGGGCGGAGCCAGGATTTGAGTATGGGGGGGGGGGGGGTGGCAAGCCAAGCTACTAATAGAAATTTAGGGCAGAAAATAGCTATCGTAATATTTCGCTTCATGATGTAAAAACAACACTACAATTATATCAGCTTAAATTTGCCTCTAGGATTGCCAATAAGATCAAATATTTAATAATTTGAGCAGAGGAAAACTTAGCTGCTAATTCTCTTTCAATGTATATTATAATGTAGTGCTGAAGCTAGCTAATCTCCCTTTTAGTTCGAGAATTCGAAGCAATATGCTTAAAAAATGAGTTGATCTTTAGTGTGTTCGACGGTAATTTTCCCTTCATAATTGCTGAACTAGAAGTCTTGGAATTAACATCACATATCACACAACTGAAACACCTAAATATGATTTCTATTTATTTCAAGTACAGGATCAAAATTGAGAGAGATTAGTACTACTTCTTCCAGCCCCATGTAACTGACGCAACCCATTCACTATATAGAAGATGTCCAGGCACACAACGACGACATTTAATTAGGGCCAGGGGGATTACTAGACAGTCTTAGGTAGTTCTAACCTTGGATAGATGTAGTGCGTTTGCTGGAGAAGAATTGCAGCCAAAGAGATGGGCACTTGAGCAGATTGGCCGTAGGTTAATCACGGAGGGCAGGCGGCAGCAGGGGCGAATGGCGGCTCTGCAGCAGAACGATCTCGCAAATCTCATAGGTTAATCACCTCAGATTGTCCCTGATTAAGGACGTGCATAGCAGAGTTTACTCGACCGTTAGGGGGGCCAGGACCCTGCTCGCCCCCCCTTGTCTCCGCCACTGTAGATTCCACTTTGAAGTCAAGAAGATGATAGCATGCAACTTGCTGGAACTGCGTAGCTGCCAAAGCAAGCGCAATTGGCGGACTGTGAAGGGAGAAGCCGGCGAGGAAACCCGCGGAATGTGATGGGTTCGTAGCAGTGGCCAAAACGACGCCGGTCTTGGAACGAGTCCGACTCCGATGGTGGGCGAACACCATTGGCACACTATGCATGCTAGGTCTTGCATCGGCGTCTTACAGACGGGGACGTATTATTACAGGAGACGTCGAGTGATCATATGGGCAAATATACAGATCGATGGATATATGCTATCATGTACAGTCGCGTATTAACCGTCGTGTTCGTCATGACCTCCATGATAGGCACAGAGATAGATTGCGTGCTCAAACGGGGAGAAAGACCGAGACCGACAACAGTGATGGTCTTGTTATTGCGCGCCATGATATGCTGTACTGTGTAGATTAGCTAGTTCGAACGCATCTGGTCCGGAGAACTAAAGTAAGAGCGCATGAATGCAGCAGCCGATGAGCTAACTTTGCCACGACTAGTTGCGTTCGATGGCCATCGTCGCCGACCGAGACGCACGATGCATGGGTCCAGTAACTCACAGCTTGATGACCACAAGTACTACGAAGCACAGCGGTACACCACAAAGTTGTGGAGTACTCTTCCATCCTCATCCCCATCACGGCCGTACCGCCGGTCGCTGTGGGCAGTGGCTGGCTGGCTGGTCCTGGCCGCGCATGCACCATCCATCCCTCGCGTGCACCTCAGCCGTCGGCGCGGTGGGCCGATCCGTTGCTGTGGCTGTCGGTAGGGCACCCACGCGTTACCTTCCATCGGCATCGGCTGGCCATGCATGTCGCACGCCCCACGACGGCGACCCGTGTACCGCACCACGTCCGAGTATGGCCGTTCTCTATCCGTATTTGGAATGAGGTGTTCGCCTGGCTCAGTATGCATATCCCCACGGCTCTCTGGCACCGGTTTGGCACGGTGAAAGCTTGGTGGGATGAGCTCCTCACTTCCAATGCTCATCCAGTTAAAGCCTTGTCTTCTGCATTACTTCTTGTGGGATGGGAAATCTGGAAGAAAAGAAATGCGCGCGTTTTCAGAAACAAAGCGGCACCGGTGAAGGTCGTCTTGCGAAACATCAAAGAGGAAATGTCGCTTGGGGCCATTGCGGGTGCCAAGCACTTGAGTAATGTAATGCCGCGAGAGTAATACGTCTAGTGTTTGCCGCTTGCGGCGTGTGTGTATCAAAACCCTCTTCTTAATTAGTGGAAATGGCAAATCTTTTGCCTTGTTTTAAAAAAAAAAGTATGGCCGTCTTCCCCACGGCACCAGACACTTGTATGCGATCGGCAAGGGGTCCGACATCTGCCCGTGCACTGCCGTCGGGAGCGCGTTCCCTGGTGGCCGCCGTCGCGTCCCGTCCCGGCGGCCAAGAAGCGCACCGAATATGCCGGATCCGTCAGAGTGAAAATGCCACGCCGGTGCCTCCAATCAACCCATCAACTCATCTCGAATGCCACTGGCCGACGTCCAATCGGTGCAACTTTGCCTAGTGCGTCTGAGATTCACTCGAAGCGACGTGCCCGACGTAAAATCCGACCCTGACTGACGTGGAATAAAGCCGTGGTTTCGCTTCGAAGACGGTGATGGTTTTGGTATCGGGATCACATTCCACCCACCCCGCCGCACCCGCCTGGCTTTTCGGCCATCCGTCTCCAATTGCTCCGGGGAGTCAGCGGCGTCGTGACGCAAATGGGGACACAAACTTTACTTTAGTCACGTCGAGGAGAAGTTGCGACCACCATATTTCATCAACAACGCGGGGCGCTAAAGGTAGGCGCCAGGATTCCTATTCTCCCCGATTGGAAGTTGGACTGACTAATCCTGGCGTCGACGCAAAATCTGGCCGCGAGCGCTTAACCTTTTTTCTTTCCTGCCGATGAGTTAGAACACGCGTCCAACGACCAGTTTTACGGCTGGGTCAGTGGTTAGCTAGCGCCTATAGTTAGAGCAACTCCAACGTGTCCGTTTGAGTTGGCTGCTCGCCCGGCGTCCGTCCTATTTTAGATTTGGTTCGGCGGTGCATTCAATGCGCCGATCTATTCCTCGTCCGTATTTAATATTTTTAAAAAGACCCGCGACTTTAGATCATGATAGCGGTCATATCTCATGCCGGCACCATGCCAGCGTCGGCATACAATGTCGGCTTCAAAAAATATCACCTCACAGTTCATGCTGACGCACTCGCCAGCGGCCGGCATATACATGCCATCACAAAAAAAAGGGTGGGACTTGAGTTCGAGCACGCCATCGCGGCCCCGTGGTCATGGCAACACACCCGCTGTCATATAAAAAAGGATGGCGCTCGCCGCCATAGTTCACTCGTCGTCGAACTTGAACATGTCGGCCTGCATCTTCTCGAACCACGGCCTCTTCCTTGGCGACACGGTGTTGAGATCGACCTTCATGATCTCCACCCCGGTCATCATGCTCGCGAGAGCCACTTCTTTCGCCTTGGCCTTGGCGTTGGCGTCCTCGACCTCTAGCATCTTGGCTTGCTTCTCCGCCTCCATCTCAAGCATCTTGGCTTGCTTCTCCGCGTCCATCTCAAGTCTCCTCCTTTGGATCTCCACAAAGGCGTTCATTTGCTCTTCTTTGTAACGCCGGCGCTCCTCCTTCCTTGAGCCTTCTTGATCATATGCCCTCCACGCTCGCGATCAAGACGTCCGACACCGCATCACGCTTGTTCTCCTTCTTGGAGTTGACCTTCCCCCGCGGCCGTGCCTTCTTGCCGTCCTCAACCTCCTCCACGGCTTGCTTCCCCCCACAAGACTTGAGGGCGGCATATTGCGCCTTGAACTTCTCCTCGTGTTTGATGACCCTAAAGCAATGGGAGAGGTTGAAGCACTTGCCATTGTGTTGGACCTTGAATGCTTCCAAAGCTTGAAATGCCTACAAATGTATTTCATGCAAGCATATTGGCAATGGAATGCAAACGGACACGCAACCATAAACTCAATGACACAAAAGAGGGCGGCTTGCTAGTGTTGGGGAACATAGTAATTTCAAAAAAATTCCTGCGCACACGCAAGGATCATGGTGATGCATAGCAACGAGAGGGGAGAGTGTTGTTCACGTACCCTCGTAGACCGTAAGCGGAAGCGTTAGAACAACGCGGTTGATGTAGTCGTACGTCTTCACGATCCGACCGATCCAAGTACCGAACGTACGGCACCTCCGAGTTCAGCACGCGTTCAGCTCAATGACGATCCCCGGACTCCGATCCAGCAGGTGTCGGGGATGAGTTCCATCAGCACGACGGCGTGGTGAGAATGATGATGTTCTACCGAAGCAGGGCTTCGCCTAAGCACCGCAACGATATGACCGAGGTGGAATATGGTGGAGGGGGCACCACACACGGCTAAGGAACGATCACGGAGATCAACTTGTGTTGTTGTTGTCCTAGAGGTGCCCCCCTGCCCCCGTATATAAAGGATCAAGGGGGAGGGGGCGGCCGGCCAGGAGGAGGCGCGCCAAGGAGGAGTCCTACTCCCACCGGGAGTAGGATTCCCCCCCTTCCAAGTAGTAGGAGTAGGAGTCAAGGAAAGGGGAAGAGAAGAGAGCGAAGGAGGCGCAGCCTCCCCTAGTCCAATTCGGACTAGGCCTTGGGGCACCCAGCCTCTCCTCTCTCTTTCCCCTAAAGCCCAATAAGGCCCATATACTCCTCGGCGAATTCCCGTAACTCTCCGGTACTCCGAAAAATACCCGAATCACTCGGAACCTTTCCGAACTCTGAATATAGTCGTTCAATATATCGATCTTTACGTCTCGACCATTTCGAGACTCCTCGTCATGTCCCTGATCTCATCCGGGACTCCGAACTCTTTCGGTACATCAAAACTCATAAACTCATAATATAACTATCATCGAAACCTTAAGCGTGCGGACCCTACGGGTTCGAGAACAATGTAGACATGACCGAAACACGTTTCCGGTCAATAACCAATAGCGGAACCTGGATGCTCATATTGGCTCCCACATATTCTACGAAGATCTTTATCGGTCAAACCGCATAACAACATACGTTGTTTCCTTTGTCATCGGTATGTTACTTGCCCGAGATTTGATCGTCGGTATCCAATACCTAGTTCAATCTCGTTACCGGCAAGTCTCTTTACTCGTTCCGTAATACATCATCTCGCAACTAACTCATTAGTCACATTGCTTACAAGGCTTAAAGTGATGTGCATTACCGAGAGGGCCCAGAGATACCTCTCCGACAATCGAAGTGACAAATCCTATCTCGAAATACGCCAACTCAACATGTACCTTCAGAGACACCTGTAGAGCTCCTTTATAATCCCCCAGTTACGTTGTGACGTTTGGTAGCACACAAAGTGTTCCTCCGGTAAACGGGAGTTGCATAATCTCATAGTCATAGGAACATGTATAAGTCATGAAGAAAGCAATAGCAACATACTAAACGATCAAGTGCTAAGCTAACGGAATGGATCAAGTCAATCACATCATTCTCTTAATGATGTGATCCCGTTAATCAAATGACAACTCATGTCTATGGCTAGGAAACTTAACCATCTTTGATTCAACGAGCTAGTCAAGTAGAGACATACTAGTGACACTATGTTTGTCTATGTATTCACACATGTATTATGTTTCCGGTTAATACAATTCTAGCATGAATAATAAACATTTATCATGATATAAGGAAATAAATAATAACTTTATTATTGCCACTAGGGCATATTTCCTTCAGTCTCCCACTTGCACTAGAGTCAATAATCTAGTTCACATCCCCATGTGATTTAACACCAATTTTCACATCTGTATGTGATTAATACCCATAGTTCATATCGTCATGTGATCAACACCCAAAGGGTTTACTAGAGTCAATAATCTAGTTCACATCGCTATGTGATTAACACCCAAAAGAGTACTAAGGTGTGATCATGTTTTGCTCGTGAGAGAGGCTTAGTCAACGGGTCTGTCATATTTAGAGCCGTATGTATTTTGCAAATATTCTATGTCTACAAAGTTCTGCACGGAGCTACTCTAGCTAATTGCTCCCACTTTCAAGATGTATCCAGATTGAGACTTAGAGTCATCTGGATCGATGTAAAAGCTTGCATCGATGTAACTCTTTACGACGGGCTCTTTTATCACATTCATAATCGAGAAATATTTCCTTAGTCCTCACTCAGGATATTCTTGACCAATGTCCAGTGATCTACTCCAAGATCACTATTGTACTCCCTTGCCAAATTCAGAGCAAGGTATACAATAGGTCTGGTACATTGCATAGCGTACTTTATAGAACCTATGACTGAGGCATGGGGAATGACTTTCATTCTCTTTTCTATTTTTTGCCGTGGTCGGGATTTGAGTCTTACTCAGTTCCACACCTTGCAACACAGGCAAGAACACCTTTTTTGACTGTTCCATTTTGAACTACTTCAAAATCTTATCAAGGTATTTACTCATTGAAAAAATCTTATCAAGCGTCTTGATCTATCTATATAGATCTTGATGCTCAATGTGTAAGCAGCTTTACCGAGGTCTTTTTTGAAAAACTCCTTTCAAACACTTCTTTATGCTTTCCAGAAAATTCTACATCATTTCCGATCAACAATATGTCATTCACATATACTTATCAGAAAGGCTGTAGTGCTCCCACTCACTTTCTTGTAAATACAGGCCTTTCCAAAAGTCTGTATAAAACCATATGCTTTGATCAACTCATCAAAGCGTATATTCCAACTCCGAGATGCTTGCACCAGTCCATCGTTGGATCGCTGGAGCTTGCACATTTTGTTAGCACCTTTCGGATTGACAAAACCTTCTGGTTGCATCATATACAACTCTTCTTTCAGAAATCCATTCAGGAACACAGTTTTGATATCCATTTGCCAGATTTCATAAAATGTGGCAATTGCTAACATGATTCGGATAGACTTAAGCATCGTTACGAGTGAGAAAATCTCATCATATTCAACACCTTGAACTTGTCGAAAACCTTTTGCAACAAGTCGAGCTTTGTAGATAGTAACACTACTATCAGTGTCCGTCTTCCTCTTGAAGATCCATTTATTTAACATGGCTTGCTGATCATCGAGCAAGTCAACCAAAGTCCGTACTTTGTTCTCATACATGGATCCTATCTCAGATTTTATGGCCTCAAGCCATTTCACAGAATCTGGGCTCATCATTGCTTCCTCATAGTTTGTAGGTTCATCATGGTCTAGTTACATGACTTCCAGAACAGGATTAACGTACCATTCTAGTGCGGATCTTATTCTGGTTGACCTACGAGGTTCGGTAGTAACTTGATCTGAAGTTTCATGATCAATATCATTAGCTTCCTCACTAATTGGTGTAGTGGTCACTGGAACTGATTTCTGTGATGAACTACTTTCCAATTCAGGAGAAGGTACAATTACCTTATCAAGCTCTACTTTCCTCCCACTCACTTCTTTCGAGAGAAACTCCTTCTCTAGAAAGGATCCATCTTAGCAACGAATATTTTGCCTTCGGATCTGTGATAGAAGGTGTACCCAACAATTTCCTTTGGGTATTATATGAAGACGCACTTCTCTGATTTGGGTTCAAGCTTATCAGGTTGAAACTTTTTCACATAAACATTGCATCCCCAAACTTTAAGAAACGACAACTTTGGTTTCTTGCCAAACCACAGTTCATAAGGCGTCGTCTCAACGGATTTAGATGGTGCCCTATTTAAAGTGAATGCAACTATCTCTAATGCATAACCCCAAAACGATAGTGGTAAACCGATAAGAGATATCATAGATTGCACAATATCCAATAAAGTGCGGTTACGACTTTCGGACACACCATAACGCTATAGTGTTCTAGGAGGTGTGAACTGTGAAAATATTCCATATTGTTTTAATTGAAGACCAAACTCGTAACTCAAATATTTGTCTCCACGATCAAATCGCAGAAACTTTATTTTCTTGTTACGATGATTCTCCACTTCACTTTGAAATACTTTGAACTTTTCAAATGTTTCAGACTTGTGCTTCATTAAGTAGATATACCCTTATCTGCTCAAATCATCTGTGAAGGTCAGAAAATAACGATACCCGCCACGAGCCTTAATACTCATTGGTCTGCATACATCAGTATGTATTATTTCCAACGAGTTTGTTGCTCGTTCCATTGTTCCGAAGAACGGAGTTTTAGTCATCTTGCCCAAAAGGCACGGTTCGCAAGCATCAAATGATTCATAACCAAGTGATTCCAAAAATTCATCTTTATGGAGTTTCTTCATGCGCTTTACACCGATATGACCCAAACGGCAGTGCCACAAATAAGTTGTACTATCATTATTAACTTTGCATCTTTTGGCATCAATATTATGAATATGTGTATCACTACGATCGATATCCAATAAACTATTTTCATTGGGTGTATGACCATTGAAGGTTTTATTCATGTAAACAGAACAAAAATTATTCTCTGACTTTAAATGAATGACCGTATTGCAATAAATATGATCAAATCATATTCATGCTCAACGCTAAAGCTAAATAACATTTATTTAGGTTTAACACTAATCCCGAAAGTATAGGGAGTGTGTGATGATGATCATATCAATCTTGGAACTACTTACAACACTCATCGTCACTTTCCCTTCAACTAGTTTCTGTTTATTCTGTAACTCCTGTATCGAGTTACTAATCTTAGCAATCGAACAAGTATCAAATACTCAGGGCTACTATAAACACTAGTAAGACACACATCAATAACATGTATATCAAATATACCCTTGTTCACTTTGCCATCCTTCTTATCCACCAAATATTCAGGGTATTTCTGCTTCCAGTGACCATTTCCTTTGCAGTGTAAGCACTCAGTTTCAGGCTTTGGTCCAGCTTTGGTCTTCTTCGCGGGAGTGACAACTTGCTTGTCATTATACTTGAAGTTCCCTTTCTTTCACTTTGCCCTTTTATTGAAACTAGTGGTCTTGTCAATCATCAACACTTGATGCTCTTTCTTGATTTCTACCTTCGTCGATTTCAACATCACGAAGAGCTCGGGAATCGTTTTCGTCATCCCTTGCATGCTATAGTTCATCATGAAGTTCTAGTAACTTAGTGATGATGACTAGAGAATTCTGTCAATCACTATCTTATCTGGAAGATTAACTCCCACTTGATTCAAGCGATTGAAGTACCCAGACAATCTGAGCACATGCTCACTAGTTGAGTGATTCTCCTCCATCTTTTAGCTATAGAACTTGTTGGAGACTTCATATCTCTCAACTCGGGTATTTGTTGGAAATATTAACTTCAACTCCTGGAACATCTCATATGGTCCATGACGTTCAAAATGTCTTTGAAGTCCCGATTCTAAGATGTTTAAGCATGGTGCACTAAACTATCAAGTAGTCATATTTTTGAGCTAGCCAAACGTTCATAACGTCTGCATCTGCTCCTGCAATAGGTTTGTCACCTAGCGGTGCATCAAGGACATAATTCTTCTGTTCAGCAATGAGGATAAACCTCAGATCACGGATCTAATCCGCATCATTGCTACTAACATCTTTCAACACAGTTTTCTCTAGGAACATATCAAAATAAACATATGAAAGCAACAACGCGAGCTATTGATCTACAACATAATTTGCAAAATACTACCAGGACTAAGTTCATGATAAATTAAAGTTCAATTAATCATATTACTTAAGAACTCCCACTTAGACAGACATCTCTCTAGTCATCTAAGTGATCATGTGATTCAAATCAACTAAACCATGCCCGATCATCACGTGAGATGGAGTAGTTTTCAATGGTGAACATCACTACGTTGATCATATCTACTATATGATTCACGTTCGACCTTTCGGTCTCCGTGTTCCGAGGCCATATCTGTATGTGCTAGGCTCGTCAAGTTTAACCTGAGTATTCCGCGTGTGCAACTGTTTTGCATCCGTTGTATTTGAACGTAGAGCCTATCACACCCGATCATCACGTGGTGTCTCAGCACGAAGAACTTTCACGACGGTGCATACTCAGGGAGAACACTTCTTGATAATTAGTGAGAGATCATCTTAAAATGCTACCGTCAATCAAAGCAAGATAAGATGCATAAAGGATAAACATCTGATGAGGCACGAACGGCGAGACGCTAATTAGTGCGTGTAGACGGCCCGATCTTTCACGCGATGCTTGATCAACAGTTCTTCCCCCTGTTCCTCCTCGCAGCCTCCAAGAATAATTTTCACTCGCGTACGAAAATACACGAACAAAAATAACGATTCCCTCGGATCAGCACGTCGGCGTTGATATGATGATCAACCCTCCGTCGCTAGTAGATTTTCTCGATGGAAAAATCACAGAAAATACTCATAATTGAGTCGTCCGAAACATGGACATTTTCTGATTTTTTTCATAACTCATGGATAAACAAAAACTAATCTGCCCTGTTACAATGGTCGTGGCCCGTGTTAAATAGCCATCTCCACGTGACTGCTCCACCAAAGGGAAAAAAGAATCAACGCCTAAACAAGTCGTGCAAGACTTGGACTAGAAAAAAGAAGCACAAATCCTAACCAATCTCAACCGTAACTACTATTTAGGAAACTTCCTAATATAATATATTAATATTCTTGCTAATTAGCATGCATGTATTTATCTAGCACGTAACGTGCGTTCCTTATTCCATGGGATTGAAACGAACATGCATTTATCCATTGAGGGGGTGTTCTGAACGTGGGAATGATCTTATGTAGTTTCGGCTCCTGCCCTTGGTTTTCTTGTTCGAGGGTCAATCCATGCATGGGTCCGCGACATCTTCTTCTCTGTTCTTTGCATGATATATCAGAAACATCAAGGCTGCTCCACACTTCCCTCCGTCGCCATACATGTTGTATTTGCGACTTTTGTTTCGGTCGTTTGGCTGGAACAATATAGGTTGACCTTGAACTCGGCAAAATACTAATTCCAGGGCCACATAAAAAGCGCATTCGCCCATCAATGCCTCGATGGTTTTCAGTAGCATGCAATAAATTTGTTCGCACAAGTTCCGCTTTGCTTGTCATCTTTTAGTTGGTTTGACTTGAGTGGCGACGACATTTGAAGTTACTCCGGGTATTACATTGGCCGTATCAACATCACATGCAATCAATATAAGTGATATGATATGGCCATCATCATCTTGTTCTTGTGATCTCCATCTCCAAAGCACCGTCGTGATCACCATCGTCACCGGCGCGACACCTTGATCTCCATCGTAGCATCGTTGTCATTACGCCATCTATTGCTTCTACGACTATCGCTACCGCTTAGTGATAAAGTAAAGCAATTACAGAAGCGTTGTATTTCATACAATAAGCGACAACCATATGGCTCCTGCCAGTTGCCGATAACTTCAGTTACAAAACATGATCATCTCATACAATAAAATATAGCATCACGTCTTGACCATATCACATCACAACATGCCCTGCAAAAACAAGTTAGACGTCCTCTACTTTATTGTTGCAAATTTTACGTGGCTTCTACGGGCTGAGCAAGAACCGTTCTTACCTACGCATCAAAACCACAACGATAGTTCATCAAGTTAATGTTGTTTTAACCTTCGCAAGGACCGGGCGTAGCCACACTCGGTTCAACTAAAGTTGGAGAAACTGACACCCGCCAGCCACCTGTGTGCAAAGCACGTTGGTAGAACCAGTCTCGCGTAAGCGTACGCGTAATGTCGGTCCGGGCCGCTTCATCCAACAATACCGCCGAACCAAAGTATGACATGCTGGTAAGCAGTATGACTTGTATCGCCCACAACTCACTTGTGTTCTACTCGTGCATATAACATCTACGAATAAAACCTGGGATCTGATACCACTGTTGGGGAACATAGTAATTTCAAAAAATTTCCTACGCACACGCAAGGATCATGGTGATGCATACCAACGAGAGGGGAGAGTGTTGTCCATGTACCCTCGTAGACCGTAAGCGGAAGCGTTTGAACAACGCGGTTGATGTAGTCGTACGTCTTCACGATCTGACCGATCCAAGTACCGAACGTACGGCACCTCCGAGTTCAGCACACGTTCAGCTCGATGACGATCGCCGGACTCCGATCCAGCAGGGTGTCGGGGATGAGTTCCGTCAGCACGACGGCGTGGTGACGATGATGATGTTTTACAGACGCAGGGCTTCGCCTAAGCACCGCAACGATATGACCGAGGTGGAATATGGTGTAGGGAGGCACCGCACACGGCTAAGGAACGATCACGAAGAACTTGTGTTGTTGTTGTCCTAGAGGTGCCCCCTGCCCCCGTATATAAAGGATCAAGGGGGAGGGGGCGGCCGGCCAGGAGGAGGCGCGCCAAGGAGGAGTAGGACTCCCCCCCTTCCAAGTAGTAGGAGTAGGAGTAAAGGAAAGGGGGAAGAGAAGAGAAGGAAGGAGGGGGCGCAGCCCCTCCCCCTAGTCCAATTCGAACTAGGCCTTGGGGGGGCGCCCAGCCTCTCCTATCTCTTTCCCCTAAAGCCCAATAAGGCCCATATACTCCCCCGCGAATTCCTGTAACTCTCCGGTACTCCGAAAAATACCCGAATCACTCGGAACCTTTCCGATGTCCGAATATAGTCGTCCAATATATCGATCTTTACGTCTCGACCATTTAGAGACTCCTCGTCATGTCCCTAATCTCATCCGGGACTCCGAACTCTTTCGATACATCAAAACTCATAAACTCATAATATAACTGCCATCGAAACCTTAAGCGTGCGGACCCTACGGGTTCGAGAACAATGTAGACATGACCGAAACACGTTTCCGGTCAATAACCAATAGCGGAACCTGGATGCTCATATTGGCTCCCATATTCTCTGAAGATCTTTATCGGTCAAACCGCATAACAACATACGTTGTTCCCTTTGTCATCGGTATGTTACTTGCCCGAGATTTGATCGTCGGTATCCAATACCTAGTTCAATCTCGTTACCGGCAAGTCTCTTTACTCGTTCCGTAATACATCATCTCGCAACTAACTCATTAGTCACATTGCTTGCAAGGCTTAAAGTGATGTGCATTACCGAGAGGGCCCAGAGATACCTCTCCGACAATCGAAGTGACAAATCCTAATCTCGAAATACGCCAACTCAACATGTACCTTCGGAGACACCTGTAGAGCTCCTTTATAGTCACCCAGTTACGTTGTGATGTTTGGTAGCACACAAGATGTTCCTCCGGTAAACGGGAGTTGCATAATCTCATAGTCATAGGAACATGTATAAGTCATGAAGAAAGCAATAGCAACATACTAAACGATCAAGTGCTAAGCTAACGGAATGGGTCAAGTCAATCACATCATTCTCCTAATGATGTGATCCCGTTAATCAAATGACAACTCATGTCTATGGCTAGGAAACTTAACCATCTTTGATTCAACGAGCTAGTCAAGTAGAGGCATACTAGTGACACTATGTTTGTCTATGTATTCACACATGTATTATGTTTCCGGTTAATACAATCCTAGTATGAATAGTAAACATTTATCATGATATAAGAAAATAAATAATAACTTTATTATTGCCTCTAGGGCATATTTCCTTCAGCTAGCATACCATATCTTGCATGCCGATAACGCTCACGGGGCGGGCCTTGACGCTCTCAAGAGTGACACAAAACTTGTTGCACTCTTGTTGGATTACCCTCTATCGCTTTGAAATGGACACCCACCCACGCGTGTTTACTATTTGTTACGTCGGAAACTTCTTGCGCTCATTGAACTCATGGTGAACACGAATCCAAAAAGTTGAATGCTTTTGTTCGGCGTACGTCTTGTGGTCTTGCCCAATGTTTCTCCAACACTTGCAAAGAATCTTGTCCTCGGCCGCCGTGTATGACTTGGTCCGCTTGCTCTTGCGCTTTGGCTTCGCCCCGGCGGCTTGGTTGGCGAGCTCGTCCTCGAACAAAGGCTCCCCTTCGATGTCGCACTCGTCCTCTTCCTCTTGCCCGTAGTCCTCCTAAAACTCGTGGTCGAGTGGGAAGCCGTCCAGGTCTAGGCGACCTGATCACGCATGAAGGCCGCCTGATCTTCATTATAGCCAGCGGAAGGCATGAACCCCCCTCGGCCGTCCTGGCTTTGTGTCTTGTCGGGATCGTAGCCAGCAGCTGGCGCACCACCCTCGAAGATCATGTTCTGAATGTAGTCCTCGTCGCCGGTGGCCGGCATTCCGTCGAACAGGTTGCGTGCGCCCGGCAGGACGTCGGCTGGCATCTGCCACACGCATTTCCTCTGGGCTCTGGATGACGAGCCACCAACCATCGGTGTGGCATTGTGGTCGATGGGCACGGGCGCGGGCGTGGAAGGCGCGACCACGCTCACCTCGGGTGAGCACTCTCCGGAGAGGCGGGAGGACTGCCGGTAGACGTGGAAGGCGGGCATCGGGGTGCAAGCCGACGCACGGGGCGAGTCGGCAGCAACATCCGAGGGAACGCAGATGAGCCGGTTCTGGCCGCGGGCACGACAGCGTTGACGAGGCCGTGATGGCTAGAGTTTAACCCTAGCATATAGAGCGCCTCTCTCGTTGCCGCTGCGACGCAGGCGTTGGTGACCTCTTGCTGCGCGGCGGCGGCGACGACGGCCGCCGTGATGGCTTCATCCCTCGCGTCCGCCGCGTGCCTCCGGACCTTCCTCTTGGCCGACTCCCTTGCCCGCTGTTCGGGCGTTAGCGCCTTCTTCGGCTTCGGCGCGGCAATCCTGCGGGGCGCGCGAGGCTTGCCTTTTTCGGAGGGGGCGGTCGGCATGCCGAACGAGGGGAGGGCAACGAGGCCGGCGGCGGCATCGAGGTCGTCGTCTGTGGCAGGGGTGGGGCGGGAGCGCGCACAGGCGGGAGGGGTTTTGAGGGAAATGGAGGAAAATGGTGGAGGCTGTCACAGACCAGCGGGCCCGGGGGAAGGAGAAGGAGCGCGCGCGTCCGTCTCGTGTCCGCGCCGACGCAAATACGGCTCAAAAATGGGCCGGATATGGGTCGGACGAAATGGATCGCCCCGTTGGAGTTGCTCTTAGCGGCCAGCTTTGTGTAAGCGAAGGCCTCGATGATTTTTCAATTTTATGAAAGTTATTTTATTTTCCTAAGTGTCTATCTAAGGGCTTTGCATTGAAGATGCCCTTAGTGCGTACTGTGCAAACACTTCACGTTTGATTCAGACACAGCAAAGTAACTGACTCACAAACAGCCCATGACTCTGCACACGATGAAGGCACGCAGTTTTTCTTCTCTCGCGCACCCTTCGCAGATGATCGACGTAAAGACGAAGCTCGCTGTCATCCTAGCTAGGTGAATTGCCCGAAGGAATCGCGCCCTTGGGACCGACGCGACGTGAGTGGACGCAGGGGTCAAGCAAAGATACGGATCCCACCACCACCCAGCACCCTGTGAAATCTTGGTGCGATGGCACCATCGAGCACCGCCCGCGCTCCTGGAATTCGACAGCTCGATCGCACCGGCGAAATGTTGGTACTATATATCTCCGTCGTTGCGCGGATAAGCAGTGCTATACTCCCATTTAGATATATTATAACTGAGCATCTTTCCTGCCCTCTCAGACCATTAGCATTCGTGGCCGTTGGATCGTCACTTCTGGGCGTTTTCTGTCATCCGATTGTCTCTTAATCGCACCCCCCGTCGCTTCGTTCGATCCTAACGAGCGCTAACCCTTTTTGGGCCGCTGCTCTGGTGGCTTTTTTCAGCTTCTGGGATTAAATTGGGCCTACCAGGCCTGTAATTGTCCCTTGCGGGGAGGCCGAGAGACTCTCTCACGCGCAGCGGCTGGGGCAAGCACGGCCCATCGGGAAAAAGAGCAGATGTGCGAGATGTTCTCATTTCTCCTCCCCGCAACCACTCCTGCGCGTGGCGGCCAGGGTTAGTGATGTTCGATCCTCTTGATGGGGAGCGGTGCGAGGCGAGCGGATGCAAGACATGGCTGATTTGGGATCAGACCCCATTTCCCCGACCTCTATCTCTTCCTCCTTGTCTAGCAGGCCATCGCGCTACACCAGTGTCGACTTCGAGCGGCAGCGCACCTTCCCCGACCTCAACCTCGAACAGCGGCGCCTCCAAACTCAGCATCCCCTTATGCGCTGCTGCCCAACATGGCCCTCGTCCTCCATGCTGGCTACAGGTACAACTCGTATTCCCCCCTTACGCAATATGCTCGTATATCCCACAAGCAAGTCATGGCTGCAGACGACCTCACGCAGCATAGTAGGAACAAGAATGTCTTAATTACGTGAGAATTTTGACATAATACAAGGCCCCCGACACTGATCGTAGATACATTCAGATTGAATCATGTGAATTCCACAGTATCTACACAATATTTTATTTTTTATTTATCCTAGGAATCCCAAATAAACTCAAATTTCTCTCTTTCTTTTTTATATGATGGAGTTGTATCTTTGAAGTGTGCACTGTATGTCGCTGATAAGTTTTTAATTGGTTCTTTCTCTTTTACAAAATCGGGCAGAAAAGAGAAGAACAGATCTTTTTTTAGTTTAACAGAAAAAGGTTGAAACATGAAAGACGCTTCAGTTCTGTCAGAGGAATGGTCGTCCAAGTACCTTGTGTTTCACTTTGAGGGGAAACCGCATCAAGAGAAAATCAAGAATCCGTTGTCTAACAAGGTTTAATAAATGTCTACGCATTTCTCTTATTTATTTCATGTATTCATTGCTCATTTTTTATTTCTCTCTTCATCTTTTGAAATTAGTACAAAAACCAAACATCTTTCCAAACTGCTGTGCAGAAACTAATATTTGAAGCCGACATGAACAACGAGGATGGTTATCTGCTTCTTTAAGCCATCCAATGTCTCATCAATTCCTTTCTTGGCAGCTCCTGACAAAATACAATTTCATTGTTTCAGAAGGAAGTGAGCCTCAGTTTTACCTAGATCCTTCAGCACGGAATCTGCAAATCATTTGTACGTTTTTTCTTTCTTTTTTCCACAAGCTATTTAGTATTAGTTTATATGCATACTGCACAGGTTAATGTTCTTTGTGATTGAAGGCTACCTAAATATGCTTACAAATTGCATCCTGCTCGGGTTTTGTTTTCATTGCAGGTGCATACCAAAAAAGCTTGCCATTTACATGATGCATTTCGAGCAATTGTTTGACCAAACTGAGCATTTGTTTTATACAGAATTTTACTACAAGCCTTGCTCTATTTGTAGAAAAGGTTAGCACACTGACTTCAATTGGTACGCTTGGGGGTGGGTTTTACAGATCACAAACCTGAATGTGATATTGTCATTTCAAATTGTTATCTTGCCCGTATTTGTCTTCTGTCATCCATCAATTGGCGTACTGTACTATAAATCTTCCTATCACTTTGTTCAACATGACCCAACTTTTTGTTTATAAATCTTCCTACCCTGGTTTTGTTCACTCTACAGTTTAGAATGTACTTTGGACAAAAAATGTTGATATTCTTCTTTTGGCTCTTTGTTTAATCATTCTTATATTGTGATGTGGTGCTACATAGAGTTACGTGAGCTTTTCATTGTGTATACCAATGCTAAAAACAGGTATGTTCTCCTAAGTAGTGATAGGCTATCAATTATTATGATTTACATACGTCGTACATTTTCGTTATTATATTTATTCATGCATGTGACTCTTTGTGCCAACTTTGAGGCTGCCAAGCCAACATCTACAAAATAACTGTCCCTGGGAGTTGCAAGATGCACTGTTTAGTAGTTGGGTCATGATATTGTCTTCTCGGTTGCTAATAACGGAGCACAATACAAGTTGAGGAGAGAATACTCTTTTATTATGATGTTGTTCAAATGCAAACTGATAATATATTGAAGTGGTACATCTGGAAGATAAATCTCCATATGCAGCGATGTTCGTTGAGAGAAAAAAGGAAATCTTGCACTTTGCCCAAAATTCTTGTCATTTAATATGATATACATAGTATACTCGCTACAGTTTGTGCTGGTTGTTCCATCTTGGAAGGCATTCTCCAATTGCAGCCAGATTTAGGTGCATTGGCTCTCGATGCTGTTTGGCACAAATGATTGTGAAACATCACGTGGGCCATGAAAAGTTGAACTGGTGATCTCAAGCGAGAAATTCAACGTAGTTGAATTACAGCTTTTTTTACTGCATATTAGCCTCTTCTCCTACAGGAAAAGCTGAATTGCCAGCGCTTATACTCATGTATTACATTATAACAGTGTCCTATTCCAATGTACGCCTACTTTGTGTTGTTGTATAACTACCAAATCACCACGAAATCATTTTATGCTCTATTACTATTGTCTATATAGATTGTCAATTCTCCAGGGCTGAATCATCCAAACTTATGGCAATGCATGTTTACATCACCCACTGTTAGCATCTATATGCTTTTGGGCTTTCAATGATCCAACATCTGACAATATTACGGGAAACCATCTATGATGCTGCCTTGATAATGAACAATTACAAAAAAAGTTCCAGCAACGTCTCAAATTCTGAATTCAAACACCTCATGTGTGAGACCAAACTTGAAGCAAACTCAAGTTAAGAGTTAAAAAAACCCAGCCCTCTCCTACCATGGCACTACTTGGCTCTTCCCTATTGTCGTCCAAAATATAGGCACTTTGTACAAATTGAACTTTGGTGCTTTTTGGCCACTATATTTTTGATAGCATGTTTTATGACTATATATTCATAAAAATCCTATCATTCCATTGGAAAAATGGACGGGCGCGGCAACGCGCGCCATCAGTGATCTAGTACAACTTTCAATTATCATGCAATGAGACGACACGACGGGCTGTGCGCGTTTTGCCACTTCAATCCACAGGTCATATCCGGTGCCCCAGAGGCCGAAATGATCCTAACTATTCCTCTCTCGCGTCTCGTGCTTGGATCGATTACACATCGGCAGTATTATAAACTCATTAGGATCACTTTAATTTCTCTAGCTGCTGCTTTTAATCAACATGATTGACATGCCATGAAGTTGGCGTACGTGGATGCATTCAAGTCGTTTCTGAACATTGTTGAGAATCAGGCACAATCTTATGAGATGCCCTAAGACAACAACTAGGAGTATCTTACAATAGCTTATGGGCCTAATTATGAATAGAATACTACACTAAGGCTGCTCGCCACTCACGAGGGCACAGAAGAACCTTGTCCTAGTGGAGTTGATTGCAATTATATTGCAACTAAACTCAAGGGAATCAGATCTGATGACACACATACAGTTGGGACAGATCGCTGGGGTTCGGTAATACAGTACTACTTGTAGGACTGCGATTAGATATGCTTAGAAGGTGAGCAAATCGTGTGTGGTGGTACTACTCAAGAGCCTGCCATGGTTTGACGACTACCTATGCATGCACATCGGGTGCAGCTTCACTTGAGCGCCATCTTGACGTATTGTTTTGTCAGTTGAGATGGGCACGTCCCGTAGGATTATGTTCTGCTTCCGGCCAATACTCGACGATCGCTCAAATCTATCCCCACGTCGTGGCTTGCATCGGCCATTGCCAACGAATGTTGTGGAAACGTGCATGCATCTTGTATCCTCATCTCTGGTGATGATCACGCTGCTGTCATTAGATCCTGCCAGGGATAAAATAAACCTACTGTATTACGTGTTGGTATGGGAATTTAGATCCTCGGCGACAACAGAATTTTGGCCCTGTTTGGATCCCTAAGTTAGAGTTAGTTTTGGTTAGTTGGGGCTCAAATAACCCAAAAGTATCCAAACATGATGAGTTAGTTTAGGTTAGTTGGATCTAACCCATCCAAAAAACTAGACCACACTAGAGGAGCTTATTTGGGTTAGTTCTCTTGGGCCCACTAAAAAAATTAGTAAAAAAAAGTTACCCCTCCCATCCAAACATGGTCTAAAGTAGTCAAATGATTGAGAAAGAATATTTATTATCAATCTAACCTTATCATCCAAACAGATTTTTGGTTAGAGTTAGTTTAGGATTTAGTTCAGGGTTAAAATTTAACTCTAACCTCTAACTGCTCTAACTGAGTTAGAGTATCCAAACAGGGCCCTTTGGAGAGATCGTTCCCCCGATCGATCCGACACCCACCAGTGCGGATCGAGGCGACGCAAGATTTTTTAGGGGCCAGGAGATGGTCGAACGAGTGAAGCAAAGCCGGGCGACGTCATCCATCATCGTCTGTGCTCCCCGGCTGAATCGATCGGAATTTCGTCGCAGGAGAGGAGAGGATTCTTTCTTCAAGGAACACTGACTCCCATTGGCAAGCGCAAAAACAGAGAAGAGGGATCGGGCTCGACGAGACGCCGTGCAGACATCATGTGGGCTTCCACACGACCTTTCCCTGTCATGCCGCTCGTTTTTGTTGCGTCGAATAGGAAATTGCAGCCCATACTCTCCCAGCCGGCCCAATAAAGGCTGATACTTTCTTCCTCTGCTTTTTTTAAATTTATTCTTCTTCTTCTTTTCCCCAGTTTTCTTTTTCCATATTTTGCTTCATCTTCGAATCTATCTATTGGGAAAACGTGTGAATGTTTTGCACGAACGTGTATAATGACCCGTATGAACAACTCTCCTCTTTATACATACATAAATATTCACTTTCGGTTGGTGGAATATTGTTATAATAATATGGGATGAAGATTTCATTTCCAGTGCATACGCACTTACATTCAAGTTTATAAACATTTTTATTTTCTACATTTAAATCTTCATCAAGTTAGGTTCTGCGAAACCGGAATTCGCATCTACTGTTATTTTGTCTTCTCAAAAAATAGAACTTGAAAATAAAATAAAAACCAGCACTGCAAGCTCTGGATTATTTATTTAAGTACTTTCAATTTTTTTATCTTTTCCTTTTTTTAGTTGATGCGACTTTCTCTTGGGATCATCATGAGCGTCGCATATACTATATAACTCATCCTCGCAAAAAAAAAAAACTATATAACTCATGCAGGTGGATTCACGCCAAATTATTAGGAGCAGCTGAGTGCCACGATACATTGACGACTTGACGTGAACTGAATGATAGAATAAGGATCATTCCCCAGGTACGCATCATCGGAGCTAGTAGCCGAATCAATTCAAAGCTGCGGCAAACAGCCGCATTCCGCGAGGAGCTAGTCTAGTAGGAGTAGTGGCAAACAGAATGAGTACCGGTCAGAGCAACCATGTGATAAACAATCCTTTGCTCATGTCTCATGCTTGGATTACACACCAGTATTATAACCCATAGGGCCCTCTGGCCTTGATTTCTCTGGCTGCTTTTGTGCAAAGATGTGTGTACGTACGTGTTCTGGTCTTACATGATTGAGATGTCACCAACTTGATGTGGGATCGATGCGTCCAAGTTGCTTTCTCACTCCCCTATTAATCCTAGCTACTATACTACCACAAGATTTTGTGATTCCAGTTTATGGGCCTAAGGCTGAATGAAGTAACATGCTCGCATCGGCACTCACAAGGCAATCAGACCAAGTGACCCTTGTCCTAGCTAGATTATATTGCAATTATTGCACAAACGTAGAGTTGGGACAGCTCGCTGGAGCTACCACGCCACTAGCACGCCTACTTGCGACGAGAGAACCTTGTGCTCCTTCAACTGCTTTGCCACTGGCTCCCACAGCATGTGTACATTATTTCTCCCATTGTCTAGTAGCCATAAAACTAGCAATCTCCGAGAGATGATAATAGTACTAGTGGTACCATTAGATATGCTTAATTTTTTTAGTACGAGTACTCTACTTGAGTAAATCGTCGCATGTACTACTATAAGAGCCTGTCTATCCCTGATTTGTTTTCCCGAACGGTTCTTGTCTATTGATTTGACTATGCATCAAGTGCGTGTACTACATGGCGTCTGCAGCCATGATCTCGGGCACATTGTCTTATATATGAGCTCAGATATAGGCACGTTAAGATTATATTCCGCTGCCGGTCGATGCCCTCAATGATCGACCTCTCTGGCTCGCTCGTCGCGCAGATTTCCATACCGGCTGCTTGTTGGTTTGTTTATCCCCGGCGAGATCTAATGACAGAAGCCTAGTCATCATCAGAGTTCAGAGAGGAGAGGAGTATGGTTAAGTGGGCAAGTGGATGCCGGCCTCTCCTCGAGACTAGGAAAACGAATGGCCTAGTTGCGATCTTGTTGGGCGCATGTTTCCAGAACATTCGTTGGCAACAATGATCGATCAACGCAGGCGTCGACGTGTAGGTAATTGATAGATCCAGGATCGGCATATGGGGGTGTTCCGGCCGGTTCCAACGACGGTCGACAGCGGAATTTTGTGGAGATGGCGCGACCCGACACCCACCGGCCTCGACGCGAGATTTTATAGGGCGCGGGGTGGATGGAACGAGTGGAGCAAGAGAAGCGACGTCGCCACCGATCGGCACGGCGACGTCTCCGCGGCAGCCCGATCGATGGGAATCTCGTGATCTCATCGTCACGTTTCCAGTTTCTCGAGAGCCGCAAGTGGCATGGTTGCGCGCGTGCTGGCATGTGGGCGAGCGAGGCGAGGTCTAGGAGATTGCGGCGTGCGTGGCGTGGTGTTGGCGGCGAGCCAGGGGAGATGCACGGGACATCTGGGGACATCCGGTATGATCGCTGGAAACTGGAAACTGCTGCATGCGCTGCGCTGCTGCGTGCGTGCCCGGCCGCGTGTTTCGTCTTATGGGGACAGTGCGATCGATCGAAGCTGTGTGCCGCTCGGGGGGAGGCAGCAATGTGGAGGGGAGACGCTAGCCTCGCCTAAAGTGGGCTGACCCAACAGGAACATGTGGGCTCATTACCTTTTTTTTTTTGAAACGGAGGCAAAAGCTTTGCCTCATCTCATTAATAAAGAAGGAGTATAGAACAAAGTCTCAATGAGGATCATTACTCCTCAACAAATGCAAAAACAAAACGGACTATTCTCGCGGCATCAAGGATCCCAAGTGTTTAGCCCGGCCGAACCCAATTCCTGGCCTCCACCTTGATGCCCTCTAGCACCGTGGTTGGCATTGAGGATTTCTTTTGGAACACCCTCGCGTTTCTCTCTTTTCAAACCTCCCAAGAGACTAGCATTACAAGCGAAGAGATCGTCTTCCTCCAGTGTCCATGACCAAGGATCGTTCTAGTCCACCACTCATGGACGAAGAGATTCCAACCCAATCGGCGGTGTCGAGCTCCGGCGTGTCAAGCCAACATCTCACCGCATTCCAAATGCGCATGGAGAACCTACACTGGAACATAATGTGTGCCGCCGTCTTGGCTCCTTTTGCATAGTTGGCATAAATTGCAATTTGGCCACCCTCGCCGTTGTAGCCGGTCTGCCGTCCAAACCCTGTTCTTGTTGATGAGCCACGCGAAAAACTTGCACTTGGGGGGTGCCCAGTTTCCCCATATCACTTTCTTCATGTTGGTTGCCACCGCCCCTTCGAATTGCACCTTGTAGGCCGAGGCGGACGAATATGTGCCATTGTTCGTAAGGTTCCACTTTATGTCATCGGCCAGGTCATCTTGAAGTTCAACTTGGCTGAGCTTCTCCCAAAGCGTGCAGAACTGTGCAATATGGTCAACTGAAAGCCCATCCTCCATTTTAATCCAGTGCACCCAATTTTGATCCTGCATGGCCTCCTTTACAGATTTATTCTTGTTGGATGAGCTCATGAACACAATGAGGCGATGTCCTTGGGTTTCTTTCCTTCCAGCCACGGTGAGTGCGGAAAAGCGCCATCCGACCATCCCCACTTGTGATAGTAGTCGCCGCATAGAAGAGCTCTCTGTCCATGGAGTCGCATGGGTTTCCCAAGCCGACCCATGGTCTATCGGGTTCCTTCCATTCGTACCATAGCCATCTGAGGCGCAAAGCTCTCGCATATAAGTGAAGGTCGAGGACTCCCAAGCCGCCAAGGCTCTTTGGTCTGCACACGGCCTTCCAGTTGACCTTGCATTGCCCGCCCGAGACCTTCTCCGCTCCCGCCCAAAGGAAGGCCCTCTCGAGCTTATTGAGATTGCTCAGAGTACTCTCAGGAAGTTTAATCGCTGTGGCATGGAAAGTGGCCTGGGAGGTGGTCACCGATCTAACCAACTCGGTTCGCCCAGCCGCCGTGATGAACCGGCCCTGCCAAGGAACCAAGCTCCCTGCAGCTTTGTCAACCAAGTGTTGAAGATCAATTTTCCTGAGCCGGTGAACGGACAACGGGAGGCCGAGGTAGCGCATTGGGAAAGTAGCACGTTTGGCCGGAAAGCACTCAAGAACGGCATCCAGGTCAATACCGCTGCAACTAATAGGAACCACCGAGCTCTTTTCGAGGTTCGTTGTGAGACCGGTGACTTCGCCAAACCCAGCCATGATGGAGGTTAATTGCTGGATGTCCTCCTTGAAAGGCGCCACAAATATGGCTGCATCATCGGCATATAGCGAGGAGCACATGCAGATGGCCCTGCCCCCTATCCGGTGTAGCTTGCCCTGTCTTGTGGCGGTGTCGAGAATGCTCTGGATAGGGTCAATGGCCAGGACAAATAGAAGGGGGGATGTGGGCTCATTACGTAGGCGCGTTTCGTTCGTCTTCTCCCTTATTGTTTTCGTTTTCTGTTTTTGGTTGTGTTTTTCAAAGTATTTTCATCATGCACTTAACAAATGTTCATGCAGGGTAAAAAATGTGTTCGCATAATTTTTTAAAAATGGTTGTACATTCAAGAAAATGTTTGTGAGATTTCAGAAATATTCACGCATTTCAGAGTATTTTCATGACATTTGTTTAAAAGGTTTTTTAGAATAGACAATCGCATAATCTGAAAAAAGAAAAACGTACCACTCAAAAAAAATTGTCTATGACATTCAGAAAATAAAACTAGCGGAGTTACCCATGCATTGCGCGGCTATATTTAATTTTACTGGTTTGGGTTCTCAAGGAAATTGTTCTCTACTCTGAATGCTGTACAATTTTTATATTTCAAAATTATAGAGAATGATTTGGTGCATCGTTAATTGATTGATCGTGCACTAGGCACATATATATAGGTACAAGTGGTGCGACCGGTATCTTGTCTCCTAAGATACACATACATACAGAGGGAGACAGATACTACAGGTACTGCATACAGGACCCAGACCTACGTACATGTACACATGTTCAACAAAAATAAATAAAGTATATTGCTATGAATTCATTTTGTGTAATGAGTTATTAGGATATTATAGGAACATGCCAAAAAAAGATATTGGAAGCAATAGATTCAAGTATGCAGGCGCAATTCTATTAATTTTCATTGAGGGCTATAAGTAGTACTCGGCTTGTTACAACATTCTGGGCTAGCCCCATTCAAATGTATGCCTCATATGTTGAGTTCACCATGAAACAACTCTACTTGTGACAGCGCCATCCCAGGCAGTGATTGGCGACCGGCTTGTAAATGTTTGAGGCTTTCCCACCAATGTATGTTTGTAAGACGTGACATGCCATGTGTACGTAATTCCCAAACAAACCCAGTTGAAGGATGCCTAAGCCATAATATACGAGGCGAGGCAAGTAGAAAATGAATCATTCTCTCTTTTTTTTGCGGGGAAGAAAATGAATCATTCTGGTACCAACAACTCTTGTGTGATCAGATAGTTTTTGTTTTCTGTGAGGAGTGTGATCAGATAGTTGCATGATTAGAAAGAAGTCTACTCTTGATGCAATTGGAATAAACATTTGAATTCTAAACGGCAGTTATTGCAAATCCCTTACGTCAAGTGCATGCATGCAAGTACTCCCTCCGTTCAAAAATACTTGTCTTAAAAATGGTTGAAAATGCATGTATCTATAACTAAAATAAGTCTAGATACAACCATTTCTAAGACAAGTATTTCCGGACGGAGGGAGTACTACTTATGGCAGATTTGTGTCCGTCCACTGCATGTGACGTACATGGACTTTGTACTTATCGGTGTATGTTAGCTAAACTTGCTAAAATCTTGTAGGGTATTCTTGTAGTAGATTGGAAGTTTTCTCGAAAAAGATGAACCTGTAAGATGGACGGGAGCAGGGCCGGCACGCGGACATAAGAACCAAGAAAACATACAGTCTTCTTTACGTGGCGGCAAGAATCACGTACAAATGCATGGAAAGACGACACAATTGACATAATCAATTCTGACGGTGTGATCAATACGTGACTGATCCATGAGATATGATATGCTTGCGAGAGACGTTCAAGGAGCGAAGAAATTGCTTACGGAGAAAAGGAAACGGGGGAGGCGAGGGAATGTGTCGGCCAAGATAAGGAAAGTTACGATTCTGTTACAAATTTGCAAGAAGAAAGTGCAGGACAGGGAGGGATCGGTTGACAGATAATGAAATACTTCCTAGAAATAGCCTTAATTGTGACGAAGTATCCTGTTTGGATGTGGGTTGCATCGTGTATATATATGATGGTTCTAGGAAACACCAATCATCTTCCATTGTCCTTGATGATATAAGAAAACATACGCTACATACCCCTGAGGAGCACTAAACAAGATCCTGCGGTTGCATTGAGGTAACTAGCTAGATGGCAAAGTACATGAACTCCTTCGCTGCAAGGACCATGCTGTGTGTGCTTCTCCTGCACTTTACGATCCATACACAGTGTAAGTGGCTACAAACATATATTCTTTGAATACTTTTTTTATAGAAAATTTACAGTACATAGGTTGTGCACTATCTTTCTCATTTGGAGGTGTTAATAAATTCCTGAGTTATAATTTTTTTTCTATGATTGTGGACTTTTCTTTCTAGCTTATCGAAATATAGCTTTCATATACATTACTGATTTCATAATGATTTCCTTGTATTCCGTAGGTGAAATCATGGAAGGCCGAGAAAATGAGAAGGTCAATTTACCAGATGGATTATGTGCCCATGATAAACAACAGCCGGGTTGCAAAGAGAAGTCATTTTGTTTCTGTTGTTTGGTGAACAACTTGTGCTATCTTGCAATGCATACTTGCATGAGTGAATGTCGAAAGCCTGCTTCATCAGGCGTAGGGGCTTCACAGAAACAATTTCTATTGCCCTCCCATGTATTTACTGCAATTTTGCTATTTCACATCTAGATCTGAAATAGCAACCTCACATCTAAGTTGTCCACCACATGATCGAAAGCTGAAATATTCGTGCAAACTGTTGATCTGCTCTGTGTCGCTGTGTTGTTGCCAATTTTTTCGCCTGGCTGTGTCGGCCTTCTAGGCTTGTTCTCGCATGGCTGTCTCGTTTTGTTGGGCTGTTGGTTTATATGTGCTAGCAGCATGGGCATAGCTGTTTTCTAGTGTTTTTTGTTTTGTTTGGGCGTTGGCCTTTTTCTGTCGTTTGTAGTGTGAAGAACAGGTCCCTCACTCTCTCTTCTCACTCATGTTCTTCATTTCGTCGAATACGAAGAGTCGGCAGAGCGACGGCGAGCACTTTGGAATTATATGTTCTGTGTCTATTTTAACGCACATAAACTTGTTTGAAATCATTTGTATGCCTAATTTTGGCATACAACATATTCTTTTTCAACCTAGTTGCATGTGCATCTTCATTACACAACTTGTCCGATCCCGATCTTGCTACATGTCCATTCTAGACACGGAATTTATCCGATCCCGACTCACCTGTATGTCCACCTGTCGTGCACAAATCTTTTTTATTTGTTATCCTAATTTTTTCTCTAATTGATGCACAAATTTTGTGAACACTGATTGGCGATGTCTCCGCAGCAGACGGATCGATGGAAATCTCATGAAGTCGTCGTCACGGGAAACCATTGATGGTTGGAGACTACGAGCTGGGAGCCTATTTCCAGGGCCGCAAGTGCTAGGGATGCGCGCGTACTGGCATGTGAGCAAGCGAGGCTAAGTCGATGGGGAGGTGCAGATTGCGGCGTGCGAGGCGTGGCGGTGTTTTTGGTGAGACAGGGAAGATGCACGGGGCGGCCGGTATGATCGGTGGAGACTGAAAACTGTTGCATGCGTTGCGCTGCTGCATGCGTGCCCACCCTTGAGCTAACGATGGTGGCGTTCTGCGCCGTGCTTCCCCTTGGGGCATCGTTCTTTGGAGTGGTCATCGCCTGGAGGGACTAGCGGATGCGTGAGGATGTGTGGAGTTGCTGTATACTTGTGGATAAGTCTATTCGGGAAAGTGCTAATATTTCCAACAATCCAAAAACCTTATTTTAGGCACTTTTCGATTCAAGGCTTTGCTGCTACTCTGAAACCGAAAAAGTTTACCGGGACGCATTTTAAGCGTTGGCAAACTAGGACCACCTTGTGGCTCACAGCGATGAACGTGTTCTGGGTTGGTGGTGTATCCCTCACAGAAATGATTGCTCCTGAACAGGAGGGAGGCAACCACAATCTTTCTGGGAGCAGTTCTGAGTGTGATTGGAGACAATTTGATTAACGCCTATATTCATATGGGCGTTGCCAAAAACTTGTGGGATGCGCTCGAAGTCAAATTCGGCGCAACTGATGCTGGCAGTGAGCTGTGTGCCATGGAGCAGTTCCATGATTACAGGATGGTTGATAACCGTTCTGTATTGGACCAGGCTCATGAGATACAGTGCATTGCTAAGGAGCCGGAGCTCCTGAAGTGTGAGCTACCAGACAATTCTGTCGCGGGTTGCATTATTGCAAAACTCCCTCCTAGTTGGAGGAACTTTGCTACTTCTCTCAAGCACTTGAGACGTGAATTCTCTGTTGAGGATGTCATCGGTCATCTCAGTGTTGAGAAGAACTCGAGAGCAAAGGACTCACACGTGAAAGGGGCAAAGGGTTCTTCTAGCGCCAATGTGGTGAAGAAGAACTTCCACAAGTTCAAGGGAAAGAACTCTGTCCAGCAGAATACTACCTTTAAGAAGAAGGGTAAGAAGAAAGACAAAAAGAGAGACGGCTGCTTTACTTGCGGTTCAGATGAACATTGGGCAAACAAGTGCCCAAACAAGTACAAGAAGCTAGCACAGGACTCCAAGTCTGTGAATGTCACTCTGAACAACAATGATGCGGCATCTGGGTATGGTAATCTGTTTACCATACTTTCAGTTTGTCAGTCCACCGATTGGTGGGTTGACACTGGGGCCAATATTCATGTGTGTGCTGATGTGTCTTTGTTTTCTTCTTACCAGGTCGCACGAGATTGTTCCGTCCTGATGGGGAATGGCTCGCATGCTTCTGTTCATGATGTTGGCACGGTAGATTTGAAGTTTTTTTCGGGAAAGATCATGCAACAATTTTCAGTCTCCACTGATCATAACGGCCGCCCCGTGCATCTTCCCTGTCTCACCAACAACACCGCCACGCCTCGCACGCCGCAATCTGCACCTCCCCATCGACCTAGCCTCGCTCGCTCACATGCCGAGTGAAGTCTGAAACGAACCCTGTCGTTGTAGGCGCAGTCGCAGATGAACCCCGACCTCGAAATCCCGGAAGTCCATACCCTGAACTCTCTGATCCCAGAATTTTTGATCCTTGTGTGCTTATCCAAACGCCGGGATTCGTACGTGGCTCGGGAAAGGGTGGGAACAGGCTGAGTCAGCACCTGCAGGTGGGTCTCAGGCTATAACCTGGTCGAGCCGGACCAGCTTGCTCACCCCCCTTGTCTTCCACTCCGCCTCTTCCTCTCCCGTGACGCGCCTCGGTTCCTCATCCACGGCGGCGACGGCGGCGAGCTGATGATCGCGGCAGCCGTCGACGACCACTCCGGCAGAAAAGATCAAGGTACTCCTGGTCCATCTCCCCTCTCCAATCTCAAGTGTTTTCTTCGTTTCTGTCTTGGTTAGGTTTAGGGTTTTTGAATGCTGAACCTGTAGTAATTAGAGGTCTTAATCAGTGGATTTGTTGGTGATTTATGTTGTCCAGTATAGTAATAAGTTGCGATGCTTGCAATGTAGGTTCTTTTTGTTGAATCCATGGACCCGGTGAGATTTTGAATGTCGATTTCATATAGGGGGCAATTTGTTCGAATTGGCCCTTCTCCGGAAGGAGGTCAAAGGTTTTCTTGCAGATCATATGACAGTAAAGGAAAGCATGAAGTTTTATTTTCTTATGCGTGCGGAGACTTGATTAATGGGTTGTTGTTTCTGCATGATGATGCTGGTTGCATGAGTATGTCAAAACATACAACAGATTGTGGAGTTGCAGAAATCTTTGTGGAGTACAATGGGGAACAGGATGAAGAAGGAGAGCAGGAAAGTGGCTCTGATTTTCAGGATGAAATTCGGGATCACATGGACAGTGGAAGTGAAGAAGATATGCCTACAGTGATGACTGCTGAAGAAATGCAAGTGTAACATGACAATAATCATGTAAGTGAAGATTTACTACAGCAAGTGCTTGTCCCCAATGACAATGGTGTAATTACTACAGTCATAAGCAGCCCATTGAAGAGAATAAGTGCTGAAACGTGCAATATTTCTCAGAGTTCTCAAATGTGCAATCCTTCACAGCCTTCAACAGTGCCTGTAGCTGCAGTTCCAGCAAGAAAAAGAGCAAGAGTACAAGGAGCAGAGCTTGCAGCAACATCACAAGGAGCAGCACAAGGAGCACAACATGCAGTAGCAGAGCAAGGAGCAGCAGAAGGAGCGCAACATGCAGCAGCAGAGCAAGCAAAAGAGGATTCAGATTCAGATGATTCAGAGGACAATGACTATGTTCCACATACTGATGACAGTGGAGAGGAATCAGAGGTAGTTGAGCTAAGAAAGCATGCAAGGAAGTTCAGAAAAAAGATGAAAGACTCCAGGGAATGGGTTACTTCAGATGCATCAGGGGCTGTTCCTATTGACTTCATTGCAAATGTTGAAGAAGTAGTGGAGGAAATGGAATTTGAGTCAAGTGATGAAGATTATTCCTATGATGAAGACGAGGAGGGGCAGATTGTTAGAAGGAAGAGCAAATACCCTAGATTTGACCCTGATACTGATATTCCACACTTTAGTTTGGGGATGGTTTTCAGAAGCGAAAATCAATTTGTCAAAGCAATTAAGAGATATGGTCTGGCTACAAAAAGAAGCATCAATTTCTTAAAGTCTGAGGAGGTGAGGTCAGAGCCAAATGTGGATGGCCTGGGTGCCCATGGCTTGTGTATGGAGCAAAGACAAGCAGGTGCTCAAGGTTCCAAATCATTACATATGAGGATGAGCACCATTTTGCACAAAATAGGGAAAACATGCTTGTTTCTGCAAAATTCATAGCACAAAGATATGAAACATTTCATCCTTGCCAATCCAATGTGGAAGATTGATAGCATCAAAGCCACTGTCCTAAAAGATATGTTTGCTGATGTTTCCACTTCAAAGTGCAAGGCAGCAAAAAAGATTGTCATGGACAAGTTGTTGTGTGGTATGAAGAGTGAGTATACTAAAATCTTTGACTATCAGTTAGAGTTGCTTAGAAGTAACCACAGAATGCGATTCTTTGTTTGTTTGGATCCAAAAGAACTGGAAATTAATGTTTTCCAACAGTTCTATGTTTGTTTCAATGCTCTCAAACAAGGGTTTAAAGCTGGCTGCAGGAAAGTAATAGGGCTAGATGGATGCTTCTTCAAAGGAGCATGCCAAGGTGAATTACTTGCTGCAATTGCTAGGGATGCAAACAACCAGATGTACCCTGTAGCTTGGGCTGTTGTGGAAAAAGAAACTACAGAGACATGGAAGTGGGTTATTGGGTTGCTAATCAAGGATTTGGATATTAATGATCAAGGAGCTGGCTGGGTTTTTATTTCTGACCAGCAAAATGTTATAACTATTTCATTGTTGCCACTGTTGTATGTTTCCAAATGTTGTATGTTTCCAAATGTTGTATGTTGCACTTGCTTTACTTGTTACAACTATTATTATCATTGTAGCATTTTAGGTGAAGGCATGTGGTTGTCGATAAGGTTAGGGGTTAGGTGAGGGCATGTGGTTGTCGATAAGGTTAGGGGTTAGGTGAGGGCATGTGGTTGTCGATAAGGTTAGGGGTTAGGTGAGGTCATGTGGTTGTCGATAAGGTTAGGGGTTAGGTGAGGGCATGTGGTTGTCGATAAGGTTACGACTTAATTAATATCTTGTTATTTAATTCATATATACTTTTATGTGTTGTTAATATTTATGTCTCTTTTGCAGGGCTTAATTAATAGCATGAGAGATTATTTGCCTAGGGCACAACACAGGATGTGTGCAAGGCACATTTATGCCAATTGGAGAAAGAAGCACAGGGACCATAAACTACAAAAAAGATTTTGGGCAATTGCCAAGGCTTCAAACAAACAGGATTTCAACTATAAAAAGGCCAGACTTGCTCAGAAAACCCATGATGGTGCAAAAGACATTATGAGGACAGAGCCAGTGCATTGGGCTAGAGCCTTTTTTCCATATGGATCAAACTGTGAGTCACTGGATAACAACCTATGTGAGTCTTTCAACAATGCCATCATAGAATCTAGGTTTTACCCCATAATATCACAACAAGAGATGATAAGGAAGAAGATGTATGTCAGAATCCAGGAACAGAGAAGCAAAAGTGAGAAATGGCATGGAATAGTTTGCCCTAACATTTTTAAGAAACTACAGGGCAACATCAAGAGAACTCAGTTCTGTGAGGTGCTATGGAATGGCAAGGATGGATTTGAGGTCAAGCATTTAACTGGCAGAGGAAGGAGATATACAGTGAACCTTGAGAGGAAGACATGTTCATGTGGATATCTACAGCTGGCATGCCTTGCTTGTTGTCATGCAATCTGTGCTATATACAAAAGTGGCAGAAAATTAGAAGAATTCATTGACCCATGCTACTACATTGAGACTTTCAAGAAAATATATGAGCACTGTCTCCAGCCTGTGGAAGGTGAAGAATGTTGGCCAGTCTCTCAAAACCCTAGGCCAGTGGCACCTGGCTATATTGGCATGCCAGGAGCAAGGAAGAAAAACAATGATAGGAGAAGAGAAGAGGGTGAAGCACCCAAAGGAAAGAAACTTAGCAAGCATGGATATCAAATCACTTGTGGATCATGTGGGGGGTAAGGGACACAACAAAGGATCTTGTTTAAAGAATGCTGATAGAAACAAAAAAACAAAAGCATTTCTTGGGAAGAGAGGGAAAAAACAGAGATCCACTGAGGTAATATGCAACTGGACATTACAAATGTTTTCCTACTAACTTTTCAATATGCTCCTGACCAGTGCTTGTTAATTTTCCTATTTGCAGCAAGCAGAGACCGAGGCTGCTAAAAGTAGGGCAGCTACATCTAGATCTTCTCAACCTGCAACCAGGACTCAAACTCCTCAATCCTATCAACCTGCAGCACCTACAAGCTCACAGCCAGCCACCTCAAGCTTCAAACCTCCCAGAAGATCAACATCAACTGGATATGAAGCACCTGGAGGAAGTACATCTGCTGGCAGAGGAAGAGGAAGAGGATTCATGCCCTTTTTCACAGCTTCTGGGAACTACTGAAGTTGTGTACTACTAAAATGTGGTTGTTATGATTCAAATGCAAACCTACTGATCTGTAGAACCATGTGAACTACTCTTATTTTGAATGTGTGTGTCCCTGTGAACTTGTGTTTATTTGTTATGCTAAGTGAACTTGTGAACATGATCTATATGTAGGAAATTTCCTTTGATCTATATTCAGGATATTTCCTATCAATGGGTTCAGTTTATTTTGTTGCTGCCAAAAATGAGCATGGCTTCACTTAATTTTGTTGTTGCCAGCAATGAGCATGGCTTCACTTAATTTTCCTGCTGCCAACAATGAGCATGCATTTACTTAATTTTGTTCCTGTTAAAAAAGAGCATGGATTCTCTATTAGTTCTGCCAAAATTAGCAGGGATTCAGTTCATTCATGTGAACATTCTCTATCAGTACATTCTTCCTCTTCTACACTGCATACAGTTTATTTGGTTGCTGTCAAAAAAGACACTTAAAACCTGACAAAAATATGCAAACTGAATTCAATACATTGCCTGTTAAAAATTCAGTACATTGCCTGACAAATTTTCCAAACTGCATTTCATTGAAACAAATATAACAACTGAATTCAGTACATTTCACTTCCATTCCTACCACAAGAACTAAGATAACAGCTGAATTCAGTACATTGCCTCACATCTATTTGTACCACATGAACTAGGATAAGATCATCCCTACAACTAAACCTGACACAAATATCACAATGGCACACACCAGCACCAACCCTTTCCTAACAAAATTATCACTAAATGATGCACCAGGACCATCCCCAATCCCTGCAGTTTGCTCATTTCTCTTCTGTACTTCCACACAGAATGCACTAGCACCTGCATCTCCATCTTTACACATTGCCGCTGCATCATCCTCTAGCTTCCATACCCTATCTCGGGGATCTCCTAGCAAAACACGCGGGAATGGAGTTGTTGGGTTATCATGCCACTCAATGAACCCATGCTGTTCAAGAAGTAAACATAAGTGTATCAGAGAAACACATTGAACAGAGAAAAGGAGCAGAGAGCACATAGAAGAACAGAGCCTACCCGAGCTTCAACGCATGCATAATATCTTCTTCCAGGATTCGCCGCACTCCATGAAATCCATCGCGGCGCCTTCCTGACGCAACGGCCGCAGTAAACCGCCGGCTCGTACTCCATCGGCTGCTCGCGATACGGCACCGGCGACCTAGCAGCAGCGCCTCTCCGTCGAATCCCTCCGCCCCGTGAACTGGCGGAACCAATCGAGGAGGATGACATAGCCATGGCTGCCGGCAATCGGCGCCCTCTCGCTCGCGTTGCTCTGAATCGAGGTGGCCTGCCGCTCTCTTTGTCTCGCCTTGGAACTCTAGAGAAAATCCCCACCAACATTCGCTATTAAAAAGAAAACTGTCCCAGCATAGCTGGCATTACTAATTCGCAATCCCCCCCTCGAGCGGTGACACGTCAGCAGATCCTGGCCTAAAACGAGCTTAAGAGCGTAAAAGTCTGGGATCAGAGAGTTCAGGGTATGGACTTCCGGGATTTCGAGGTCGGGGTTCATCTGCGACTGTGCCTACAACGACAGGGTTCATTTCAGACTTAACTCGGCATGTGAGAGAGCGAGGCTAGGTCGATGGGGAGGTGCAGATTGCGGCGTGCGAGGCGTGGCGGTGTTGTTGGTGAGACAGGGAAGATGCACGGGGCGGCCGGTATGATCGGTGGAGACTGAAAAGTGTTGCATGCGTTGCGCTGCTGCATGCGTGCCCACCCTTGAGCTAATGATGGTGGCGTTCTGCGCCGTGCTTCCCCTTGGGGCATCGTTCTTTGGAGTGGTCATCGCCTGGAGGGACTAGCGGATGCGTGAGGATATGTGGAGTTGCTGTATACTTGTGGATAAGTCTATTCGGGAAAGTGCTAATATTTCCAACAATCCAAAAACCTTATTTTAGGCACTTTTCGATTCAAGGCTTTGCTGCTACTCTGAAACCGGAAAATTTTACCGGGACGCATTTTAATCGTTGGCAAACTAGGACCACCTTGTGGCTCACAACGATGAACGTGTTCTGGGTTGGTGGTGTGTCCCTCATAGAAACAATTGCTCCTGAACAGGAGGGAGGCGACCACAATCTTTCTGGGAGCAGTTCTGAGTGTGATTGGAGACAAGTTGGTTGACGTCTATATTCATATGGGCGTTGCCAAAAACTTGTGGGATGCGCTCGAAGTCAAATTCGGCGCAACTGATGCTGGCAGTGAGCTGTATACCATGGAGCAGTTCCATGATTACAGGATGGTTGATAGCCGTTCTGTATTGGACCAGGCTCATGAGATACAGTGCATTGCTAAGGAGCTGGAGCTCCTGAAGTGTGAGTTAGCAGACAATTTTGTCGCTGGTTGCATTATTGCAAAACTCCCTCCTAGTTGGAGGAACTTTACTACTTCTCTCAAGCACTTGAGACGTGAATTCTCTGTTGAGGATAGGGGTGGAAAGTGGTAGCGGATAATCCGAAATATCCGATATTCGTATTCGAGAAAATGCCTATTCGTATCCGAAACATCCGCATCCGAACCAAAATGGAAATGGAAATTATCTGTATCCGAATTTATTTAACAGATACAAAAATAAAATATGGCTTGAGATTTTGACACAAATATGGATATGGAAGTGGATATATCCATATCCGAATAATATTACGGGAGGTAATTTTCAAAATTGTTGCCCCAGTATTCCAATTACCCAACATAGATGCCAAATAAGTGGTCAAATTTTACTCTTTGCATGATTAAACTTAGAAACTATTATGCATTACAATAGTATTTATTTATAAAACTATTTATCACTGACTTATTGTATGTCACAAGTTGATTATTTCGTGCCACATAGCTATTGACTGATATACTTAAGCAAGATGTTACTATTATTCGTATCCGCTCCGAATCAAGAAAACATCCAATAGATATTCGTATTCGAATAACTTCCGAGCCGCATCTGTATCCGATAACATCCATATTCGCATTCGTATTTGTTTTGAAAATATGAAAACGGAAGTGGTAAGAGCACTATCCGATCTGCATCCGATCCGTTTCCACCCCTAGTTGAGGATGTCATCGGTCATCTCAGTGTTGAGCAGAACTCGAGAGCAAAGGACTCACGCGTGAAAGGGGCAAAGGGTTCTTCTAGCGCCAATGTGGTGAAGAAGAACTTCCACAAGTTCAAGGGAAAGAACTCTGTCCAGCAGAATACTACCTTTAAGAAGAAGGGTAAGAAGAAAGACAAAAAGGGAGACGACTGCTTTACTTGCGGTTCAGATGAACATTGGGCAAACAAGTGCCCAAACAAGTACAAGAAGCTAGCACAGGACTCCAAGTCTGTGAATGTCACTCTGAACAACAATGATGCGGCATCTGGGTATGGTAATCTGTTTACCATACTTTCAGTTTGTCAGTCCACCGATTGGTGGGTTGACACTGGGGCCAACATTCATGTGTGTGCTGATGTGTCTTTGTTTTCTTCTTACCAGGTCGCACGAGATTGTTCCGTCCTGATGGGGAATGGCTCGCATGCTTACATTCATGGTGTTGTACGGTAGATTTGAAGTTTTTTTCGGGAAAGATCATGCAACAGTTTTCAGTCTGCACTGATCATAACGGCCGCCCCGTGCATCTTCCCTGTATCACCAACAACACCGCCACGCCTCGCACGCCGCAATCTGCACCTCCCCATTGACCTAGCCTCGCTCGCTCACATGCCGAGTGAAGTCTGAAACGAACTCTGTCGTTGTAGGCGCAGTCGCAGATGAACCCCGACCTCGAAATCCCGGAAGTCCATACCCTGAACTCTTTGATCCCAGAATTTTTGATCCTTGTGTGCTTATCCAAACGCCGGGATTTGTACGTGGCTCGGGAAAGGGTGGGAACAGGCTGAGTCAGCACCTGCAGGTGGGTCTCAGGCTATAACCTGGTCGAGCCGGACCAGCTCGCTCACCCCCCTTGTCTTCCACTCCGCCTCTTCCTCTCCCGTGACGCGCCTCGGTTCCTCATCCACGGCGGCGACGGCGGCGAGCTGATGATCGCGGCAGCCGTCGACGACCACTCCGGCAGAAAAGATCAAGGTACTCCTGGTCCATCTCCCCTCTCCAATCTCAAGTGTTTTCTTCGTTTCTGTCTTGGTTAGGTTTAGGGTTTTTGAATGCTGAACCTGTAGTAATTAGAGGTCTTAATCAGTGGATTTGTTGGTGATTTATGTTGTCCAGTATAGTAATAAGTTGCGATGCTTGCAATGTAGGTTCTTTTTGTTGAATCCATGGACCCGACTGAGATTTTGAATGTCAGATTTCATATAGGGGGGCAATTTGTTCGAATTGGCCCTTCTCTGGAGGAGGTCAAAGGTTTTCTTGCAGATCATATGACAGTAAAGGAAAGCATGAAGTTTTATTTTCTTATGCCAGGCAGAGACTTGATTAATGGGTTGTTGTTTCTGCATGATGATGCTGGTTGCATGAGTATGTCAAAACATACAACAGATTGTGGAGTTGCAGAAATCTTTGTGGAGTACAATGGGGAACAGGATGAAGAAGGAGAGCAGGAAAGTGGCTGTGATTTTCAGGATGAAATTCGGGATCACATGGATAGTGGAAGTGAAGAAGATATGCCTACAGTGATGACTGCTGAAGAAATGCAAGTGTAACATGACAATGATCATGTAAATGAAGATTTACTACAGCAAGTGCTTGTCCCCAATGACAATGGTGTAATTACTACAGTCATAAGCAGCCCATTGAAGAGAATAAGTGCTGAAACGTGCAATATTTCTCAGAGTTCTCAAATGTGCAATCCTTCACAGCCTTCAAGGTGCTGTAGGCTGCAGTTCCCAAAGAAGAAAAGAGCAAGAGTACAAGGAGCAGAGCTTGCAGCAACATCACAAGGAGCAGCACAAGGAGCACAACATGCAGTAGCAGAGCAAGGAGCAGCAGAAGGAGCGCAACATGCAGCAGCAGAGCAAGCAAAAGAGGATTCAGATTCAGATGATTTAGAGGACAATGACTATGTTCCACATACTGATGACAATGGAGAGCAATTAGAGGTAGTTGAGCTAAGAAAGCATGCAAGGAAGTTCAGAAAAAAAGATGAAAGACTCCAGGGAATGGGTTACTTCAGATGCATCAGGGGCTGTTCCTATTGACTTCATTGCAAATGTTGAAGAAGTAGTGGAGGAAATGGAATTTGAGTCAAGTGATGAAGATTATTCCTATGATGAAGATGAGGAGGGGCAGATCGTTAGAAGGAAGAGCAAATACCCTAGATTTGACCCTGATACTGATATTCCACACTTTAGTTTGGGGATGGTTTTCAGAAGCAAAAATCAATTTGTCAAAGCAATTAAGAGATATGGTCTGGCTACAAAAAGAACCATCAATTTCTTAAAGTATGAGGAGGTGAGGGTCAGAGCCAAATGTGGATGGCCTGGGTGCCCATGGCTTGTGTATGGAGCAAAGACAAGCAGGTGCTCAAGGTTCCAAATCATTACATATGAGGATGAGCACCATTGTGCACAAAATAGGGAAAACATGCTTGTTTCTGCAAAAGTCATAGCACAAAGATATGAACATTTCATCCTTGCCAATCCAATGTGGAAGATTGATAGCATCAAAGCCCTTTGTCCTAAAAGATATGTTCTTTGATGTTTCCACTTCAAAGTGCAAGGCAGCAAAAAAGATTGTCATGGACAAGTTGTTGTGTGGTATGAAGAGTGAGTATACTAAAATCTTTGACTATCAGTTAGAGTTGCTTAGAAGTAACCCTGGGAGTACAGTTGTTGTTTGTTGGATCCAAAAGAAATGGAAATTAATGTTTTCCAACAGTTCTATGTTTGTTTCAATGCTCTCAAACAAGGGTTTAAAGCTGGCTGCAGGAAAGTAATAGGGCTAGATGGATGCTTCTTCAAAGGAGCATGCCAAGGTGAATTACTTGCTGCAATTGCTAGGGATGCAAACAACCAGATGTACCCTGTAGCTTGGGCTGTTGTGGAAAAAGAAACTACAGAGACATGGAAGTGGGTTATTGGGTTGCTTTACTTGCGGTTCAGATGAACATTGGGCAAACAAGTGCCCAAACAAGTACAAGAAGCTAGCACAGGACTCCAAGTCTGTGAATGTCACTCTGAACAACAATGATGCGGCATCTGGGTATGGTAATTTGTTTACCATACTTTCAGTTTGTCAGTCCACCGATTGGTGGGTTGACACTGGGGCCAACATTCATGTGTGTGCTGATGTGTCCTTGTTTTCTTCTTACGAGGTCGCACGAGATTGTTCCGTCCTGATGGGGAATGGCTTGCATGCTTCTGTTCATGGTGTTGGCACGGTAGATCTGAAGTTTACTTCGGGAAAGATCATGCAACTGAAGAACGTGCAGCATGTCCCCGCCATAAAGAAGAATCTCGTTAGTGGCTCCCTTCTATGTGAAGAAGGGTTTAAGTTAGTATTTGAGTCTAACGAAGTAGTCGTATCTCGGTATGGACTATTTGTTGAAAAAGGATATGATTGTGGTGGTTTGTTCCGCCTTTCTCTGGAGGATTTCTGTAATAAAGCCGTGAACCAAATTCATTCTAATGTGAACGAATCTGAGGTTTGGCATTCACGTCTTTGTCACATAAATTTCGGTTGTATGATGCGGCTAGCTAAGATGGAATTAATCCCGAGTTTCACTTTAGCCAAAGGCTCTAAGTGCCATGCGTGTGTGCAAGCTAAGCAACCTCGTAAGCCTCACAAGCTTGCGAAGGAGAGACACCTGGCACCATTAGAGCTCATACATTCAGGTCTCTGTGAGATGAATGGTGTGTTGACTAAAGGTGGAAAGAAATAATTTATGACTCTGATTGATGATTCCACTAGATTCTGCTATGTGTATTTATTAAATACCAAGGATGAGGCTCTACACTACTTTAGAGTCTACAAGGCTGAAGTTGAGAACCAACTTGAGAAGAAAATAAAACGAGTCCGGTCTGATCGTGGTGGAGAGTACTTTTCTAATGAGTTCGATTTATTCTGTGCGAAACATGGTATTATTCATGAGAGAACGCCTCCCTACTCACCCCAGTCAAATGGGGTTGCCGAACGGAAAAACCGTACTCTAACTGATTTGGTTAACGCCATGTTAGATACATCGGGTTTATCCAAGGCATGGTGGGGGGAGGCTGTATTGACATCATGTCATGTCCTGAATAAAGTTCCCACAAAGGATAATTAATGAGACTACTCCCTATTAGCAATGAGAAAAGACAAGAACTATACTCTCTTATTTGCGCACTTGGGGCTGTTTGGCGAAAGTCAATGTGCCGATAGTCAAAAAGCGCAAGTTGGGACCAAAGACCGTGGACTGTGTTTTTCTTGGCTATGCCAAGCATAGCGTTGGCTATAGATTTCTAGTGGTGAAATCTGATGTACACGACGTGAAGGTCGGTACAATTATAGAGTCTAGGGATGCTACATTCTTTGAGGATATTTTCCCCATGAGAGATATGCAAATCATTTCTAGACTGAAATCTGATGAGACTCCTGAACCTGCTATTCCGATGGAATACTATGAACATAAAAGTGATGAGATTTTCATGGAGGATGACGAGGAAGCTCCTGTTAGGAGCAAGAGACAGAGGACTGCAAAGTCCTTTGGTGATGATTTCCTCGTGTACCTCGTGGATGATGATACTCCCAGTTCCATTTCAGAAGCTTATGCATCTCCGGATGCTGACTACCGGAAGGATGCGGTCCGTAGCGAGATGGATTCCATCTTGGCTAACGGGACATGGGAAATCACTGGTCGTCCTTATGGTTATCGACCATTAGGATGTAACTGGGTGTTCAAGAAGAAGCTTAGGCCCGATGGTACTGTTGAGAAGTACAAGATTAGGCTTGTGGCCAAGGGTTATACCCAAAAGGAAGAAGAGGATTTCTTTGACACTTACTCACCTGTGGCTAGGCTGACAACCATTCGAGTGTTACTCGCTTTGGCTGCCTCGCATGGTCTTCTCGTTCATCAGATGGACGTTAAGACGGCTTTCCTTAACGGAGAGCTAGACGAGGAAATTTACATGCAACAGCCGGATGGCTTTCTAGTAAATGGTCAGGAAAGAAAGGTGTATAAGCTAGTGAATCTTTGTATGGCCTGAAACAAGCGCCTAAGCAATGACATGAGAAGTTTAAGTCTACTCTGACATCTGCTGGCTTTGTTGTGAACGAAGCTGACAAATGTGTATACTATCGCTATGGTGGTGGCGAAGGAGTTATACTGTGTCTGTATGTCGATGACATACTGATATTTGGGACTCACCTCAAGGTCATTGAGGAGGTCAAGGCTTTTCTATCTCATAACTTTGAGATGAAAGACTTGGGCGTGGTTGATGTTATCTTGAACATCAACTACTGAGAAATTCTGAGGGTGGAATTACACTTTTGCAATCCCAATATGTTGTGAAGATTTTGAGTCGTTTTGGATATTCGGACTGCAAACCTTCTGCAGCACCATATGATCCTAGCGTGCGGATTCGAAAGTTCGAAGGCACGACTGTAGATCAATTGAGATATTCTCAAGTGGTTGGTTCACTGATGTACCTAGCATGTGCTACTCGTCCTGACATCTCATTTGCTGTGTGCAAACTGAGCCGGTTTGTTTCCAATCCGGGAGATGTGCATTGGCATGCTGTTGAGCGAGTGATGCGTTATTTGCAAGGTACTGCGAACTATGGAATTCACTATTCTGGGTACCCAACGGTACTTGAGGGGTATAGTGATTCTAATTGAATATCTGATGCTGATGAGATGAAAGCCACAAGTGGACATGTCTTCACACTTGGTGGTGGTGCTATTTCCTGAAATTCTTGCAAACAGACGATCTTAACCAGATCGACTATGGAAGCAGAACTCACAACATTACACACATCATGCGTCGAAGCAGAATGGCTTCGAGAGCTTTTGATGGATTTGTCGGTGGTTGATAAACCAGTGTCGGCTGTCCTTATGAACTGTGATAATCAAACGGTGATTGCCAAGGCTAAGAGTTCAAAGGACAACATGAAATCCACAAAGCACATTAGAAGAAGATTGAAATCTGTCAGAAAATCAAGAAACTCCGGAGTAATAGCGTTGGATTATATCCAGACGGCTAAGAATCTGGCAGACCCTTTTACGAAAGGGCTATCACGGGTTGTGATAGAGAATGCATCGAGGGAGATGGGTATGAGACCCACGTAAGTTGCCATGGGGTAACCCAACCTATGTGATCGGAGATCCCGTGAATTAGGACCTACGAAAACAATCCAGCGGTCAACTGAGGAGAGTATCCTTAATTAACCCACTCTGTTGGAGATGCACAATACTCTCAATTCTGTAAGGCAGGCTGACTTTTGTCTTAATGTGTTCCAAAGCTTATGTAATCAAGATGCTAATCTACAGAGCATTCTTTGGAGGAACACACCTATGTGAGCCCGACTGCTGGTCATAGTCTATGAGATT